>OY829479.1:4271687-4880500 GCA_963691745.1 Ditula angustiorana
ATGTAATGTAACACACCATAGTTTACGGCAGTGCCCACTAGGCGCTGATTGTCAGTTACATCGCGGTAACACTTCGGTTACACGCTAATTGACGAGATTTTATTTTTTTGAAACCTGAAATTTATTACAGGAATCGAAAGAGTTTTGCCTCCTGAATACGGAAAAACATTTATTATAATTTATTTCTCCATATTTAAAAATATTCAATAAATTAAAATAATGTATCTGAATTTACCAATTTTTTACAGAATAGATACAATTCCTTTGCCTTTTTCACCAAAAAAAAAAGATTTATCATAATTTTAAATTTGACATTGTTATTGAAAATTGACAGATACATAAATAATCTATTTTTATTATTATTAATGCATGAATGACGACGAACGACCTCTAATTTCAGCAGCGCTGAAGGCTTCGTTGCCTCCTATAAACTCCATCAACATGAAATAATCTACTTTTGCTCGATTTCCGCTGTCTGCAGCATAAAAACCATCGGTAGGTTTCATTGTCCTTTAAGCTGTTCCAAATCGTCAATGTTATGATCATCCGCCGTATCCGTAAGAAAGCCAGGTGTCGTATTTATTTGCAGTCCAGTATCAAAATCGTCGTTACAATAAATAGTAAAAAAACACCTAAAAACACGCTTTACCAATTGTACCTATAACGGACCAATAGGACTCGGAAATTCAAACCAAATAAACCCAAACTCGATGTGTTTCCTAGTAGGTATCCCAGGCTTCCGTCAGCCACCTTCCAATTCCATCATCAGGTACTCATCGTCAGGTTAAATAAGGTCTCGTTACGCTAAATCTAATAAACACAAATTTTCTCCATATGTTCACAATAGTATTCTCCCACCTTCGAGTTCCATTACCAGAACAGGTCGATGGTACCATATTATTGTATCGTCATGTAAACATCATACATTTACATGACAAATTTCGTGATATTACAAGAATTAGAAGTGGGCAAAATTCGGCTTCTTAGATTTTATAAATATTACATCTCGATCTAATAAAAACGTGTTAAGAAAATAACTACCTATTATTTTATAATTATAAATCATTGTTACCGTTAAACATCACCAGGAAGTCTAAAAAATGAAAGCTCTGGCTTTGAAAAAGTCGAGTTTAAACAGCCATGTACAACGCAATACTTTCCTGGCATCTTTAAAAGGAAACCATTGCCATTGCCAGGGCCGTTTTTCCATACAAACGTCGTCCCCTGTTTCCTCTCTGGATAATGCCAGTAGAGCAATATTTTTTTTCCAAAAAATCAATGGCCACTAATATGCATGTCCCTATGTTTTCCTTTTTTTCATAAATTAATTATTAAAAGAGATATGAACATTCAAAAACCTAAAAAATTGCCCAGATTTTCAGCTGCGTTCATACATTCAGAAAACAAATTTTACTAGATTATATAAAAAAAAGAAAAACATAGGAACACTGCCAAAGCCTTTTTTTAATTTTTAATGAAAAAAGTAGTTAAATCGGTTAAGTTTTGGAGAAGGAATCAGGGGTCTACGAATCGTTGATTTTGTGTACTTTAAATAGGTATTTTCAGTCCAAGCTGCGGCTGTCTCTATTGCACTCTGCGGGGGGAGGCTTGATAGATGGAGGCAGCAATAGATTTTACAAATACCTATTTTTCAATTCTCTAGGCCTTGGTGTTTCCTCTTAATAAGCTCGCGGACTGTCTGGGGCGCAAGCGCACGCAACGCGATAAACAACACATACCGCGTCTACCCGTCTCGACGCGGCAGCCGCGACTGACGGCCGCCTTAGCAGCCTTAGGCTGGCCCCAGACCTACCGTTTCTGTTCTGTTCTAGCTAGAACAGATCAGAACAGAATGAAACCGGGTTCATCGTCACACACTTGCCGGTCGCCGGGCTTTCTTGATTCGCGCTCAGTCGTATTCTAGCGCTAACCGAGAGACGTACTAGTTCACAGTTGAACGCAGTGTTGCCAACAGCTAAACTTACTTAATGTATTAACAAAAATGGCCTTTTTCTAAAAAAACTCAAAAATTTCCACTAAACAATTTTTTTGATATTACAAAAGACAAAAATATTTTTTGATTATTTAGGCACCATTATTCTTGCCTAAGAACCTTATGCTAAATTAAGTAAGGTCCAATTTGTTGCAGCATTTACCGACCAACGTTAAACCGCAGCATATCTTAATATGGCACTTATGAGATCTCTTGAGAATCTTTGAAATGCAATACTCACCGACTAAATAAAAAAAATATATTCTTAGTACAATTCCATTTCAATTAATGAATTGGTCGCAGTTGATAGTTTGATGGAGCGATTTTATTGACTGAAACTGAATTAAATTGATCCACTAGAAAAAATGTTGCAAAAAGTCTCCAGTTTATGTCAAATTGGGCCAAATGTTGCTAGATGTATGGAGCACTGGCCGTAAAAAGTCGCCAAAATGCATGAAACACTTGCAGAAATAGTCGCCAACGTAGTCCCAAAACCCGCCAGATCCAGCGACAAACTCGCTAAATTGGCAACACTGCCGGCGGTCGCCGGGGCTAGAACAGAACAGAAACGGTAGGTGTGTGGCGATATACGGAGCTAGTACGTAGGCCACGCCTCTTTCTTACCGGTAAGAACGTTCTTACCGGCGACGTCGGCCGGTTGCTTTCTGACCGGGCGTTCTTTCCGTTTTTGAACGGTAGGTCTGTGACGAGTGATACGTTTTGTATTGCATCCTAGCCTTCCGGTTTCATTCTGTTCTGGTCTGTTCTAGCTAGAACAGAACAGAAACGGTAGGTCTGGGGCCAGCCTTAGCGGCCGTGTTGAGCGTGCGTCGGTTCCGAGCGTTTGTACGTAGATTCCTTACTGGTTATATCTATACTGTGGTTATGGATCTATTGTTGCTTATATTTTGAGTTATGCCCTTTTAGAATAAGCACATCTTAAAAAAATGTAATAAATTAATTATTAATGCTAGTGAAAATTTAAAACTATCAGCGTCTTTCTCTTTCCAAGCAGAATGCAGAGAACGAATCAAATTATAGTCTTAGAAAATATGAAATGTTGTCCATTCTGGCGTCAGTTCAGTCCATCATTCCGGTATAGTTTTGACTGATGCCAGAATGATGACAAACTGACACGGTTACGATCAGTTCAGACTGACACGACACGAGACAGGTAACACGGTAATTCTCTCGTCATTCTGAACAGAATGATGGACTGAACTGACGACAGAATGAGCGTGTAACCGAAGTCTAACGTTTGGTCGACTTAGAATACCTAATGACCTAGGAAGGAGCGCATGTGTATTTCACTACTTCGCTGTGGGACTAATGTATCCACGCTATAGGTAGGCTTTCACCTTGGTTGACACGTCTTAGTGACGAAGCATTAGAAACGCGGTGCTGGGCCCGTGGGTGAATTTCCACCTCCCGCTAGAACTCACTGGCTTACTTCTGTTCTCGACAATAGATGTATGTCTGACCGAATAAATTACATAACAACGTGCATTCGCTTGCGCTTCCCCGCGTCATAGTAGTTATCGGGGGGCACGGCAGTGCCCCCGCCAAGTCAAGCGCGAAGCAAACACTGCCGTACCATCCTTTACTGGAACCATTTCGCCGCATTTTCAGGCTTCTATTTGAGAACCTCTGGATAAGACCATAACGCAGAAATTTTCGTCATCCAGTAAGCTATAATCACATACTTAAAATCCAAAATTTCAAGTATGTAGGTCATTTAGTTCCGAAGTTAAGCGAAAGCAAAGTTTCGCATTTATGACACTCACTTACTCACTCATGATCATCAGAATAGAACTAGTACTTCCCATAAACTCAGAGAGCTGAAATTTGGTACAGAGTTAGGGTTTAATGGCCACATAAAGGGAAAACTATAAAAACTAGGATAATCGAAGATCTGGAGTACCTGATGAAGAACCCTCAGCTGGTCTCAGCTGTATTAGAGATATGGTAATGCCCCCTTCTACTATTGGTACATAAAAAAATCGACTGTCATTTCAAAAAATCCAGCGTAGTGGGACACATCTTCCCACTGCTGGGCGAATGCCCACGTTTTTCTACAAAAAGAAGTGAAATCCCACCAAAAACATTCTGTAAAAAACTAGCCAAGTCTCGGATGGAGCTGCTTGTTTATCTCTAAAAAGTAATGAAATCTAGACAAGGTCGTGCCAAGTCTAAGGTTCCTTACTGCGATTTCTTTATTATTATAGTTAATGTTGTGTGACTTGGCCGTTGAAGGGTACACATGGGTACTAAACCAGGTGCAGCTTTATCAAGCCTACAATTGACTGGTTATTGAATCAACGTTTTCCAAGTGGCAATTTTCCATCGTCAATGGGTAGCGGTTCTGGCGACAGATTGGTGCAATGGTGTCATGGAGCACCTGGTTTTGTACCCTTGCGTACCCTTCAACGGCCAAGTCACACAACATTAACTATAATAATAAAGAAATCGCAGTAAGGAACCTTTCACGACTTTGTCTAGATTTCATTACTTTTTAGATATAAACAAGCAGCTCCATCGAGATTTGGCTAGTTTTTTACAGAATGTTTTTGGTGGGATTCACATTTACATCGCGTCACAAATAAAATATTATTTTGCGATAACAAACTAATATTTGCAAGTGGTAAACTGACAGAGATTTACGTCGATGTAATGTAAAGTTAAGTCGGTCGCTCAATCCAGTTTATCTTTGTTTTTGATGATTTGTCTCTTTAAGGGCAGGCAAAGGTCTAAGACCATATAGCCATTAGCGTAGTTAGGTTGGAGCAGCTCACGTGAAAGTCAAATGTAAAAAAAATAGAAATTAGTATTTTCTTACTAAATCTTGTTAGCACTCTGCATGATTTATGGTGGAGTTTAGTAGGAAAAAGGAAGGATGTTCTCTAGAAGCGATGTTTTACCCACTTCTTCTGTATTATCCCATGAGGTATAGTACAAATGATTGGCATAGCGCAAAGTAAACTTGCCCATATACTTTTGGGTCTGCAATATATACATAGCAATTAAAGGCAAACACCAATTTATGACTTCTGTTGCACAAAAGCTTCGACAGGCGTGGGTTCGGTTTGAACTTCGCGAAGCTACATTAATATCGGCGCACCACTGCACTGAGGTCGGAGCAAATGAGTTGCCGCGTGCGAATGAATACGAGTGTAACGATCGACAGAGAGGCATACAGCAGTACGCTTCTTATACCTAAACCCCGTTTTTGTTTAAAGTAAAACTTCAAGCTTCTGTAGGTACCTTACACACTTGTATTATTATTATTATTTATTCTCTGGCTTCAATATGATCCTTGAAAGAAAGAGTTCCGCCTTTAATAATACCCAGATATTTTATTTTATTTTTACTGCCAATGGTGAACATTGGTTATCAATGGTTCCGTAAACGTTGCCTATGAAATACAGCTGGAGCCAGTTTCGTAGAGCTGCGTTACTTTTATATTAATACATTTTGTGCAAGAAATCTATCTGTATCTACACACATATCAATAATGCGTTTAGAAACCGTAGGAAATGACCAGCATTATTACAACCAATTTTATTATGAGAAATTTCTTGTCTGTAGTAGTATGTAAATCTGAACTTTAATGGTCATTACATACGGATTTCTGTAAGTTTAAATTTGGAACAGCGGGCAAAAATTCAAGTGGGTCTCGTAGTATTTATAGATATTAAAACAGTTATCGATACGAAACGTCAATCCAGTATTTTTATTAATATAAGCCGCACGACATTTGATCTCGAATGACATGAGAATAGGGACTTCATTCCTTTGTCTATGATTTAAAAAAAAAAACGTTCGGCTTGACGGATGGATCGAGATGCTGCCATTACTGTTGTCATTTGTTAGTTGGTTTTTTGCTGTTACGCTTTTTTTTAGCTATGATATGTGTGTAGATAAAGTAATGTATGCAACTGTATATAATTAGGCCTTAAAACACTGGTGTGATCCTATTATGAACACTCGTGTTTTATGGCCTCTCATTATATAGCAGTTCTTTGCATAAACTACTTTAATTTAGCTACTGATAGCTAACTTATAACACAAGGGTTAGCACAAAATTAGAAGCATCCGATTGCCGGTTTGTGGTACCTATGTACCTGGTCGCTGGGCGCTGTCGAGCCACATTATGGCACAGAATAAATAATAGTACTAATGTACAGAAACTTCTCGTTTTCGACCACCATTAAACGAATTCCAACTTTATGATCAGATCCAAAAAGTTCGTATTACTTCATAAACATTCGCCAGGTGGCATGCGTCAAAAGGAAGGCGCCGCCCGCGCCCGCCTTCCACCCGCAATGCCCTGGCGCAACGCTAGGGTTGGGCTGCTTACTACAATACTTTCTCATGCGATACAGAGTGAGCGGGCGCGCGCGTGGCGGGCCGGCAACCTACTGCGATTAACCTATGCCATGGGTGGGCGAACGCACCTACAGTACGGAGTGGAACCCCCCTGATTATGGAGCGCTGCTTATCCTAAGGCACGGGTTTTTACCAGCGAAATACAATAAGTCAGGAAACGTAACTCTGAACAAAATTCACTTCAAACATGACACTAACTTACCACGTCATTGACATATTTGTCAAGTATTCGGACGAGAGAACAACACATGCAAACAGTGTGAAAAAACAAGCCATAATCAAAATATTGTATTTTTGCACTATTCATTCACATCATTTAAATTGGTTGGTAACTAATGTAACTAAACCGTTTTTGAACATGTTTGAGACAAAGCCCGTGTCTAAGCTTGGGTCGCTCTCTCAGCCATCTTAAGGGGTTTGTTTGTCAGAAATATACACACGGAAGTATCACTTGATCGCACGTTAGTCAGTTGCTACAATCACATTTCAGCACAGCTAGCACGACAAGGCGCGACTTGCGCGAGAAGCGACATGGAGGCGCGAGATAGTGCTTTGTCGCGATCCGGTAGCACGTCTCATGTAGCGAGATAGCTTGTCGACTCGCGCTTCTACGTCATTCCGACATTCGGCTGTCGATTGACAGACATGCTCTCGAAATAGGTAGCACGGCTGTCCTTTTTGCGACTAATATGTCGCTGCTTGACGTCAATATGCGAGATATATCTCTTCTAGGCTTTGAACGCGCGACTCGATATTGGAAGTTTAGATTTACATATTTTTGTTAATGTTTAACTTTTTTTTGAAATGTATATGTCGGGCATGTTACGAATGCCTATGCAACACAAGTTTAAAAGCAACTTTATTAGAATGCTCGTACTTCAATCCTACAGGCTTTAAAATTATTCGAAACCGACGAGGGTGCATGAAAAAAGAGATGATTATGGGAGTAGCTATCTAGAGAAAAATATGGGACCTACATGCGTCGCGCTCGCACTCGCTTACAATGCCAATATCATTAGACTGAGAAGAAATAAAATATAGTAGGTAGTTAAAATATTTAACTTTATTTGAAGATATATATTAAAACAATTCATCAGGGAACGAGCGTAGTCATGGTCACCCAGTTTCATGATTCCTTTTCGTCCCCTTGAACGAAAACAACTAACGAATAACGAACGAATCTAACGAATTTGACCCTTGTCAAATTCGTTAGAACAACTTATATGTTTCCAACTAAACAAATGTTGGTGGTTTCTGGCTTTATACAGTTTGTCTGGCTGTGCAACGTTATTCTTGAGCTTTAATAAATGAACAGCTTATCATGTTGCAGTTCAGTCTTCACTGGCACCATGTACCTATTGCTCGTCAACTAGAGGTAGTCACATACAAATGCTAAGTGTAAAATACGATGAAAATAGATCCCAAAATTGTTGTTAAACATAACACGTATACAAAGCCATTTTTGTATCTTAATAAACAACTAAGTACGAAAAATTCGATTGTCACCGCACTTCTTGCAAGGAAGATTTTTAACTGTAATAAATTTCGTTAGAAAAGCAATGTTTTTAAAAAATCAATTTAAGCTTTCTTCTTATTTTGATATTATACTTCAAACCAATTTTCAAATTTGACACTGTCATAGCATAATGTCGAACGTTTGTGACCGCAAAGACATATTTCTTCAACATATATGTTGGAGTTGGGTCCTTACGATTTTACCTACTGAACTAACGTGAACTAACGAAAACCTACCGATACAAATCGATAAATGTGTAAAAAGTCATCTTGGGCGGAATGCGTGAAGCTAGCTAGCCTTCTAACTTTGAAAAATCATAAAAAAATCAGGAATCGGGTCCTTACGATTCTACCTGCTGAACTAACGTGAACTAACGAAGATCTACCCGTACAATTGAAAAGAAACGACAAAAAGTCGTTTGGGGTGGTTAGCGTGAAGTTGGCCACCCCACTTTGAAAAATCATAAAAAAAATCAGGACTCGGGTCCTTACGGTTCTACCTACTGAACTAACGTGAACTAACGAAAACCTACCGATATGAATCAATAAATGTGTAAAAAGTCGTTATGGGCGGGATGCGTGAAGCTAGCTAGCCTTCTAACTTTGAAAAATCATAAAAAAATCAGGAATCGGGTCCTTACGATTCTACCTGCTGAACTAACGTGAACTAACGAAGATCTACCCGTACAATTGAAAAGAAACGACAAAAAGTCGTTTGGGGTGGTTAGCGTGAAGTTGGCCACCCCACTTTGAAAAATCATAAAAAAATCAGGAGTCGGGGCCTTACGATTTTACCTACTGAACTAACGTGAACTAACGAAAACCTACCGATATGAATCGATAAATGTGTAAAAAGTCGTTATGGGCGGGATGCGTGAAGCTAGCTAGCCTTCTAACTTTGAAAAATCATAAAAAAATCAGGAATCGGGTCCTTACGATTCTACCTGCTGAACTAACGTGAACAAACGAAGATCTACCCGTACAATTGAAAAGAAACGACAAAAAGTCGGTTGGGGTGGTTAGCGTGAAGTTGGCCACCCCACTTTGAAAAATCATAAAAAAATCAGGAGTCTGGTCCTTACGACTTTACCTACTGAACTAACGTGAACTAACGAAAACCTACCGATATGGATCGATAAATGTGTAAAAAGTCGTTTTGGGCGGGATGCGTGAAGCTAGCTAGCCTTCTAACTTTGAAAAATCATAAAAAAATCAGGAATCGGGTCCTTACGATTCTACCTGCTGAACTAACGTGAACTAACGAAGATCTACCCGTACAATTGAAAAGAAACGACAAAAAGTCGTTTGGGGTGGTTAGCGTGAAGTTGGCCACCCCACTTTGAAAAATCATAAAAAAATCAGGACTCGAGTCCTTACGATTCTACCTACTGAACTAACGTGAACTAACGAAAACCTACCGATATGAATCGATACATGTGTAAAAAGTCGTTATGGGCGGGATGCGTGAAGCTAGCTAGCCTTCTTACTTTGAAAAATCATAAAAAAATCAGGGATCGGGTCCTTACGATTCTACCTGCTGAACTAACGTGAACTAACGAAGATCTACCCGTACAATTGAAAAGAAACGACAAAAAGTCGTTTGGGGTGGTTAGCGTGAAGTTGGCCACCCCACTTTGAAAAATCATAAAAAAATCAGGACTCGGGTCCTTACGATTTTACCTACTGAACTAACGTGAACTAACGAAAACCTACCGATATGAATCGATAAATGTGTAAAAAGTCGTTATGGGCGGGATGCGTGAAGCTAGCTAGCCTTCTAACTTTGAAAAATCATAAAAAAATCAGGAATCGGGTCCTTACGATTCTACCTGCTGAACTAACGTGATCTAACGAAGATCTACCCGTACAATTGAAAAGAAACGACAAAAAGTCGTTTGGGGTGGTTAGCTTGAAGTTGGCCACCCCACTTTGAAAAATCATAAAAAAATCAGGTGTCTGGTCCTTACGATTTTACCTACTGAACTAACGTGAACTAACGAAAACCTACCGATATGAATCGATAAATGTGTAAAAAATCGTTATGGGCGGGATGCGTGAAGCTAGCTAGCCTTCTAACTTTGAAAAATCATAAAAAAATCAGGAATCGGGTCCTTACGATTCTACCTGCTGAACTAACGTGAACTAACGAAGATCTACCCGTACAATTGAAAAGAAACGACAAAAAGTCGTTTGGGGTGGTTAGCGTGAAGTTGGCCACCCCACTTTGAAAAATCATAAAAAAATCAGGACTCGAGTCCTTACGATTCTACCTACTGAACTAACGTGAACTAACGAAAACCTACCGATATGAATCGATACATGTGTAAAAAGTCGTTATGGGCGGGATGCGTGAAGCTAGCTAGCCTTCTAACTTTGAAAAATCATAAAAAAATCAGGGATCGGGTCCTTACGATTCTACCTGCTGAACTAACGTGAACTAACGAAGATCTACCCGTACAATTGAAAAGAAACGACAAAAAGTCGTTTGGGGTGGTTAGCGTGAAGTTGGCCACCCCACTTTGAAAAATCATAAAAAAATCAGGACTCGGGTCCTTACGATTTTACCTACTGAACTAACGTGAACTAACGAAAACCTACCGATATGAATCGATAAATGTGTAAAAAGTCGTTATGGGCGGGATGCGTGAAGCTAGCTAGCCTTCTAACTTTGAAAAATCATAAAAAAATCAGGAATCGGGTCCTTACGATTCTACCTGCTGAACTAACGTGATCTAACGAAGATCTACCCGTACAATTGAAAAGAAACGACAAAAAGTCGTTTGGGGTGGTTAGCGTGAAGTTGGCCACCCCACTTTGAAAAATCATAAAAAAATCAGGACTCGGGTCCTTACGATTTTACCTACTGAACTAACGTGAACTAACGAAAACCTACCGATATGAATCGATAAATGTGTAAAAAGTCGTTATGGGCGGGATGCGTGAAGCTAGCTAGCCTTCTAACTTTGAAAAATCATAAAAAAATCAGGAATCGGGTCCTTACGATTCTACCTGCTGAACTAACGTGATCTAACGAAGATCTACCCGTACAATTGAAAAGAAACGACAAAAAGTCGTTTGGGGTGGTTAGCTTGAAGTTGGCCACCCCACTTTGAAAAATCATAAAAAAATCAGGTGTCTGGTCCTTACGATTTTACCTACTGAACTAACGTGAACTAACGAAAACCTACCGATATGAATCGATAAATGTGTAAAAAATCGTTATGGGCGGGATGCGTGAAGCTAGCTAGCCTTCTAACTTTGAAAAATCATAAAAAAATCAGGAATCGGGTCCTTACGATTCTACCTGCTGAACTAACGTGAACTAACGAAGATCTACCCGTACAATTGAAAAGAAACAACAAAAAGTGGTTTGGGGTGGTTAGCGTGAAGTTGGCCACCCCACTTTAAAAATCATAAAAAAATCAGGAATCGGGTCCTTACGATTCTACCTGCTGAACTAACGTGAACTAACGAAGATCTACCCGTACAATTGAAAAGAAACAACAAAAAGTGGTTTGGGGTGGTTAGCGTGAAGTTGGCCACCCCACTTTAAAAATCATAAAAAAATCAGGAATCAGGTCCTTACGATTCTACCTGCTGAACTAACGTGAACTAACGAAGATCTACCCGTACAATTGAATAGAAACGACAAAAAGTCGTTTGGGGTGGTTAGCGTGAAGTTGGCCACCCCACTTTGAAAAATCATAAAAAAATCAGGACTCGGGTCCTTACGATTCTACCTACTGAACTAACGTGAACTAACGAAAACCTACCGATATGAATCGATACATGTGTAAAAAGTCGTTTTGGGCGGGATGCGTGAAGCTAGCTAGCCTTCTAACTTTGAAAAATCATAAAAAAATCAGGAATCGGGTCCTTACGATTCTACCTGATGAACTAACGTGAACTAACGAAGATCTACCCGTACAATTGAAAAGAAACGACAAAAAGTCGTTTGGGGTGGTTAGCGTGAAGTTGGCCACCCCACTTTGAAAAATCATAAAAAAATCAGGACTCGGGTCCTTACGATTCTACCTACTGAACTAACGTGAACTAACGAAAACCTACCGATATGAATCAATAAATGTGTAAAAAGTCGTTTTGGGCCGGATGCGTGAAGCTAGCTAGCCTTCTAACTTTGAAAAATCATAAAAAAATCAGGAATCGGGTCCTTACGATTCTACCTGCTGAACTAACGTGAACTAACGAAGATCTACCCGTACAATTGAAAAGAAACGACAAAAAGTCGTTTGGGGTGGTTAGCGTGAAGTTGGCCACCCCACTTTGAAAAATCATAAAAAAATCAGGACTCGGGTCCTTACGATTCTACCTACTGAACTAACGTGAACTAACGAAAACCTACCGATATGAATCGATACATGTGTAAAAAGTCGTTATGGGCGGGATGCGTGAAGCTAGCTAGCCTTCTAACTTTGAAAAATCATAAAAAAATCAGGAATCGGGTCCTTACGATTCTACCTGCTGAACTAACGTGAACTAACGAAGATCTACCCGTACAATTGAAAAGAAACGACAAAAAGTCGTTTGGGGTGGTTAGCGTGAAGTTGGCCACCCCACTTTGAAAAATCATAAAAAAATCAGGTGTCTGGTCCTTACGATTTTACCTACTGAACTAACGTGAACTAACGAAAACCTACCGATATGAATCGATAAATGTGTAAAAAGTCGTTTTGGGCAGGATGCGTGAAGCTAGCTAGCCTTCTAACTTTGAAAAATCATAAAAAAATCAGGAATCGGGTCCTTACGATTCTACCTGCTGAACTAACGTGAACTAACGAAGATTTACCCGTACAATTGAAAAGAAACGACAAAAAGTCGTTTGGGGTGGTTAGCGTGAAGTTGGCCACCCCACTTTGAAAAATCATAAAAAAATCAGGAGTCTGGTCCTTACGATTTTACCTACTGAACTAACGTGAACTAACGAAAACCTACCGATATGAATCGATAAATGTGTAAAAAGTCGTTTTGGGCGGGATGCGTGAAGCTAGCTAGCCTTCTAACTTTGAAAAATCATAAAAAAATCAGGAATCGGGTCCTTACGATTCTACCTGCTGAACTAACGTGAACTAACGAAGATCTACCCGTACAATTGAAAAGAAACGACAAAAAGTCGGTTGGGGTGGTTAGCGTGAAGTTGGCCACCCCACTTTGAAAAATCATAAAAAAATCAGGAGTCTGGTCCTTACGACTTTACCTACTGAACTAACGTGAACTAACGAAAACCTACCGATATGAATCGATAAATGTGTAAAAAGTCGTTTTGGGCGGGATGCGTGAAGCTAGCTAGCCTTCTAACTTTGAAAAATCATAAAAAAATCAGGAATCGGGTCCTTACGATTCTACCTGCTGAACTAACGTGAACTAACGAAGATCTACCCGTACAATTGAAAAGAAACGACAAAAAGTCGGTTGGGGTGGTTAGCGTGAAGTTGGCCACCCCACTTTGAAAAATCATAAAAAAATCAGGAGTCTGGTCCTTACGACTTTACCTACTGAACTAACGTGAACTAACGAAAACCTACCGATATGGATCGATAAATGTGTAAAAAGTCGTTATGGGCGGGATGCGTGAAGCTAGCTAGCCTTCTAACTTTGAAAAATCATAAAAAAATCAGGAATCGGGTCCTTACGATTCTACCTGCTGAACTAACGTGAACTAACGAAAATCTACCCGTACAATTGAAAAGAAACGACAAAAAGTCGTTTGGGGTGGTTAGCGTGAAGTTGGCCACCCCACTTTGAAAAATCATAAAAAAATCAGGACTCGAGTCCTTACGATTCTACCTACTGAACTAACGTGAACTAACGAAAACCTACCGATATGAATCGATACATGTGTAAAAAGTCGTTATGGGCGGGATGCGTGAAGCTAGCTAGCCTTCTAACTTTGAAAAATCATAAAAAAATCAGGGATCGGGTCCTTACGATTCTACCTGCTGAACTAACGTGAACTAACGAAGATCTACCCGTACAATTGAAAAGAAACGACAAAAAGTCGTTTGGGGTGGTTAGCGTGAAGTTGGCCACCCCACTTTGAAAAATCATAAAAAAATCAGGACTCGAGTCCTTACGATTCTACCTACTGAACTAACGTGAACTAACGAAAACCTACCGATATGAATCGATACATGTGTAAAAAGTCGTTATGGGCGGGATGCGTGAAGCTAGCTAGCCTTCTAACTTTGAAAAATCATAAAAAAATCAGGGATCGGGTCCTTACGATTCTACCTGCTGAACTAACGTGAACTAACGAAGATCTACCCGTACAATTGAAAAGAAACGACAAAAAGTCGTTTGGGGTGGTTAGCGTGAAGTTGGCCACCCCACTTTGAAAAATCATAAAAAAATCAGGACTCGGGTCCTTACGATTTTACCTACTGAACTAACGTGAACTAACGAAAACCTACCGATATGAATCGATAAATGTGTAAAAAGTCGTTATGGGCGGGATGCGTGAAGCTAGCTAGCCTTCTAACTTTGAAAAGTCATAAAAAAATCAGGAATCGGGTCCTTACGATTCTACCTGCTGAACTAACGTGATCTAACGAAGATCTACCCGTACAATTGAAAAGAAACGACAAAAAGTCGTTTGGGGTGGTTAGCGTGAAGTTGGCCACCCCACTTTGAAAAATCATAAAAAAATCAGGACTCGGGTCCTTACGATTTTACCTACTGAACTAACGTGAACTAACGAAAACCTACCGATATGAATCGATAAATGTGTAAAAAATCGTTATGGGCGGGATGCGTGAAGCTAGCTAGCCTTCTAACTTTGAAAAATCATAAAAAAATCAGGAATCGGGTCCTTACGATTCTACCTGCTGAACTAACGTGAACTAACGAAGATCTACCCGTACAATTGAAAAGAAACAACAAAAAGTGGTTTGGGGTGGTTAGCGTGAAGTTGGCCACCCCACTTTAAAAATCATAAAAAAATCAGGAATCGGGTCCTTACGATTCTACCTGCTGAACTAACGTGAACTAACGAAGATCTACCCGTACAATTGAAAAGAAACGACAAAAAGTCGTTTGGGGTGGTTAGCGTGAAGTTGGCCACCCCACTTTGAAAAATCATAAAAAAATCAGGAGTCGGGTCCTTACGATTTTACCTACTGAACTAACGTGAACTAACGAAAACCTACCCGTACAATTGAAAAGAAACGAAAAAAACTGGTTTGGGGTGGTTAGCGTGAAGTTAGCCACCCCATTTTGTTTAAAAAAAAAAAATATGTTAGGATCGGGTCCTTACGATTTTACCTACTGAACAAACGTGAACTAACGATGAACTAACGATTTAGGTATGCCATTTGCGGGCAAACGAAATGGGGTGGCTAACTTCACGGCCATGGAGTAAAATCTGTTTATTTTTGGTTACCCTGCAATCGTGTCTCACTGTTGAGCAAAGGATAGGACTGATAGAAGGAAACTGGACATCCGAGTGAGAGGTCACTCGGATGTCCAGTTTCCTTCTATCAGTCTTATTCTTAGCAATCTCTAGCCAGTCATTTGAGAAAACGTCAAGATCCATCCCGATTCTTCCATCTTCCGGCGAAGAAACTGCGGCCTGTTTGCAGGGTCGTCGACTACCATTTTGTGACACCCACTGAGAGGCCGTTCTGTCTGGGATCTTGCGGCAGAGATGGCCAGCCCAGTCCCATTTAGAAAGAAAGAAAGAAAGAAAATGTTTATTTCAGCAAAGAATAACAAAACAAAGAAAACAGATGAAAAATAACACGGTTGATGCTGAAAAGGACCCCATTTGTTAAATTAAAACCTAGACATTGCTTCCTACTATTTATTGAGTGCATGGTTGATATTACACGATAACGTAACATAACGTAACAGTCGAACCCAAAGAGTTTAGCGATTCCGATCCTAAAGAAACTGAAAAAACATCAAAACACTACCATGTGATATGTACGTAAGTACCTCCCTGCTATGTCTGTATGCTTACCTTAAGTGTGACTGACTGAACACATGAGATCATTTTTTTTTGTCAAAACCGGAACCCGTTTGAGTGCCGCGCATACTAATTGACCTTTCTTAATATACAGTTCGCCTAGTCTAGAATCTAGATAGTTGGTGTTGGTATCATTGCATCCGTCAAGTCAAGGGTATTGTCTGATCGGTCACGGGCGCTGTGCCCGCACGAACGATTAACAGCTCGTCGACCGACTTCATGTTTTAGTCATGTTTCGTGATGCGAAGTGATGAAATAAGGAAGTTCCGTGAGATTTTTGTTGCGTGTTAATCTGCGGTGACGAGTACATCGTTAGTTACCCGAGCCGTTCCTTTAGTTTCCCGTGGTAACCTTTGAATGTTTTGAGCGATTGAATTTCGCTATGGTAACCACTCAGAAGATTGGCTTGGCTTTGCCGTCAAAGGCAAGATATGGTATAAAAGAAAACATTACCGACAACAGATAGATTTGACTGACATTGAACTCGCCAAGTTACCGCATTTAAAGGATAGTTAATTATTGACGTAATCACTAACATCATCAACATAAAAAAATGCTAAGAGTATTTTTTCCATGAACTAAGATTCCGATACTTATTACACCAACTTAAAGAGGAGGTTTGATTCGCGGATTTCGGTATTACGAACATTAAACTAAAGCGATACCTGTTATTTCTACTAATAAGCAGACGTATAAGATGGTATAACATTGAGCGTAAACCTAATTACAAAGCTGCACTATCCTAGTGCTAACTAAAAACGTTTTCAACACGAATCGTGGGTGCATATACATACCTATTTATGTATTTAGAAGATTTCATTATACGGACACAAATTGTATGAGCCAGTCAGGAGGTTCCTCCGAGGTCCCGTTAGCCGGATGCCGCTTGTTATGCAACCGATGTGTCTGCGCCCGCGCCGGCTCGCTTTGCATCCGTCCACAATAGCTGTGCGGTAACGTTACAACAGCAGTTCAAAATATTTGATGCATTGACTAGATAATCCTATAGAAGTTTTTTAAACGCTACGCTGTATGCGCGCTTTTTAAGTAATGTTATAACAAATCGTAAGGTAGTAAAGCCTAAAACTATTCAGAGTATGAAGTGGCAGAATTTGGTTTGAAAGTTATTTATGTAAAATTATCAGATGACTAAAGGTCCATACACCAGCGGTTACCTTTAAATATAGAAAAAGTTGAATAAATAATTACCTTGCTAACAGACCTCCGCAAAGTGACGACGGAATCTATTAATTAGGTACATGCCTTTGTGCTTTCTTCATCGGTTTGTTTTTATTATCTACTTACTTACGGCAATGGGATAATTAAAATTCTTGTTGTCCATATAAAAAGTAGACCACACAAGAGAAAAACACGCTCGTTCATGCCTACCGTTTATGTTTAGACTGAAGCGATAGAGCCTTCGCTAAAATGGAGTAAATAGTGCCTGCCGTGTATCCGGTACGTTGCGCTTAACAGGTGCTACTCGCCTAAATAGGAAAAACTAGTCCCTTATTAGTAGATAGTAAACCTGTCAGACGGTGCGCCAAGTATCTCGCGGCCATGATACCGTAGGTATATGAAATGCAAAGTTAACAGATATAAAACCTGCCTCACTTCTTTATTGATGTTTAAAAGCAAGTTGGACATCTCAGTGGGTGTGTTTTGTTGCGCATATCTGTGTTACGGTCAAGTGTATCGATCACTTACCGTGTGACCTCCATTCCCTTTGATCCGGCTGCCGTAAAGATTAATTACGGCCCGCATGTCTTCATGACATCTATCCCGGGAAGCAACCTGCGTTATTCGTTAGTAAAATCTCACCACAGAACACGTCCCTTTCAGGTCGTGACACGCGATGTATGAGAATATGAAAATTTTATGAGCAAACCAATTCGACACACGTACGCTTTCTGCGTTAAAAATACTGCCACACAAGTACATGCGAGAGAGATTGTTATGTTATGAAAGTAGGTACCTAAAACAAAAATGTAAGACTCGATTTAGGACGAGTCCATGTCAATAAATGAGTAATAAAGTAGGTGTTTCTCGTGCAACATTAACTAGTTTTAAGAGCAGTGTGGTTATGGGAAAACGTGGAGATACCGCGGAGCACAGTAATTTGTTCAGGCCATCACTTACGAAGCCCGGCTGCGAAGCTATTGCCTGCTACGTCACGCATACTGATCAGAGATGTCAGGGCCTCAACTCAGGGACTAAAATTGAGTCACGCAACAAATTTTTCATGGATCGACCGCCCAGAAAAACAAACTTCATCAACTTCGGTTACAGTGTTACAGTTTATGAACTTTGAAATCCGATGTCAATGCGTGACATAAATGCTATAACAATTTTTCGGTAAAGGCTAAATAAAACTGTTCGCTACGATTTCTAAATTAGAATCATCCGAGTAGATTGGGTATGTTGCCGATCCTGATTAGACGTCAGGCATGTTTGTTTCTTATTTTATTAGGGCAAGTAGCCTGAAAACTTTATCACAGATAAGTCGATAATTTGAGTGCTATTTTAAGGCCTCCCTTAAAACCATTCCAAGCGTGCGGCGAAAGCGATCGGCATCAATCCTTACCCCGAGTGATTTACCATTTGCGCTTTTATTCTCAAACAAATTATATTGAGCCGAAATCCGGCCGCAATAACTAAGCGATTTCCTTAACGACACCAGAACAAATTGAAATCCGAAAATACTCAATGTAGCCCGATTAGAAGAAAATGAGAACATTCCTTAGCGTAGCGGGAACTAATGCGCGCGTTAAATCGTGGCACGGGGAAGGCTGGGCCATCCTCCCGGCGGGTGAGACCGGGCCACCGATAGCTGCCAGATTATCGTCTCTGGGAGCAATTTGTGGGGATTTGCGGCCGACCTCCAAGCCAAATAAAGCGATCGTCCGTCATTAGCCCGTCGTGTACTCCCGCTAGACCAATTTAAGACGTCTTACTACCTAGTTAGGTGCAGGTAGTTTTGAAGGATAATACGCAGCGACGTACCGTGGGGTCTGTCTGTGGCTTGATAAGAGGGAGGTCTGTAAACGAATTACGATGATAGTGCTTCAGAATTCATGGTGCTCTTGATGGGAGAATTTATTTTTGACGAAAGTAATTAATTTCAAGTAACATTCAGTTTTGGGAAACAAACTCAATGCCTTAAGTCCAGATAGGTTTTATAAAAGATTATTATAACAAAAGCTTTTTTTTGAGTACCAGAGCTGGTAACCTTTCTAAGCTGTAGCTTCTATACTATAGTAGGTGGTTGAATTGCAGGTTTGTCTCATTCTGTTGTTTGATTTGGGCCTGGGGACTGTCATGAAGATCGAAGGTGAGATCTGTGAGGAGAAATCCTCTCAAAAAATCCTAAAAGGGGATTTTGCTACTTTATTCGTGGATTTTAATCACTAGCAAGACAGGTCGTGTCGCCAGCGTACTTTCCTGTGACCATGTCATCCCTGCAGGGAAGGAACAGCATCGGGCCAAGGACAGACCCTTGCGGGACGGAAGCTTTTACATCATACATCAGAAAATTTTATCACCTTTGAATTTTCTATTAATCAAATAAAATAAAATCAGTTTTACAGCTTGTAAAAAGCCCTTGAGCTATTCAAGATCAAAAGCCTGTTGCACATTCAAACTACAGTACAGTACTACAGTGGCCATAGTAATACACACTGGTAAAATTTCAAGCATCTATCGGTTTTGGTTCAACATATAAAGCTCCGTAACAGACAACAGATGGATGGAGTGACAGACAGTGGAGGCTTAGTTAGTAGGGTCCCGTTTTCGCTTTTTGGCTATAGAACGCTAATAAAGACAGCGAAAAAGTAATTCAAGTCCAAATTATAAGTCAAAACTTAACAACAACACCTCTTAATTTATAACTCAACGAATTACTCGCATATTAATATCGAGAACTACTTCTACATGTTTCAGACCAATTCATGGACCAGCTAGAAAAAGCATGTTAAAAATGAATATTTTTGATTATTTTATATGTAACATTTTTTTAAATTAAATCATTAAAAATTATTGATTGACCCCTTTTCCTATTGCAGATTTAAAAATGCTGTGATTGTTAAGATTTTTTTATCAGCAGGATCAATTCTTATAATAAGCTTACCAGTTTTACCACAAGGTACCCCTTTAGACATTATTTTAAAAATAATATTTATTATAGTAGGAGCTCACCTTTCAAGAGATCCCTTGAAAAATAGGGAAGCCTTGGTTAATCTTGTTTGTATTTATTGGTATTATTAGCTAAAGAGCGGGATACTGACTGAGCGATCTCCATTGTGAAGCAGCCATATGAGGCATTACTTCATTTAGCTCCGAGTTTAAAGTTATGGCAAAAATTGCTGTCTTGCAAGGTGACAGAACTGCCAGTACCCAACTAATAAAAATTTGATACTATTAATACGCTCCTAGGATACACGGAGTGTTTACCTATTAGTTGAATTATATATTCACTATATATCATAAGCATATAATTATGTATTTAATAGACAAACTTGTTCTCTGTATGATTTAGATGAACGATTCCTTTAGTCATGCTCTGTACCTGGATCCTGTAACACAGGGAACCCTAGCTGAGATACAACAAGAACAGTTGTTAAATAAGTGGAACCCCTGTAGGCTTGTAAATTGAATCAAAATTCAAAATATCTACGTAACTGATAGTTGCTCTAGCCATATTTTGGTTAACCTGTATGCCATCATACCTTATGGTGGTAACACATAGTTTGATATTTAATAGCATAAAATTATACAACTATCATTTAAGTAGTTTATTCATGAGACCTTTGTCCACACAAACTCACTACAGAGAATGATTGCAATGACATAGACAATTTGCCTTCGTCTTGCTATGAATGGCCTCATTTAGAGTTTTGTTTCAGCACAACAGCATTTTAACATAATACAAACACAAATTTTGGATTTTACAGCTAAAGGTGGGGAAAGTTTTCATCTTTTAGTAACACAATGATTGTTTAAGTAGAGTTTTACAAAAACTAATAATTTTACCTTTTCCGACGCCTTGAAAAGTTAAAATTATTAGTCGTTTAAAACCAAGTTATAGTCAATAAAAGACAACATATGCAATGATTGCTTACAAATTCATGGAAATTACTATGAAACTGATGACTTAGCCTATACAATATTGTTTTGCTCGTCATAGTTGCTATTTCTAACTGACTTCAAAAAAAGGAGGAGGTTCTCAATTGGACGGAATATTTTTACTAGTAAGTTTAGTTTGGACTTTCAATAATAAAGTTTGTCAAACCCTGATAGTAAAAGGTTGATTAATTAATATTCTATGCAGATATGTTAAGTCAGTATTTTAATAACAACCAAATAAACCACATACCTAGAAGCATACAATTTTATTGAAACAGAAAACACAACTTCTATAACATAAAAAGTCAAAGCTGCTTTGATAAAATCAGTGTCAATGACAGAAAAAGTTATTGTGTGAGTTGTGCAGTAGCGCATGCAACGTTAGTAAGAGCGAGCACGAGCAGAGCGGGCGGGCAGGCGGCAAGCGTAGGTGGCAAGGTTCCTCTCACCTTGCGCCACGGGCAGCTCGGGCTCCAGCGGGCCGGCCGCCGCCGCCGCCAGCGCCGCCGCGACCCACGCCGCCCAGACCACCCCCCGCATGTCCCCAAACCACATCACAACACTCCACTATCTCATTATTGGCACAACATTCACACAACTTAACCAATACGAAATCCTAACTATGCTAATAACTCCTATTGGCACGGTCATGCTTTGGGAAAATTCATGTAGCAATACCACTGCGTATTACATCATACTAAATAAGATCTATCACATCATTTTAACTAATGATCTTCTCTAAAACTATACAAATGTTATTGAAACAAAGACAGTTGCTGCACGTCATAACATCTCTCTACGGAACACGAAACCCGTCGAATCCCTGCAACGTTTCGTTTTGCACTAGCTTAGCTAGAGTGTACTGTACTGCGAATGCGAAACAAAACGAAACGAACGACTCGACTTGTTTGTAAAAACGTTCAGAAATATGAACCGACTAACGATTTAAATCGAAACGTCATAACGATTTTAAATTATTTGGTCAACCATAGTATAAATAAATAACTATGCAAATATTTTTGAATTCGGTTATTTCGCGTGTAGGATGTACAAAATAGATTTGTGGCAACGTGTGTAATAACTGACACTCTTTGAACAGCTCCTAAACAATCTCAATTTTATTAACCAATTCATCAAGAAATGTTAAGCATGTACCTAAAGTTTGTTTGTCCGAAATCCCCAAACGCCTTTCTTTTGAATTAACTTTGGTTTACAAATACATGGGTATATAGGAACTATTTTTGGTAATTCTTTTGGTTTCAACTTCATACACAATTCAGCCATTTGTTCTAAATAGGGTAGTTTCATTTGAGAATCTCTAGGTAATAAAAAATTTATTGCAGGCTGCCATTGCCCATTTACGAATTGAGATGGTTGTGAAAAAATGCCATCAAATTTCAGTCCAAACGTACCTGAAACCACAGCGCAGTGAAGAAACTCTATGATAATATCACTTGAAACCCGGCGAGCGGGACCGTTTTACGTGGATTTGAAACCTCTTATACCTAATTGAGATCAAGCATATATCTCAGGCGTATACATTATTTGAACAACGGAGAGCGTCACATTTGTCAATCGTTCATAGTTGTAGTATAGCGAAAGTTACTTAGGGATTGAAATGCATTTTAATTTTCATCATTAGACCAAGATGTTGTACACTCATTTGTTGTGCATCATCATCAACATCTCACACTTACCCCGGCTTTTAATTAAGTTATATAATTTTCACTGTTAAGTCTACTGATACACGTTATGCTGCAACTTCCAACTGCTGTTGGTGTAGCCCTTTATGTATTTTAAACCTGCATATCCGTACACTGTGGTAAGTGACCCTTGAGATGAATTCTAGTCGTGGAGGTTTCACTGTAATCACTTGCTTTATGATTTATAGCTCAATGTACCAATTATTGTAATCTAAATTATTTATCTTGAAACTTTTCGATTTTTCTTTTTGTATTTTTTTTACATTCAAATCAAATTTAAAATGCTATATAATGAATGACAACACAAAGAAAAACTAGGGTAATAGCAGGGTTCGAACCTGCAACATCAGCATTCCGTGCCTTGCGCATTCCAGTTTCCGCCACATTACCGCTGCCATACCCTTCGAATTAAAATAAAAATTACTTTCAATGTAAAAAAAAATACAAAAAGAAAAATCGAAAAAATTTAAAAATAAATAATTTCGATTACAATAATTTAACAACAAATGGCGTCATCTCTCGTCAGCTAACGGGCATTCATAAATGACCAAGTTGAATGAGATAACTTGATTAAGTTTCTCATAGATGACACCGAGGGTAGTTATCCCAAAGAAAAAATATCAATAATGTAATGACCGTAAAGACGAAACACATTGAAAAATTCGGAGGGTATGGCAGCGGTAATGTGGCGGAAACTGGAATACGCAAGGCACAGAATGCTGATGTTGCAGGTTTGAACCCTGCCATTACCCTAATTTTCTTTGTGTTGTCATTCAATGTACCAATTTAAATCATTCAGGTTTTGTTGAGACGCTAGGACGCTACCATAGGTATTGGTTAAATAGAAGGTTGAAAATTACCATTGCATCTGGTTCCAAGGCTCACCACCTCATCAGGTTTAGGACCGAACAGCCACAGCTTTACAACATTAACAAGGCTTATGGCTTTGTTTAAACGAAGTGGTCTCTCAGGGACTTTACCCTGTAAAATTAATAAATATTTGAAGGTTACTTTGAAATAGGATGGAACGGATCCGATGAACAATATTTTTTGGATTTCAGTTTTCACTTACTCTTTTCTGTAATACCTTTGTCCATAAAGTTTCGTCAAAGAACAACAAGTACTCCATGGTTCGCATTTCTGGTTTAAGACTTCCGATATTGAGTGTCGAATTATTAACTTTGGTATATCTACTATATGGCTCAAATGTATTATATTTATGTATCGTAGTTCTTATGTCAACTATATGATTGATACCTACGAATCCCCACACGGGTGGACAGAACATGTTTCTCATGGGTACTTCTGCTATTTCTGCTACTACAGGGGCTACTTCCAAACCTAAATCAGAGCTCGCAACAACTATGTTGTTTTTGTTAATATTGTTAACTGAATTCATTAATATTGTTGCATTATAGCACGCTGGACCTAGGTTCGGAAATAAAATATACATGTCGCGTTTAGCAGAAGCATTAATCATCAGAGCCAAATTTTCCATGACTTTCTTGTTTGCGTGTAACCAATCTCCAATTGATGAGTCTAGGCTAAAAAATAATGAGATATTATTGCGTACAAAAGAATCTAAAGAAATGCAAATTAATCCATTCTTTTTAAATAACTTACTTGAAAGGAACATGATCCAAAATTATGAACAAATCAGCATGGGTAAGAGCAACGCCGATTTTTTCAATGTATTTCACTACTTTTCCAGTATAATTAGTTCCAATATAATTACATTCTCGTTCGATAAACTCCATACAAGCATTAGAACACTCATCGTCAAAAATGTAAATCTTTGAAATGCTTCTGTCGCCAACACACAATGCTAATAATTCAGATATTAAGTGCATTGTTAATGGATTCCCAGCACCCGAAATACAAACAACATAATCAGATTTTGTCAAGCATTCTTCTGTTTTATCTCGACTGGTGCGATTTACTTCTTGAGCACGCAGATCACCCTTAAGTTTGTTATGATATTGAGAATAGTTTTCGAGTAAACCTTCGAATTTCGAATTAGCCAAGAAATAATCAAATTGGTAATACGAATGACAATAATCTAGGAATTCTGATGTTCCTCCTATGTAATAGGGTTTACTGCCTTTCATTAAAAGTTCTTTCCAAACCAGAGGGGATCCAATGTGGTGCCACTTATGTTTGTGATTAATCTTGCAAAGCCATCCCTAAAAAATTGAACATTACAATTATACTGCTTATTCGGGTAAAATAGGAACTGTTAATCGCCATGTTTACTTTTATTAAGGATATAAAACTTACTTCCCATTCAACGACTGGTTTTTCTATACGTTCATAGCAAAAACTTGGCAAAGTTTGTGAGAGATGATCTGCTACCAAAGTTATTTGTGCAAATTTTTCACAACGCGATTCACCCGCAATTATAATACGAACACCCATTATTTTTAAATACCCAAATACCTCAGTATTTAGCAATACAGTATTTATTCAATTCATTTTAATGATACCTTCCGCAATACCATTATATCCACATTATATCCATCTAGCTACTGAGAATGACAGCATAGTGTATTGATTTATTGTCAAATATTTATTTATAGTTTTTTTCAACGCAGAGGTCGAATAGGCTTTAACTTACTTAATTTGACGTAACAGATCAAATAATCTACGATGTTAGTTATAATCATGTTATAAAAACAACATTGATTATTGTATATTTATCTGCGTTATGATTGATTAAGATTATGTTAATAATCGTACTACACCAAATTCAATTTTTGGATAAATTCGAGCTTTAATCGATACTGTGAATCGATAACGAAATCCGTATTGAAGATGGTCCTTGTTTCTGAACGTAACTAGCAGCTGACTTTTGAAATGACATTTCCGTCAGTCCCACCCATATTTTATCTGTGGTCCCACCAAAGAGCGTGAGATTCCATCGGATTCCATTATTCTCTTTGACATGTGTCATTCATTGCGATTTGTTATTACTTGAGATGAACCGTGTTCTATTCTAACCTATACCCCCTGGTTACATTTGTTTATGTTTGGTTGGAGTTATTAAAAACTTAGTTATATTGATCTAATTTTACCATATAACGACAATATGGCATCAGCGAAAAACTGGGGATTTTGTGACCTATCGCTCAGTAAAACCTACGACATCAACAAGTTATTTTTTTTGCAAAGGCTTGGTTACAACACGGTGGCTATCAACACGCTCGTGGAGGAACCTGATGAAGAACCAAAGAAAAAGAAAAAGAAAGGGGAAGCTAGAGAAAATCAAGATTACATTCCCGCTCCGGTGGAGGTTCCCAAGGATGTCATTGAAAAGGTAAATCTAAATATCCTACAACGAGTAACGATCGAGTTTACGGAGTCCAGTATCGCTCACAAGATTAATCGTTCCGAAAATCTAAAAAAATATGATATCATAGCTGTCATACCGAAAACGTTGCAGGCATTTCAATATGCTTGTGGAACTCTAGACATAGACATAATAACTTTTGATCCTGCAAACAGAATACCTTTCAAAGTAAGCCGGAAGTTGTACCGTCAGGCTGTGGAACGCGGTATTTTCTTTGAACTTATGTATTCACCAGCTATAAGAGACTCAACAGCAAGAAAGAACATTATAAGTACCGCACACAACTACCATGCAGTGGGTAAATCAAAGAATATAATCGTAACCAGTGGAGCTGAAGATTCCATGCAAGTCCGAGATGTGAATGACATTGTCAACTTGGGATTTATTTTAGGTCTTAATAGCAGTCAGAGCTTAGATGTTATTAGAAGCAATACTCGAAGACTCATTGTGAAGGCGGATGGAAGGAAATGCGGTAAACTTTACATGACCATCAAAACTGTAACTGACAATGATGATAATAAAACAACTGCCTCTTAATAATACGAGTTTATGAATTTATATAGTAAATACTGAAATTTCATAGCCTATTTAAAAACTTGTAAAAAATTACTTACTTCTACAAATACAAATAAGCATCACAGATTGGCAAAGTTTTTGTACAAATTTGTTAATATCATTTACAAGTTTTATCCCTACCTTGGAGTTTTAATGGTTAGAGTATAATATTTTATTATTAAAAATTCTTAAACTTAGCTGAGCAAACCAAAAGAGAGAAGGCCCTCGTAAAAAGTATACTATAGTTTGCCCCAGTTAATAATGCATGTTGTGAACTTGGTAGGGCATACATCAGAGAAAGGCAACCCCAGTGCTGATTAACAGTGGTTACTTTTCTCTGACTGTACATTTGTCTTTATCCATAAAATGCCTTATTTTATTATTAACCCTTAAATGAATGTTATTTGTAGTAAAAAAAATATGCTAATGAGGGGGGGAAACCTACCTTTTTTAGC
Organism: Ditula angustiorana; assembly: GCA_963691745.1. Lineage (NCBI taxonomy): Eukaryota > Metazoa > Arthropoda > Insecta > Lepidoptera > Tortricidae > Ditula > Ditula angustiorana. The sequence continues at coordinate 4,298,743 of OY829479.1, forward strand.
AGAATTCGAAAAAGGAGGAAGTTCTTAGATAATTGGGATCTTTTAATTTTTTTAGTATGAATTTTACTCATTTATAAATCAGGATATACAATACATATACTACACCATACATTTAAGAGTTAACTTGTTTGCTACTAGTACTTGCGTGAATTTTCAGCCACTTTGAATAGTGTCAGATAGAAGTGTGTGACTAAGCAAATTGTGTACCACCCATGCGGCCTAATTATTGCAACTTGTCTTGATCTATCTTCTCAGTAATGGTCAAATCTGCTGATGCTCGGGGATTGATTGCTGACAAATCTAACGAAGGGCTGTCCTCTGGTATTGTAAATATATTTGCGACCCACTTGAATCTGAACAACAAAAAAAAAACAATTTGAAAAATTGCCAATCATAAAAACCTAATGAGACTGAATACTTCTGTTCCTAATATCTATAACAGCTAACTATGGAGATGATTATTTTTAGTATTATTGTAAAATTAATTAATAGTTTGAATTTGAAGCAATGCAGAAGCGAATGAGTGCTAACCCTATTATTATTTGAAAATTGGATGGGTACAATGAAAACAGTTTTTCAATTTTTATTAATGTATTATTTTCAAATGCAATCTCAACGTTTGGTACAGGTTAATACAAAATGTATAAAATACACACACATTAAAATTTTTAAAATAATATTCACAACACAATGTTCACACACAAAACTTACATAAGCAACATCCTACTTGTAACTGCTCTACTGTTTAGAATATAACTTGGGATTTTAAAACTACATTATTTTCCTGAAATATTTAGTTGGTAGCACCACTGGCTTTGTCGATATAGACTATGTCATACTTATCAGGTGCAAACAAACAGAAGTGTAGCACTATACAGGACAACTGCCTTTCTACTGGCTTGGACCGAACATTTGCGGCGCGGCGTCTCCATACATTTCACACTCCAAGCGCAGTTGAGCTGTGTTTAATGTACGAAAACGCCTCAACTCGCTCCGCCTCAGTGGAAGGACAGCCTTTGGGATAAACAGTTATTTTTTAAATTGTGATGTCTGTTCATCCCATCACAACACTAAGGTCCATCACCTGGTCTGCTTCCACCTATACTAAGAATAGTAGAATAGTTTTTCGTTTATAACATTATCTGGCTATACTAATAAGTTGCTTAAAATTATTTCATTGTGATATAGTTTCATTATAAGTAGAACATTTTATTTTATTATGAAATTATTATTGCTGAATTTACAAAATTACATTTCTTCAGGCAATCTAGAACCAAGTACAATGCCTAGATATATTTTTTCAACTTTACATATATTTTTAACTACAATAGTCTTATCATAAAAAGTGCACACACGAGTTAGTAATGATGGCAGATGATAAGCTTGTTAATGCACAACATAAGGTAAAACAGAGTTGTTGTCTGGCTAAGGAAACTCCATGACAACGAGAGATTCAACTCGACTAGAGAATAATTTGTTAGCCTCAAAACGAAATGATTGAGCAAATAACTGAGAACAGTCTTCAAATGTCTTTTATAAGTTTTTTGCGATAGATGTCGCTTAATGCAAGCTCTACAAATAAAGTACAAGTAAATTTGTGGCACGACTTTGTGTCTAAATATACAATTTTATTCAGGTATTCATTTCATAATGAAATACCATAAAATAAAAACAATGTCATGGCAAAGAGTAACACATATTAATTAAACATTTAAAACTAAATTTCATTTTATAGCCAACCATATCTTCATTTGACGAATACATTAGATACCCAAATAACAAAATAAATAATCTCCACATAATAAATCACACCTATTTAACAAAATTCAGTCTCATTGGTCATAAAACAATTTATTACCTAATGTGTCTTTCCTCAAAAACTTAAAATTTAATAAAACTAAAGTTAATTCATAAAATTAAATTCAATAAATAATTGTGGAATAGGAATTAAAATATTACATAAAATAGGATTATAAATGCGCGAATTTCAGATATTAAAGACTGCATCAACTATTATGTAGTAAGTATAATAACAAATTTTATGGTTTTGCTATTTTTATGAACACATTTGCACTCAACAAATGTATTTATTTTCGCTTCATTATTTGAACAATGAACCAAATGACAAATCTTTCACTCTAAGCTGTTCAACGTGCGAAATATAATTTAAAACCACCACAGTTGGTCCAGTTTCCATCCATTACCACGCTTACATTAGGCCTTCCAGAGTTCTCTCGTACAGACTATTCAGTTCATAGTTTCATTGTTCTTAACTTATTGATACGTTTCCTCTCAGCCTTACAACCTAATTCCGGGCGCACCCGCGGCACACGACACAGCTATAATATCACGATGGGTTCTCGCTTTTACAGACCGTCTTAAGGCTCTACCACGCGTCGGACCTACAACTTCTAATGAAGACGTGCTCTGTATTAGAGAGATAATAATTCTCACTCAAACAGGCGCGTCCTCGCTTGGAGACGTTAGTCCAACGAGTTATATCACCGTTACAGAATCAACATCATTAAACTGCAAGACTGTTTACAGCAAACACCAGCCTTCCCAAGTAGATTCTCGTAGTACATTGTAACTGTCTAAAAACTAAACGTTTATCGTAAGGAACGTAAGTTTATGGCTGGCCAAGCTTATAATTAGCATCCGAGAGGAAGACAGTTTGTACAAAAGTCTTTCTCGGATTGATCGTCATTAGCTGTATCGCTTGAATACGTACAGCACGGCTAGTCGAACTTATGTCTTATTTTCGCAATTTTACAGCGGGTACAAAAGTTGCCATCCTTTTATGAGAAAGCCTTATTATCTGGCTGGTAACTTTTGTACCTGTCGATAACAGTTCGGTAAGCAAGATTCACCATCTCCCTATTAGATAACTTAGAAAGGCACTCAGCTAGTCAACCTATGCGTTCGAGTCCCCGCCCCGCCCTCAATTCAGCTTTCATCTAAGTCCATCTTTTTTTTTTTGGGCTTCTCTGCCGACGCGAGAATAGCTAAGTGTCATTTCCAACCAACCTGGTAGGCAAGAGACGAGCGAGAAAATGGCACGCGTGTTCATTATCTCGCAAGTCGATCAGTGCATCCCTCCCCTACTCTACTCGACATATTAGCGAAACACTGAGCGACGAAGCGAGACGCGGTGTGTCATGCTAGCCATCCTGGTCCGTCAAACAGTCCAATGACCCGGTCACCCGGCGAGTTATGGCAGCCGTTCAGTTGTTGAGAAAAGACACGCAATGCGCAACGGTGTTCACATTCTCCACCAACCTGTTGTAGAGCTCGCGGCGCACTGACGCGGTGAACTTGCTGACGAGGCAGAGCGTGGCGATCCCCGCGAAGATCGCGTTGTACAGCATCACCAGCTTGAAGTTGCCGAGCCACTCGATCCGCCCGAACTCGCCGAGCAAGTCGAAATTTGTTATACCTGGAAAACAAGTTTGAATTTTGATATCATAACCGAGTGATCAAACGACGGCTCGTCGTTCGTAGCCATGCCCGCCGCTAGTTATTTGAACGCCCGTGTGCAATACCGATTATGCCGCGCCTGTTTATCTACGACTACCCACGCTGAGCTCATCAGAAAGGCTGTTTATTGTTGTCTCATAAGGGTGTGACAGTCGTACCTAGGATCTTGGCGAGCAGCGGCTGCGCCGTGGAGTGCGCGAGCGAGACTGCGCACAGCGCGATGATGCGCGGCAGCGGCGTGCGGCGCGCGCGCGGCATCACGCCCAGCGCGCGCACGCCGGAGCTCAGGCCCGCCACCGACGCCACGTACAGGTACAGGATCAGCGACGTCTGCAGCGTCGCGCCCGCCCAGCCCAGCTTCGACAGCGACGCTATGCCCAGCGTGAACTGCTGGAACTGAACATATATTCCTTGTTATACAGCAGCTTTTACACGCGCTTGGCCCCCCGTGAGATTATTTATGGATTTTTCGACGACCGGACAGCCTATTGGTTAGTCGCCTTTTAAATTCGTCCAGCCATTCATGCGTGATTCAAGAACAAACATCCCAACACTATTACTTTCGCATTTATAATATTAGTACAATGAGTAGGGTAGGATTTACGATATCAAAATATTTGTTTATATTGAATTTTTCTGTCCTTATATCTTCGGCTGCTTTCTGCTTCTAAACCACGCAACGGATTTTGATACGGCTTTCATTGTCTTTAGATTTTTTTATATATTTCTAATTGTATCCGTGCGAAGGCGGGCGGGTCGTCAGTACTCGTACTGAGGAAAGTTTGCCGGTTCCGCAACGCGTTAAGCTAGCGGGACAATCATAGTGATGGCGGGGATTGCGGTCGCCAGCGGGCACAGCGCATATGAATCGCGCCCCAGCCAGCACCCGGCGCCTGCGCCACGTACCCGCGTGCTCAGCGGCAGCGCCTTCACCCCGATGAGCAACTCGAGCGTGTTCTGGATGACGACGAGCACGGTGATGGCCGTGAGCGCCAGGAGCAGCAGCATCGCCAGCGGGTACACCACATTGCGCTGTAGCGAGGATGTCTTCCGCTTGCCTTCCACCTCCTGCGTACAGAATGAGCACATGTCAAGTAAAAGCGAGTGTTAAAAACTAGTCTGCGAAATGTATATTAAAGAGGACACATTGCCATCAGATGCTAGGTTATCTTGTTACTGCATCTCACGAGCGGGGCTTTGGTTGTGGGTAGGTCGTAACCATGGATGTTGCCTTCAGTGCGCTGTCTGTCGGAAGGAACAATCAGCCGTGAGTCAGCGCCGAGCTCACAGCTTTGTCTCCAACATAATTTAGGATGAAAAGCAATCGTGATATGCCAAATTTCGCTTATCCAAATTTAACTTCAACTATATTTGCAGACGAAAACGTTAGAAAAGCCTGAGTTAGTGTGTTTAGTTAACGCAAATGCGAATATATACTAAATGAGCGCTTCAAAACACGAAGTGATTCCCACGATCGAGCTAATAACATGTAAACTGGTTGACTAGATTTACATATTTCTAAACTACAACAAGAAGAAAATGCATAACTACTTAGTGAGTTAGTGACCGCATCTTAGATAAGATTACAGTTTAAAAATACGTTAGCGGTTAAACGAACTTACTCGTACCCACACAAAGTAAAACCTTTGAATTAACCACCGCTATTCCGTTACCACAAATCAGGCTATGGACCATTTCGCTTAATACCTAAGCTACCTAATAAAAAAAAGTCACGTCCAAATCGGTTCATCAAATCCAGAGATATATGAGACCACAGAGAGCCCGACGGACAAACGCTTGAAACTTATACACACAGAAATAATATTATATAACATTGCATCGGGGATTAAAAACGACGTTTCCAGCAGCAGATTCTAAGTATTAAATCTGGGATGCACCGACTTGTTGGGACGAGGGGCCTCTAAGGCAGACATGAGCTTAAGGCGGACCGCAAATTATAAATTATTTGAAAGTTTACCCACTTTATTTCGGCAAATAAATTTAGATGATAATGACAAGACAAAGGAAAATTAGGGTAATGGCAGGAATGAACCTGCATCATCTGTATTCCGTGCCTTGCGTTTGCCAGTTTTACCACATTACCCTTTATTTTGGCCTTTGCCTGATGGTTCCCGAGGATTTCGTTTTCGTTGGAGGACCGCACGCCCATCGTCAACTGGTTGCGGTTTGTGCATCCTTATACTACTTAAGAGGAGTGTGAACCCAGCCCCAAAAAGCGCTCCCCATACAAACGGCGATACCTAATGTTTTCCACCCTCTAAACCTTAATCTATGGCAATGATTTTTTGGTATGTTGTCATTATACCTTAGAACTAGGTTTGTATGTTTTAATTTTTTTAATATTCCTCACAGATTTGACAATATTTGCATTTTAGGAGTTTCATACAAAACAAAAAAGCGTCAATATTTTTGAAACTATTAAGAATATTTAAAAAATTAAAACATACAAACCTAGTTCTAGGTTATAATGACACCATACAAAAAAAAATCATGGCTATAGGTTAAGGTTTAGAGGATGGAAAACGTTACCGCCGTTTGTATAGAGACCGGTGGGTTCACACTCCTCTTAAATAGTGTGTTCCCCACAACACGTGTCTTACCTATAGAGTTCATAGTCTCAGCATTTTTGTGCAAGACTTCTTTTCAGACTCCACAGTAGTTTTAATGTAAACCCACTAAAATATTTAAGCTAAAACTGTACATTACCAACCAGCGCGTATTTTCAAAACATTCTTATTTTGACTTGATACATAAAACAAATTATCTCAAATGAGAGCATGTCGATAACCATTTGAATACCCGGTACTGTTATACTTTACACGGAAGGAAAGGTGCCGTGTTTAACTACGTAGTTATCGCGTAATTTGTGATGGTCGGCGTCGAGCGTTAGCGCCAACTGATAACAGCCCTGTCTACCAACATTGTCGAATTTTAAAACAAAGATATTTCCAGCTCATTTCGACGCAATCTTACAATTAAAACAAATGTCATAATGGTTTTTGTAAACGGACATGTACGATGAAATTTTGTTAGCGGTTTTAAAGAGTTAATGACGATATCGCACTCTGAAGACAGGGCTGCCGAGCGGCTCGATCCGCCCGGACTGCTCCGTCGAAGAATGAGACCAGAGTGACATCATTTTAGTATTTGCAGTTGTAAGTTTGAATGGATCGTGACTATTTTTGCAGATTTTTACAGTAGGTATTATACGTTAAATTGTCAATACAGAAGCGTGTCCACCTCCCTACTGAGATAGAACAGTTTGACCATCGGTCAATATGCTTGACGAGTATCTAACTAAACAAATGTACAAGGGCAATGTCAGCGATGAGTGATAAATGACCCAATTCTGTGATGTCGCGTCACGTGCTAGATTTCGGTATGTATTTATATGCCCCCCCCCCCCCCCCCCCATCTTCAATTTAATCAAGCCGCGTATGGGTGAATAAATATTACTTTATTGAAAAGCTTTTTTGCAGTAAGTATAAAGTTTTACTTTTGTTTTAGGATTTTGTGCCCATAGACACCTATTATAGGTATTGTATGTAGGGCTGTGTTATAGGTGACCTAATTCACAATCCACAACTGTGGCCCTAACATTGCTCAAGTTAAGTTAATCTCTGTGCGTCCCTTTTCTATGACGCTAGTTAGACAGAGTCGACAGAGCGGGATAAATTAAAATTGTAGTTATTACCTTGTTTTACATACATGCGGATTACTGTAAAGAATGTTTTCCTTACTTATTTTCTGCTCCATGTGTGCAAGATAAACAGCTAAATGTATGTGTTCGATCAATTTGAATTCACTCAAAACCTTCCAGCTATGAGTCACTGTTCTAATGGACATGGCACTTGTTGTGTATAGATTAACAACGGCCCAGAAATTAATTAGATTGAGTGTATAAAATTTCAGTTTCCTGACTATGAAATTTTCTTAAAAAATCCCTTCTCTCTTATACACTACTATTACAAGAATTTACTTTGGCTGTTATAGGAAATGCCATAGTAAATAAAATTAAGCGAATTACATTGCCGCCCTTAAATAGAACATCAAGTATCATGTAAAAGTCCAAAGAGGCAATGTTAATCAGAAACGATCTTTATCGACTAATACCGAGAGGCAAACTTTAAGCAATCGTACTGTATGTAGACAGAGAGGCGAACATAGCGAAACTGGGTTCATAGTTTGACTATAAAAAACTAATATAAAGGGCCAACCTTTCGCATGGCCACGATTTTCTTCAAGCGGTCGCTGAGGCCGGCTTGTAAGGCTCCGTTTCTTAACCGCAGGAGGGGAGTGTCGTGGAACGATTCTTTCTTCGGCGAGTCCAGCGATGACGACGAGACGTCGCCTTTCTCGGGGTACATCGGCTCCGGCGATATGTAACCGACGCCTGTTGGCAAAAAATAGTAACATATGCATCACTGGTGTGACATAAAACCAACGGCAGTGCCTGTAAAACCTCAAATGTAAGTAATAATAGCAAGATCCTTAGCACCTCGGATTCATCTTGTTCTCCGAACAATACACAAAGGCACACAACGAAATCAATATTTGCGTTTGGTGTAAATCAAACATTAGCCTCGCAATGAACTGAGATAAATACCGAATAGACTGGTGCGGTGGCGGTGCGTCATGTTTATTTTTTTAAATGCAAAACTACAGCGTCGAAAATTCGATAAATCACCCAGTTATAAACTACTTGTCATGACTGCCACTTTACCAGCTTATTTTTTTTTATCTCTATACACAAAGCTGCACGAAAAAGATAGCTTTGAATTAAGGTACAGTTTTGTATTACCTGTTCCTTAATACAAAATTGTGGCCCACAGCTTTTTGTGTAAAGAGAAGGAATATCTTTTATGTGTTTTAACTTTAGTCTCGATTTCTCCTGAAAAACTCACTTTACACAAAAAAATATGATTAGAAGGAAGATTAATTATTAATTACATTATTGCCCCTCGAGTCACCTTATCGTTGTATTTCAATAAAATAACAGCATGTATTGTGGTTTTACTGTCGAGGGACTGACGAATAAAAACTGATGAAGTTAATGTTTCGCTCTAAAGTACATCAATTAACAATGTCCCATTCGGCCGTTCCGACGATTAGGACGTCAAAGGCCACTTAAGGCGTACAAAGAACAGGTATCATGTGACGCAAAAGCTTAAAACAAACACGCCGAAGCTATTATACGACCGGGCAAAGTAAACGGGGGGGCTGTTTGTAATCACCCGCTATTGTTCGGGCGGTAATCGGTCACCGGCCGCAGTGATCTCGCCGATTTGCGGTAGCAGGAGCAGTAGCTAGCGTGAACATGCTGTAGAGTGTCAAGCAAAGTTCAACTAACTGCAATTCAAACCCATATGAAAAAAAGGCGCCTGCGGTGCCCCTTTATATCCGGTGCCCTGGGCGGTCGCCCAACCGCGCCCCCCCCTAACGCCGCTACTGAGAGTTCCGTACCCAAAGGATGCCAACGGGTCCCTATTACTAAGCCTCCGCTATCCGTCTGTCTGGCACAGGGCTGTATCTTTGAACTGTAATATGTAGACACCTGAAGTTTTCATATGTATATGTATGGATGTGTCTTCATTTATGTCATAGAATGTGTATTACTATGGCTCAATGGTGTTGCTGGATGCTTATACTAAGCCTTCGCTATCCGTACGCATTATAGATGCGACCTTTAAAGGGATCTATTTCCTGATCTAATTCCGATGCAATTAAGCAAGAATACTTGGTTTTTTTTTATCTGCGATAAGTATATAGTCTTATGTAACACCATCCTTCAAATGACAGCTGGTCGACTTGACTCCTTGTCATGAGGTACTGCTGTGGATTGCACGCCCCCAGTAATGATTCGATGTAGAAGAATGTGCTCAAATGTAATTTTGACATGACACTGTTGATTTTCTTGATTATGATTTACTTGATTTAATTGTACAATAATGACTTGCAATACACGTTTTATATTATGATTATAGATATAGGCTCTATGCTCTATGTATAGTCTTTTGTACCGAATGCATTCCTCGATTCCGCGGGAAAGCGATAAACGAATTTTTGAAAACACAGGTTATCAACAACAAAAAATGTAGATTAGGGTGGGAGAGTACTTTTCATCCTGGAAAAATGAAAAGTACTCAATCCCACGGGACGGCGATAAACGGATTACTTGCGGACAAAGTCACGGGCAACAGCCAGTCTTAATAATGTAACAAGAGATTTCGCTACGGGCTGCGGGCAGGTCAAACAGTCTGTGCGAAGGTCGTCTAACCGAGGTCACGGCGAACACGACCACGCATGTAGACAAAAACTGCGGACATATAACACAATATGTCTTCAGTTTATTATACATTCAGCTAGACTTTAATAAACTATGAACGTCTTGACTATATTCTGGGATTCTTAATAGCAGAGAGCTTATGTTTGACCTCTTGAAATTGATAGTTGATAGGCGCTAATGACCTAGCTTAAAAGTAACTTAAGGTTATCTAAAAGCCTAACATCTCAAGGTAGTGATAGTTTTATTAGATTCACTGACCGTGTGATCCATGAAACAGCCCATTCCATCTAAAGCCGAAAGCACATTGCACCCGGCTGTAGCTTGCATAGGGTGGTGCTAGAAGCTTGCAAGCTTGAGCCAGATTTGTATGAAATTTGTGCAAGGTATCTAACATTTAAGAGCCTTGTCGTACTAACATAAAATGAGAGTTGCTCGAATTTGCCATATGACTGACAGCGATAATGTACTAAAATGTTTAGCTACTGTACTATGGCTGCTTTAGTCTGGTTACCAACAGCGCCATAATATTATTCAATCAAGTCCGCATGCCCCTTCAACTGATATCCTGTGCATCATTTACGCAAGAGCATAGCGGCGACGCCATACAAAATGCGCGCGTAGCTACTAGTACATGAGCATGATGACTTCCCTTAAAGGGATAAGTTCGCATTTGTATATGTCTTTATCTATTTTTGCTATACATATAGGTTTTTGTACAATAAAGAATTTGTATACGCGCCTGGGCCAACCATTTTAACCTACACTTTAAATGTCTCTGACATTGCCGTAAAAACGTGTTTCCGAAAACATATTTAACTGTATAATAGGTTTTACTTATATAAGATAGAATAGATAAACGTACATCATAAATTAAATTAGAGACAAATCATTTATACTAATTAAGCTCTTCAACTGTTTTGAGAATGTTGCGGACAAGCTATTTAATATGGGTAAAAAAATGATTGGCCCGTCTATGTGTGCGCACATGCTAATAGTAGACAGTCAGTTTACAGGGAACCTATATAAAGAACGGGGCTTTTGAGGGCTGTGGTATCCGAATTAATTGCAAGGCAGTGCGAGCTCATTCTGTATGAACTACTACATTTTGGGGCGAGAGTACCTAACACTGATAATGCGCTATTTGTACTTTGATTAGATTAATTACAAAACGTTACGTGTGACATTGAGTACATGTAATTAGTACGACAAAATTATATTATAATTATCATAAACATAATAAATATTTAATTAGTTTAACGAATAAGCCATATCGCAAGGGACGTGGTCACGAGTAGACGTCATCTGCTGCTCGTGACTGCATCGAAGATTATGTACAGTCTTTCGCAAATATCTCAAATATAGAATTTTAAACCTTTTCATTTATTTTTATTAAACGCAAAAACTTAAATTAATTTTTTAAGACCAGTTTTTTTAGCAAAGTTCAATCATCAATGGCTTTTGATTTAAACTTTGTTTTACGTTCAAAACAGGCCACTTGACGTTTTAAAATAAATCCTCGTATATTTTTCTTTGGAAACAATATCTACATGATTTTTTACTAAAGTTTTTTTGCCCATAAACTAAACAGGATTTTAATGCTCTACGAATATTTTTAAATATTCATCACACGTAACATTTTTTTTTGTTGGAATTCCTCGATAATTTTTTTCCGTACTCTCCGCGCAGTGTCCTTAATATGTCTGGTAAAGAACAATTTTTCGCACAAGATGATGATTCTAGAAAATGTATTGCATAAGTCTGTTGCTTTATCATAATCTAAAAGGTCAAATGTCCCTGCCCTTGCCTCCCACAATGTTGAAACTAAAACAATTTTCATAATTCTTTTGGAATCAATAAAAAAACGTGGGACACTGTTAATACTCGAACTTCAGAACTGCATTGTCATCTAGTCTTTATGGGTAACGCTTTTTCCAAAGTCAAAAACTTCATTCCGTTTTTGGAAAGTCATGTAGTTTTTATTTTAATATGACCAGCGGTTGGTCCCTATATTACTTGATGGTTACTGAAGATGAGGCCTAAGGTGTAGCTCGCTGGTCCAGTAAAAGCCCCTTTATTCAGTTATGTTAAATCATAAAAAATAACACAAAAATCGAATTATCGGGACCTCGCGATTTGATGATTATGTAGGCTCTAAGAGATTTATACGACTAATGCCCAAAATAAAAGAAAATACCGATTAAAATGATGTCAAGCCAGAATAACAACTCACATTCAAAAATGATTGCGCAATTCACACAATTCAGGGGGGAAATAGAACGTTTGTATGGGATATTGGGTGTGCCCGTAGCCTCTTGAATCTAAGCATCGACAGTTTGATTCGATCGACATTCGAGAAACGTTTTAGTCGGCTATAATATGATATCACGACCTTGAATGCTTTGAAGGAAGTAAAGGCATACAGTCTTAGTGGCATATGATATTGTAGCAGATCAAGTGCCCAAAACAAACTTCAGATGGTCGTGGTCTCATAGACCACATTTTCATCACGGCATCGGGAATTCTGTTAAAAATGTACGCCTCCGAAAAAGATTACCTGTGGAAAGCGCATTGTTGATCCTCCGCTTCAGGGTCTCCTCCTCGAAGGAGTACACATAGTACTCCTCGTTTAGGTCCTGCAGGAACTGTGGCTTCACCAGCACGCCGCCCACGACCCCGAACAGATGCACGAAGCCCAGCGGAGTGAACACTGAAAACAGAGCACTAGTTAAAATGTGTTTGTAAACGTGCAAAAACCTAATAAGTATTACATTTATATAATTATTTTGAGTGCCTAATCGTCAAGACAGAACAAACCAGCCTATACTCAACGGGGCTGCATTGTTTTATTACAGTGTTCCTATCATGAGACCAGATCAATGACCCCCTAATATTTGATTGTTTTCCGACTTACATAATTGCTGTTTAACAGTTAACTATAGATTCTTAATTCTTATAGATGTGGCTTAGAAAGAATTATCAGAGAAATGTCAGTTAAGCAACAAAAAGAGACGAATTATACTGTATCGTTAAACTGTGTCACAGTACGACTAATGCTAGGTAGTCTTCAATGATAAAAACCGAGTCACGTTTAGCAGGGCTTAAAACATTATCTATTATATATTATATCTACTAATCTAAGTTTATCTTTTTATTGCTTAATTAATCCGCATGTAAACGTAGCTTTTCCTTTCAATAACCCAATTCATAGTAGATAAACGACGAAATTTAAATACACAGTTAAGTATTTACATCCATTCATTGGTAAATAGTACACTAATAATTTAGGTTGGGAAACCCGATCAAGTTTAAAATAATTGACTTCAAAAACAAACGCATGTCCGCATGTGTCTGGTAAAGCGAAGCAAACTTTATAAACACAGCAATTATTTTCTGTTTAGCAAGGGATTAACAAGGGATCGGTGCCTTAAAAACAAGACTTACTTATCCTATCATTATACCGAAATTATCATTGATTAATTGATTATGTTAGTCGTGAGATTTTCACATATAAGTAGCTAGGAAAGTAACCAGTTGATACCGTACATAGCGATCGGGTTCCAAAAAGGTTTTACCTACCGTAGATTGTAAATTAATATTTATTATTATGATAAGAAAAAAGTTATCGTCTTGACGACAGTTGCTAAGCACGCTGTTTAGTCGTTAACTCAAACGAATCGAAGCAAGTAAAAGTCAAACCAATAACATAAGCGATTTATAAACATTTACGACATTTAGACACCATGAGCTTGAGAAAAACTTTGTCTAATCCGGCAATGAAGAGCCCGAAGGAAATAGAGTTGAATGAGGAGTGGAATAACTTCGTGAAGAAGATAGGTGAAGTGTCAGGGCTAGTGAAAGACATGGCTAGTGGAGACAAGGGGAAAGCTGACGCAGCTGCCGTCCTAGCAGACCAGTACCTTAAGGGAAAAGTTATATTTGACGAAGACGTCGAGATGAAAGTCAAGTCAGACCGCACCGTCATTAACGCGAAAGCATTTCGATCGATGGAGAATAACACGGTGAGACTTGGGTGTTACCGCAAACAGGTTGTTTGTTTACTATAGCCGGCCGCAAAACAAACAGGCAACGGCAACCTAGTTTATGAGCGGTTATCAGTAACGCGCTGCAGTTATTTGAACAAGCATTACACTAAATAAATACTTAGCACGTGCGGTGAGCTGGACTAGGCTGAATAATGAAAAACTTTCCGAACTTCGAGTCGTTGATTGTATCAAAAATCGTAGAGGTACTTTGTTTGTTAAGTACGCAGACTTAGATAACAAACTTCGCCAATAAGAGATGAGTATTTCGTTTTGTTAGTGAAAGCAATTTGGCACGTGTTCGCTATAAATGTCGCTATATTATTGTTGAACTTCTATTTGCAGTCGAAGGTCTGACAATTAAAGAGAGTTAATCTGCTGCACAGGTGCGTGCTGGTGCGACATGACAGCTATTACAACACGAAATTTTCTTGGCACGCTTATCTTAATCCCCTTCGACATTGCGATTAAATCTTTCTTATCTTATTTTATATTATAGATAAATTATTATTTTATATAAACATTACACGCGAGAATATTGAAAAAGTCAAGTAAAAACTTAGTTATGTTCACGAGAGCGTTGCAACGCATTCAAGATCATGATGAGCCGAGATTTTATTTTTAAACATTGCGCATTGACAAGCTATAAACAAGGCATCCGATACAATCAAAATACTAGACGCTTTTGTTAAAGTCGTTCAATTAGCCGGAACGTACAAATAGCACGCCGAGTGTACGCCCAGCGGGACAAACGATAGAGCGGTCGAAAGGATCTTAAATATTATGACTATGAGACTATTGTTACCAGCGTTTATTTACACATATTTAGAGGTACTATATCTACTTCTAGATGCTGGCTGAACTCTAACAATGGTCTGATGAAGTGCATCGCGAACATGTTTCTGTGCTACCTAAGCATGTTCGGCACCGCGCGCTTGGCCGACATTCTAATAAATATTTGACACAGTGCTGGCGCACCCACGTTTATACTATATACATTGTAGATCAATCTATTATTGAGTATGGTAATGAATTAATTAATAGACCTGATAAAAACAGAACGGAATATAGAACTATAAATGTAAAGATCAAAAATTTTCAAACGAGGTTGGTGTAAAAATGTGGATGCATTCAAGCTTTTAAAATATGTACAAACGTATCTTTAAGTATATTTTTACACTAACTACACCGTACTTTTGGCGGTACATGAAATCATGCATGATGTCCGATAGGCACTTTTACAAAACTGATAAGTATCGGATAAAACTTTCCATTAGGCTCATTATAATATTAACTGTTGTGCAGCCGGGGAATGCGGACAGCTATTATTTAAGGGGCAATGTTCCCGGACAATCATTTACAGAGTCACGCAATTTTAATAGTCCCTAACCTTTTCTCTAGTTCATAATATTATGTTCCAGGGTGAAATGGACAAGGATGCATGGATGGCGGAGGTGAGCAAGGACGCCGATATGCGTGCCCAGGACAGGAAGGTCCGTCGAGAGCGCGCCGACACGCTCAAGACGCAAGCAGTCAAGGCGTACAACCGAGGAGAGTTCGAGAAGGCGCTTTCTTGCTACAACCGGGCAATAGAACAGGTCAAGGACAACTCTATGTTGTACTGCGACCGCGCCCTTACTAATATAAAGTTGGGAAACTTCCAAAAGGTAATAAAACCGAAAGAATCGATCCGATCGGTCAGCGTCCGTCAAATATACCTTCCAATCATTATTATTGTGTTTTATATACTTATGAATATACATTGGAAAATTCAATATAGTGAAGTGCTCATTGTCCCTTAATTAAATATTGTTCATCGTCTGACTTTCTAGCGCGGGTAACAGATGAGCAAAGAAATTGTTTGCATTTATAAGATGTTAGCAGTTGCGGCGGGTTGGAAAGTGCATTGCATAGGTACGATTTGTTAACTAGTATCTCCTTGTGCGAGTCTGTCAGCGGACGACGGTTTCTACTATTTTTAGGTCGATATCTGTTAGGCAACTGCACGTTGGACCCGTGTCTATAGAAGCACTCTATTATCAACACATTGAACTTGTTATAAAAATAATAATTGCCTATTTTCAAACGCGTTGTCATTACATCACAACTACTAATTGATCAATACTATAAGAACACGTACACAATGCGATAAGTATGAATCATTTTGTCATTACTTATCGTAATTTCCTTTCGGAGATTTAATCGGACGTACAACTTTCTCGAACAAAATAAACAATGCGAATTGCACTGAATTGAAAAGTCTGTCTCTTTCATTTCGGTATTGGGAACAATTCCTAAAAAAAATGTTGCTAGGGAACAACGCTTCCGTGACGGTCAAGTTTTGCTTCCACCACTACCGCTGCCTGCGCATTCGTAACCCACCGCTGTGTGGATCAAAGCATTATCGTTTTGTCGCGTTTTTCATATCTTGGCAGGCGAACTTACAAGTGGGCGGGTTAAAAAAAAAGACGATATCTTCTAGAAGGCCCTGTAATTAGGTGCCATTGCGACAACAGTATACGATACAAATATAATTTTTTATGTTCACATATTTACAGATACATCATTCTGTCTTTTACCTAATACCATTACTCAGTGACTACCGCCGACAGTTTAGCAACCAATAGTATAATAATAAGGACCAACTCTCTTATACCCAGGCGCATAAGACCTTTGGTGCATATTTTTGAGTAGTAATGTTGAATCCGCCCATTTTTTACACTTTGGTCAGTGAACAGTGACGTCTGACACTACTTCTTTATTGCAGTTTGTTACGGTTGCTCGTGGCGCTTTATTAGCCGGTTTTTCCATTTCCCAAAGCACTGACAGAGTCAGACTTATAAAAAAGCCCATTTATTCATACTTGCGCAATAAATTTGTTGATTTTCATTTACTTTTAAGGTTTTCCACGACTGCGAGTGGGCTCTACGGATAAACGAGAACAGCTACAAGGCGCGGCTTTACAAAGCTAAGGCGCACAAGGAGTTGGAAGAGTTTGACAAACTGGAGGAGTGCAGAGCCGAGCTGCGCGAGACGTTCCCGCAGCACGAAGATCTCACTAAATACTTCCTTGACAAGAAACATGGATACGAGGATGAAGACGAAGAGGATGGCTAATTTAGATTTATGTTAACAGGTTCCGTCCCACGTAACAGGAGTCATTCATAAGCGCTGTTTTGAGCCTAATAATAAAGCCTTACCAGAAATATATGACACGTCACCACAAATATTGGAGAAAAGCATAGGAACTGTACTTCTATGGTTGTATAGTGAGTGTTATTATATAAAATTAAAGTGGTGTTCTCCAAAGTAGTTGTCATATATTTCTTGTTAGGCTTTACTTGCGCATGCGAACAGGTAGCCTGTTTTTTATTATATTTAGGTATTGCGTCATTGATTGTTGTCTTACTCTTTACATATATTATATTATGTTTTATTTTTGTTTTAGCAAAGATGTACTTATTTACGAGTTCAAAATTCATTTTACATAGATATAACAAGTAAACATGTAGGCTGGATACAAGTCTTATAAATATTAAATATCATATGCTCAAAATTTCATACATTAGTGTTAATTAATGATCGGTATTTTAATGAAGTTTGGATCTAAGTAGATAACGACGATCTAAACATTAATTAAATACGTTTAATGTATTCCAGGATGTAGTTTGATTGAATTGCCATGCAACGTATATATTAAAATTTATAATCAAGTAATCGGACAGATAATGAAGCTAATTCTGTTAAGATTGCATCAAGAAACGGAATAATGTAACTAATCAGTAATGACTTTGTTCCTTCAAACCAAATTTGGCCAACAATTTACCTAATAGGCAGAAATAGTGGTTTGCATTCAACGTTGGTATTTTAGTCGTGTCAACGCACAGTCGGCAAAATAAATTGCATGCTAACTAGGAGGTCAACGTCCGAACATTTGAATATCAAGGTCCGCCTTACACAGAAACAATGCCACACTGACCCCAAACTTTCGTGATAAAGTAAATACATTACATTCTAATCGGCAGATGAGTAGAAAGTGTATGGAGTAGAGTCGCCCGTCGCCCAAACAAGTGTAGGCACAGATATGATGTCAAACATAATTGGAAATAATTTGAATAATACTTTAGCTCCTTCATGGTAGCAACGACTCTAAATTGGGGCATTTAACAAAAGACCACTGTGAAAGTCGCTATTTTCTGCACTACAAGATTGATTTTGCTATGCGAAAGGGGCCTTCTTCCGCTCATTGTCTAACTATTCGTTAGGATTTCCGATCGTTCTGTTGATAATTTTGGGAAACTGAAAGGGAGGTTCGGGTTATTTGGTTTTTTATAGAAGAATGTCAAACATGCACATGACAACACACTGCTGAGTTCCCTGGACTTGGAAATGGGATCTTAATGGTTCATCACGTCATTAATCGGAAATATCTGCATTCTTGTTCTAAGATAAGGACGCAAAATTCAACTTTATCATGAAACACGTCATTGATATTATTCCCTCCTCCTGGACTGGACAAAAATGCCATTTAAGTGTATTCTTACTAATATTATAAACGCAAAAGTAGTCATGTTTGTTCCTCAGTCACACATCAATGGCTAAACGGATTTAGATTAAATTTGGCAGACAGATAGATCATGTCCTGGATCAAAACAAAGGATACTCTTTATCCCGTAAAATTTCGTAAAATACATAACTAGCCTCGCGTGGGCTGAGCCGTGGGTAAAAGCTAGTTTGTTATAGTTTATTGGGTGAATATTTTCCTGCTATTAGTTCTTAATATCTTCCTTTTATTATTATTATATTAATGTACAGAATCAAGGTTCACTTACCAAGCAGCATCATGACGCCAACAAATGATACACAGGAATACAAGAATGGCAGATAAGTCCATAAATCTGTGAACAAAGACATATAATTTTATAAACAACAAGATTCGAGAGCGATAAGTAGGAAACATTGACTGATATAACGATGACATTGACCTACCGAACATTATTGACGGAGCCAACTATTTTTGAAGTTTCAGTGGGCAGCAGTAATGCAAAAATAGTCTAGTTTATAGCAGTCTGCATATTTTTACGGGCACTATCAGCACTTTTGAATAATTTAGACACTACAATAATACTCGAGCGAATTATATTCACTGGTATAATTGCAGTTTTTGATTAAAACTAATACGTCTATGTATCGCTAACTTGTCGCCTTCCATTGTCAATAGAATTAATATTTAATCATCGTCAAATATATCAGCGAGAGCAAGGCTTTCTAAAGTGCCTTAATACGCTTTAAATATCTTGATAATAGAGTCCTATTTAATACATTTGAACTCCTAATTTGATAAACTTCACGCCGTCTATACATGCCATGTTACGCACGCAAAACTGACTTAGTAACATAACCATTAAAAGCATAAATGCTATCAAATTCGTATCTATTTTCTTGTATACTCTAAGATTGTTAGATCAAATAAAATTTGATAGAAACATGAGCAACATACGTCCATCCTACGCAAGGACTAAGCATACCGTGTGTATTTCAAGAATATTCCTCAGACAGTGAGCATGCAGGCACATAATTTTCGGATATTTATACATAAATATATTTATATGTATGATTGAGCTGTAACTCTATAAGGTCGGCTAATAATTGCAAGGATTTGGACACGCTTCGGCTCTTCACACGCAATTAAACACGAACAACGTACAGACATTTTCCGCAGACAATGGTCGCAGCGATCGGAAAGATCGTCGCTATGTTGATTTGGTGCGTTTGCCATTATGTTTGACTGCTCATGTGGAAACACATATGTACTTTCCTAGTCATTTAAGTTTGGTAACAGTGTTGGTAACAATGCGAGTCCAACTGCCACCAAAGTTAACCATTTCAGATATCGTGGCCGTACCCAGAGCGTAGCGGCAACTTCCATACCCTGGAGCATCCTGCTCCTTGTACATTGCAGCTGTAACTGGACGGAATCCGCCTTTCGATCAAAAGCTGGATGAGTACGTGGATACCCATCGATATTTTGGCAACGGGCATGAGTGAGACATCCACTTCAGCCGCACAAATATAAGCAATGTTTTGGCTTAAAACCGCTTCTAACAAAAGTTAACAAAGCCTCAATGCCATCACCTGTCGCATCAGTGCCGTGACTGTAATTACAACGATAGATACGATCCCGAAATCATCTGGTCAGGCTCCAGTGGGTTTTAGATCATCTAAGTACAGTTTAAACGTCCAATTTTCTAAAAACCACAACAAAATACTTTACTCCCAATACGTTTAAAAAAATGGCTCTTGGTTTTGGATTACCTTTAAATGGAATTCTTATTCCACGAGGCACCTTAAATTTTGTATGTTATCCGAATTCCCTTTATATTTTGTTATTGGGTTGAATTACAACAAAGTTAATCGATGGCTTCATTTAATTTACTTGAGTGTTTCTCGATTCTTCCATCGTAATCCTTATCACTTATTCATCCTTAATAGTACTTTGTTACTATTTTAGGTTCTGATGTTATAGAAAGTCAATACTTAGCCATATAAATGAAAACGACATTAAGTTTCTCTTTACCGATAGCGTTAGCATTCGAAATACCTCAACACAAGGCTGTGTTTGTTAGTACAGACATGGAAACAAAATCTTAACAATACATTTATATTCCTAATGTGACGTGAACTGAATCACCTACGATCAGTGAACGTATAAAACATGGAAAATTTTCGTCATTATGCCCAAAGCACTTAAAACCTTTAGACACAAAATAATCAAGAATATTTTAAATTGCGTAGGCCACAATTTTTAACAACGTAGACAATAATTGGTATGGGATGGTACCATGTTTGGCCGCTAGAAATATTTTTGATCCGGCTACGACAAACACAAAAAGGAGGGGTTATGATTTTTTGCTTTTAACGTTGACTGACTACAGCGAACTGCGCATTAAAAGAAGATTGCATGCTTCCCCTTTGTATAGAGACTAGTGACGACTCTTTACCTACGAGTAATATATTTGCTTTGTTCCGAAACTGGTTACAAACTGATAAATAAGAACTCAGTGGATAATGATAAGACATTTTTTCTAATTAGGGTTCAGTATCCAAAGAGTGCCAAAGGAACCCTATTACTAAGGCTCCGCTGTCTGATCGTCCGTCGGTCTGTCTGTCCATCCGTCTGTCAGTAGCCCGTTTCACAAAGCTACAAGTTACAATTTTACAAGTCTAAACCGGCAACATTGGTCAATAATGACCAATGGCAGTGGGCATAATGACCAATGTTGCCGGTTTAGACTTGTAAAATTGTAACTTGTAGCTTCGTGAAACGGGCCACAGGTCACACTTTTGAACCGTAATAGATAGACACTTGAAATTTTAATAGTCGTATTATCTATGGCTGCTATAACAAAAATTAAAAAAGTCAAAAATTAAACAGGGTCTTCATACAAGAAACGTGTTTGTTTAGACGTTTTTTGTACGGATTCCTTTGTGTGCGAGTCCGACTCGCACTTGGCCGGTGGCGTTACGTAACTACGTAATCATATCGAAAGCCTAATAAGTAAATGAACTTGTTGAATGTTATATTATAATAAAGCTATTTTAATCATCATGAGTTCAAACAAAGATAATATCGATATCCTGCTATACAAAACCAAAAATAAAAGACTATGTTTTATAGATCTTTCAATCAAACAATGACCACCAATATCTGTAGGTATCTGATCTATTCAAATTAAATTTAGAATGCTATATAATGAGTGGATGACAACACAAAGAAAAATTAGGGTAATGGCAGGACTCGAACCTGCAACATCAGCATTCCGTGCTTTGCGTTTCCCAGTTTCGCCACATTACCGCTACCATACCCTGCGAATTATTAAATGTGTTTCGTCTTTACGGTCATTACATTATTGATTTTTGTTTGAGAAAAATACCCTCGGTGTCATCTATGAGAAACTTAATCAAGATATCCCATTCAACTTGGTCATTTATGAATGCCCGTTAGCTGACGAGAGATGACGCCATTTGTTGTTAAATTAAAATGGAAATTTAAAAAAAAAATCGATTACAAAAAATATCTGTTATATATATATATTCAACAGTGAAACAAGTATATATTTCTTGGAGTACAGAATTTGGCAATGCAACAAAATAGTGCCTACACGCTTTTGCATGAAACCTACACCCGAGCCCACTGCCATTGGAATGCTGTTGGTTTAGAATTAACTAACTGGGCATTTGTAATATTAATTCTAGCTTTACCTTAATTCATGAAGTTGATTAATAAAGTCGGGTTCAATAGAAATGTCCAATGTTGTAAACAAACCAATTTACCATTATCATTCCGTATTCTTATTCGGTTCGTCAAAATATCTATAAATTTTTTGTTATTTCAATAAACACTTTCGTTTCAAATTGAAGATTATATGGCATAATTCTTTACAACATTGGCCATTTCAATTGAACCCGACTCTATAATCCCATGGCCCCATACTGCGGCCCCATTATATAGGCGACCAGTGAGCGGCTCAGAGCCGTCTCTAGTCCACGTAGCACCCGTGTGCAAACTTTGTCCTAGCGCCCCCTAGTAAGCGCGCGGTCTAAATGGAATGGATAGAATATACTAGCTTTTACCAACAAAAAAGGGTTATCAATTCAAGATTTATAACATTTATCGTTGTTTATCGAGCCCAGAATTCACTGGCAAGACTCTATCAGTTGACATATGCAATGATCTAATTATATAATAATACTTACTAAGCAAAGCATCAATACTGGAACGGTCACCCTCCAACCACGCTGATATCACATACGCCAAGCCCAGCATGGCAACTCCAAGCATCGCCAAAACTATGAAGGTCTCATACACCCGCCCCCTCAGCCCCCGGTAGCCGGGAAAACCGGACGACTCCGAGAAGAGATACGCAAAAGGCAGGAACACGAAGAGAGAGAGATTTGAGAACAGGAACACATGGTTCCACAGGCCTGCAACAAGAGAGATCAAACGGTTGGCTACAATAGTAGAATAATGGCATCTTGTGAAAAAACACTGCAAATAATGTGACTTAAAGTTAAATGTGTAGGGTATAGCCAGTGAAATGTACTTTGTATCCCGTTAAAGTTCACCGACGCGTATATGATTTTTGCCTACCAAATAAAATGTATATGTTACAACATACAAGTATACATTTTATTTGGTAGGCAAAAATATTAACAGGCCTGTTTGTATGTAGTATTTCTTTAGGAATCTTATAATTTGGCTTTGTACTTCAAGCAAAAATATTAACTAGATAAGAAAAACATATAATTATGAATTTATGGGAAACAACCCAATATTACATCGCACTTCCGATATATCAAAAAATCTCAAATATTGGTTCAGGCAAATATGTAACAGAACTGATAGTTGTTTAATAATGTAAAATATGACAACCCAGACTGTAATTTCTCAAAATTAAACTGATTAGATGTTGTTTTAAATTTATAATTATAAAAAAAAAATTTTTTGAGTCTTGCATTAATATGTTGAATTATTCTGTAAATAAATTTATATTTAATACTTATACGTTTATAAATTAAAGTTAAAATAAATTAAATTTTGTTACGTTTATCCTGAACTGGTATTCCGAAACCACTTTTAATGATAATTTGCATTGATTAAATTTGGTTAATTTTGTTTTTAAGCATATTTAAATATTTATTTTAATTATTCTCTGTTCAAAAATTGCTGTTAATATTTTTGCTTGAGGTACAATTAAACAAAATACATTTTTTTTCTCCTAATTGCCATAGAGGAAAATGTTTAATTTTACTATAATATATTTAGTTGATTATTTATACATAGACTCTACTAATTATTTATATATTGTAACTATTTTTGTCCTATTGACTATTTAGCCTTAGCTTTTATTCACAAAAACGCTTTTCGTTTTTTTTTACCTTCACCCAGCCCTGAAAATTGGTAAATTTTTTGTTATTAATTTAAGAGCGAAGCTCAAATACATGAATCAAGAAAACTGTAGTTCTAATTTAATGGAAGATTCAAATGTAAAAGCCCCATACTATGCCATTTAAAATGTTATTTTATATTGGCTGAATAAATGAACTAAACTAACTAAACTATCTCTCATACAAGAGTAAAAAAGCAGGACCACTGAGCAGGACAGGAAAGCTACTCAAACGCGTCTAAAAAATTCGAAAAAGAATAGCCTGTTTGCAAGTTACATAAAACCTTCTGTAAAAGGGCTAGATTTTTCGATAACTTGTAGGTGTAATTGTGTAGCTGTCTTGCTCTAATATCAGAAGTGAGAACAAGACATAAACATAATTGTGGCTAGGAAATGCCGACCGAGGTTTATCACATTTTGCATAGCATCAATCAATTTACATTTAATTTGGGTACAAACTATAAAACAATTAAATAACTGACAAGAACATTAAATGTGCTATTTGTTAATTACTAATATAATTAAACTCATGCAGGCTCATTTGTACACTCATATACAAACTAAGTTAAGCTTTAACGAATTATAAAAATAATTAAATATTCGCTTTTTATCCATAGATAATTACTTCATTATCGAGGCGTGAGTTTAGTTAGCTTTAGAGACAAACTGAAAATCAACATGCAACACAAATATTTAAAGCAACTTTAAAGACCAGTTTTGTATGTAAATTCAGCGGTATAAATAAATACCTACCAGACATTTGTGCACATAAAATTAGCACACTATACATTTGCAATCCAACCAAACATAATTTTACATTGTTTATCTATTCCTTGATTCCAATGCTGGGCACATTTTCTCATTGCCAGACGTCCATGCCTTGCATTGAGGATATATTATACATGCTGAAGATGTTAGTTGATCAGTCTATGGTACTGATTTCAAAAAATACGAATGTGTTTTGTTCTATTAGTAAAAACACTTACTTGAAACACTGATTACTTGATTAGTTACAGTTGGGCAATAATTGAAAGGATTTCATTGTAACATTTCAAATTTGAAATATACAATGTTGAGAATAACGACAAATTGACATCACCTGTGACTATTGTAATAAGTAATAACAAGGTCAGTAACCAGAGCAAATAGATTTTAAACAATACATTAATACCATATGTGGATGGTATTAAACACATACCATTGCTTCTAATATGATGCAATTCCATTGACTTTAGGATAATGGTTCAACAAAGAGCATTCTTGTGATGCAAATACATCTTGTCAAGTAATTACTGAGAAAAAATATATCAAAAACATCAACTTTAAGTCTTGAGTTGTTTTCAAGTTCATGTCTCCATGTTTTCTAGAGGTGGACTTTAGGCTTCGAAATAGATAGAGGATGATACCAATGTTTGCCCTTTGTTAAATTTCATACATTATTATTTATATTCTGTTATTACAATTAAAAACAATTAAAGATAATGATTCATAGGTTGAAAAAGTGTAATCTATTAATCTTCACTTAGTGTTTAATATTAGCCTGCCAAATAAAAGTTAATTCAATACCTCTTTTGTAGCTTAATTGGCATATTAAGCAAAATAATAATTAACACAGGAAGAAAAGGGACTATTTAGTATCTATTAAAAGGCACAGCTCTCATTCATACATACAAAAACAAAACTAGCACTTTATTAAAAATTATTCAAAAATGTACTTTTTTGTCTTCCATTGTCATCCAGTCTTAATAATGTATGCCAAATTCTATTTCAATTGAATTTCAAATAGTACGTCAAAAACGATTGCCTGGATATGTTCAACTACTTTATTAGTTACACACAAGTAACGCTACAACACTAACACAACACACTGTAAAATTACTATGAAAGTAAACATGTTCCCCTGCCGAAGTGTTAAGAAACTGCTTGGCGATTCAGTAATGAAACTGTTGGAGAAATTGGTGAACAATGTCATCAAAAGACATTATAAAGAAACAATTATAGGGACCACTTACCCTGTATCAAAGAACTGTTAAGCCACTTGACGTAGTAACTGTTTGGATACAATATTAGCACCTCATTGCTGACTATTGAGACAGGCAGCAGAAGCAATGAACCCAGTGACACGGCCAGCGCGAAGGTGCACAGCCAGAGGCTGATGCGATACACCTTAACCTCATCCTCGTCTGCGCTCAAGAAATCCTCGTGGTCCCGCCGACGGAACTTCTCGATTACCATGAACGAGAATAGGTAAAGTAGGATGAATAGTAGCAGGAATATCTACAACAATAACAAGACTATCAGAAAAAGTTTTAGGTCAAAAAGAAAGTTAATCCGGCAAAACTAGTGTAGTTACAAGATTTTGTAACACAAAACAAAGTTTACTCACAATCTGCTCCCTGACATTGTTATGGAATATCTGCTCACGCAAGTCCGCTTCTTCATCTTCCATCGTCCACCATCCGTTAGGCTTTCTATCTTTTATTAGTTATTTGTATTAAATAAACCACAAAATAGCACTTCATTTTCACTGTTCACAACATTCTTCTCTTCCGATTTTAATAGTCACAGATTTGCGCACTTAATTTTATTGTTTTGATAAATTGTACACCGCATTAACGAAGAGTCATTATTTATGAGCGCAGCATAAACTTTACGCCAAAAACACTTGGACAATTTTACAGACTTGACGTGACATATTTATTTTATTTATTGAAATCGACTGAATGACTGATTGACTTGACGGAGGAATGCCCAACAATGCATTTCTTTCACTCACACTTCTCAAACAAAACAGGGAAGGGAGGTGAGGGAGGGAAGGTACACGAATGAAATGATTGGTTGGAAAGATTGAAATGAATGACGATAACAGAACGAATGGAATGACAAGGAAATGACCGGCCAAAAAAAACGTTTCATTTTATGCCGTATTTGCTGCAACTCAAAGAGACAAGTATGAACCATAGAAATAATAAATAAGTCTTAGACTAATAATGCTATAGACAGCGGCCAAGCGTGACGCCAAAAGAGATAGCGAACATAGGTACATAGAAAAATGGAATTCCCATTTTTAAAGACAGTTTCACCCAGGTCATATATGATGTACAAAAAAGTTCAATGTTTTCCTAAATTAAACAAAATACTCATTCAAAATATTTTAAATAAGAATTGTACCCTGCCGAACTTGAAAAAACCCGGCAAAATATCAAGCTCCGTCTCTTTTTTCACAAAAAAATTAATATCTATCTCTTATTCTTGCTTGAGCAAGTGAAAAGGAAGAAATCCGCAATCTATAGTTTCTCTTTCTACATCTATTCAGTGGCAAAGCACGCAGTATTCCGTTTCACGATAAATTTACCGAAAGATTGTATACATAGCTTATGAATGTTTTGACAGAACTTTAATTCACGTCACGTTTGACAGAGCTTCAAGAACTTGTTACGACGAGTAGTTGTTTAGTTTTGAATCTGTCTCAAAATGCTCAAATCGAAAAAATCTAGTAATCTTATCCTATTCCTTCTAAAAATTTGCTAATAATAGCTTGGCGGGCTACGTCAACGAAATTAAAATTTATCTGTTTCTCCTTCAATGAATTCTACTAACTGTAAGTGTATTATAGAATTTTAAATGACTATCCGCTCTGTTCACGAATAAATAGCAATTTATTTCCTTTTCTCAGCATTTTGTCACACAAAGCCCGATTTTTCTGTAAGAATCGTGGTATGCGATCATTACTTAACGAAGCCAATACCAGGAATTGACGTGATCTACTCGGATTTCAGAGGGTCAGACATAAAACAAGTAAGACTATATACCAGGCCACACCGGGTGACACGCGCGTGCACAGGCCGGTTGTAAAGTATGGAATTTTATGTTGAGATGAAACAGCACTACGAAGCAAGCTGAAGCCGCATATGCATCTGGTGTGGCCTAGCCATTTTTACGGATGGCTATCACTGCACTGGTTTGGTTCTAACAAAAATTTTAAGCTAACCACTAAGCTGAACACATGATTTAAATTTAAATATATGAAGTAATCAAGCGGCCATTACCATATATTTTTTATATAGTTGTACATACTAAATGCACTGCACCAAATTTAGATATTGCAGGCCCCTTCTGATGCACATATAGGCACCTACCTACAAATTTCACCATGCTCATTTAGTATGGTGTGGCTGCTCCAAGTCATTACTATCTTGAACAATATGTCCAATCTCTCTCTCTCAGAACTGTAATGAATACTTTTCAAATTGTAGTGAGCAATTCATTCTGCCGAGTTCTTGATAAATTTTGTTGCTGGCTGGTATTTCATAATAGTTTTGTAATTTATAATAACTGTTAGCCATATTAGTTGTAAAAATGTTTTTTTTCAAATATTAAAAAAAAGGATGTCTGCAACAATGTTATCACAATTGACCATAAATATCCTTGACTAAGAGTTCATTATTCATTATTTTTGTTTCTTGTTAGTGGGACAGAGGATCGAAGGTAATTCAAGAAAATGACATTAAAATGCTCAATAGTTTCTTATTTTGTCATAGTAGTCAGTGTCTATTCATAATTGTTTACATGAGTTGTTACTGCTATTCCATTCTTCATAATTTATTTATAAATCATTTTCTTTTGTTCCTATTATGAATAGAATATATTCACTTCCTCATTGAAAACTGGCTAAACACAATAAATTACTTACTACATGTTTATTATGCCAGGTTCCAGTCTTACGAATATTTGGTCCTGCATCCGATGGTCGCAAGGCATGTCTCCACATCCATGGGGTGTTCCCATACTTCTACATACCCTGTCCAGCATCCAACCCGGAACCACAGTATCTGTATCAGGTGAGATAAATTTTTTATTTCAGTCACAATTTACTTTTTAATGTAAATCAATGATTTAAGTAATGGAGTCTCACATACACAGCTCTGCCTTTGCTACAGTTCTTCCCTTTTATGTGAAAAACTGCCAAATCTCAGCCTCTTGCTGAGGGTAACAACATAAAATAGATTGAAATGTGGGAAAATTAAATGAACGAATGATCATTCGTATCACGTAATTTACCAAACACTATGCGGGAATTCCCCCTTTGACCGCCACTGACCACTGACACGTTTCGTTTTACGCAAAATAAGTAGTATTTGGAATTTTTTAAGAAGTATATAAATTATGTCTTTAGATTTTTCATAAAGTCCTGAATTTATCAGTATCTTCTAATTTTGATTTTTTAGTATTAATATTGTGTTTCATCCTTATTTTTTTGAATTACATAATTTTCAAATAATTAAATTCAAAATTAGAGTATCTATTTCATTGTATTCATAAGAGGGCATTCATTAATCATGTTAAGTGTTTTCAAGAAATTAGGACCCCTTCCCCTGAGCGAGATCTGGTGAGACATACTCGTAGAGTGACACCCCCTTCTACTCACAATATTTTTTTAATGTAAATTTGTTTGTTTTACATTTCTTACTTCACTCTTAAAGAGTCCTGACAACAACAAAGTTGATGCAAGATTTTCATTGACCACCTGTCTCCCTGAATGTGATTGAAACCTTTTGGGCTTATGCATGTAACGGTTCGCAAGAGGGTTCTTTGAACCGTCACCTTTTCACAAATATAATATTAATAAATTTAATATAAAATAATAATTAACTTAATTATTTAAACTATTTTATTCTAAAATAGAGTTACTATAAATAACTGAAGCGTAACGACATCTGTTGAGCAAGGCCATATCTATCGATCCTTCAGTCTCAATATTTGTTTCGTATGGAGCGTGAGGGACCCACTTGTTATCATAAGTACCTGAGCGGTCAAAAGGTCGCCTAATTAGTTAGCATAGAAATGCATGGATGGCGCTGTCACTGGCGCCGGCACAAAACTAGCTTATTTAAAGGATTTAGCAATAAAACAAACTTTAAATTAATTCGTAAGAGTATTTCAAACAATAATCAATGGAAATAACAAATATTTAAATTAATTACGTTTAATATTTTGTGGCTGTATGCGTAGACGCATAGTAAAACAAAGGGACATAGTTCCATCTCATTATACTTGCAAGATGAACAGAGAAAGGGGATTTGCAGGGCTATTGGGCGTATGACGCACCATGAGCGAATTCAAGTGGATTGCGAGGCGGTCAGAGGGCATTCAGCGTTCAGGAACGATCTTCGAACCACGATACTAGTCGCACCTTTTATAATTCGACAAGTAAAGCAATTTTAATTAGCATTTGTAATTAGTGCATTGTGTTAACGTTAAAGTCTTTGTTTGCACTAATTTGAGTTATTTCGATAGTTTGAAGAGTAATTCATTAGCTTTTCAACTATTGAGATAATGTTTAAATTCATCTTTGTTCATTCGCGGAGTTTGTGTTAATTTCGGCAGTAATACGTTGTTTTCTAGAGTGATAATATTTAAACAGCTCTTTGCATTAATTTTGGTTAATAGTGATAGTGCGGGGGTTTGTTTTATTAAATTACTTATTATTGTGTTAATATTTAAAGTTTTCTTTGCATTCATTCGGGAATTAAGCAAGTGACAGGCCTGACGGTACTTAATTGACGCAGCCTATCGACGCCTGCAACGCTAAAGTTGTACTCGCGCGTTGCCGACCTTTTTACTTGAGCTTATGGAATTTAATTGTAATAGTTTGGGGATTGTTTTATTCTTTATTGTGGGGTTTGTTGAATTATATGAGGAGTGATTGTGACTTGGTTCAAATTCGATTAGGTCGTGTAATTTACGTCGATGTGACGGTCAATAGGAGTATTTTCCTAACGGTGCCAACAACCTATTGATTCTAGGGCAGAGTAGGAGGGTTCAAATAGAACGTAGTTGGTTCTATTCTCGATATTATACTAAGGATAATTGTGCCTTTATCGAGCCCAGACTTCAGCTTCTAGATCTGCATATCCAGGGAACAGTATTACTCAGGCAAGAGAGTAGCTGCTAACTGTATGTGTGGTTTTAGGCAGTTGATCTTTTTGTATTTATATATTACACCTTTAGGTATTTGTATCTATTGCGTCCATAGCTTCGGCCGGTGGTAGATACAACCCTTTCTTCGGCCTAGATAGACACATGGTGCAGCGCCGACACCACCTTCTTTCTCTAGCTAGTTTAGCATAGAAGGTTTTCCTTGCACACCCGAAAACCTACCCGTAGTTAAATTTAAAATGAGACGAATCTCAATTTGATGCAGCTTAGACTAGGGAAATTTAGTTTAGGTATAGGTAGGTACACACTCACACATTTTTACTGTAGGAAGGTTTATTAGTCTAATTTATATTTTATTTTATAATAGCCAAATTTCATCATACATCGACCCTAAATACCATAGTGGTTCGTACGGGACTTATAGTCCTTTGCTGGGTGCAAACTCACTCGATAATTTACTTATACGCCTAGTTTATATTAAGCGTTACTATAAGTAGTCTTCCGAATAAGGAACATAATCTATTGAAGTATGTATGTATGTTCATCTGTTCTAATTATCACCTTGGTGGGCTGAACTGATTTTACTGAGCCTAAATTCAGAAACAAATTACTGGTTGTCCGTTCGTCTGTCTCGGTCTTTACTAAGGATTACGTACTGATTTGATTTGATTGAACCTAAGTACAGTTAAAGTCTGTCTGTCTGTCTGATATATTTAACATCATGATTTGATTATACCCTAATTTAGTAATGAATCCGTTCGTCGGTCTGACCTATTTACTACCACGATTTATCTGCTGAACTGATTGAATCAAACCAAAATTCAGTGATGAATGACTCAAATTCATAAACTAAATTGCTACCATCACAACCACCAACGTTTTAAGTACAAAAATCATGAGTACTTATTTCAGTAAAATTACTGAACCCAAACTGAAATCAGTTATACTAAAGAGCAAGCGAAGCAGTCTCTAGAGCCTCTGCCCTTGCCAAATGGATGGGGTATGTTCTTCGTCGGAGTCACTGGCTGATCTCATCAACATATAATTCAATAATGAATTTAATTAAAATCACCACTGTTTGTGGAAATGGATCATTCAATACTGATGTGGTATCTTGATTATGGTACAAACTCAAACTTCAGATAAATCATGGACTAACGAAAGGCATGAAATTGTCTAAATATTCTATAGGAAAATACACCTATATAATAGTATGAAATCATACGGAACCAGCAGTTTTACTATTACGTAATACTTACGAACATAGTATTATAATTAGACTACGGTCACAATCAATCCCATAGTAGGATTATTCCAGAATTAGCGCTGAACAGTTTGACTGAACCTATTTTGAAGGAAAACATACATTATCAGCTGTTTTACTATCACGCAGAACGATATTTACGTACATCGTAATATACTTTGACTACGGTCACTATACAATCCTATCGTAGGATAATTAATATGATTTTACACTTAGCCTAAAACCAGGTTGACTATACCAATTATCACTGAGTAACAGTTCTATTGAGACTTCCCTTTACTCTTGTTCTAAATGAACATTTACATGACAAATACTATGAAGTAAAGTTCTATTTGAACTATACATATTTGGTGACTAAACCAATAATGATGTAAATTAGAGAAACAACTCTAAATACAATACCCTGAACTCTCAAAGCTAAGAGAGAGAGTCTTATTCGTGAACTATAAAGTTCAAAGTTTAAATGGGCTAACATTGAGCCTTCCTCTTGCCCTTTGGAAGAACTAGGACTGACTGACTATGAATTAATGACCTTAAATAAGAATATACTCTTATATACAAAAAAGGAGGAGGAATGTCCAGTAAGGGACGCGTTCCACTAGACCTGGCAACGATCAGGGGACCCCAGGTCTCGTGCGGTGGCGGGGCACGTCTCCCCCCCTAAGGGGGCCTTACAACAAATACTAATTTCATATTAACTTCTATGTTCCATTTGCAAGCTACTCATTAGAACTCTTACTATTCATCTTAGTATCATCATTAAGGCTAAAACTCTAGTTCGTAATTTAGCCTATTTACTATATTACATAGCCATAAGTAATTAGCTATAAGTTTATTTAGCATTAAGTAGGTCATACAGTATTCACAATCCTAAGCGCGTAAAGTCAGGAAAGCGTCCAATTGGTATCTAGTTAACTCATAATTCTATTTATAGTTAAGTCCAACGTTTAGTATATTTAAACTCAAAGCAAAGAACTAATAAAGTTCAGGTATCCTAATTAGGGTTCACTCTAGGTAGATATAGGTAACTCTCGGCTCCTACACTAAAAAGATCTTAGGTTATTCACGGTTCGCAACATAGCGTCCTTTACACTAAACGATTCACGAGGCCAAAATAAAGTATGTATATTATGTATTGTAAAGGTATATCCAATCAACATATAATTTAATTAGCGAATATTTCAAAGAATATAATTTTAATTAATTAAATAGTTTAATTTAGTAGTTATATTTTAAATGCCGTAGTAAATCAGGCTCATTCCAGTTAGATTAGTTAGTCTAGTTATCCTAGGTAGTCTAGGTAAGCTAGTTAGGTTAGATAGTTTAGATTTAATTTTAAAAATAAGGGGGGGGTTCGTGACATGCACATTGATTAAGTCATTGTATTGACACCTCCTAACTGCATGCATGTTATGTGCCAACATAGACCTTACACTCCTTACAGCAAAATATCTGTCTAACTACTTGCCACCCATTTTGTTCTAGATTGCGGCAAGCTTGGACAAAGCTTTAAACATTGCGTTGAAGCAAGCAACATCTGCAAATCAACATGTTTATAAAATTTCACTGGTCAAGGGATTGTAAGTTTTGCGAAATTCTATGTTTGTTGAAAACTACCCATAAATGAAGCACTTTATGATGTTACAGAAATCAATATGCGCGAATGTTAAACTTGTTTAAAAATAGACTTTCTAATCTCGGGATCATGAGAAGAGAAAATGGGTATGGATCCTGGGAAACCCAGTACTTAGAATCCCAAAATTGGATTAACTAATTCACTTTTAAATGTTTCACCTCATTTATCAATACATACCCAACAGGCGAAATAATACTCTGTCATAATCTGAATTCCAGGCCCTTCTATGGATTCCACGACAAGGACCACCTATACTTGAAAGTATTCCTGTACAACCCTGGACTTATCAAGCAGGCAGTAGAACTCTGCAGCAATGGCGCCATCCTTGGCCAAACATTCCAGCCTCACGAATCCCATCTCAACTTCACTCTTCAATTCTTCATAGACTTCAACCTTTTCGGAATGAGCAACATAGATCTGCAAACTGTTAAGTTTCGAAAATCTGGCTTTTCCCAAAATAGTGATGATCCCATTGATAATCCTAATGAATGTAATATGAAACCTGAAAGTGTGTGCTATTATGAAGCTGATTGTATTGCATCTCACATTATTAACAGACAGAGAATCGGCAGAGGTGATGGTATTGAAAATCCTGGCTTAGAGGAAGTTTGGAATCAAGAGATGGAAAGACGCAAGCAACTTAACATGTCCATAGCGATCAAATCTTTGTCACAGGGAAGAATTAAAAGCCAAGAAACAGATACACATTACAAATTCGAACAAATGTATATGTTGAAATTGTCGGATTTAGTAAATAAGCCAGTTGATCTTAAAACACATAAAGTTTTAGAAGAGGTTTATTACCCAGCTGAAAGCATGGAAGGCTCACAATGTTTTAATGCTGTAGATGTCAGTATGCATCTGCCAGATATCTCACATAATATTAGTCTGAATCAGACTCTAAGGAGACAGCTAAATGAGAGTTTGTCTGAAGATCTGGATGCAACCATTGTTGATGAAAATGTAGCATTGAACAGTAGTCTACATTACAGTCAAGTATTGTGTAGGTAATGCTAAATTATTTTCAGTTAATGCTTTCATATTAACTAAAATTTTGAAATATACTATATGTTTTTCAGTGGATAGTGAAGATTTGGAGTTAGTTGGAATGCTGCATGATATGGAAGAGAGTGAAAAACCGGAAGACGATAGTATAATGGCTACACAAAGTGTAGAACAAGACATAGACGTTGATATAGATGATACTGAATATTCACAAGTGTTCAAAGAAGACACAATACTATTGGAGCCATTCAATACGAGGTATGTTAAGAAAGTTTCAAATCTTATTATATTTTTAACCTTGAAAAAAGAGGACATTCTCACTTCAACGCATATGTTTTTTTACGTTTGTAACTTCAGAGCTCTATCACCTGTGAGCGGATTTCGTATTTTTTTTAAGTGATAGGGTATGCCTTGACATTGGTCCAATTTAAGTCAAAGTCAAGATCTGATAGTGGGATTCAGGAGAAACTAAGGTAAATGAAGGAATGATTGGACTGATTATCGTTTTATGATTTGGTGAAGTGGAGCTGATGATGAAAACCATGGATGGCTACAGAACCTTTTATCGGTTAACAGCAAGTAGGTGTAACATCAGAACTATGACTCGCGCGTAGCCTTTTATACTATTAAGGTAAAAACAAGCATGTGGCTTGTAAGCAGTAACCGCTGCTTACATATAAATACTTGGCGCGCTAGAATCATTATGTATGAAATTGGTTTATTAACTTTAAAAGTTACGTATTTTGGATTAGGAATAGTTCTTGTTTTTTTAGTCAAAGTGATGCAGAAACAAATACACCATCATGGCATGACTCATTTTGGGATGGAGCTAATATACCACAGCTAGATGGAACATTTGATGATGATCGTAAGTATAATGATTTCAGAAATGATTGCTTGTAATATTCTCAACGAAATATAATCAATTATTTATCGGTATGCTTTCCAGATGTTAAAAAAGTGCGAAAAAGAAAAATGAGACCATTTAAATTGGGATTATCTCGACCTAAAATTAAGAAAAATGTGAAAGCAGTTCCTACCAAACAATCAGAATCGAAATCAGATGCAAGTGATATTGATGAGATTGAAGTTTCTCGAGAAACAATAGACAGTATTTCAAGTCTGTACTTACAAAGTGCTGAAAAAACGGAAATTAAAAGTGATAGTTTGAGTTCTAAAGATGCCACAGTTGGTAATAATGACAACAACGAAGTTGAAACTAAAAATGAAAATATCACAGATCTTGTAGATAAAATAACTAGCAAACAAACCAGACATGACAATATCCAAATTGGAATGGCAGAAAAGTATGATGTTAAACAGCAATATACGCCTGTAGCAGGTACTTCTGCAGTTGATAAATCTCTGAATATATCTCAACATTCTGGTGATGATTCATTTTCATCTTCGCCGGATGAAGATAAATGCGGCATACAAAGTTTTTACAATAAATCTACATTCTTTAATATGTCTTTAAACAGTGATAATGATAAAACCACTAGTAATATTGAAGTTACACAGACCACAAATGATGATATTAAATTGCAAGTTTCTAGTTATGAAATAAAACACGAAAGAACGTCTCTGAACATTAGTAAAACCAGCTTAAGTAATTCCTCGTGTATGGTTCTGACTCCAAAAGTAAGACCACCAACTAAAAGCTATATAATATCCAGTTTAGATCATTATAAAATTCCTAAAGTAAGAAACCAGGAACCCTTCTATTCTGATCATAAAGATTCCGGCGATAAAATAGAAATAGGACAGATGTTATTGAAGCTGCAGAGTAAATCAGCGAAAGATCAAAAGCCTTTTGAAAAAGTTTTGGATGTCACCAGTATCGACGAGTGGAGACATCTGCTGTTTCTACAAACAAACGAAATGACCGAAGAAACTACCAGACCAGATGTTTTAAAATCATTACTAGCGGGCAATAAGCAATATGTGTTACAACCGGTTCATAAGCCACCAACTAAAAGTGAAGTTAGAAAATGGATCCAAGATAACCAAAATGAGAGTAAAGGTGACACAATTGAAGTTAAAGAAATAACAAAAAATTTAGATGAACTTGAATCATCACAAGCCATTGGTTTGAATGAAGATGAAGTAAATAGCAGTTTAAGCTTAGAAATTAATGATAAGGTACGTTTTTGTATACTTATTTAAGTAATAAAATAACACTAAGAACGTGTTTGTGAATTCACATTTATTATTTTTCTTCTTACTCAGGAAAAGTCAGATTTAAATAATTCGTTGCAAGTGACTATGCATCCAGACGGATCTTTTCTGTGTTTTGGCGGAAGTGAAAATCATGCAGATAGTATGTCAAATGACGCGCCGGTACTAGAGGTAAGTCTGCATATTTTATTACTCTTCGAGTTTCCAGTCGACTGCTTGTCGCCAACACTCTTTTCTTTCAAATTATGAATTTATCAATCGTAATTGTTTTTTTAGGTGGATTTTCTTACAGTCATGTTATTAGAAGTACATGCATCAGTAAGAGGAGATTTAAATTCCGATCCTCTAATTGACCCTATTCAAGCTGTATTTATAAAAATATCAAATGATTGTCCTACAAATCATTTTTTGCAAAAAAGTTTCACACAAATCCTTGTCGTGGATGGCCGGTCAGAGCATAAAACTCTGGACAGGTGTATTTTCAATCAAAATGTTACTTACGTAAATACTGAAATCGATCTCATTGAGAGAGCAATTGAACTGGTGAAAAGTCATGATCCCGATATAATTACCGGGTACGAAATAGAAATGAGCTCCTGGGGTTACCTTTTGGAGAGATCTCAGTTATTGGGACTCGAAGTAGTGAAGGAAATTTCAAGAATAACGGAAAAGAATCGGCAAAAGCGCTGGAGGAGCGAAGAGAACGATTTCGAAGGCCGAGTTATCGGGAGAATAATGTTCAACGTTTGGCGTCTGTTTCGGCATGAACTAGCGCTATCTTGTTACAGTTTTGAGAACTGTATGTATGAGATTCTGCAGGAGCGTGTGCCTAAGTATAGCCCTGCTCAGTTGACCGCGTGGTGGGCTGACGAGTCGAGGGTATTGAGGTGGATAACGGTGGAGCATTACTTGACTAGGCTGTCGGGAACTTTGAGGATGATGGAGAAGCTTGATATTATCAGTAAGTGGAGTACTAATAATTATGCCACTCAGAATGATGGAATTTTAAAGTTTGCCAATCTGATTGGTGGATTTTTGTCGCATGTTGTCTTTTTGAAGCCTATTGAATTAAAGGACTAAAGAAACCGCATAAAGTTGATCGTCGCATAATTTCGTAAGTTTTCTTACTTCTAGATCGCACGTCAGAGCTAGCTAGGCTCTTTGGTCTGCAGTGGTGGGAGGTGTTATCTAGAGGATCGCAGTTCCGAGTGGAATCACTTATGCTTCGAGCGGCGCGGCCTCTCAACTTGATAGCGTTATCGCCAAGTGTGCGGCAAAGGGCGGCCATGAGAGCACCTGAAATGCTGCCACTTATTTTCGAACCAGGTACCTACACAGAATTCGAATTG
This sequence comes from Ditula angustiorana, assembly GCA_963691745.1. Classification (NCBI taxonomy): domain Eukaryota; kingdom Metazoa; phylum Arthropoda; class Insecta; order Lepidoptera; family Tortricidae; genus Ditula; species Ditula angustiorana. The sequence goes on from OY829479.1 coordinate 4,336,885, forward strand.
TTTGTTCAGTTTATGTTTGGAAAACTTTCCTTTCTGGATTTTTTTCTTAATTGTTCATCTAACAGTAAACATTACGCAAAATAAACAAAGACCTTCGCATCAGCTTATAAAAATTACTTTCGCTGTTCATGTCATTGTTTGTATCTGTCTACGATTGTCCTAAAACAGTAAATATTTATTTTACAGAATCGCGTTTCTACGCTGACCCAGTCATCGTGTTGGATTTCCAAAGTCTGTACCCTTCAATGATGATCGCTTACAACTATTGTTTTTCTACGTGTATTGGGCGAGTGCAAAACATCAACGGGTAAGAATTGACGTTACCAAATATTAATAATTTAAAAAATTAAACATCGATTTATTTGTTCAACCAATTAATTTCAGTGAATCGGCCTACGAATTTGGCGCATGGCGACTTCGTATACCAAAAGCGAAGTTAGACGCCTTGGTTAAAAATGGCCTAGTGCATTGGTCGCCAGTAGGCGTTGGATTCGTTAAGTCGTCTGTCCGTCGAGGCGTGCTGCCGGCTTTGCTGAGAAGGATACTGGCGGCCAGACAAGCTGTTAAGAAGAGCATGAAACAGCAGACTGATGAGGCTGTGAAGAAAGCTATGCATTCGCGACAGCTTGGTAAGTATTTTGGTACTAGTGTGGGCATGACGCACTATTGGTCAAAGGAAGTCATGATCTTCATGCATAGTCTTTCTTTCAAGTCGTTCTTTGGTGGCTTTAGGCGCTCTCTTCGTACAACTTTTGAATACGTGAAAAAAAATAACACGACAAAAGAGGTATTCCGTCTTAGCGACGCATTTGCAATCTCCTTGGTGTTGCGGATATCTATGGGTGGTGGTGATGACCTACCATCAGGTGACCCACTTGTTTGTTTGCCTTCCTGTTTTATGAAAAAACTTTTTGTTTTTTGACATACCTAAAACTGCCGTGAGATTCAGATATTGACAACGACCTCATATTGAAATAAACATGTGTGTATACATGAGTGATTCGTTTCAATATACTCTTTGTTTTTCTTAGGTCTGAAGTTGATAGCGAACGTAACGTATGGCTACACTGCAGCTAACTTCAGCGGGCGTATGCCGTGTGTTGAAGTCGGCGACAGCGTGGTCGCTAAGGGCAGGGAGACGCTCGAGCGAGCCATCAAGCTCGTGCGGGACCACAAGGAGTGGAACGCCAAGGTAAACTGGCCAGTGTAAAGCTAGTAGGGAGTGACGTGTAGCTACACTGCAGCTAACTTCAGCGCACGCATGCCGTGTGTCTTGCTCTTACAAATTGAGCTACAGGTGACTCCGCTGGATACTTTTCATTGTTTTGTCATTGCTTCTATCATTTAAGTTTATCTTCAGTTCTTAAAAACCCCGTAAATACATGATATACATAACTTCTGGGAACATTACCTTGTGTTTCTTCTGTGTTAGTGCACATTTAAACAAGATCTAATGCAGTTATGTCACTCGAACGCGAGTGTTGTGATCCGCGACCAATTCCTGTCGACCGCACGCAATACGGTATTCTAATGATTATTCATTTATTTCCAAAATTGAAAGAATTCGCTAAAAGAAGAAATACCGTGTTTTTGTATGTTTTTTTCGTAATTTTTGTAACTTTGTTTCATAACTTGAAATGTATCGTTTTTTATCTACTTCTTTGGGCATAAATATATTTTTAATAATGGTCTACAACAATTTTACAGTTTTATGTCGTTTGGCTTGTGAATGGAATACCGTGCTTAAAATTTAGCGCATTCATAGGTTGCAAAGTGTTTTCATTTAAATCCGGCCCCAAACCAATATGAGAATTCGAGATAATAAATCCAATTTGACACCCCTGACCTAAGAGTTACATTGGCCGACCCTCCCCCCCGGGCTGAGTCTAGGTCGACCATTGACACTTTTTCTACTCCATTGATGAGCCTGTCCTGACTGGACCTCGTCTATGTAATGGCTGGATCCGTCCTTGAAGGGTTAACTAACAGAGTACCCGAATGTAATTATCTTTTGTTTCCCCAGGTGGTGTACGGCGACACGGACTCCATGTTCGTGCAGGTGCCGGGCGGGACGCGCGCCGAGGCCTTCCGTCTCGGCCAGCTCATCGCCGACGCTGTCACTGCGGACAACCCCTCGCCCGTCGCGCTCAAGCTGGAGAAGGTCTGGCTCATCATTATGTCCTAAAGTCCACTAGCGACCAGTGTATTGTCCTGTAATATTTGATCTTTACTGGTCAGAGCACCAGGTCGTCGGTCCTTGTGAATTTAAGATTGTGTGTGCGGAACGAAGCATTTTCGTCTAGTGTCGCGGCGGGAAACTCAGCGTTTGCGTGCCTCCATGGGGTTAACTATTCAATCTTCAAAGTCTTATTTATTGGGGTCTAATCTGAATAGTTAATTGACTACATAGGTCGCTGCTTCGTACCCGGCTCGAATTACCATTTATGTGGCGTAAGGAGATGAATGGACTGTATGGGGATGTTTGAACTTCTTGCATGGAAGTAGAAATCTAATAAAGGCGTATATTTTCTTGGTTTATTTTGCACAAACTGAGTGCAAATACAAAAAATTACGTGTGGCAAACAGAAAGTTCGGAAGTCAAGTGAAAGAGTAGAAGAATGAAAGTGAGCAATTGAATTTAATTTTAATAGAATGAATGGAAATACGTTTACATTTTACAGGTGTACCAGCCATGTATCCTGCAAACAAAGAAGCGTTACGTGGGCTTTATGTACGAAAGCCCCGAACAGGAGCGGTCCGTGTACGAAGCTAAGGGCATCGAGACGGTGCGGCGAGACGGCTGCCCCGCCGGGGTCAAGGTAAGTAGCAACTAAATTGCAATAATATCACTCGCCTCTCCGTCTATCGTGCGACTCTCTGCGGCTTGTATTCTTTCCGGAACATAATTATACCGCCTGAAAACTCAATCGCAACAGTCCGCGGAAAGCTCGCAGTTTCACCTGTAGCTTTGCGCAGTCCTCAAGCCTAGCCCTGGCATGATTTCTTAAAATAAAATTAAGCAAGCTGTAGTGCTGCGTTTTTAAATAAAAACCCTTTCTTGCAGTAAAAGTCTTTGTTTAGTTTTTCATACTCTGAATCGTTTAGATTACTGGGATTCACCGAAAAAAAATTGTCTCTTTTTTGTTCCGTTACATCACGTTTTTATATGGAAGCAATTGCGTACCTTGACCTACTGGAAAATTTCCATAAAACTTGGGACACCTTCAATTTGAATCCTGGCAATGTAAGCGCTTCCGAGTATGAAAAGCCAAAAAATCCTCTTTCTGAAAAAAGGTATTGAGGCGACTCTAGCGTCATCCAGTGTTGAGTAGAGGAAACCAACTGACATGCACGCTTACGAAGTTTCGTAACACGGACGCATATATACAACATCCAACTTTCATCCTTCGGACTTCGGTCCCCAGGCAAAACACCCACCTGGTGAGAGATCTTTCTATTGCGATCTACATCTACAGTATATTGGGTTGTTTTTGAGAAACGCCCGTTTCCAGCTCCTCCGGGAGTCCCTCTGCGAGCTGTTCACGTCACGCGACGTGTCCCGCGTGAAGCGGCTCGTGACGGCGGCGCTGCGGCGGCTGGCGGCCGGGCGCGTGCCGGCGCCGCAGCTGCTGTTCACGCGCGAGTTCCACGGCGCCGCCGCCTACCGCGCCGGCGCCGCCGCGCCGCCCTACGAGATCGCCAAGTCAGTCGCGACACTCGACACTCGCTTCATGCTCTGTACACCGTCTTACTTACCCATGCACGACACTAAAAGCTGAAAGCCCTCGATCTGTATCAAATCGGGATGAAAATTATTATGTGCTTATTATCTAAAACATAATAATATGTGCCCTTACTGATCTAACGAGTCCTTCGGTTGCTAAACCGTCACTGTTGGCTTCCGTGTCACTAAGCAAAATAATTACTGCCTGGGTGTAAAAATAAATGATAGATTATAGTCGATATCAACACCCCTGTCATGATTTTCCTTCTCTTACTGATCTCAGTCAGCACTGTAAACTGAAGACCGCTTTCACCACTCACTGAGAAATTTCTGGTATTGTATAAAACGGGTATTATATGTGGTGCCGTCTCTGTGGACAAAGATGACATCTCCGATATCCGTTGGATATGATATCGGAAACTTATCAGAGAGTGGCGAATCAGGGCCTAAAAATAGAGGGATCACTCGACGAGTACGCCCCGCAGGCGGCTGGCGTCCCGCGACCGGCGCGCGCTGCCCCGCGCCGGCGCGCGCGTTGCGTGGCAGGTGTGCGCGGGCGCGCCCGGCACGCCGCTATTGCGGCTGGCGCGCACGCCGCAGGAGCTCGCGCGGGATTCAGCGCTCGTGCCGCACGTGGCGTACTACGCGGCGCGCGTGCTGCTGCCGCCGCTGCAGCGCTGCCTCTCGCTGCTGGGCGCTGACGTCTTCAAGTGGTCAGTTGATGCGTTGGCGCATGGCGTCGTGCCGCGTGAATGACCATGACGCTTTTAAAGACTATCGAACCCTTTGAACGTCGAGTGCGAGTTTGAACTTCAAATTCGCGTTTGACATTATTTCAAACGACGCATAAGAACATTGGCATGTAGGCGACAACTTACTGCGCAAGCTGAGTCATGGACGTTATTTGTATTTAAGTACATATGTATTTAATTTATCTATATAAGTATGGATATCTGTTGTCTAGTACCCATAGTACAAGCATTGCTTAGTTTGGGACTAGGTCAATTGGTGTAAATTGTCCCAAGATATTTATTTATTTAGTTATTCTTCAGGTGGAGTGAGCTTGGCTTCGCCCGTCCCGATGGCGCGGCCCGCGCGCCGCTGGCGGGCAGCATCGCGCGCTACCTGTGGCGCTCCGCGTGCGTGGCGTGCGGCGTGCGCGGCGTGCGCTGCGTGTGCGCGGCGTGCGCGCGCCGCCCGCACACCACCGTCGCGTTGTTGGCTGGTCGCGGCGCGGCGGCGCGCCGCCAGCGTATGGACTGCCGGCAGGTTGGTATGACTTACTACGTGTTCCTATTGTATGCTTCCAGTAGCTCAAATCATAAAAAATGATTCGAGTTCGGGAAACATTGATTCGTCTTGGTTGCTTACCTTTGAGTATTTAACCGATTGAGATGCCAAGCCGTATATCACCTAACAATTTTTTCTGCCAATTTTAGCGGGGGGAGACGGGTCTAGTGTTGCCAGATGGCTGGGAAATTCGGGATCGTCCTGGAATGACGTGTCTTGTCCCGTGTCCTGGAATTACACTTTATAGTCCCGGACTTCGAGTATTACTATATTTTCAGAGTTCCTTACCTCAAAAGGAAAAATTCGAAAACTGTAAACAGTATCGGAAGTCTTCAGATGAGATATTCGAATAAAATCACAACATGCTGTCGGCAACTCTGCCACGAATGCCATGATGTCAAATTTTGAAATGTTTACGTTATGTCTGTCAAAAAGCTTATTCATTTAAAATGTTTTTGATGTTGAAAATAATAAATAAATTATGAAGAAAATTACTTACGTATGATAAAAAAAATCCGTCTTCAGTGAAATTTAAAGTTTTTGATAGCCGTTTAAAGGTAAATACAGCACGATTAACCATTTTTACAGAGATCGCTTTTGCGATACGGACTAAAGCAAAATGACACACGATATCGCGGCGAACTGGTTTTTATAAACCGTTATGATTTAACTCGCGGTTTTGGTCATATGCATTGGCAGAGGGGAATGCGTGCGCTTGCGAGGTCCCTTGGTTTAATTGTCTAAGTTACTGACAGAAAAAGAAGAAATGAGAAATTTGAATTTAGTTTTTAGTTTAAAAAAGTAAAGCGGTAACCGGAAGGGAAGCTCTTCACTTTCGTGGAAACTAGGGAATGCAATCATGTTATCTCTAACCTGTACAACTCATTAGGAAAGGAGGCACGCTCTGGCCTCAGTTGCTACAGGAAAGTAATAAAGAAATAGGTTGCTGGCTGGTGCGTTCCCATGACTTGCAATATTAAGAAGAAGAAAAAACGTTGCATAGCTGTAACGCCTTTTTTGATGAACTCTCAGCTTTACTGTGCCATTTACTAAGTAAATGTTTGATTTAAGATTAAAATTCTAAAATGAGGGTGCATACTGAAATGGGTTTCTTTCTCTAGATATGTGACTCGTGTTGCGGGCACGCGCAGTCCATGCAGTGCGTCAACACGTCGTGTCCGGTGCTATGGGAGAGACTCAACGCGCAGTGCAAACTCGACGAGTTGCAAGACATCGTTGCGCACCTTCCAGAACAATTTACAAAGGAAAGCCTCGAGTTTTAATTATGAGAAAATATATAATTTATTTAGGTATGTACGTTTATTTTTATTTCATACGAAAAGAAGCCTCTTTTAGGTTCCTTTAAAATAAAAATGTACTTAATTGTAGTTTTGAGAACCTTATTTTTATAGAATTTTAAATAAAAAAACTAAGAAACAATAACTCTGAGGTCCTTCAATAAATACATTTAAAATTTACAGGTTTTGTTTTAAATAAAAGAAGTTTAAAATGCTGAAGTATTTGGGAGCATGATACCAAAGATATAGTGTAGCAAGCACGATACCCAACCTATAGACGTCTGACGTCTCAAAAGCTTGGCTGTATAGTCTTAGTATCTTTGTCTATCATTATTTGAGAAAAAAAAACATTGACGTTTGAACTTTGACGTTGGTGGAGTGTGTCACAGTTATTTACTTTTTTTGGGATTAGTTTTCATATTTTATTTACCATGATGACCTCATAGTGGTAATAGCACGTAAATACCGGAGTTAGGGGTCATTAATTAATGGCCGTCTGATAAAAACACAGTGTTGTTATAAGTACTGCCAAAAGCCTAAGTTAATACCTCGCGAAGTTTAGTTTTTACCAAGCAAGTTTTATGCATTTTTATCCATTCACCGTGGTAAATGAACAGTAGCCTAATCATGTTAGGAAACATGGAAATACGTAATTTAAAAGAGGGCATCCTCTACACTGTAGCCCAAATCTTGAACACAAACGACGACTGGAAACTATTCATGTCTCAGATACCTCAGGATCTACAAAAAGATCAGAGTGAAGATTTCGTTCGAAAATATAACCAGGAGCACATAAGGTAACTTATTTAAATTATTTTCAAATAATGACACATGGTAGTGTTAGGCCAATTTCCAAGAAACTACTGACAATACTTGCTGAGTATTGACACAAACCCACTTAAGCACCTTTTCAATCTTAACTTAATCATGCATGCATGTATCTAGTTTCTTTATTGTACAAAAATAATCAAACAAATTCACTCACTTGACATCCTGTATGGCACAGTGGCACATGTGTCTGCTTCCTGTGCAAGAGGTCCCGGGTTCAAATCCTGGTATGGGCAAACATTTGTGTGACGAACACAAATGTTTGTACCTGAGTCATAGATGTTATTTGTATTTAAGTATGTATTTATCTATATATAAGTATGTTCATCCGTTGTCTAGTACCCATAACACAAGGTTTGCTTAGCTTGGGACAAGGGCAATTGGTGTATATTGTCCCAAGATATTTATTTTTTACTTGCTGACTATATTCAAACAAAAACGGTACTTGTTAAACTAGAAGCTTAAAATTTTATTGAAAGGCAGGGCCTTACACCAGGGATGGACAAACTATTTCCTATTAGTGCCAACATTTACCGACAGAATCTATTCCTGGGAGAAGTTTTGAATTATTGTCTTCAATATAATTGTGACTTATGTAATGGTATTATGTACTTCTGGGCTAATGGTTGTGCGGGATGTCAACGCCCAGCCTGGAGATGGCCTGCAGATAACAGTTTGGTTTTCCCATCCCTGGCTTGCACTACAAAGGGCTATAACAAGTCCTAAAAGCATGTGTTCAGTTCTAAGTAGGGTGTAGTATTAGATATCCGCCTAGCTGAATCCCCTTATTAGTGGGTATTGGAACTTTTGAGGCGATTTAACCTTTCTAAAGCCATGCCAAATACAAAAGTCAATCATTAAGAAACTTGTTTGGATTTCATCCTAGACTAAATTTATAAATAATAATAAATTAAAGTTTATCGTGAATAACTTACAGATCCATAGCGTGTTAGTAATTTTATATCTTTTAAAAGTATTTTGAAATGTAATTCCAGGATGATTGAAGATTATTCTAAAATGAGTGGTGATAACTGTGCTAAGATTTTGTTTGATGAATGGGGAACATCCGGACGGGTCAGACCAACTTTGAATACTGTGAAGCAAATTGCAATGAAGGTTGGAATGTTAAGAGTTGCTGATGAAATTGCGAAGATTTTAGGAGGTAATATTTTTGTTTAATTTAATATTATTAGCTCCCTGCTGACAGATGAGAGAAAAATTATGATGGTGGTAGACCTTAAATGCTAAATCCACTTTAATTTACCTTACTACTTTTTTTTGCAGAGGCCCCTCCACCTAGACCCCACTCAGGGCCAGGGGCTCCAGTCAACACCGACTTATCTTATATGTTAAATGAATCAAGCTCAGAACTAACAACTGGCGAGAAATCCCGTGACAATCAAACAACAGCCCAAATGCGATCAGAGAATGGGGAAACATTCAATAATAAACTTCAGGCACAACCCACAGCACAAATGAAGTCTGAATCTGACATGATTGAGTTCTCTCGGACTGTTAAATCCATAGACATTGAATCAACTGGTCAGATGCAAGCTGAGAATAGGAATGAAAGTAACAATACATTTCAGGGTCTTCCTACAAGTGAGATGAAATCTGCATCTAATTTGATAAAATTTTCTGAAAAGAATATAGAGTTGCAAGCATCTGTACGCAGCGAGGAGTGGGTACCAAACATCCCAGCATGGAGGGAAATCGTTGCTAGTCCTCACACACTTAACACAAAACCCTATGGTAAAAGTGACCAGATAGAAAACTCTATGGTCAATACAAACCATGTACCTGCTCCAGACGCTGATACCACTGGCATGACAGATTATCAGCAATCATTACCAAATATTGAATTATTCCAAACCAATACTCAAACACAGGAATCCGACGATAATCAGAGCTTTAGAAGTAGAATAGACAAGTCAATACTGCAAGATACTAACTTGATCCACTTTGATTACACAGAATTAAAAGCCATCACAAGTAATTTTTCTGAGACTGTGCTCAATGGACCATATGGTCTTTGTGGCAAAATAGGCCAAGGAGGTTTTGGTGAAGTATTTGTAGGATCGCATCCAACCCATGGACCTCTTGCCATCAAGAAGACTCATCAACATGTTCTGTTGGTGCACAAACCTGAAGTAGCTGTGAAATTATTTAATTCAGAAGTGAAGTATCTTTCACAGTTCAGACATGAAAACATAGTCCCAATAATAGGATTCTCCAAAGATGGACCAGCACTCTGTATTGTGTGTGAATACATTAATGGAGGTTCACTGGAGGAAAAGCTGGCTGAGAGACTACTTAACGAAACTCAGAGGATAAACATTATGCAAGGCACTGCTGAGGGGTTGCGATATCTACACAGCTACGAACTCGACAACAAGCTATCCTTTAACACATCCTCATCAGATTCCAGTGTGCAAAGTGTTTCAAAAGCCAACTTTGTGCACCGTGATGTAAAAAGTGCAAATATTTTACTTACAAAGGACTTTATCCCAAAGGTAATCCAAACTGCTTTTTTTAGGTATTCTGACCCTAATGAAAAGTTCTGAATCAGGACTGCCCATTGCTGAGTAGTATTAATAAAATTTAACATTTTACAAATTACCTTGTCATGAACATGTGTGTCACTGCAAAATTGATATAGCAAATCTGGATGAAATATGAGTACCGTACGTACGTAGAATGCGTACCCAGGGGGGGGGGGGGGGGGCAGGGGGGGCAGCTGCCCCCCCTGGAAATCTCGCAGAACATGTATGAACTCGTCTAATTACTAATTTAAGTGTAAACGGGGCCTTATGCTCTAACTTTTAAATAAACCGCGCAGTAGACACTGGCAAAATTCACGGTGCAATTGCCCAAAAACCACGCGCGACGATGGCGGACGAAGATTACCGAATCTAGCATCTGACTTGCTCTCCCCTAGGCCAGAAGCTGGGTACGCCCATGTATGAGTGAAAGTGTTGAATTTTACCAACTTCCCATATTCAATTGAGCAGAAATGTTGCATGTTTGTAAGTCAGGTGACAAGGCAATTATTATGGTGTCATTGAGCTGATCTGATGATAGAGCCGAAAGGTGCCCATAAAAACTTATCAAAAAATTGAACTCCACCAAGTTTGGCCTTTTGATTTAGGGACAAAACATAGAAGGCGCCAGAAGCGCATGACTGGGGCGCTGCGTTCTGAGCGCTCCGTTAAATTGTATAGAAATGTATGTGACGAATTATACCAAACGGCCGAGTTAACGGCTTCAAAGTCGGCCAAAAAGTGGCGTCATCCTAGCCGTCCGGGCTTGCGGTCGTTGCGCGTCGGGCGCTGTGTATCCGTTCTGCGGGCACGCGGATACGCGGCTCTCGAGGCGCTTGCTATGTTTCGTGCCTTAATTTTACAAGTACTCAACAAAAAAAGCACCATGAAAAAGAAAGCTTGTATTAAAAAAAACTTTCAACAAAATTATATTTATGCTTTGTTTCAGTTATGTGACTTCGGTTTAGCTAAGCAATACGAAACTACATTTATAACGTCAGCGCCGATGGGGACCTCTGCATACATGGCTCCGGAAGGACTTTACGGCACAATCACTCAGAAAATTGATATTTATAGTTATGGTATTGTACTGTTGGAACTTTTGACGGGTCTGAAATGTGTTGTTCAATTAGAGAATGGTGACAGGCTTCAGATAAAGCATTACATTGACGAAGCGATAAATAGGTTTGGTAAAAACATAACCGACTTTCTCGACGCGTCGGCGGGCGAGTGGACTAAAGCTGACGATATATACAGTCTAGCAAAGAAATGCTTGGAAGCCGACCGGCAGGACAGACCGGCAGTTGAAGAAATTTGCAACATATTGCGTAGTATTAATGATAAGTGAAAATAATTGTTGTATTTTGATATTTTTATTTATGTTTAAGATTACATATTTACAATATGAAGTTTATTAAATGTTTTAATAATCTCTTAATTACAAATAAGGTTGTTTTATTAAAGCTACACTACATTTCTATTTGATTAAATTAAATGCCTGTGCTTCTTTCCTTGTTGCATCAAGTCTCCTAAGAAACTCCTGACTGGTTAATTGCTCCCGGGATTCCAAACTGCGTAGTATTTTTTTCTGATCATCCTTGGCTGATATACAGATCAGAGTTTCAAGTATTTCCTGCAGTTTTATGGATATCTTCTCGTTGTTAATGTTAATGTACATGACTTTCAGAAGCAGAGACAATACGTCCTGGTCTGAAGGGAGCTTCAAATTCCAAACACACCAACAGTGCTTTATCCATTCTTCAAAACACTGTAAAAAGTAGGATAACTGTCAGATTAGGTTTACAAGTAGCGCTTATGAATGTCAGAAAACTTACACATTACGCCAAAAACCATTATCCTACATACTAATTCTCGTGTTAACTTTAAAACAAGAAAACATTCATGCAACCATCCAGCCGCCTTCTAAAATCAGTTCTTAGTGGATGCTTGTGTCATAAAAGGAATATACATCCCAAATTTTAGGTTTACTATCGGATTTGTAGTTTTTCAGATTTTGTGACGAGTTAGTAATAGAGACAAGTTTTCTGCCTCACAGAGTCTACATAATAAGTGACATAGACCCGCTACGCAATGGACCATTACAATGGAGTCATTTTGTCAAGGGCGTAGTGGTGTCGGATGGCTTATGCCGTGGTACGATGAGCTGAAATAGTCTTTGGTTTCCAGATAATGGGGCAGTGATGGCGGAGCGCGTCTACATATCACTCAAGTGTTCGTGATTGAATGCTGTAAATTGGCCTTTATAGCTTTCTAGGTTTGATCAGAGTTTTAAACCCCTCGGTGGAGACTGGTACAAAAGAATCACATCATATTTTCTTGGCAGGCATTGGCATGGCATATGATAATTACGTTGTCATAGTGTTGCTTCTCATTTACGTCGATGCAAACCGAAAGAAAGCGCCAATATAACAGCCTCAGTTAGGCTAGTTGGTTAGTTAATAAGGGTCATTATTAATAAACTTTAATTAATCTCTAATTTTAATCTACCTCCAATATTGACATGAGCAGCATTTCAGCGACAGCGACGTTTCCACAAGTTTCGAGGTTGTCACACATGATGGTATTGAACATTTTCTTTCTCTTGACACAGTTCACGCCATGGATCTCTATCAGTTTCTTACTGAACTTGAAATTGTTCGCTTTTCTGAGCAAGTTCGACTCTGAGTGCAACTGGTCTAAAGTGTGCACAAATAAGTCACCAGATTTGATTGTCTGAAAACAGAATTAAAGGAACTGAGCTGACCTGTCAAGGAGCAATGAAGATAGACAGTCAAGGTAGGCAGAGCTTGACTATTCAATAGGGACTATTAACATATCGTATCATAGGATCACTTTATCGTTCATCTGTCTGTCTGTTTGCCAAGAACCCGAATCAAGGAGGTATCAAGTTTAAATTAACATCAAATACTCAGCCCTGCAGTACTTTAGAGATGTGAATAATTAACATTCTAAATCAACGCAATCATAGGATACGATCGTTTATGCTCCGTATTTCATACATTTGCAAGGGATTCAAAAACTATTGGGTACTTCCCGTTGACCTAAATCCATAAAATTTGTCAAGAAGCAAGGTCTCACAGGACAAATAAAAAAAACACCCGATAACCGCAAATTTGTAGTTACATCACAAAAGATAATATTAAGTGTACTACTAGCGCCATCTAGTTTAGGACGGAGAAAACCAACTGATATGCACTAATCCTTGAATGTGCAATGTTAACTGTACACTTAATATACTCTTATAGGAAGCTATAGGTCTATTTATATACAATTGATTACTTGCTTTAGCTAACACATCAGATTATTATGTATGACTGTTTGTTTCTAAATAAAGGGAAAAAAGTTGTTCCAAGAACAACCTTATGTTTTTAACTGCATAGAGTTGGCTTTTTTAAACATGTTTGAGAAAGTATGCAGGCAACATGTGTTATACATACCTTCACCTGAGATGGAAGAAGCCTTATCAGCTCCATCAGACATGTCTGGGACAGTTTGTTCACATCTACATATTGAACTGTCAAAGAATTCTTTAAGGGTATGTAAACAACTTCGTAATAGTTCCCATTATGAAAGCCATTGGATGACTGAAATCAAATAAAACCAGCATGTAATACTTCACCATATATACAGCAACAGTTCCTTTAACAGCTAGCTAGCACAACATACACATATCAATGTTTGAGTGTCCTTTTCCCTAAAATAGAAAATGTTAGAGATTCTAGCATGCTAGCTTTTGTTGCAGATATAAAGTAGATATAATTGTCTAAGCAGTTATATGTATGAAAGGGATGGATACTATGTGTCGGTGATAAATGCTAGCATAAAGCGTACCAATGCTGATCTTTAGTTAGATTACTAGGGGTCAGGCTTAATATTCACAATGCCAACCAATTGGAACTGTGGGCTGTTGAGAACTCTGTCTTCATTAATCATTGCTATGACTTTTGTTGTAAAATAATTCTACAGTGGCCAACTTATATTATAATTATAAAATTAATATAAACCTAAATAAATGCATTTAACCAAGATTGATTCCGGAACAAACATTCATCATACAAATATTAGATCCTCGCAGATATTCATCCTGCAATCTTTTCTTACATTAAATACCTCAGGAAAAATAATTAGTATCTTTCATAGGGTTGACGATGATGATTAATATTTACTAAACTTCCCCGTAAGGTAGGGAATGAAAGAGGTTAAAAACATATCATCCCCATGGATGACATATTTTTAACTTCCATAAGTGACATGAGAATTACAGTGGAAAAGGTTATAATTAAAATCCCTCACCATACTCTGCAGTATGGCAGCACAACTTTTCAGGCCTTTGGTCTTATGTGCTGTGACGTAATCCTCAATCAGTAGCAGAGACGCTGGCAATGTCTTTTGTGGGTTCACTGATACGTTGTAGTCCTGAAAATATAAAATAGAGTTCAATTATGAAAGGAGTATAAATTGTGTCCAGAGCATTGTCAGTTGGTGAGTGAACATTCTGTTGCCCCTCCCCATCCTTTGTTTTGTTTGGCTGTTTTAACCTTCTATCATAAAAGAAATTTTATTATCTGACATTATCTCACTATTCATCGTACAAATCAAACAGATCTCAATTTGTCTGAAACTGAATTCATTATAAACTGGAATCTAACATAACAAGAATCTATTCAATGACGAATTAGGCAAAAGAGGACAAACTTTAAAAACTATGTTGAAACCTATCTGATGTCCGAACCAAACCAAGATGTCATCACCACATTTATGGAACCTGGGTTAAATACCATAGTGCCAGAGGTCAAAATGTCCTTAGATAACGTACCTTGACATTCTGTACGAGTTTACAATACACTTCTATAGTAGCTGGATACATCTTAAAATGTTCTGGAGTCAGTCTCCTGTGTATGGTCTCCATGCATGCATCAAAAACCTCCTGCGGGTCATAGAAACTTCTCTTTTTCAACAAGTCTTCAAATGTGACTTCGCACAGAACATCTAAGAGGCGATTTAATTTCTTTGAGTACTGCTGAGGAACTTCTGCGTTCCATGGGACATCTATTCGTAACTCTTCATACAAAATTAACAAAGACGACAAAACACCACGAGCCAGCGCTGGGTTCCGACTCAGGTCTAAATCGCCAAAAAGATCAAGTACTACTGGAAATTCTGCACCCAAATTTTGTTTTCGAGTTAAAAATTCATTATGAGTTTTACATTCTTCACAATTTCTTTCAAGTTTTGGTAATAAACATTTTTCTATGCTTTGCATTAGCTTGACAATGGAGCCGTCCGAGCCGTCCATAACGTCGATTTATTTTTTTATTTTTCGATATAAATATTCTGCACCTATTCTTCGTTTTCAAATGAAACTGACTTCAAACAAACAAAGATCAAAATATAACGTGGATGTGTTTTTTTAGAATCGATCACGAACCAAACCAACCAGCGAATCGATCAATATCAACTGACGAGCAATAAACATCTGTCAATTCTGTCAAGTCAATGTCAGTTCCGTTTTTTGCGTGTTTTTTGGTTTGCCCATTTAAGCATAGACCATTTAAGGGCAGGCAACAGGCAACGGACTAAAATAATAAAGCCACTTTTATGTTTTTTTTTCTTTATGTCGAAGCTACGTCTTCAGTGATTTTTTATTGGGATGATGAATGAATTTGAAGAAACGAATGGATGTAGGTAATGCTGATTTTATACATGTCAATGTCTCTGGAAGGCTGCTCAACCAAAATCAAGCCAAAATCACGCATCGATGACGAAAAACCTGTCCTCAAACAATCCTCCATAAAACTTTGAAAGTGCTTAGCTTGGCAAATTGGCTGACGGTATGGTCAAGCCTTGTTTGGTGAAAACTCGGTAAAAACAACACTCCTATTCCTAAGACTAACTACCTACATACGCCGGGGAAATACATATCAACTACCGTCGAAAGACGACCATGGCTAAATCGATACGCGTGGAAGCCGTTCCGACGGTCGAGTTAAGCCATACGCCACTTCTCCTTTATTTTATGGTCTGAGGGTCGAACGTTCGTAGTCTTGTTGGACTGGTTGGCGTAGGTATTTACTCGGCGTATGCGTCTGCCAAATCGGGCGTCTGTTACTACTTTAAGCACACGATGCGGACATGTGGACGTTTACCTTTATCATGGCCGTGGCTATAGTTATTAAAATCGAAACGCAATTTTGACAGACGTCACTTTTACAGTCCCTGAGATAAAAAAAATAGAACATTTAGGTTAACCAGGAATTACATAATTTTCAACGACATTCCCCGATTAAAATAAACATTTCTTACTATTTATTGAATATTATATTTCAATGTTTGTTTAGTAATAACGATGTTGAAGTACGTATGATACGGGTATTATTGTCAAATTAAATTAATTGTATGGCGTTGTTTGATATTTTGACACTTTGTTATCAGGTTCGGCGTCAAGTCTGCTATCCTCGGCTCTGCCGTATATTACACGATCGAGAAAGGTGTTTGGAAGGACAGCGCTACCACGAGCGCACTGTATGAAGATCTTGAGAATGGAGCTTCACCTTATGTTGGCGAGCTTAAGAAACAGATACCCTACGAGGTGAATTAAATTCACTTTACGCAGCAGGCTATGGATATGCGGTCTTTCGTACACATTTATGGCTAGGTGTGATGTGCTCTCAGCATATGTAATCCTGCTCAATCACTATTAGTGTCATCAGCGCAGCAGCAAATGGCAATAAGTGAAGAGATCACATTGACAGTAGTTTCACTGGGAAGCTAGATGTTGCGAGTACGATTCAAGCGAGATTAGTTTGTGTAACATTGTCTCAAGATGTTTTTGTCTTTCAGCTGCCTCCACTGCCATCTAATGATAGAGTATCATACCTCTTCAAATACTACTGGAACAGTGGTGTGAAGGCAACATTCAGGTTCCTTGTAGACCTTCCAACACACGTCAGTGATTTAACAAGCAAGACATTTGAATTGGTCTCCTCCACACTTGACTCTATTGAGCCCACAAGCACAAGTCAAAGTGAAGAAAAAGCAAAATGAAATGCATTATGTAGGAAAATGTTACAGTGATAAATATTATTTATTAAAAATGTAAAACAGTTTTCTCGCGTTTTATTATGCAGTTTAGCTAAATTATTCCTCTTACCATCCTCATAACAATAGTCATGTGTACTGAGATATATCTGCTGTTGACTATACATGCAGTAGCTATTTGATACATTGCAGTGGGCATGGTGCTCGAAAATATCTGAACACTCATTAAACACCTTTGACAATTCAGTTGTGTTCACATATTTGAGCATGTTGGTTGCTTATTGGATGATGACTGTTCAATACGTCATACAAATTATAAAGATTATTAGTAGAGTTGTGAGGTTTTATGATTTTTTATGTTGACAAAATGGTAGGATTTACTTGAATTCCTTAATTAAATGGACTAAGGTAAGGATGTCCCTAATAGTCTGAATGCACGTTTTCTTAGGCAACTCTAACACTGGCACCGCAGTGCGCGAATCAGCGAACATTTCTCCCGCGCGGAGACGCGTCGTCAGTGTGTGGTGCCGCGTGTGTGAAAACAACCATTCAGTTTGTATAGAAATATATAAACTGAAGTACTTTTATACAACGTTAAATCTGTAGCCCCGTGCGCCGTGATAATTGCCCTGAACAAAAACTGTATAAATGCCTAAATTTGACAACACGCAGTCGTTCTTTTATTTAGACTAGGTGCTACACTTCCTAACAAAAACTAAATGTGTACCACACAAAACAGTTCGACCTGCTAGTTCTCCAAGAGGTCGCCATCTGATCTGTATCTATTGGTGTTTAACAACAAAATTGTCTATAACGCAAGTCCAAGAGGGTACAAAATTAGATCGAATCACTTTAATAAAACAAGGTAGTTTTTGGGGCACGTTGTGGCTTGACTTGGGAGGGGCAATACCGCACCACTAGATATGTTAGATCTAGATAGACTATCTGTTCAGCCTTTTGGTTGACTGACATAGGACATAACAGGAATTCGTGCATTTCGCGAAAAGTTGACACCACCATTTTAATAAATAAAATATAAAAGGGGAGTAAATAAAAAACTCTGGTTAAAAATCAGCCCACAATTGTGGCACAGTTCGATTTATTCCTTTCTCACAGGTGTCGCTTTCTTCACAAGTTTACTTAACATCTAGTAGACGCGACAGTGTCTGGTTACGCTAACACAGAGATTGCACAGGTCAACCAATTTATACAAGTGAGAACAGATTTGTGCACATCACAATTAAACCGAATAACATCTCTAAGGAATGGTTTCAATTCAAATATATGTAGTTTGTTTCACATTATGCTTCCGTTATTATTGAGGAGTCATTACCACGAGTGGAATCAGAAGTCGTATTTACTATGTACAAATTATAATTACTGTTCTTAACACTCTGTCAAAGTTACAAAATTATAGCAAAAAAAAAGGAATAACATGAATATAATATCAAAAAGAAGACTGCTGCATCCACTGCGAAACTATTGCTTGTAAGACACGATGATGGAAGGGCATTACTATTTTTCAATACAGAACACCTAGATTGTACAATACATACACACATTTATAATTTCATTAAAATCGATCTATGGAGGGTCCATCAGCTGCTAATTCATTTATTATTTGTTACAGTTGACAATCATAGTCTCAATTTGAGAAATCTAATATTATTGAATGAAATCGCTCAGTGGAATCTTCCTTGGAGAGGGGATAATGCGAAAGCTGTTGATTTCGATTTAGTTATGGTTCACTCAGTTGCTAGGCAACAGTCTCAACTTCCATGGGTTCTTCAGCGGTCTTCTTTTTCTTCTTCTTATTAGCTTTCGCAGACGAGTTCAGGAGCGACTGTAAATGAGTAAATGGCGTCATTAGATCGGCTGACTTTACTTTAAATAAGTTATTACGTTTTTTATTGAAAATGTTGTAATGGTTCAAACCAACATGTTAAGGTAAACAAATTGGCTCAAAAAGATTACATATTTTTTACCCTGGGCTTGTACCAAACACACAGGTAAACTATGTGGTCTGGAAAGATATCAGGGAATTATGCTTTGTAAAAACTTCTGTGTCATTTGGTTGTACCAGTTTGCTTTGCTATCAAGATTTATTGTCTGCACAGTGAGAACTGACAACCTACAGACACAGTTGTATATTGTTAGAACGAGATAAAAATATATACTATGAAGGCTAGAAAGGAATCAGGGTACTGACATTGAGTTCGGGGTCCTTGATGGAGCGCTCGCTCTTGCACGTGGCCTTGTCGAAGGGCAGGCCAGTGATGCGGTGCGTGCCGCTGGGCAGCAGTAGCGCCGTGAACTTGAACTGCGCCACCAGCTCGCTCGGCCGCTCGTACAGGACCTGATGCAATCACAAGTTAGCTAAATTAAGCAATCTTCAAGTGAAGAATCTGCCATCACAGATGCAAACGAATTACTTTATTGGCTGATTGGCAAGTCACACGAGTGAGACATGATTATAATTAAAGGGTGGAGATGGTGACAATGACGCCAGGAGGGTACTACTCCTATTGTCGGCTCCCCTTATGAGCACGAGAATAGTGGTGATAATCCTACAAACACTAGGTGCCTAAGTGCGGTACTTTAGATGCCAATAAAAGGGGTGTTATGTTTACCCTATTATACTAGCGTCTTCTTTTCCTGTTAATTGTAGCTATTATGGCCAATTGACAGTCTTGTTATGTTGCCTGGAAGATATTGATTTACATTCTGTAGGAAACTGAAAGCCAGGTGCAAAAACGCCATTAATCTTCAGATGATCAGGATGTTCAAAAAATGTATCCTGTACAATAACGCTGCCTACCGTCTTAACCCAGAGAGGTAATCACAGCAAGTGAGCAAGCATTATACATACAATGACTAGCGCGAAAATTTTAGCACGCGATCTAACAATTTGTCACGTTACGCACGAATGCTCGCGGTGAATACCCGGCTTTAGAAATAAATTGTACACTTGTTTTAAATTACTTGGAAGGGCTCAATAAGCTTATGGTTGACGCATTCCACGACGCCCAGTCTCGCGCTGGTCTCCTTATCGAAGCTCCTTAGGTTGAATGGCATGGACCCGTGTTTGTTGCGAACCTATAACAAAACGAATATTAGTCTTACATTTTAAATACAAATAGCTGCATTTCATTAAATGAGTTTATCCTAAAATAAAAATCTAGTCACTTTTGTAATTTTCATTAAAACAAGCATACAAATACACAAGTTATTAAGTTTATAGAGCATAAAATATACATATAAATATCTAAGGGTCACCCAGTATGTGGAAGAAAGGGAGGCTTTTACCCAGCATTGGGTCGTCAGTACAGTCTAATAATACTAATAAGGGCCACTCACCTCACTGTAGAACATTCTGGATGCTTTCAGTTTCAACTGATAAACCTCTTCAGTTTTCTTGTATATCGTACACCGCGTGTCCATTTCACGGCCCTAGAACAATATTATGTTTTTTATATTTTCCAAGTGAAACAAGTTCACCCAGAAAGCACATGCTTTCTTTGCTTAGAAGAAGATATTGTCTGCATAAGTAAACCAAGAAACAATTGATATTTCCCAGTAGAAATTATACATAATTGCTTTTCCCTGAGAACTGCCAAGGATGCCATTGTACACACACTTGGAAAGAATTTCAGGGTTGCAAGACCACTTGTTTTAACTATTGATACCCAGAAAACGGAATAGAGACAAACACTATTTATAAACAAAATAATTTCAATGTCTACCTCTGCTGGCAACACATGGCGCAGAATTAGTTCTAGGAATAACATTACTTAAATTGGTAGCATATACCTCATTTTATCTAAGATGAAAAATGTTTTTAACAATCTTGTCAAGTCTTATTCTGCAAAGCTGCTATTTTACAATAAAAAAGCACTTCTAACAAATTTACCAATAAATCACATCATTTATGCATAATCTATTTGAAAAAGGCTATTTATATATTTTATAAAAAAACACTTTTACACAAAAATACCAACACTGTTTACTACATTTCTCATCTTAATAAAAAAGGCTTTAGATTATCCAAATAAGTGAGTGATTTGATGTGGAATGACAACTTACAACACCCTCTCCAGTGGACACAAGCACATCCATGGCATACACCTCGTAGGTCTCAAGTGTGGACTTTTCGTGCTCTTTGCGCTGCGCCTCCGAAGGGTTCTGTATAATGCTCTTCTCTCCATCAATGCGGAACTGCTTTAGTTGGTGCGACAGCATGCCCTCCACTGGCTTGCAGCCAAACTCTGCGCTGATTTTCTGTACTGCATCTGTTACGGCATAGTTCTGGAATTGAAGACAATTATTAGTCAAATTTAAGGTTAAATTCTAATCTAAATGGTATAATTAAAATAAGAATTAGGTAAACTATAGAACAAATCAATAACCTCGATTTGTGTCACTAATGCATACAATACGACAGACTTCTACTATAGATCGACTTCGATTATGAGAGGCTTCAACTTGCATGTAAGTAATATGTACCACCAAATACAGTTTCAGCACAAATCATGATGGAACGCCATTATTCATGTGTTCCGTGAGATATGCTTAGCAAAAGATGTGACTTCTGTGATGATTTTGTTTTTTATTTTCTTATCATTAAATTAGGTACAAATATAAAAAGTAACCTCATTGTCTGGTCTGAGCAATCTCAAGGCCGCCTCGCTGGCGTAGTGAGCTGCCAGGAGCACATCAGCAGCTCGGCCCGTCACCTCCTCCGTGCCCACACACACTGAATGTGCAACCACTGCAATGAACCCATCTATGTGTGCACCCAAATCTCTGCAACATAAAACAGTAGTTTTATACCATTCTCTAGTCCACTACAACAGAAAATAAATGATCAAATCAATGACACATAATAAAGTGGACAATAATATGCACACACAATAGCTTTAAGCTTCCTTTTGCATTACAAATAATATTAAAGAGAAAAAAAAGAAAAACTATTAAAACCCACTTTGAATGGCAGGACAGCACTTTTTGGTATGAGTTTTTGCATCATTTTAAAATTTAGCATCATATCAGCAGATACATGTCACAATGTATCAAGTGATATTTATCATCAAAACATTTAAACACAATTGAACTGGGGATCAGAAGTTAACGTCCCTTTGGAGATCTAGCCTTACTACCCTGGTCCCATGTGGTCCCAGGACCTTATATCACAACCAGCTACTTATACAGTTATAAATAAAAATAACTTTGGAACCTTAAATTTTTCGTAAATTTTGTAAATAAATCTTATTAGATGAGTCTGAAGTTGTCTTCTACAATTGTGACATATTAAAGCAATTTACAAACAGAACCTATGACTTTTCACCAAACTGCTACTAGAAAGGAGTTATTTACATAATTATCTGATATAAATGAATCCCGAGTACACTTTATCAGTTTAAAAAAGGTAAATCCCCAATAAGTTTAATTTAGAATAAAAACAAAATTCTAAATCACAGTGAAAATTCTATCAAAATCCATTGCATAGTTCAGATGGAGTGGGCTATAGATATGATAAGGACAGACAGGAATAGATTTTCATAGGGAAATACAATTGTGAATTTTTTATCAAGCAATTTGTTGTAATATCAAATTAGATGTGCATGATGGTGAAATTTCTGAACTGCCAAAGCTAATCAGTTGTTCAGAACTTAAATCGTAGTTTCGAGGCCCGTTGCTAAATAAGGAGACAACTCACACTTTCACCAGATCACCCTGTTTCAAGATGTAATCGGTTTCACTAGGGATGGGCGAGAAGTGACATATACAGTTGTTCACGGACACACATGTCGGGAACGCAATGCCTTTTTTAGAGTCCTTCTCTTTTTTGAACACCTTTGAAGTCTCATCCAGAATAGACTTATCACCGAACTCGCAAATCTCTCGCGCAGACGCGTCGGGAACACATTTTGCAAGTACTTGCTCTAAAACTCCTGAAAGAGAGACAATGGGCTTAATAATAAGAAGCTATTATGTCAGGAATGTATCAGGAACTTAAAATATATTGGCGAACACAGCACATTGCCCGCATGGCGATGACATGACACGCGTCGGTTCCGGGCACTTCAGCCCCTCATTGTAACCAACGATATCCGTAATGTATCACTTAAAAAAACACTGCACAAATAACTTACGGTTCACAATTTGCCCTGCTAATTTGTACTTGGTCACAACCAAGTCCTCTGCGATCGTTTTTTCCACTTCTTTATCGTCAGCCATTTCTCAAAACTGTGGTTAGGTTTGTGTGGTGGATGTCAGTCACGTGACTCGGATATGAAATCACAATGGCGGGTAAAATCCGGAACGAAATAACAAATAACTGGTAAATATAACTAGCAGTGGGTGTATATTAATTATTGCATAATTTTCTAAAGAATTTAAGTATCACTTCAAGGTACAAAAATTATATATTAAAGACTGTAAGCAAAAACACATTTAAGTAGCATTGAGCTTGATGTCTACTAGCTAGTGCTGCGATGGGATTGCGATCCGGTCAATCGAAGTCATCTCGATAATCTTCGACTAATCGGTAACATAGATAATCGATTAGATTTCGTTTAAAATTTTCATTTTGTTGCTTGTTGGCAAAGTTGGCGACGCCGATTTCGTGTTAAATATTCATGCAGTTTAAGTTGGCCTACGTGTTCATATTTCCAAATTTTGTATTTAATCTGTGGATTCTACTTGTCTGTCAGTCAAGGTTGTGTTTTTGACATTTTACTTTGAATTTGATTTTGAGTTTTTTTTTATTAAGATAGAAGATACAGGAAAACATGCGAATTAGCTGATAAAGTTAAAAATCGACTGCTATTTATGTGATAAAAGACATATTTTTTGCATAGCAATGGACCAAACACATTCACTTGAAGAACTTTTGCACTTGGTGGACGAAAAGATTGAATTTGGCAAACAGCTTGTGTTGTTATTGCAGCCAATACAGGACATCGACGGAGTAATGAAATTGCAACGAAAAATTCGTCAAGAAATGGTGTTTCTAAAGAAGGTATACTTATTTAAGATTCTATAGTTTGTTGATTATTCAATAGTTATGTTCACGTGTGACCTAATCAATTATTATTTTAGTTGCAAAAGTCGAGGAAAGTGAAGCTTGAGCAGCTATCGTGTTCAAACCTGCGGCATTTAGGGGCGATGGTGGATTGCGCTTTGCGGCCTGGAGTGGTTGCGGTCTGTAAAATATTCCACATAGATGATGAAAGCAAACTGGTTATTGATGTAATCAACGATCATGGAAAAACTTGGACTAAGGGTAAGGTGTACTCTAATATTAAATTTTGACATTCATATGTAAGTGCTACCTGAAAGCCTAATCCCAATAAAACAATGGGCTTTGACTTGACTTTGTTTTCATCTTATTCAAATAAGACTACTTTAAAATGATTGTAACTGAAATTTCTTTAGTTTTTAAACATTCAAATTAAACTTAAATGCTATGTAATGACAACACAAAAAAAAATCTCGGGCAATGGCAGGACTTGAACCTGCAACCTCAGCATTCAGTGCCTTGTATTTGCGTTTTGCAGATAGTATTTTCGAGTTCTGCCATTGCCCTTGTCTTTAAAATTAATTAAATGATAATGCAAGAAGATCAGGATATTAATCAAGAAGCAAATAAATAGGAACAAATTACATTGTTACTCTTCCAAACCCCAAATTGGATCATCAGAGTGTAGTGAAGAATTCTATTTTTATTGATTAATACGGTAAAATAATGCCTGAATCTAAAAGCAAAATTAATCAAAACATGATGGAGTTTAGATTTTAATTTAGATTTAAAAATAACACTATCTAACCATAATGACTATGAGACCCTAAATAGAATTTTTCTTGATCCTGTATGCTTTTGTGAAAATGTATGACTTTGTGCAAGGTCCGTCTAGTTGGTGGTAGGGATCTTAGCAGCTGCTAAGCAGCAGTGCTTACACTGTTGTGTTCCTGCATAAAGAGCAAGACAGCCCGTGAAATTACTGGCACAAGAGTTATTATATCTTAGCCCAATGCTAACCAGCATTGCATCTGCAATTTCTTTGGTATTGCGGGTGTCTATGGGTGGTGATCACTTACCATCAGGTGACCCACTAGTTTATTTGTCTTCCTAAAAAGGCAGAGCCTCACTGTTTGCCTCTTGTTCGCTACCCTACATGTTTTAAATGATGTTTCAATATATACATACATAGTGGGCTCATTACAGCATATGCTATGAGCTTTCACAAACTTAGGTGTTCCGTCTTATTATTGACAGATTATATTTTGATTTTCAGTAATAGCAAGAAACCCTAAATCCTTATCGGCACTTAGTTCGGGCAATGCATCGTATGGTGCTCGATCCATTCTGGACCAGGCTGAAGATTATCTAGAGTGCTCAAAACTCTACCCATGCATGTATCAGCCCCCAAAGGTCAGTATACATATAGGTTATTCAATTTTGATATGCAAATTTTGTCCAAGGCTTGGTGTTGCTTCATTAATGTACTAGAACTTTTTATTCTCCCCCCTCCTCCTCCCTTGACAAGGGACAGGGTGGCTAGCTGGCGGTGCCCTCGCGTTTGAGTATTATATAAAAGTACAGAAACCACACTCAAGCATTTGAGGCAGTGAAATGTGTTTACAAATATTTTTCTTACCATGCTTCCTCATATCAATTCACTAAGTAGATTTTTTTACTTTCTATTAATATCATTTGGTATTGCTTCTTGCAGGTAATATTCGAATTTGTTAGTGGAATTGAAGAAAGTTTAGCAAAGAAACTTAGAGCTGTGGGTGTTGTAGTCAAAGGAGACATTTTGCCTGATACATGCCATTCTCTAAGTGATGAGTCCTGCCCTGCTCAGTCCAGTGATGATGATGAAGAACCTGTGGAAAACAGGTGGGATGAATTCATTGATTTTGCGTTTTTGTTAGGCTGATTGTGATAATTTGCTGCATGTATTTTAAGGCCCAATCAGATGTATCTATTTTATTAATAGGGTTGTAATTTTTTCATATATTAATATACAAAATCAAAAAAGAATGACAGCATGTCGTATAAAAAATATGATTAAATTTGTAACACAAATTAAATTTTTAGATTGTTTCTATTGCGAGCAATTAATTCGTAAAAACAATCTGAAAACAAAAAGTCTTACAAATAAGTGTGGTATTTTGGCCAAAGCTAAGAGTTAATTTTATACAAACAATCAGACTACTTTTTCATCCTGATATCTGTTAAGCAATGTTCGTCATTGTATAATTTGCATGCTAAGTTACAAAAACTGAGTATGCCTGAACTATTCTAAATACTACAAAAATAGGTATTTACTTTTGTATAAGAGCAGCAGGACACTTCACCTTAACTACTTTGTTATTAAATGTTAACAGCCAACCAACTACGTTGCAAGAAATGTCTCAATGCATGGAGGAACACCCCGAGATCACAACTCTGAACCTGGATGTGACAGCGATGATGGCTTATGTCAGTAACATGACCAACGGACACTGCTGCTACAGGTTCAAGCAGGACGTGCTGACGCAGCAGTGCGCGTGGGAAGCTGAGAGGCCTGTCAAACCAATACTGGAAAAGATTTTTGCCGGTAAATATATTTGACTGGTGACTATAGTTTTATAATTTGTTAGGCTTTTATAAATTAGTTTTTAAAGCGAAAAAGTTTTTCGGCCCAGCTAGCAGGGATAATTTTACATTACGGTAACATCCGCTTTACTCTACATATTTACAAGATTAAAAACTTGATCCCTTGCATATAAAAGCGTATGGCGCTACAAACTTTATTACAATATAATAAACTTTTATTTCGATTAACAGGGATCATAGTATTAAAATAACATAACATTCGGTTAAATGACATTATTACAATAAAATAGTTACAATTAATTTAACCTAGTCTTGTTTGTCAGTATATGAATAATGTGACAGTGATACAGATACTGGCAATCAAAAGTATCTGTAAATGCCTTCAGGATTCTTCTTAGCCTCAACTCCTATGCTTCAATTTAATTGAAATTCGTAAGCCGTCCTGCTCTTGAATTTCGTAGAAATCTTTTCACGCGTTTGTGCCAATGATTAAAACCTTATAATTTGATAGAGGCTACCTTAATCAGGAAAGCGCCTGGTCTGCTGCAGAACTGCCTGGGATGATTTCGAGAAAATTGTTAACACACTGGGAGGCGAGATGGAGAAAAAAAGGACGGCCGAACTGAAGACTATGGTTGAAATTTACCCAGACGATTTTGCAGGTAACAAATATAGGAATTAAGAATTTATTAATTCATATAATTTAATTTTGATAACATAAATATAACTTTTATGTATTACTAACAAAATATACTTATATGAACTTCTTAATGAAATAAACAAACTGAAATTGAAATTGAATTGAAATTATCAATTGGTATCCCACATTTTCATTCAGTAAATATTACATTTTCTTTTGTGTTGTGATATATAAATATGCCAGATGTAGGCCAATATTTGGGAATGCATGAAAAATAACAGATTTCTTGCCTGCTGTTTTTTTCACGCGTAGGTGCGCTCATTCACCGATGTGAATGAGTGTTGTATGGGTCATCCATTAATGGTCAAGCCATCCATTAATTTGAGGCTAAGATTTTATTTTGGGGTTACAGGGGAAGACGATTTTCCTAGACAAAATTTGAAAGTTCGAGGACACGTCCGGTTGCGCTCGAGAATAATTTTCAATTTCGGACATCGCATCAAAGCGATAACAGTGTCAGCTAACGAGGGATTCGTGAGGGCAGCGCATCAACAGGTATATATCATTTATCGGACGGTCACCTCAGACTCCTGGTGTTGGGTTGTTGTCTGATGCCAATAAAACGCATTGTTCTATGATTAAATGTAACTATAAATCAACTATTGTACGTTAAGCATGTAATACTATCTGTTTTACCCTAAATATCACTATCACACTCCCTATGTGTCACTGTCTGTCCCGAACATATTATCATGTACACTGAACTTTTATTTTATTAAAGTCGTGATTTTAATCATTTTTTCCAAATTCAACGTTGGAATTAGACTGATTTACGAAGATCGAATTTGCAACACGTTTGGGTCAGTTAACAACATTATTGTCAACAAAACAATAAAATTCCCTTTATTGCAATTTGAATCCACTTACTGACTTTGATGTTAGTTGCTGATTCACTGAACTTTCCTAATAACTTTTTTCTTTTCCAGGGTGTAACGTACGCGGCGTTTATCCACGAGTCCAGGGCTCTCACTGAAGGGAAGGAACCTACGGCTATAAAGATTTCATCTTGATACTTGCTTATTTTCTTGGTGTTAAAACTTAGTGGCAAAAAAATTAACAATAAAGCTGTTCCACCGCAGCTGTAAACGTAATAAGTCGACCAATGAGGTCGCTTCATTTTCTCACTACCGCCCAGCGAGTGATCTCATTTACCGTATGTTTCTTCACAAGCAGCACCGCTTTCTTGCTCAGTTTTGGTGGATAAGCCAGCCTAATATATAACTCAACAACCTGATTTATTACAGTGAGAGGTAAATTGGCTTCTGTCACTAGCTTGTATAGTTTACCTCCCTCTAAACTGAGGTCAACTTGATAAGGTTTATTAATTTAAAATCTGAATTTGAAAATAAATTAAAAGTGTCCTTCCATAAGTACTTCTATCGGCAGAGTGTGAATCGCCGTATGTAAGGCCTTTATGGTCGTAACTCAATTCTGTGGACATTTAAATATATTATTTCTTGTTGCTTTTCGAACTAACAGATGAAAATATCGACTTATCTGATATAAATATTATAAATAAATGGGTTGCTTCTCAAAAAGTGTAAATCATATTGTAAAATTCAATATATTTAATAATTGAAACAGAACTTTTATTTCAGAAATCCACGCCGTTCCTCAGTACCTACTTTACTTCAATTCCTATACCACTTATTTAGGGTTCCAAAGAAACCCTTATAGGACCATTTCGTTGTCCATCTGTCTGTCTTTCTGTCAAGACCCTAATTCTCTGGAATGGAAATCAGCAGCTTGAACTTCAAAAAACAAAACACAACGCCTTAAAAAACAGTGTTTTACTACCGGAAAGCTACTTGGATTGATATAAAGTTACACTATTTAGCCACAATAAATTAAAAACTGCCAAAAATTTGAATTTCCCGCCTCATACGCAGCGATCCACCTTAATTTAGTTTATCTTTGCGTTAGAGTAGTGTTCGGTGCTTATTAAGTTAATAAGGAACCCTCGGTGCGCGAGTCTGACTCGCACTTGGTTGGTTCTTTTTGTGGGATATGGCTCGGTTATTGCAGTCATACACACGCCAAACCTTTTTTTAAGTAATGAAGTTGAACCTTATGCGAATGCGCGTAGGTCACTTTTACATTGGACGCGTTGACGCATAATTCAGTCTTTGGAGGTCTTTGGCTTTTAAAAAGTTCCTTAATGCTTTAATTTTTAAAAGAAATGAGTTCAGGTTCAAAATGTGACTGGAATCTCCAGAACTGTGCTGGTTCTGCTCGAATCATTATATATGTTTATAACTATGTATGTATGGAAATTCTTTATTGTAAGTACAAAAAACATAAATTACAAAAAGAGATACAGTGATGTACAAAGGTGAACTTATCCCTTTAAGGGATCTCTTCCAGTTAACCTTTGAGTGTGTGAAAGGAGTACAGTATACAGAGCAAGAGCTAAAAAAAAAAGATAAATTAACATATAATAAACTAATAAATACAATACATATACCTAATAGATAAAATATCGATATACTAAATACAATATATATATACCAGTAATAAATAAATACTGAAAAGTCAAAGGAGTAGAAGGAAATGAATTTAAGGATACGGTGTGATATTTTATTTCCTTTTTTTGCTTGGCAACTTTTGTATCTCGGGAAGCCAATCACTTTTAAATTGACAGTGACAACTTGACAAGACAAAAGACAAATGTCACAAGTCAGCTGATAGCTGGCTGTTAGCGTGCCGGCTGGCCGGTTGTTTTTGATCTGATTTTGATTTGAAGAGACTACAAAAATTACTATATAATCAAAATGAAGCCTTATTATATACATTCCTGAAAGACCTAACAGTGTTTTCAAGAAACCAGTGTACTATGGCTGATGGACAAGTGGCAGACTCGCAAATCATAGCAGAGAACGTAGGGTTTCTAGGGAATTGTTTTGATTGTTCTTTCCAAGTTCAGAGCTCCATAGAAGTTGTGAAAGATTATATTTCAGAAGAGCATAAGAAACCAACGCACTACAGAGATGGTGTACGAAAAAAACCAAACAATACTGTGCGAAATTCGTCGCTCTTGCTAGATGCAAGTATAACAAATGAAACGAAAATAACACAATGCTCGCAAAATAAAGGTATTAATAAAAGACTGAGAGACTGGGGTCTTCCACTAGAAATTGCTAACAAATATGAACAGAAGGGTATCACTGAAATGTTCGAGTGGCAAGTCACATGTTTAGGAAATGCAAAAGTACTTTTAGATTGCAGCAATCTCGTTTACTCTGCGCCAACATCAGCTGGGAAAACACTAGTTGCTGAGATTTTGACCATTAAAACAATCCTAGAGAGACAAAAGAAGGTGATCATCATTTTGCCCTTTGTGTCCATTGTGAGAGAGAAGATGTTTTATTTACAAGATATATTATCTAGTTCTGGGATACGAGTGGAAGGGTTCATGGGCTCACAGTTACCCCCTGGTGGTCTTCAAGCAGTACATGTTGCTATTTGTACGATAGAGAAAGCTAACAGCCTGATAAATAGGTTGCTGGATGGTGGTAATATTGCAGACCTAGGTGCAGTCATTGTGGATGAGCTCCATTTATTAGGGGACCCACACAGAGGATACATTTTAGAACTCCTGCTTACTAAAATAAAATATGTTTCATCTAAAATGGAGGATGTGCAGATTCAGATTGTGGGTATGTCAGCTACTCTGCCCAATTTGGAAGTGTTGGCCAACTGGTTGGATGCAGAATTGTTTATTACTCAATTTAGACCTATTCCATTGGATGAATATTGTCTAGTAAATAATAGGTATTATGATAAAGAGGGGAGTTTTGTTGGCACAATAACTGACTCGCCTCCTAGTGCAGAGTGTGACAATGTTTTGAAGATTAGTCTGGAAACCATCAAAGAAGGGTGCTCTGTGTTAATTTTTTGCATGACTAAGAACAGATGTGAGAATTTGGCGCAAAGTATAGCATCATCCTTTTTCAAGCTTGGTTGTTCAGGGGAAGAGATTGGTACTGTTTTAAGACAGCAATTGAAATCTGAAAGTATAGCAGAAGTACTTGAACAGCTGAAAAATTGTCCAGTCGGTTTAGACCAAGTTCTCAAAAACACAATCTCATTTGGTGTAGCATATCATCATGCAGGTTTAACATTTGATGAAAGAGACATCATTGAAGGGGCATTTAAATCTGGGGCGATACGGGTCTTGGTTGCTACGTCCACATTGAGCTCTGGTGTCAATTTACCTGCCAGAAAAGTAATAATTAGAACTCCAGTTTTTCAAAGGCAACCAATAAATATTTTAACATACAAACAGATGATTGGAAGAGCTGGGCGGATGGGCAGAGACATCAAAGGGGAAAGTATTTTAGTGTGCAGTGAAAATGAAAAAAAAATAGGCTTTGAGCTGATGATGGGAGCTCTGGCTCCTGTGAAGAGTTGCATTGAGAGTGAAGATAAATACATGAGAGCCATACTTGAAATGATAGCAAGCCAAGTTGCCTGTTCAAAGGCTGAGTTAGATTTGTATTCGCAATGTACTTTGCTAGCCACTGAGCAGAAAATAACACCATCACAAAACACTCTTCTGATGAATACTTTAGAAGAGTTAAAGAAGTATGAATTGGTGAGACTGCTTACAGACAATGATGATATTCAGTATACAGCAACACCTTTAGGTAAGGCTTGTCTTTCATCGTCTATGGCTCCTAATGACGGGTTGTCTTTATTCTGTGAGCTCCAGAAGGCGCGCCAGTGCTTGGTGCTCGAAACTGACCTACACCTTATTTATTTGGTGACTCCATACAGCGTCAGTAGCCAATGGGCAGACATAGACTGGTTGCACTTGCTAACTCTGTGGGAATCCTTAACTAAAGCCATGAAAAAAGTTGGAGAGTTGGTGGGCGTGCAAGAGAGCTTCATAATACGCGGTTTAAGAGGAGCTAATAAAATTAACAAAGCCCAAAATAAATTGAATATTCATAAAAGGTATGTGTAACCTCCACTTTTTGTTCATTTTACATTTTCCGCGGACTTGCTACATCTATTTTTACAGACTTAAAAAAAATTAAGAAGAAGAGAAGTTTCTCTGTTCAGTACATATATTTGCTAAATTTTAAAACAACACAAAGAAAAATTTAGGGTCAATGGCAGGACTGCAACCTTCAGCCTCAGCATTCCGTGCCTTGCGTTTGTCAATTTTATATTTAAATTTAGTAATTTGAATGTTAAAAAAAAAACAAAAGAAATTTCGGTTACAAAAACATATATTTGCTTTTTATGGATTATAAGTTTGAATTTAGTGTAAGTTTGTAGCGTTATGTTTAACTCATGTTTATTTTTTAAGGTTTTATACAGCTTTAGCGCTGCAAGACTTGGTCAATGAAGTCCCTTTGTCAGAAGTGGCCACTAAGTTTCAATGTGCGCGGGGTTTTCTGCAGAGCCTCCAACAGTCTGCTGCAACTTTTGCCGGTAAGTTTTAATTTAATTAAATATTCTAGTCGTTTCTTTAAATGCTCAGTCACGCAAAAATACTCACTTTGATACTTTTACTTTAGGCATGGTAACAGCATTTTGTCACCAATTAGGATGGAAAAACATGGAAACGCTTATTTCACAATTTCAAGATCGTTTGCATTTTGGCATACATTCAGAGCTATTGGAACTGATGAAATTGCCATCTTTAAATGGCATGCGGGCCCGGAGCCTCTTTGATGCTGGCTTCGAAACTATCTCTAGCATTGCTTCTGCAGAAGCAAACATCCTAGAAAATGCTCTTTACAAAGCAGTGCCTTTCCAAAGCGAAAAAGAAAGAGAAGGTGACGATAGTGAGGATATAAGAAAACGAAACAAAATGAAGAATGTCTGGATCACTGGTTGTTGTGGGATGACTACTAGTGAAGCTGCTGAAAATCTTATTTTAGAAGCTAGGAAGTATCTCGAGCATGAAATCGGAGGTGAGATTAAATGGGAAAATAAAAACTGTAAACCTAAAGATACTGAAAATGTAAAGAATGAAGAAATAGTAAATAGAGAGCTGGAAAGAAAGCAATCGAATTGTTTAGATAAGAGTTTAATACTTACATCTGACGTTAAAGATGAGACTGATATAATACACGAAAAATATAATAAGTTAAATACATTATGTAATCGGGCTGTGACAACAATTGAACCGGATAATGACTTTTTATTAAATAGTCCAAGTGATGATATTTATTTTTCGGCCAATGCTCCTAATCAAGAAATAGATAGTAATGACAAGAATGACAATATTTTAGACGAACCAAAGACGAATACAAAGTTCATGAGTAGTGTTCTCAAAGAGTCGTCGGTCGTTAACAATGAAATTTCTGTAGGAAAATCTAGTCCACTTATAAATGATCTAGTCAATAGTAATAAAAGCTCACCTTTATCAATCAATGGTGATGATGAAATTATCTGGGGAACAATGAATTTTACGGGTATTCCAATAGATAGCATTTCTAAACTACGAACTTCTGCAAAAATGTTTTCTCCTGACATTAGTTTTGGTGAAACTGAAGGCAAAGTTGAAAGTTTTGATGAGAAAACATCGTTATGTAAATCTGCGACAAAGAGTAATAGTTTAATTATTTCTGATGAGGACAATTCAAATCTCTTTGAGGACAGTTTGCCACCTGATATTATACCATCGAAATTAGAAGACAAACATGAATTATTTAAAGACGATGTGGGAAATCAAACAACAAAACTTTGTACACCGGAAAACACTAATGAATACATGAATATAAATTCGGATTCCGTTTTAAATGCATTTAAATCTAGTCTTGTAATTGATACTGAGGAACAAGAAGAAGACTTTAAATTAGTTTATGAGGAAGACAATAAAGTATGTGGAGATTTAAACGAAGATGTTATTACAAACACCCAAAATGTTGTAACAACATGTATAAAATCACATTTCATAAGTCCTTTGAAGCGCAGAGCAGAGAATGATAGCAATAATGAGTTTCGTCAGCCTTTAGCCAAGAAGTTAAAAGCTGGAACACAAGTCAACTCACAGCGAAACGAAACGATAAAGGCAAGAGAAGGCCAGGAGACAAATTGTGTTTGTGTAAACAAATTTGCTATACAAGTAAGAGACAGTAAATTGGATTGCGTTGTGTTAAAAGGAAAAGATATTAATTTAAATCTACACGTTGTTGAAAGAGTTATGAACGCGTCTGTATATTTTGATATCAATACGAGTCCAACTCTATCAAGGGAACTAATCGGAAGTAGTGTTATAAGAAATCAGCCTAAATTGACTATCAAACACACTCAAGATGAAGTTGTTAAAACACCTTCAATAAAGGGAATTGCCATCTGTACGGGAGTAGATAATTGTATTTATATAGATGTAAGTTCACTGAATGGCGACTTCTCGCTTCTGAAGCACAAGTTGCGCTATTGGTTTCTGAAGGCGAATTTAAATCTAAAGACTATTTGTTTAAAAAATACATTTAAACAAGTAAAAGAGTTTTTTGGTGTAGATTTGTCAGCTTGCTGCACGGATGTCTCTTTAGCTGAATGGTTGATTGACAGTGACGAAAAAATCTCAAATGTTCCGTTTTTGGTAAGAGTCATATTTGTCTAAACTAGTTCGTCTTATTTGTGTATTTCCGTGATCCTGTTTATCCGTTAATGTTTTTCTATTCTGTTTATATTTATAATGTCCGAATTTCGAATTAACAATACCTGGCATATTAAATTTCTACGCATACGAAGTAACCACGTCAGAGCAAAATAATTGAATTTCCTCATTATTTTAGATGAAAAAATACTGCGAATTAGATTTGTCAATAGTCTCTTTGAGAACTGGTAATCGAGTCAAGAAATTCAAAAATTTGGACGCAATCGAAGATTTATGCTTCAAAGCCTGGTGCATTTGGGAAATCGCAAAAAATCAAGAGATACGTTTATTAAAACGATACCATAGTTTTCAGAACATTATGAGTAAGTATATTTTTCAATGTCGGTATAAAGTGAGATTGAAAACGCTTTTTTGTTACCTAATTGCATACGTCAGACACTGAAATTCAGTTATAGTTGTGAGATTCTACTTTACGTTAACGTCACAAAATTTAAATTTTCAATTACCTTTTCAGTTTACGTTTCCTTTTTTGCACAGCCATTCCTTCGCTTCCTTCGCAATATCTTCTGACGTAGATAAAATACTACATTCATATGCATTTAAGTATACTGTTTGCTCGATTTCTGATCCTTTGGGATTACTTCACAGATATCGAAATTCAAATTGCTAAGATCCTGGCAAACTGTGAGTATTACGGGTTGACTGTGGATAAAGATCTTGCATCACAACTTTTGATTGATGTGAAAAGTTCACAAGACATCCTACAGAAGAAAGCCTATAAAATATGTGGATATCATTTCAACTTTAATTCTTCGAAAGACGTCGCAAAGGTATGATGTTTTTTTTTAAATGATGAGTATGTATTAGAATTAGAATAGCTAAATAATTGAGCGCAGAATTATATTATATTTTGTCTGCCGGTCTGTCTGTATCAGTGACATCGAGTCCTTCGTTTGTATTTTTAACCGACTTCAAAAAAAGGAGGAGGTTCTTAATTCGGCTGTTTTTTTGAAATACCGAGTTATAGGTAAATGAAATAGTAGTTAAATAAATAATATGATATTAAGTGGTTCTAAAGTATATCCACCCCATTAAGATCGCTCCAAATGGAAAACTGTGCAAAGACCCCTATACAGATACACGGCGAATTTGTATTAGTATACAGGAATATTTTTTTCTTATTAGCTAAACTAAATAATAGTATTTTATGCAACTGCTATATAATGAGTGTTTTAAGGCCTAATTATATACAGCTGCATACACTACTTTATCTACACACATATCATAACTGCAAAAAACCGTAACAGCAAAAAACTAACAAACAGTCATGGCGGCCATTCGATCTATCCGCTAAGAAGAACTTTTTTTTTTAACCATAGACAAACGAATGAAGTCCCTATTGTCATGTCACTCGAGATCAAATGTCGTGCGTTTAAATTAAAAAAACATACTGAGTTGACGTTTCATTTGTTTCGTTTCGTTGAGACCAACTTGAATTTTGACAGCTGTTCCAAATTTAAATTCATAACGTCACGAGATATCGGTAATGTGATCACCAATAAACACAGACTACTAAGAGATACTACCCAATAAAGAACAGATTTACCTACTACCACAGACAAGAAAATTCTTATAATAATAACCTTGGTTCTAATAACGCTGGTCATTTTCTATGGTTTTTGAACGCCTTATTGAGCACTTGTGATATGTGTGAAGATAAAACATAATTACCTGTGTGGTGTAGTATTTACTTAATTCCTAAATTATTTAAATACTTAACAAAACAGTTATAAAAATATTACTAATTAATTAACCTTATGTCACCCTGCATTTCTTGAGTTGCATACGACAGTTAGGTCAAAAACATAGTATACTTAATTGTAATCGAAATTATTTATTTATATTTTTTTTTCGATTTTTCTTTTTGTATTTTTTTACATTCAAATTAAATTTAAAATGCTATATAATGAATGA
The DNA here is from genome assembly GCA_963691745.1 of Ditula angustiorana. Taxonomy (NCBI): domain Eukaryota; kingdom Metazoa; phylum Arthropoda; class Insecta; order Lepidoptera; family Tortricidae; genus Ditula; species Ditula angustiorana. The sequence goes on from OY829479.1 coordinate 4,373,481, forward strand.
CAACACAACGAAAAATTAGGGTAATGGCAGGATTCGAACCTGCAACATCAGCATTCCGTGCCTTGCGTATTCCATTTTCCGCCACATTACCGCTAATCCTGCTTTACCCTAATTTTTCTTGGTGTTGTCATTCATTATATAGCATTTTAAATTTCATAGTAGGCTTGGTAGGGTGACAATAATTTTGGTTAAAACTTAAATTCTGATTCTAAAATCGTGTTTGTTTCATGTAACTCCAATTTAAATGTCATTATCATCGAATACTGAGAAGGAAAAAAAGGCTCCTGGGGGCCTAGCACGCTAGCTTTTATCGATGACATAAAGCATTTATCCCGTTCTAACCAGTATGCGTGTGCGAAAGGGACGAATGCTTTATGTCAGCGATAAACGCTAGTGTGCTAGAGGGGCTGGATACCAATTACATGTCACCGTGTTTAATATGTCCCTGCCGGGGGACGAAACAAAAATGATGATCCTTAGAGGGAAGTTCATCGAAACATGACATGTTGTGTCTTATTAGCCGCCCTGGGCTATTCTTGACTCCAAGACTATACTGACATTACACGATACTGCGCCTCCAAAACATTTAAGTTTATTTCATCTGTATTTTTTCGCAATGCGTCGTTGCTAACTCGTATTTGAAATATACATAATGTTTTTTATCTACACATATATCATAAATGCTCTATAACGCATTCAGAAACCGTAGGCAATGACCAGCATTATAACAACCAATATTATTATGAGAATTTTTCTAATTTGTTTCTATATTTGTTCAAATTCATTTTTTATTACATTATTTTAATGTATACAGTCTATAGATATTTAATAGATACCTAGCACTAGTAGCTAGTAGCAATGCCGGTCATTGCCCTATGGCTTCTGAACCCATCATAGAGTACTTATGATATGTGTGTAGATAAAGTAATGTATGCAACTGTACATAATTAAGTCTTAAAACACTCGTGTGATCCTATTATGAAACTCGCTAACGCTCGTTTCATAAAACCACACTCGTGTTTTAAGACCCCTCATTATGCAACAGTTGCATAAAATACTATTTTTTCATTTACCATCGATAACGTCTGTGGCGTCGCGTCGCGAACATGCTAGTGTTTACTCCACTGATTTGCTCTGTCCTAGCCTATTGCTAAAATTTTCTTTGTTGACGCGAATTTCTTACACTAGGCTATTTTCATGCCAGTGGCCCTAACATGACTGGCCAAGTTTAGTTTATCTCTATCTGCGTCCCTTTCTTATGACACTAGTTAGAGAGAGACACAGGGAGGGGTTAAACTAAGCCTGGGCTGTCATGTTAGGGCCGCAGGCTGTTTAAACAATTTGTATCCTAACCTTGAGCGACTTAGTCGTAAAATTAGAGTATTCCGTTTGATACTTTTAAACTGTCACTGTTGATTTTGTTGAACGGATTTCTGGCACGATTAGCACGCATTTAAGTAAGGGGTCATTTACATGGAGCGAGTTCTCGTTTGCGAGTTGCAATACATTGCGCGGGTCGATCAATCGATCGATCACATCATACCTCGGTAGCCCGCAATGTAATTCAACTCGCATGCGAGAACATGTACCATGTAAATGGCTCTTAAGTCTTGTTCCTATCTCCAGTTAGATACGATAGTAATGTTAACTTATGATGTGTGCCGTTGCATTATGACCGAAATGTCGATGTAAAAAAGACATGGTTTTTACATAATACGGACCCGTCTTACATTATAAGTACTCGTATGAGGATAAGAAAGACTGGGCAGTAGGGATAAGGATAAGCCGGCCTTTTTAAAAACGGGCAGTGACTAAATTCACCATTTTCGTCAGATCAAATGAACCATCCGCACGGACCTCCATTGCTTATGGTACCTATTTTCTGTGGTGATTTTAGGTTTTAGGAATATACAGAGGACGTAAAGTGAGCACAAAGAAGAGTGTTCTCAGTACCCACAACAGCCCCATGTCCAGTATTGTCATTTACTGGAGGAAGCTAAACAGTATCTTGACCAAGACATTGTACCCTCTCACTGAAAGCGCTTGCAAATATGGCCACGGAAACAGGTAGGGCATTTTTTTCCTATATAGCGTTATTTCTCGTTATTTGGGTTCTGTTCTGTCATCGGGGTACGCTTTGACCACGATCTCAGATTTGACAGGTCAGGTTGTTCATTGGATCAACTGCTATCGGACCTCCGAAATTCCTAAAACAGGGAAACCTGACTGATAGGTTCTATTAATCTTTGAATATAATGTAACCAATTAATCGCACATAAGTATTCAAGGTTTACGTTCGGAATTTTGATTGGTTCGATCCACTAGGGACGTTAATAATTTGGCGAAAAACCCGCGGAAATAACGTACCCCTAGCGGCACTCTGGTAAAAAGGCAGAGAATTTTGAAAACAGGCGCTTTAAGGCTGCTTGCTATACGATAGCCAAATATATCCTTTCTATTAAAACCGATGACCAAAGAGTAAACGAAGTTATATTGATTTGCCTGTGCACGTATTTACCGTTGATCAATATACGTTAATACGCTTGAACAGTAATATTGGTACGTGTTACCTGTGACTGGCTGTGACCCAGTTTAAATAAATGTATGTTCTATTTTTAGTTTGGCACAGAATACTTATGCTATCACTTTATAAAATTACTAAGCTTAAGATACATCGTTGTGATCAAAATATTACTAAAACTATACACAAAAAAAGTTATGTGCCTACACAATTGATGCAACATAGAAGTTAACATGTATCGTAACTGCGATCAAAGTCATTTGTATTAGGTACCTTTATACCTACATACTCTTACATACTCTCATACTGTTCTCGTATAAAATAAGCTTAATGTTTTCTTTAAAGCACCATCCTTTCGTCCAGGATAACTCCATCATACACCATGCACACGTGCTCTGGCCGTATCAGCATGCACGAACCGAACCTCCAAAGCGTGCCGCGCACCTTCTCCGTTCCTCTATCATACCTCACTCTAGAAGACACGCAAGCCAACGAGATGATGGAGTTCAACTGCCGGAACGTGTTCCGTGCGGCGCCGGAGCACGTGCTTGTGTCAGCGGATTATTGCCAGTTGGAGCTGAGGATCCTGACCCATTATTGCGAAGATGAAGTGCTGACGAGTATAATGAAGTCGGATGTGGACGTGTTTAAATCCATTGCGGCGTCGTGGGGCGGAGTGCCCGAGGAAGAGGTGAGTGATACCGACATGTAGACTGTTGTAAACCCTTAGTGTTAATTATTTGGTTCTTCTTATGCTATTGCTATTAATGTATTAAAATAACTAACATCATTGCCACCACAAACATTATTTAACGTGACCCCGTTATTTGTTATTGTTTGCTATGTAGAAAAGAGACGAGTGTATTACAAACGTTATTGTATATTTTTATTCTTTTTTTAAATAACTCTATTTATTACACCATGGATTCTAGAACCACGGTTTGCTACCAAAACTCCTAGCCCTAGTTATTACTATCTTTGTTTCAAATCTTGCAATTGCTTTTTCAACTACTTCTACTAAACCGATTGCTATGTATGAAACTTTGCACACACATTGAGTTCTCGCGACAAAACAACATTATGATAATTTAAACTTGGTACCGAGGATCTGATCATGGAGTCTGATCATAGTTTTACGAATCCCATACATTATACTTAACGATGCGGGTAAAGACGACAAGTTTGTAATAGTGCGAGCCAAAAATCAAACAATAACTAGAAACTAAAAATAGGTAAAAAGTGAGTTTTTCTGTTACTACTAATATGACTAGCAGAATCGCATAAAATATTAAAAATCTGGGGGTGGCTCATGTGCGGGCGCCAGCGAAACGTATGCCCAAGGTCGTTGACGAGTATAGGGCTTAACTCCTACTCCCCATTCGCATTGCAATCGATTTGACAATGCAAAGCCTAAAGAGGAACCTACGACACATAAAGAAAAGACTATGTTGAAGCGAATACTTGAATAGCTGTCTGCATAATCCGGTCTTAGCTGTCGAGTACGTCTGAGCCCGCTAAGCTGTTTATTGTCAATTGTTCACCTCTGTCGGTACTCTTGGTGCTAGTTGATAACGCAAGTTTGGAAGCTAAATTGGGAGGCTGCCAATAGTAGGTGCCAGTACAGTACTATTGTCTGTTATTTATTTATATTCGATTATTTTACTTATAGGTAGATTCATAAGAGCTGGCACCGAAAATGTTGTTGGAAGTGATAGTTGCCGAAATATGCTGCTGTGCCGGACAGACGGACGGATGCGGAGTCGCACCATGAGGGTTTCTTTTTTCACCATTTGGCACGGAACCCTGAAAAAGAAAGTTCCCTTTTGATCATGTTTTGGTTTTTTATTACAATACTGAATAAATCGTCTCGGCTATTTCGTAATAACATCAAAAGAGCAAACCTTAAGGAAAACGAATTAATTAAAGCCCGCATTGAAATTCTTGCGCTCCCTGTTGATTGGTTCCCGCTTAATTGCGCGAATTAATGATGTTTAATTTGCAGGTCGACGACGATCTCCGACAGAAGGCCAAGCAGCTCTGCTACGGCATTATTTACGGGATGGGGAACAAGACACTATCGCAAACGCTCGATGTAAGTGAAATGGAAGCGGCCGTTTTCATGGACACCTTCCATAAGAGTTATCCGGCCATAAAACTGTACACTCAGAAGGTCATAGAAGAATGCAGGAAGAAGGGGTTCATAGAGACGTTAACAAAGCGAAGGAGATACCTACCCGACATAAACAGCAGCTCCGTTTCAAAGAAAAGTAAGTTTACTAAGTTCGGATTACACTGCAGTAGAAGTTAATTAGGTTGATCGATCGGTCTGTGTATCCGCAAGTTCCTTTTTTATTGGATCACTGGAGGAGGCAACTTTTTGCTCGCCCTCCGTTTTGTTTGTTCTTACTCTTGTAATGGTTAGTTATTTCACAATACGTATACATATGTGTAACTTCTCATAGGTCGTTAATGACTCAACAATATGGATATAAGTTTGCCTAACTAAAGTTTGTATAAACACATAAATACACTTTAGATCTTGCCAACAGTCAATAGCAAATTTGCAAACTGACGCAGAACTATTCAGTGTTTCGTAACATTAAATGTCGAATGTTAAAATGGAAAGCGGCATTTAATTTGAATAGTTTTGTAAAATTTCGTCACTTGTACGGTTCGAAGGACCATCTTTGAGAAACCTACTTTAGGACACTAAGTACTAGTAAAAGAGTACAATTTGCAGCGAATTTTTTATTTTTAAGATGCAGCGGAGCGTCAAGCAGTGAATACCACGATCCAGGGTTCTGCTGCAGACATTGCCAAAGCGGCAATGTGTGCCATCGACACTAAAACATCTACCAGCCTTCATAAGCCTCGCCTAATCCTTCAAATGCACGACGAACTCATATACGAAGTGTCAGAACCTTGTAAACAATCGTTTATTCAAATTATAAAGCAAATCATGGAACAAAGTGTGACGCTTAAAGTGCCTCTACCCGTTAAAGTGAAAACTGGATACACGTGGGGCCGCCTTGAAGAAGTGAAACTATAAACTGTTTAAGAAACTACAGTACCTTGTGATATTATACATGATATTGATCAGTCCATAAATTAATTCATTGATGATGTAAGGTAACTAAATGGTTTTGTTTTCATTATGATCCCCGAAGCCCGAAAGTTAGCTGAACTGGCGAAGAGTCCGGCGGCTGATAAACTGGAAGTTCGGTAAGTAAACATGGTTAAATGAAATATTACTGCAACTTCGGGATTGTGGCCAGTTAGGGAATTAAGTTTCGGGTTCGAAACTATAAAGCTATTAAATAATTGATGTGTGGATGATTTGCCTTTGATAGTAGTAATTACGTTGCGTTTAATGAGATTTGTGTCTGTGCTACTGTTGCGCAGGTAATAATCCTTAGCAATTTGTAGTATTGTATAGTCGACCAAGTAATTGCTTGCCCACTTTTAAACTTTATCCCTTTGTAATAAGGTCGAAAAGTGGTCAAGCACTTTCTTGGTCGACTATACATACGTGTTTTCATGTACTCGTAGGTACGTTTCGTTCCTAATGCTTTGTTGATAATTATTCGACGAGCACTGTTTGAGGTATGAAGAGTAAACACAGAATAGACGTTGCGAACTGTTATTAGCGAGTCTTTGTTGATGTTTCATTTGATTAACCAAATGAAGTAGTGTTTCTGTGTAAACCAAGAAACAACTCAATGAATACTCATTGGAGTTTGTGTACAATAATTAGTGCAACCGATGAAGATATCTCATTTGGAAATTGTCAACAAGTGTAGTATTCAGTCCTTCATTATTCGAACACAATGGCCCTTGCGGATGCAATACCAAAATATAACTTTTCGAAGGTGCTCGGGCCGTGATGAAGCGTATTTCAGCGCCCTCTCCTCGTATTTTCCTTGGGTTTTCCCGGTTTTCCATGATTACGTGTTCGCGCGGTAGAGGGAGCGTAGCCGGAGCTCTGCGCTCAATCAATACCATACCTGCGCAGAGCGTCGCCACTCGCGCGGCCGCTCGCCGCCACCCCAGTGCCGCCGCCGACAGCGCCGCCGCGCCGTCACGTCACCAGCGGCACGCGACTTGAAACAATCCGGCATTAATGAATTACCGTCACTGAACTACACAAATAACACTAAAGACACTAAAATGTACGCGAAGAGTCCACCCTGGCCGGTGCGACCGCAGCCCTGCGCTACCTCTACGTAGTGTTATCATTATCAAAGATATTTACGTGTTAATTATCGAAAATGCATCTCCATTTCGAGAGGAACGTGAACGCTAAATGTGACTGCACTATACTTTCGCTGTCATGGATGGGCAAGGTCCCCGACGAGCTGCCGGAGGTGAGAATGTTTCGTGTTTGTTGGTGGACGCGCAAGCAGCGTGCCTTAGAAATAGCTCATGGTCAATGGTCAAGGCGACTTCGGCCGAGTCGCGAATTTTAACACGATTTAGATTATTAGTCCACTGCACGGGCGTCTGCATGTAAATTGCAATACTGCGGTAACTGTATAACAAGTTGCGAAACACGACACACGGCACGAATTTGCGCTTGTTTTGGGAGTTGGTGGGTATCAAAGTTAAACATTCTGTTAGACTATGTTTTAAAGGTTTTAAATTAAAATGTTAACTTGACTGAGTTAAGCGTTAACCAAGTAGAAACAGTTATTAGCAGCTTTTGGATTATTAGTGGCCTTATTCATAGTTTACTACATGTTATATTATGAGAGGTACACAATAGAACGCGCTTTATAGACTTTACTGTAAAGCAAACAGTAATTGTTTCATGGAATCGATTTACTCCGGGATCTGAGTAAATCTATTTCCATGAAATAGCTTAACGGGCTACAGATTGCCAAATAGATTAGCGTACAAAACACGGCGAAGGGATGATTGCTCAGCCGGTACAATACCTACAGGGCTTGGCTAAATTAAATTTCCATTTCTCAAATGTAGATTGAAAACGATTTGCTGGCAGGAACAGTAGTTTGGCAAGAAAGTTTTGTTGGGCCGGAGCGCAATAGTAATCTCTGTTACTAGCAGGGTGAGTGGCAGCGGGGCTCCCATTCAATTAACCTTTCTTCGCCTCCACGGTATTTGACCTATTTAGTTTCATTTCTATTCAACACCTAGGAGCACTTTCGCCGTGCTGCTGGCTCTGCAGCAATATCCCCTACGTTATTCGCACTAATTGTACAAAATGAGGCACCTACTCGCTACCTGAGCTACAAACCCATATTGTTACACGTCTTATTAAAGTCCTCGGCTCCTAACAAGGCTTGGTGCGTAACACTGTAACACCCGTTGTTTAATGGCATTGCGGAGTGTACATTGTGCTGTAATGGCAAGCGAAGAGTAATGTTACTATGTGTTAGGTTCATAAATCTAACTTCAAACTAATTAGTTTCATGGTAATATATTTTACAAACATTAAGATTAAAGATAATGGAAAACATAGCAACTTTGACGTCATTAGCCCGCAGAGTGCAGATCGAATTGGATAACTTAAATCTATATTTGGCTATCTAGGCGCTCTATCTTAAGCAGGTATCTCCCACACTGACCTATAAATCTCCTATTAGCTATACAGCCAATGCTTGTCATCTTTTAAACCTTCGCTCATTAAATTTTAGATACTTTAAGTGTGATAAAACAAAACATTAAACACCACTTTTATGACTTCGAAAGCGTCAAACTATTTAACGTTACAACCGTAAGTGTATGTTATGAATAAACCTTATAGGTATGTTACAGAGAGTTTATTCACTTTGTAAATGAAATTTTACTCCGTACAGTGGATCACAAAGTCTAAAAACTGACTCCGATCTTGTGTTTTTGCTAGATTATTTCCCTATGTATGTTGTTTTATTTCACGTTTAATCATAATCAAGGTGGGTTACGCTTTCGCTGCTCTCATGTTTTAACTAATTTAATTTTTTAGACGTTGGGCTATATTATTTTCTTTACCGTCAATCGTTATTAACGTTACCCTTCTTCTAAAGTGCTCTTAACGTTACCCTTTCCGTCCACTACTGCGTTATAAGTAAGGTCAGACAAAACCAGGCGCCCCGCAAATAAACCGCGAATAAAGTGTAAGAAAAACTTTCGCGTACTGCGGGCCTCAGACTCTTGTAGCGCTACGTTATTGTTTAGGTAATTTATGGGCCAGGCCAGCGAGGGAGCGGAATGCTCGAGTCATCGTTACTGGCACCCAAATCCGAGGGCTTGACATTTGTGGCCAAAATTACACTTTATTTACTTCACTATCGCCGCCATTAGAGATTAGGAACGGCAGGGTAATTGTGGTCGCGAGTGGCCCGAAGGACTAAAAAGGTTGGTCAGTTTTTTAAGAGTAAGCCATTTGACGAAGCTAGTTCGTTCGTTACGTTACAGTAGAGCTATTGGGTATATTTTGTACAAGTGCCTCACTTGATCCTATTTGCCAAATATTTGTGATTCAACTTCTTCGTTAACGTGAAGAAGAAAATCAATGCATCACAAATATTTATGAAATAGGAAGACGTGAGTGAAGTAACTACCGTCCTATGGTGGCAGTGGTCTAAAAGATAAAAGAATCTTTGTCCAAGTTGAGTACAATTGACTGAATTTTTTAAGGAAAGGGGAAGTAAACAAACTAGAAAAAATTACCTAGCTGCTATACGTAGGTAATTCATTAAGTTTGTTGATATGGACCTCCGTAAAGTAACGCCTGAACCTTTTAATTATTTGAAATGAGAAATGTTATTTTCGTACTACTTACTTAAATTAAAGCGGTCTGATGCACTTGCTAGCGTTTTCTTAAAACTAGATAGTATTTTTAGGGCAAAAAGGGTGCCAGCGTGACTAATGACTGCCTACGCCATCCGTCTGCTCTTTATTGGGTTCTAGTTTTGAACCGTAATAGGCGGCTAGTTTAAATTGTCATAGTATGTTACGTTAACGGAAGAATCTGCCCCCTGTACCACCAAAATTACAAGTGAAGTTGACATAATTGTAGAGTTTTTCATACAAAAATGTGACAAATATGTTAAATTGTAGCACTTGTAAGTTTTGTGGTACAGGTCCCTAAAGGTAAAAATTAAGAGGTGTCCTCATACAAGAAACATGTTTTGTTAATGATTTTTGCTTTGCTCTATCGTTAAAACTCTAATACGTACAACTAATAAAAACCGAGCAAATGAGAGTTGGGCTCGCGCTAGGATCTGGAACTGATATAAGAAAAACACTTTTTTGTAAATACAAATATATTGTGTTGTGTGTTAGTAAGTAGTAGTTTTGGTGAACGAGCCCGATACGCACTTGGCAGGTTTTTTATTTACCACGGCCGGTAAGTAGCTACTTATATCCTTTCGGGTATTTCTAGGCTTTTATTCGACGCCGTCTGTGTGATAATAAAAGCGGAGCGAAAACCAGATGATTTATTCTTCACGAGAATGTATACCTGTCTTCTAAATATATAATGGAAAACAAAAAATAAATAAAGCCACAAATGAAAATTGACACTGTATCTTGCGATTTTCCGCTAGAGGCTGTTAAAATATTAAGGAACGGGACAAATTGTGATTGAAGTATAACAAACTAAGTTTAACGAAAGACTAAGGTATACTTATATAAAAAATAATTCCACTGTCTTGCACGGGTAGCGGGATCGGTATGAAAATTTGCCCCTCGGGTATAGCACGATCCGGCGCTATTGCCTCTGCTCCTACTTGGAAACATAGATACCTACCCACAGTATACTTTTCTGTATCTAACTTCTAATATACAAAAAGTAAACTACCTAAAGAATATTGTCTTTGTCACGGGAAAAACAAGAAACAACTCTACTAGAATAAAATGACTGAGTAAATTTAGCAGGAAAATTGCCTAAATATGTACAGCTAACAGTAAATAATTAAAGTCGCCACTTTCTTATTTCCTTATAAAGTCCCATCGAACACATAATAGTCGATATAGGGAAGGACTTACATGCCTATTAATCTTGTTAAGCTTGAAACCACAGATTACATTATACGATCTCATACAGAAAAACGGTATCTTCATAGCTCGCGCTATTTAGACAGTTTGCGGGCGGGACTTGCTAGTTTATTTCTTATTATTTTTTTTTTATAAAAGCGCTATTAATTCATATTTCTTACTTATTTTTAATACTACTACCAATACTACTACTAATCTTTGTCTCGTAACTAATTATATTTTATAAGAGTTCTGCGGGGCAATTCTCGCATCAGGAGAGATGAAGTCCCACTCGAGATAATGCCAAAAATAACTGTCAGAACCCTTCAAAATCTGTCATTTTTTGACACATCTCGAATGTGAGATGAATCTCGATAAGCGCCAGAATTAGGGGCCTGACCCCATGCTTGAAACCAATTCCGAAAAATCAGTGCGGCGATCACAGCGCTCCGATTGGCCGGCCTAACGTCTGACAAGACAGAAACAAGCCGTAATAAAATAGATGTAAATTGAAAATTTGAATATATACTGTTACATTTGACTGCTACGGATGAAATGTGATTCCGTTTGTTTTATCGTTCGACTTTTTGCTGTTTTCATACATCAACAAACAGAAAATAATTTATTGAATTTAACTTCGGAATATACGGAGATTTAGGTACACAGGACAGTTCTTGGCGCTGTACTATTACAGTGCGAGTGACGGCTGATGTTTATTAGAGACGAAGCACTAATCAATCAGATCATCAGTCAGGTGATCAGTTTCGATGGGTGTTCGGTATAGGTAACGCAACGAAAAATGTGGTTACGCACACTGCTGCAAGTCATGTGTGTAACGGAGAATTTCGTTTGAATTTCAATTTTTTGTTTTATTTTGTATGTCGTGTAATCGTTGACCTCAAGTCTCGTTACTTTACCTAGGTATTCCAATAAATTCGGTATTTGATGCCCCGGATGCCCGATGTAAATAACTCGTAGCAGTTAAGTATTTCCAATTTCACCGCATTTGGCAGATCTTTAGTCCAATTTTCGTTTGAAATGTCAAATTTGGTCAGATTAGACTGTAAAATTGTAAATTGTAGTCACTTTTGCTGAAAAGGCCCCAGAGGCACTAGCTAGCAGCTCTAACCTTTTATGGCCGACATGAAATGAAACATGTCGCATTCTAACTAATAGGGTTTTCTGAAAAGGGTCAACTTTATGTCCACAACAAACTGAACTTCCCGTTATTGCGGGAATGTATGTTCCGAATAGTCGAAAATTTTAACCGATTTCCATTCCAAAGTTTGAAAGTACTGACTCATCTTCTCCTAGCATATCATCCCCTGTCCTGTTTTTTCATTCGGGGTACGCGTTGATCACGGCCTCAGTTTTGGCCGGTCAGGTTATTTATTATGTTAAAGCGAATGCCATTTTGTAGGAGCAAGGGCAGATATTCGAGCCCTGCACCGTCTCAGAGGTTATAACGTGGATTGGGAAGCTTTTCATTAGAAATACGAATAGCAGATTAATAAACAGCGTTTATTCCTTTTATCACAGCAGTCAATACAAATGAAGATGCGCCAAATACAAGAGATTTACTTGGATATAATTTCTAATGGTTACAACTAGGCAGGCTGACGAGATACGGAAGAAAGAGGAGGACATCACCGCGCTGTTGCAATTTTATAAGGCTAAAACATAAAGCATGCCACTCATTAGGTTGTATGCATACACATGCCCATTCACTTACAATCTTAACATATCTGACCTCCGTAACCCCTGTATAGGGAAACCAGATCAAATAGCATCATAGTAAGTAGTATCACATTCATTTACATGAGTGTGCAGGTTTAATCATGATGCTTCCTCTCACTTTAAGAGCGTTTGACTACTATCAATTCTGAGGTAATGTTCTTAAATAGGGTAGAAAAACTTATTGGTAAATCAGGATAAGGACGGCTAAAGATCGAACTCTGAACCAAGAGAATGCTAAAGGTTTGAGTGCAGCTGTTCCTATAGGCAGAAGATAAAATAATAATCACTAATTCATAAGAGCCCTATGCCCCTGCTGAGGGGCGAAAGGAACATGATGATGATGATGATTCATAATAGGTCGCTTTATTCATAAGGACCGGAATTGTGAATTTTGAGAATCATCTTACTCCGTAATTGAAATAATAATAATTATAATATAACTTATACTTCTATTTATTGTCATATGTTCTCTCATTATAACACTTATCTATTAGTACTATCTCTATGAAAATTAAAAAAATTTGGACTAGGTTTGTCTTATTCATAAACTCGAAACTCATTACATTGATGGCTAGGGCAGTATGTAAGGCACAGTGAGCGCATTTTTTATGACAACCCATTAATTAATTGCCATCAATTACTTAACTTTGGATCAAGTATGACATGCAAGTATAAATTACTCTCAATTCGCCCCGGCTTCGCACGGCAAACCAATACAATCTGTTATGTACATATTTCCCTATTTTACGTGAAAACCGTACCGAAAACCGTACCGAAATCCGTTGCGTGCCAAAGCCACACAGACACCCATCCGAAAAAAAAAAAATAATAATTTTATAAAGTTGGCTAATGTAAAAAAAAAATTAAAAAGAAAGAAAATAATTTGAAAGAGTACATTAGTATGGACAGAAATCGATAGTAGAGTCATCATCAAATATATCGGAGCGTTTTTGTAATCGAAATTTTTACTTTTAGATTTTTTGTATTTTTATTTTTATTCATTCAAATTAAATTTAAAATGCTATATAATGAAAACACAAAGAAAAATTAGGGCAATGGCGGGCAAGGTGGTCAAAAATATCTAAAGACACCCAAACGTATTTGACAATAGAGTCAGATGTTTTAGACCCCTCGCCCGCTCCGGTATATTTGATGCTGACTGTAGAAGAAACATTCAGACAAGCAATTTTCAGTGAGTCAGTATGGACTCATCGAAAGGACCCATTTCTTATGAACATAACATTTCTAACATAAATTATAAATGACTATTTTCTAAAGATCCTCCTAGTTTTCTAGGTAATTCATGACATTTTATTAATAATTAATGCTTATACATCTATACTCACACATTTCTTAGAACAAAGGTCTAACTCTAAAGGTAGTCTCCGGAACTCGTTTTGCCATAGAAAATTAAAAATCCTGCCCTAAAAACGTGCTGACATCTTCTGAGTACCTACTAAGACGAGTAATTCTCGCACCAGTTTTCCTTTTGTACCTCGCGTCTGCGAAGTCAAAGCGTGTTTCGACTCCGTGTTTTAATATGCCGTGGCTGTAGAAAATGAAATTGGCAATATGTTTCTTTGTTACAAATTAACATATAAGTACGAGAGTCATCTGTTATCAGAGAAGCTCGCATAAGCCTACTTATTATGGATTCCTTTTAGGGCACTGTCTACAGGCGCGAGCTGGTCGTCCTACCAACTTATTTTATTGTTTATATTAGATAAACAGTCTTTGTAGACTCAAGGATCGCTTAATAAACGTTGTCAGGAGCACGCCGTTCGGAGTTCATAAATTCGGTTGGTGGAAATTCATTTTGTAGTCGGGCTGTTATTAATTAAAATCATAAAATGTGTGTATTCCGTTTTCGTGATTGCTTCGCCAGCTACCCTTGTAACCTGTTGCTTTGATATCGCCGCCAAAGGTGTTTGTATTTGTTAAACTCTGGAACACTTATGAGAGGAAATGGGTTTAGAAATTGGCGTTAATTGGGCGGGAATGTTGGATTAATGTAGAGCGGCTCGGATCACGTAATATCTGGCTAATAGCCAATTTCGCGTTCGATCTCCGGCCCTCGGCCCGGCAGGACACGTCCAATTCAATTGTTAATTGCCCTCACTTCCTCTTAATTATGTCTATAGGTACACTTTCTGGAGTGTCGAATGGCGAAGTATTTCTGAGTTAGGACTAATCAGGAATTTTCCCCTCGCTTGGGCGTAGTAGGTATCATGGACGTGATTGAGACTACCACTTTAACTAACTTAAATTTCCTCCACGTTAATAGTATTTTAGGATAATTTTATCGGGTGTCTATTAATTAAATTAATTATTGATGAACTAGAATTTTACTTCTGAACATTTCTACGGAAATTCTTTCTTCTCGATGCAAATGTTTATAGGTTGGATTTGGCCTGATTAAAAATTAAATTAATTTAGGACTTTATTTAGGAGCCAGCTGGCAGTCAAAGAAAAACACTAACTGACTTTAGTCAGCTGTGATGATGTGATCGAAAACGTGTCATAAGGCCCTTTTGTAACCGATGATTTGTTAGTGAATAGCAATAAAAGTTTGCACTGCTCTACAGGAGGAGGGTTGGAAGTTGAACCGCAACAACTACTACCAGGAGGGCTGGCTGGCGACAGGCAACGTGCGCGGCGTCGTCGGCGTCACGTTCACGTCGTCGCACGCGCGGCGGCCGCACGAGCTACCGCTCCGGACCAACTACAACCTGAGGGGACACAGATCTGACGTAAGCGAGCAACACCAAGGGCTGCCCACGGCAACGTGCGCGGCGTTGTCGGCGTCACGTTCACGTCGTCGCACGCGCGGCGGCCGCACGAGCTACCGCTCCGGACCAACTACAACCTGAGGGGACACAGATCTGACGTAAGCGAGCAACACCAAGGGCTGCCCACGGCAACGTGCGCGGCGTCGTCGGCGTCACGTTCACGTCGTCGCACGCGCGGCGGCCGCACGAGCTACCGCTCCGGACCAACTACAACCTGAGGGGACACAGATCTGACGTAAGTGAGCAACACCAAGGGCTGCCCACGGCAACGTGCGCGGCGTCGTCGGCGTCACGTTCACGTCGTCGCACGCGCGGCGGCCGCACGAGCTACCGCTCCGGACCAACTACAACCTGAGGGGACACAGATCTGACGTAAGCGAGCAACACCAAGGGCTGCCCACGGCAACGTGCGCGGCGTCGTCGGCGGCACGTTCACGTCGTCGCCCGCGCGGCGGCCGCACGAGCTACCGCTCCGGACCAACTACAACCTGAGGGGACACAGATCTGACGTAAGTGAGCAACACCAAGGGCTGCCCACGGCAACGTGCGCGGCGTCGTCGGCGTCACGTTCACGTCGTCGCACGCGCGGCGGCCGCACGAGCTACCGCTCCGGACCAACTACAACCTGAGGGGACACAGATCTGACGTAAGCGAGCAACACCAAGGGCTGCCCACGGCAACGTGCGCGGCGTCGTCGGCGTCACGTTCACGTCGTCGCACGCGCGGCGGCCGCACGAGCTACCGCTCCGGACCAACTACAACCTGAGGGGACACAGATCTGACGTAAGCGAGCAACACCAAGGGCTGCCCACGGCAACGTGCGCGGCGTCGTCGGCGTCACGTTCACGTCGTCGCACGCGCGGCGGCCCCACGAGCTACCGCTCCGGACCAACTACAACCTGAGGGGACACAGATCTGACGTAAGTGAGCAACACCAAGGGCTGCCCACGGCAACGTGCGCGGCGTCGTCGGCGTCACGTTCACGTCGTCGCACGCGCGGCGGCCGCACGAGCTACCGCTCCGGACCAACTACAACCTGAGGGGACACAGATCTGACGTAAGCGAGCAACACCAAGGGCTGCCCACGGCAACGTGCGCGGCGTCGTCGGCGGCACGTTCACGTCGTCGCCCGCGCGGCGGCCGCACGAGCTACCGCTCCGGACCAAATACCTACAACCAGCGATTCCAAGTTCAATTGTCCCTGCAGTGCAAATCTATCTTACTAGAGTGTCATGGGATAGGAAAAAGATCCACTGCGGCATGAGCTGGCCCATTAGGTACAAGCACCATGCAGGGCTTTGCAGAATACAGGGTTGGAAGGAATCCCTTCTACGCGTGTGTTTATAATTGTCTATTACAGAGTGTTATTCTGTCTATATATCGCAGAAACGCTAGGTAGGTTTTCATTCACATAAAATAATTTATTTAATCATAAAAATCTCGTTCGCGAATCTAATATCTAATTCTCTTCGTAATTGTTTGCTGGCGCAATTCTTGTCGGTAATTTGTCTTTCACGAAAAAACTGTTCAACATTCGTGCCGAGAGTATCCTAAATAAAAAAGTTCGTCGCAGGAAAACTCATTATGAGGAACATAAAGCACTCGTTTTAATTTTAGAGGAAAATAAAAACGAGAAAAGTGAAGCTCGCGACGCCTTCCCGACCCTTATTAAACACTTTCACAGTACCGGGACGCATTGGTAAAAGGACCTAAGTATGTTTAATTTTGGCGTAGTTAAAATTTGGCCTTGTACGAAAGAGTTACCTTTTGACTAGTTGAATTATGAACTGTTAGCAACCCTTACGAGTGCAGCATTTGATAAAATAACAAAAGATAATCCATTCATTTGAATTGATAAGGTCGAAAGTGTCGAAACGTCAATCCTCAATCAATTTAACGGCTTAATGCATCGTACATATCGCTCTTATAATCGCCGCGGCGGGCCCTATGACGTTGCTTACCTACTCTGGAATATAAATGTATCTACCTAGTTACTTTATTATAATTATCCCTTACGTTACCTAGATACCTACATAAGAACATAAATTATCTACATTGTTTAAGTATCTCAAAGCTCCGACTGCCAGATGGAGTAAGTATAAAGTACCCTTAGCTGCCTTGTTTTATTATGAGGCGCTTATGGCGGGCATTTAGCTTTTGTTTCTTTGCTAAATGCCGTACAATATAATACTATATACATAATACAAGCGGGTTAAGTCTTGCGTGTGTATTGCCGTTTTACTAATACTTAGAGTGTGGGAAACAGATGGAACTAAGTCCTGGCTTCCAGAGATTTGGAAGAAACGAAACTCTACGTTAAGAACGAACGGCGGTTGGTGTATTTGTTTTCACTTAAATTTACACAAAACGCACCAGCGGTAAATGAAGTTACGTGTTCAAATCATTCTCCACCGATCAATCTTAAGGCAAACTTTAAATATACTATAGTCTTAGGCGGAGGAGGAAGACTTTAGGCACGAAATACATAGGTACTTAGGCTATAACATAAAATGACGATCGTTATTCCCAGCTGATTTTGACTTCTAATTAAATTTTTGGTTAATTAATTATTTCGAATATAAAATAGTACTTACATACTTGGATAGATATGCATATTCTGGACATATGTACACCTAGGTAGTTATGATCTAGATTTTGATGTGAATCGAATCTGTTAGAAGCCTGCTCGATTACTTATCCAGTAGGTGCTCAATATTTTTCCACTTGCAAAATGTATAGCTAGAACTAGGCTCCAGTAGCTTATCGTGTATTGCGAAGCCCCGACGCACGTGCAGGCACGAAATGCCTCTCCTCGGGTTTATTGTCCATCCGCGATAACGTTTACTCCATTTCATAAATGATGTATGATTATTTTTTATTTATTTGGGATACGGCCGCCTACTATTCAGACGGCAGATGAATTACGTTCGAACCTATATTTTCTCTCTCAATCTTATTTATTTAGGCGGCCACACGCGATGTACATTTGGCTGGTTTCTGTGGTGAACTTGTTCTACGTAATGCTTGTCAGACTTGTGGGAGGTGGCGAGTTGCCAATGGGATGGGCTGCCCAGACTGCCCACTGTCAAGGAAGCAGGTCCCAAATGTGCGACCTTACCATAACTACTACGGGAAATATCGCTGAAGTACAGTAGTTAGGGAGGGCAGTCTCATTAAAATAAACAAAATTATGCGAATTTGAATAAAAATGCTTTTATAATATGCTCATACTCAATCAGTACCGTATTAACCCTGCTCGTGCTAAATGAGCATGAAAATATTTGGAGCGCTTCTGAATAAATAGCTGTGACATTCAAAAATTTGCACTGCGCAATTGCGTATCATTCTTACGCAGCGAATCGCGTCATTTATCTATCCTTTGCTTGTGCTACCCCGTTTACTGCAAAGGCACATCTGCAGGCGTGGATATTAAAGGGGCCGCACTATAACCCCCTCCAAACTCACATCAAACATGTAATCTAAGAACGGAGTTTAGTCTGTTAGTTGGCCACCTGACACCTCTTTATGATAAAATGCCCCGTATACTTACTTACAGGCTGTGCAGCAGCTGCGCCCTTCTACTTAGTGTAAACACAAAGAAATCCTTTACGACCTTTGCAACCGTGGAGTTAGGTCAAACGCTATCCTACCTCATAATACATGGAAAATAAACAGTATAGATATACCTATTTATACAAAATTTTCTGACTTTGATAAGTGCTTCTTTTTTAACTTAACAACTGAATAAGAATGTTGAAAGTCATAAACAGCGCGTTACGATTCATGTAGCAATATCTGTGTTTATGTTAAGGTGTAATTACCATTAAATATTCCAGAATTTTAGTCGCAAGTGTCAATTAATGACGTAATTACAGTGTACCAATCGGAATTCTGATATATCACATCAAATTCTGTATCTACCTATACATATATGTAGTTAGCGTGCTCCAAGTAGAATTCGGATATTCTCGTACAGTCAGCGTCAAATATACCAGAGCGAGCAAGGTGGTCAAAAATATCTGAACACGCCCGAGCGTATTTGACAATAGAGTCAAGTTCAGATATTTGTGACACTTTGCCCGCTCTGGTATATTTGACGCTGACTGTACCTTCAGGGTTTGATGACAGTACCTATATGTATAAGTAGCTGCATGTTTAGCCACTACCTTACTAACTAATGTCGAGTTTTCGAAATCCTTGTGCGAAATCTAACTAGAACTCGTCTCCAGGTGATCCTAGTGAAGTGGAACGAGCCGTACCAGAAGCTGGCGTCGTGCGACAGCTCGGGCGTAATCTTCGTGTGGATCAAGTACGAGGGTCGCTGGAGCATCGAGCTGATCAACGACCGCAGCACGCCGGTCACGCACTTCTCCTGGTCGCATGACGGACGGATGGCCCTGATCTGCTACCAGGTAAGCCAAATTATTGAAAGATTGGTCTCATGGAGTTATTGACATAATTGTTATCTGTACCGTTTTCCAAAATTGTGAACCGTCTTTTTTTTATAAAATAGAAAGGCAAACGTTATTATATATTATTGAAATTATTATATTATGTATTTAGTGTTTCTAGAAAACCATTTCGCGCAGAAAGCATCATGGCCATTTTTCCGGGAAAGTCTTTATGAAGTTGATGGGTCACATTTATTATTTACAGAAATCCCCTCGGAGAGAGAGCTCGTCAATTTGCCCTCAGATTTTTAGGAAAATACTTAAATTAACATTTGTAAAATAATATCTAAAGACACTTTTTCAGTATTATTAAAGTGCGTCCTTTATGTAATTTCCACAAAGCAACTTATTTTAGATATTCGGCGTCTCCGTAGTGGTATTAAGAATTTTTTGAATAGATGTGAGGTAGGGAGGTACTTATGTAGGGTAAATTTATGCTTTTCTTCGTTAACAATAAGTAACCACCGCTATCTTACCCTCTATCACCGGTTTCGGCCAAGGTTTGAACTAGATAACACGTTTTCACGACCACGCAAACTTGATTTTATCAAACGGAAAATACTGCTCTACAACAACAATATTCCACTTCAATGGAGTGATTTCTAGTAGGTACGGTGTGTGCATTGAATATTTATCAATGTTCGTTCATTTGCGAGAGCAACGATATATTTGCCATGATTATTAAGTGAACATTATGTAGTTTGTGGCACAAATGTGCATTACCTATTGAAATATTGATCAGATCGCGGGGTAGGAGACGACGGTGGATGAGCGATTTTCTCTTGGGGTCGCTGGTTTCTATGGCAGCTGTAATCACTTCCCAGCAGCTGACCTGCTTGCTCGTTTGCCACACATTTCCACGATAAAATAAAATAAAAAACTTTTCTTCTTTATTCTGTTTTTTAGTATTTGTTGTTATAGCAGCAACAGAAACACATCATCTCTGAAAATTTCAACTTTCTAACTATCACGGTTTATGATGAGAAGGATGAGATACAGCCTGGGGACAGACACATGGACGGATGGACAGCGAAGTCTTAGGGTCCCGTCTTACCCTTTGGGTACGGAACCCTAAAAAGCAAAAAAAATCCGTCTCAAAATGTAAGGTCGAGTAATTTGATGCAAAACAAAACCTTTGCGGAATAAACCTTTATTTGACAACGACAAACGACATGGACACACGCAGGCATAAGTAACTGTAATAAGTCAACCCATGTATCCCGACAAAGGAGTTATTTATCTGGGAGGGTACAATAACTAAGCGCGAAACATCGCTTCGGGCGACGCCGCCGGCGATCAATCCTTCGACCTCTGAGGCTGTAACAAAAGATTTCAGCGGCTAGACAGATAGCCACTTTATTCAGTCATAAGCGTAAACATCCAATAAATGAACCGATTTATAGCACAACCTTTAGGCAAACATTACTTGAATATCGAAACAATTACAATCAGCGCTCGCTTCGCTTAATTCGCAGTTTCTCCCGTTTTGGGTCACGATGGAGTTGCCCAGCATATGCTCACTCCAGGTGCCATGTGTTCTAAGACGTGATTTAGAGAGGACATTTGTTTGTGTTTAAAGGCCCAATAAGATTAGTTAGAAGTTGTACTAATTGTCCTGTTTTGTCTGAAGCAAATCTAAACTTGTTTTGTGTAAACGACGCAACTAAGTTATATTATGTGTCAAAATAATGGTATTGAATAGACGAGAAACTTACTTCATCTAAATTTTTCTTATTTTTTTAGATCTAAGTACCAAATCGGTAAAGCTATCTTATGCTCGAATGAAATGTAAACTCAATTAAAGCGCAGCTTGCTTTCCATTCAAACTGGTAAAACGACATTAAAACAACCTTGAATTCAGAACTTATTCGACGGACCTCCCTCAAATTCAACCTAATACAATTGAATGAATGAATGAATGAATGAGTCGTTTATTCACAAGAATATATGGTACATTCTAAGATCTTAAGGCCAAGATGGCAAACAGTGCTTCCCACAATATATTCAGCCAAGTTAGCATGTGAACATTTTGTCTTAAAAAATAAAGCGAGTAAAAGCAAGTAAAAGCAATTTCAACCATATGACATTCCATTTCAAAATAATTTCATTAGTCAATACATAACATGTCAAATTTTTTAAATAATAAGTAAAGCAAAATCAATAAAAACAGAGATAAAAAGGAAATGAGAGAATTAAACTATTATAAATAACATTTCAAATCAAAATAATATCATTATTCTATACATAGCATGTCAAAATTTAATATAATAATAAAAAAAAATAAGTAAAGCAATATCACTAAAAACAAAGATAGCAAATGAGCAAATTAAACTATATTACGTAACATCTAGTTTTCTATTATGTATAACGCGAGAAAGTGACATTTATGTGTTTACCGTGTACTTATTATCAACTAAGGTTCTTACTTGACTTAGGCATAAATACTTACTGTCAAGCCTCAAAATTTATTTTTTATTTTGTAGGGCATTGTGAGTCTTAATTTGCAGTCGTCTTCGGCTAATCCTACATATATTTTTAAACCCAGGGTGAATGAAATAACCCAAGAACTGCCACCGCAAAAGCGCTCATAAGGCGTTCATGCCTTTTATGATGATCTAACTTCAGAACTTACTCATTTGAATGTTTTGGATCACAGCTCGTAGGTAGCTCGCAGCAAGTATATGTCCTCTTCAAAGGGTAATAAGAATACTGCTTCGTTAAAACGGTACAACAAATCACCGTACAAAGCCTGTGTACGTGTATAACGCGCGGCAAAAAATGTGAACAAATATTTAAGTCGATTTAACTTGTTACGTCGAAAAGAGAAGGCCAGCGAAGTAATCCGCAATTAGTCAGCACGTGTTCTGACTGTTATACAATATCGACCTGATGTTGTCACAGAACACGAGAATACGGCCAGAATGAGCATGTGAACTGGGCCCGGGCCGTACGCCAACAATTATGACCAAATGTTTATATTAAGCTATTAAACTACTGACAGCGGCTCATCGCCGTTTCGTCAGTCCCTTGCAAAATATGGCAGGTTTATGGAGTCGAAGATTCGATGACAGTGGTTTTACAAATCACGTTGGAAGGTCGTTCTGATTTTGTTTCTGTGTTCTGTAAATGATGTATTCTAGGAAGTTAGGGATAAACTGGCAGGATAAGCTTCTTAGCTTACGGATTCGAATCATGTTGATTTTTTCAACGCCATAGGAACGACGCGAGACTAAGGTTCATCGTTCATTAGTACCTGCATGCAAACCTCATGCAACCGCCATGCTTTAGGTGGTCCTGAGACGATCAACCGCAATTATTTTGTCAATTTTACGCGATTGACGATTGACCATCACCATTGAAGACGAAGTCAATTGAAGCAAGCGATGTTAATCGCAACTATGTGATTCTAGGACAGTGATTCCCAAAGTGGTCCAGGTGGACCCCTAGGGGTCCACGGGAGACTTGCTGGGGGTAGAAATGTAGCAGCAGGGGGTCCACCGAAACCAGTAAAATTTTGAAAGTGGTCCACGAGAAAAATAAGTTTGGGAACCACTGTTCTAGGACATTGATGAAAATTTTGACGGGCGCGATTGAAGCAGGCAATTGATCGTTTGACTGAGTCATTCATTGCATGCCATTGGCTGTCATTGGCAATCTTTTCTGTCAGTCGCGCGGCTGACAACAAATATGGCAACAATCCTGAGGATTATGCTTGCAGCTATGAAAGCTAGCCCTATCAATACAATGCAGTTGGTCGGAGAGTCATTAATATCCAAACATAGTCCTCTCCCAACACACCTTTTTTGGTAATCTCCCCTAAAATATCTATTCTGATATTTGTTTCTTTGTATGTGGGGGATAATCTCTGGAACTACCTACTGAATCGATTTTAAAAATTAATCCTATTATTTAAAACTGACGAATTCCTCGACTATAAATATTATTTCTCGTTTTTGTAGCACTGTAATAAAGAAATACAGTTAATTCAGTGGATTTGATTCGAAGTGCTAAGATTTTGTTCTCAAAGCCATTATACTTAATGAATACTTAAAGCGAGCTCAGTATCTGCGAGTTTGCTTCTTATTTCAAAGAAGTTTTTAAAGTACTTACCTATTTAGCTATTGAGTTGGAAAGCAAATTTTATCCCAACACCCACGCCAGGGCTAGTTTAGCAACGATATGAAGTAACTGAGTAATAAAGTAATACTAGTAAAATTAAATTGTCTGACGCCCACGTTTTTATCTACCTGAGCAAGATTTCAGCATGAAAATGTGAATGTACACCTTAATTACATACTAGGCACAAGGTCGAGAGAGGTCACTGACTTAAGTTCTTTTATTATTAAGTATTGTGCAAATTGGTAACCATTTAACAGTGAGCTTAACCAGTTAGATGTCCCCTAACGACCTGCGGACCCTAACAGATCGGCGCGCTATTATGGGCAGTGTTTGTGTGCTATCTCCAACGAGTACTATTCCAGGAGAGGCATATTCTTCTACAACATTCTATAAATAATTAGGCTCACAGCGTTGCTCATTTGTTTTTAATTAATGTTTGATTCGTTCATTGCGCGATTTTATAAAATAATCGAAAAATGGCCAAAACTTGAAACCACAAAAAATAGCATGCGCAGCCATAGAGTTAAAATGGTCTTCATAACATCTCCCTTCGAGACACGTCCGAGACGTCCTTTATTATAATTAGGTCCGAGACATTAACTGTGTCGATGCATATCAAATTTGTTGAAGTCCTTCTTTATTTAAAAATACATACGTATTATAGTTAAGCTTTTAATCTTTTTTAGTTAGTCCAACTTGGTTAGGTGATAAAAGAGATAGCGATATAATGATTAGTTGGTTTGAAAGGAGACAAAAATTTAGTATGCATTAAAAGTGTATTTTTTTAAATTGGACATCTGACCTATTGGTTCTGCTGTCCAAATTTGCTATAACAATTTAAATTTTTTAATGTCTTCAGGTTGGTATGCGTTGCCAAAATCAACCGCATGACTCGTGACAGAGTTGCAAACTTGGCTTACTTAGTGTAAATTAACTGTAACCGAAAACGAACCTTTGCTATTCGTTTCGGCTCGACCCCGCGGATTTAGCGGGCTTTTTGTCGAGATAGAGTTTGGCCGAAAAACACATTTCGATCGAGTTAGTTAGCAGTTTGCGAATTTGCGGCCACAATGGCCGTTGATTGTGGCGGTATTGGCTTGAGGGCCCGCGAAACGCTGTAATCTAATTCTGAAGCATCGGTCCCGTAGTCGAAATCCCGTTTATCGCATCAGGATTGCGGTCGAGTTTGAGGGATTATAAAGAACATCTAGATTTTGTAGGCGAGATTATCGCAACGCTACTGAATAAAATAATACAAGTACAGAAGTCTTACTCTGAAAATTACGTTTAGGTATAAGAAGAGACCTGCTGTAGACCTCTCTGTTTAGCGTATAACTCGTATTCACTTGCAAGCCCGGCAATGACGCGAGGTTGACTCACACTCAGCTAGCACGGGAGGTCGCAACTGGGCTACAGTAAAACTTATATTGATAGGTTATGTATTAATATAGTAACAGTAGTCCAACCTGCCTACTACCCACGGCATGGGTACAGGCTTCCTCTAACAATGACAGGGCAGGGTTACAGCCCCAGCACATTCCCACGCAGGCCCAGTGCGGATTGGGAACTTCACACAAACGACAAACACACACACACACACACACACACACACACACACACACACACGCGCGCACCGTCACCGTTATTTAAATTGTTTCTGTGAGTGCAGGTTTCTTCAAGATGTCTTCCTGCTACATACATGGGTACTAGCTTTTTTCCGCGACTTCATCCGCTTAGATTTTGGAATATACAAATTTTGGTTAATTTCAAACGAAGATGCTGACGTTCGTCTTCTTGTGTCAGCTAGGTATGTTGGAGCCGCAGGTCGCAGAGGGGAGTTAAGAGATCGCACCCAATAAGATTGTCTGTAAAGTGGCAACCTGCCGAAACTACGCACGTGAGCATGGGACCCTAAAACGTCTAAGTAAACGTGCCTAGTGCGTCAGGTGGCTTCAACTTCTTCCCATGTGACACTCTGCGACACATGAGCAGATACGTCACAGACAAAAAGCTTTACACCGGCTGTCTAACCAGTCTTGCCCTGGGTGGCGTGTACATGAACTTCCTGTAATAGATCAGTCATACATAGGGCTGCCAGATGGAAAAAATTTAAATGAGCAATATACCAAAAAAGGACAATTTCGAGAAAGAAAAGGAGGACATATGTCATGTTAATGTTACTTTATTTGCACAAAATTGTAAATATGTATATTGGGCTTAGTGGCAATAGTTGGCAATAAGCTAAAAAAATAATAAGTTTCACATTAATCCATTTCTTTATAATAATATTTTAAATAATATCTCATTATAGGTTTGGTGACCCAAAAGTGAGCGGATGACAAAGTGAGCGGACATCAATTTTAGGCGAATTGAAAAATATGCCAAATAAAACCATTGCGTATTTCGATACAGTGACGAGGTTGTACGAAGCTTTGTCTCTGCGGGGATGAGTCGTGTGCTGCGCACGGCCCACGCCCGTGCCTCGGCGCCCGCCGGCGAATCAAAGTGTCACTCCAATTTGGCAAAAGGCCTCTCTGTGAACCCGGCCGCGCAATGCTACGTGACACCCTGACACCTCAACACAAACACTTCCCAAGTAATATGCGGTCCGCCTGCCCCCGCGCGTCGCGCCCTAAATTTACTCGCTTACGTATATTGCGGCTGGCCAAAAAATGGGGATTCAGTTTTACCCCGACAGAGGGAGGAAGGCCTTCCGCCGCGTCGTGATTTGTAGTACCTATTTTTTCTAATTTATTTTGTTTCAGCGAAAACTAATTACGGGCATCAAAATTGCTGTTCCAATTATATTTGCTAAGTATAGGTATGGGCATCAGAGTTGAGGCCACGCGCATACTGCATCACGTGTGTACCGTAGAGACTCGATCAAATTATCAAATTATTGTTTAGTTTTATATGGACGGTGTAGTTGTGTGTGTTGTTGATCACCTCAACTCTCGTTGCGTTATCTATACTCGTGTCATTTCAATCATGGGTCATTTGTTAAGAACAACTTATCTACTCGTATTTGTATAAATAGGTACGACATCACGCACAAGTTTACTACGCTAGCATTCTCGGTTAATTCGAGACTCGTCTCGAACAAAAGCATCTGTGAAATTCTTGAAATCTGTTTTTTTTACGTATCACGAATGTAAGGTGAACCTCACATTCTCTTGGAATTTACGAAGATTACTTAAAGTTAAAATTCCAGGCTAAAATGATAACACTGGCTCAACCGTACAAGTATGACAAATATTCACACTTGTACGATGCTAACTTTTAGCCGACGAATACGAAATGGGCCCCCGGGTTTCACTCTAAACTTTAATTACGTGGCAAGTGGACGGAGTTATCGTGAGCCCGAAACTGTTTACGAGTTTAGCGGACCCTCGGGAGCCGTGGCTCCGTGGTGTATGTCCACCTCAACCCACAGAATACCTACATGTGTCGACGCATACCGAACTTGCCTAATCCTAAAATTTGGCATAACAATTTAAAGTTGATTGAGTTCAGTTGACTTAAACCTGCAACACGCTGTATTCATATTCACTTATTAAATTTCGAAATAACAGGATCTCATTATTATTAGTAAAAATACATAATATCTTCAAAATTTTATGCCATGCCTGTGGCGTGTACTGTAATGCAATGCTCGCCAGGGCGATAAAAGTGCTGAAAACTGAAAAGTAATCTCGTCTTCTTTCTTTAGCGTCCTGGCCCAGCACTGCAATTCACCGATGCTGGAACGCTGGCCGCGGCTGCACGCCCTGTGCTCCCTAGACAACGTCGTTTTAAATTTAAATTTT
Source organism: Ditula angustiorana (assembly GCA_963691745.1). NCBI lineage: Eukaryota > Metazoa > Arthropoda > Insecta > Lepidoptera > Tortricidae > Ditula > Ditula angustiorana. The sequence goes on from OY829479.1 coordinate 4,400,881, forward strand.
GTTTTTGTTGTATTCATAGTATAGTAACTACGAATAAATAACGGGAAGAAACGTAATTCACTCTAACAGTCAGCCTCAGACTCGGTACATCCGCCAACACAACTAAACACGTAAGGGAGACGAAGCACTCACACATGCAGAAATTAAAATTCAAACAAATTTAAGACCCTCTAAAATATACTCAGCCTTACTAACAATAAAATATTGCTCATGTAACTAGCACTATGGATAACAAATCTGAAAGATTCTCAATTTCAATGAATCGTGGACGAGCGAGTTGTGAAGAAACAATCCTTTATTTCCTTGCGTTGCGGGGACGAGTCAACTCGTTCAGTACTATCTCATGATTTTCAAAGTAGGCGAGAAAACTCTTTCATTAGAGTTGTAATCAGCTGTGACCTGAGCAAAACAGAAATAATTTCGTCAACAGTCTTGATGTAGCGAAATACCAGTTTTTTTTCTTAATATCGAATGTCTTCCGAATCGGATTTTGCATCTAGTCCCCATCATTTGGTTCGTTATAGGCATTATAAAAGCAATATACATATGCTCTAAAAATCCACTAGTGGTTGGTAAAATTTTAACAATTCTAATCGGTTTTATTTATGTCACGTCTGTGTCTTATTTCATTGTAACTGTTACGAATAACAATAAGACTTATTATTATTCGTAGTTGTAACGACTAATAAATAAATAAATAAATATCTCGGGTCAATTTACACCAATTGACCTAGTCCCAAACTAAGCAAAGCTTGTACTATGGATACTAGACAACGGATAAACATACATATATAGATAAATACATACTTAAATACAAATAACATCCATGACTCAGGTACAAACATTCATATTCGTCACACATATATTTGCCCATACCAGGATTTGAACCCGGGACCTTTTGCACAGTAGGCATTCACATGTGCCACTGTGCCATACAGGTCGTCAAAATAATTAATGAAGTGGCAAAATTTTTGCTAGTGCCAATGTAAAGCATAAATCAATTGAAATGGCCAATGTAGAGGTAGAGCAATGAAAACACCATTTATTTTGTATTGTCCATCCTTTGTTACACTTGCCGTCTAAATTTTTTTGAAGTGCCTAACAAATTATTAATTCAGAATAATTAAGGCAGTAAGTTACAACCAAGGGATGATAATACAAAATACAAAACAGATGCCGTTTTTTTTTTTTTTTATACAACATAGGAAGGCAAACAAGCAGGTGGGTCACCTGATGGTAAGTGATCACCACCGCCTATAGACACCTGCAACAACAAAGAGAGTGCAGATGCGTTGCCAACCCAGAGGGCTAAGATGGAATGGATGGATTTGATTGCTCTATGTTGGTCATTTCTTTTAATTTATACTTTTATTCTGACAGGTACTTTGATTACATTATCGATAATATTAAATTTCTGCCCAAATCCAAATCCAGATTAGCCATGAAAGGCCTAGCAAATATTCAGGCTTGCGGCTGTGGCTGCCTCGCGCCCGCCCGCGCGGAATAATAATCAAAATCTATTATATGAATTAATCAAGATGCAAATGCTCACTCAGCGAACCGCTGACCAGATTTGATTAAAGGAAAACGATAGAACAACTGAATCGACTAATTAACCTCACTTGACTGAATATTGAATGTTGATTAGGGATAATGATTTGACTTAATAGTTAACGTGTTATCTCCATTTTGCCCGACGTTTAGTACAGTTTTTTATAGAAAACTAGCGACCCTTTTGCGGGTGGTAGGACCGTGTGCAATCCGTCCGGATCGCTACCACCATCTTACTCGCTAATCCTACCGCTAAGCAGCAGTGCTTGCACTGTTGTGTTCCGCCGTGGAGTGCAAGACAGCCGGTGTAATTACTGACACAAGAGGTATTCCATCTTAGCCCTCTGGGTTGGCAACGCTTCTGTTCTGTTATTGGTGTTGCGGGTGTCTATAGGCGGTGGTAATCACTTACCATCAGGTGACCCACTTGCTTGTTTGCCTTCCTATTCTATATATATAAAAATGAATCCCTATTTCCCTTGGTCACGACATCACGCCTGAACGGCTGGACCGATTTCGCTAATTCTTTTTTTGTTCTGTTCGCTATTATCAGGAGAAGGTTCTTATGAAAGAAAAAATCAAAAATCTGCTCATTTATGGCGTCTAAGGCGGAACAAAGTTCGCCGGGTCAGCTAGTTTATATATAAAAAAAACTACCCCGGTTTCACATGGGTACAATTAGGGTGTAAGTAATACATAAATACCTTCGGCAATAATTTATCTAACTAACAGTGCAAACCGTGTCAAATTCCGTTGCGTGCACGGAATACCAAACTGCGTGGTTTAGAAGGAGAAGACGACCGAATAGGGACCATAAGGATCTAGGAGAATCAGTGGCCCTAACATGCCCAACCAAGTCTAGTTTATCTGAGTTTAGCTCCATGTGCGTCCCTTTCTTATGACACTAGTTTGAAAGAGCCGCAAGGAGGGATAAATTAAATCTAAGCCGGTTATGTTAGGACCACAGGAACTGATAGCGACTTTATACGATGTGGAGATAAAGATGAGTGTTGAATACGCGGACTAAGAACCAGACGATTTTAGGTAATGCAATGACGGATTTACGCATTATCCAAGTATAGGCGATTAAGTTGGGCGCCCTTACAAAAAATCGGTCTTCAAGTTTATCGCCCCTCAAACCTGCCGCCCTTAAGCTCAAGGCTACTCAGCCTGCTGGTAAATTTGCCACTGATCCAAAGCAGCGTCTGCTGCGACCAAGTTCGATACTGCAATAACACGTCATTTTGTACTACGCCTTTATCTGCCTTTAGTTTATTTCTTAGACCGCGAATTGAACTAAGATTTAACATTAGCTAAGAGCCACAGAGGGGCTTACATCGGATTAACTATAATTGCATTGTAATTTACCGTTATATTATTAACTTGTTATAACGGTTATTAAAGGATCTTGCCATTAGTCGACAAATATAATTTTTAATTTTCACTGACTCTTTGGACCATTCCGTGGTACTTGTATTTCTATGGCGAAGCTATGAGTATAATTGCAATGGCTACACTTTAGTTTCCGTGTTCCAGTATTCGATTGGCGAGAACGAAAGAGATGAACTATCTCGTCCACGTGCAAACCTTTATAGTGAATGTCATTCGTTCTCGTGAATACATTACGATAATGAAGTGTAATACCGCCGTGAGCATTCCTTATGGAACTCTAAAAATGGTCACTAACTAACGAATATAGTGTCCATGAATACCTTTCAGTACGGCGTTAAACCCCAAAGTAACAGGGATTCGTTTTATCCGCAATTTAGCTTTTCAATGTGTTAAAAGAGCCGAGAAAAGTATGTTAAGCATAAAAATAATGCATTTTTGTTAAAAATCTAATGTTTAATTTGTCACATCACAGGTCAAATATACTCAAAGACTTATACCTATATCAACACACCTACCTACTTTAAAAGTATTAAGCCGATTGCAGTCCCCGAGAAAAATGTTTCACCGTGCTTAGTAATTATAAACTGTAAAACGAGCCACCTAAAAACCTGCAAACATAATCACGCTCCGTACAAATTAATGTACAAACAAAGTACAAAGTATTACACACCAAAAATACCCTGATGACTGAACCAGGTCTCATTTTCACCCGACTGCCGGCTGAAAGGAGAGTTATTTAATGAAGCGTTTAAGATCGAACTGACAACGACTGTTTTCAGTGGTGGTTTTTTTAACACTTTTTGTAATACTTATGTGTCAATTGTATCCTAGTTATGTTTAAAGCCCGTTCGCTCGCAATTGTTAACGTCCCGTCCCCATTACCTACCTAACGCTACATAAAAGCACATTCTCACGCACGCGGGTAACAAGTCAATTTGCTTAACATCACCTGAAGCCCCACTCGATTGGGATATATTTGGAGAACGCCTACGTTATGCGTAATCGTTTATCCAGCTAGCTAGGTATACCCAATATTGCGGCAGTGCGTTAAGGGATTTGAAATAATTTGTATTAGGAATATAAATTTCGTTCAATAGCTGCCCCAGAAATAGGTTAAGCTCTCCGTACCGGGCGGAGATGAGTACGACTCGCGAAAGCTTTTCAACTTGTTGAATATGTAGCGGTTTACTTAAGAAGTGACATTGTAATTTTACATAGTTTGCTGTTTTAAGCCACCAAAATGATCTGATTCATGCCTGATTATCAGTACATACTACGGTATGCCCATTGTGCTACATTGCGGCAAATATTGCTGAAAGGAGAAGGGACCATCCCCGCGCGATCGTGAGCAAAGCTGACTAAGTTAGCCAATAATCGCTAGACTTACAGTTTTATTTTCCTAGGGCTTATCGGATATTTGTATGGTTATGGTATACGTTTTACTGTGTGTGAGGTCTCCCGATCCTTGAGTTTTCGCGTTCCATATCCTTTGTTGGCTTCTAAAGCTTGACTTCCGTGGGTCGCGGCCGATGCGTCAGTCGCGCGCGGCCGTCGCTCAGCGACGGCCGCGCGCGACTCACGCGCGCGGCTCTTGCGGAGGTTAGACTTTCGTGGGTCGCGGCCGATGCGACAGTCGCGCGCGGCCGCTAGCACGCCATATTGATGTTAGTGTCCGTCCAGTGCAGTTGTGTGTGATTTCTGATCTCTGATGGCTTCTAAAAAAGATATTTTGCTAGCAATGCTAGAAGAAGAAGAGGAAAACTATTTGCTATTGCTATATTTTTACAAGCAAAGGAGTTCAATTGATCCAATTTTCAGAAATAGAGTTGATGAAGGATTTTAACGTATTTAATAGAAATACGCTTAAAATCTGATGGAGAGAAATTCCGGAAGTTTTATCGATTGAATAAAAGGCAATTTAATTTTGTCTTGAAATGAAACCGAAGACATGTAGACAACCTGCGCAACCAAATTAATAAGAATGTCTTCTTCTTTCATAGATTAGAATAGATATTTTTATTTCTTATTGAAAATTGCATTACATTTTATGTCAAAATAAATGGAATTCACCAAAAGATCGTCAAAATAATGAAAAGAACAATAACAATAATAATAAACTACAAACAAATTAGAAAAAAATAAAAATATAAAAGTAAAAGTCTCGAAATAAGCCTAGAGAATGTCAAGTACAGACGTCAAGATTAAATAATAACAAAAAACATTCAAAATGCTACAATATTTGCCATTTTTTACCGCGCGTCACGCGTCAGTAGAAGACCAACCAAACACGGCCGCGCGCGGCTCGCGACTGTCGCAACTGACGCGAGCCGCGCGCGGCTCGAGCCGCTAGCCACGAATGGGCCGCCATATAGTTTCATAGTAACTACTACTGACGCGAGGCCGGGCGACGGTCGCCGAGCGACGGCCGCGCGCGACTGACGCATCGGCCGCTAGCCACGAAAGTCTAGCTTTAATCATAACTTCTACCCGAATGCTGCGAAGCAATATTAATGTACGGTCTTTAGTTCTTCCTTCGCAAAGAACAAAAATTAAAAATAGCGGATTATTCCGCGATATAGGCCTAGAGCGACAGCAACAATTAAAACGCCGTACATTATTTACTTCGGTGGAACTTTTGTTAATTGTAATTTTTAGCTGATGGCATTACTGTATCTATTCTTTCTTATGCTTATAAATAATAGCAACGATCAATCCTATCAAGTGAAGTATAAAAATAAAGGCATTTAAAAGCCGGGTTCAAAAATATATATGCAACTAAGAGGGAAAATATAAAATAAATAGGTACATAATTTATCCATAAAAATTAACATCTTTCAAATTTGTCGAGAGGGAAGATTTTTAACAGCTTGTTCCCAAACACGCACAACTCATAGATTTTAATGAAAAGTAAGAGTTATTGGAAATTTGCTTGTAGGTACTTCACTTATGTTTGTTTTGTTGGTAGGATGGGTTCGTGCTGGTGGGATCGGTGGCGGGCCAGCGCTACTGGTCGTCCATGCTGTCGCTGGACGCGCGCATCACGTGCGGCTGCTGGACGCCGGACGACGGCCAGGTGTACCTCGGCACGGCGTCGGCGCAGCTCGTGGTCATGGACGTGCACGGCGCCATGGTCTCGCAGGTATGGCGACGCTAATACTGCTTCGAGCTTTGCTTACAGAATGTCCAAGGCGCCCAACGGGATAAAAAACAAATACAATTTCAGCACTAAACAAATACAAATAGGTAGCTGTGCATATATAATAGATCTTATAATTAACCCGAATACAATTTAACATTAATAACTCGCTAGCAATAACCTAGTACTAGCGACTAAGTTTTGCTGCTGTCACAGATATCCTATCAACAAATACAATGCGCTCGATCGAGTCCCTAAGTTGCGTACACTCAGCTCTGCTCAGTTTAGTGAGTGAATTAGTGAGCGAGTGGCTCATACTCGTACTGTGTAACACTCCTCGAAACGGAATACCTGGGCCTAGCAGCTACCAGTAGCGAACTTTCTTTAAGGCTGACTAAGCCCTGGCCCGGGCAGCTTTTTTTTTAAACGTAGTCTGGTACTGAACAGCCCTCTCTGCTTGCTACCGAGTAACTGGGCCCGGCTTCTGTAACCAGTTTCTTGGCCTAGCTTTGTGACTAAGTAACTGGCCCAGCATGCCACTGAGTAAGTCGAACGAGCAACTGGTTAGGTATAAACTTTACAGTAATAACTCAAGAGGTCATTTAATTAAGTACAAGTAAGCGACGTGTAAGACTATCCGCCCGTTCGTTTAATAATGGCGGGTGTCTTTTCACTTGTTCATGAAAGCAAATTTGAGTTCGGTCAATGTTTAGTTCCAACAGTCATTTAGCCGCTAAGCCGCAGATGCCTAAACTAATAATGGACAGGAGCATAAAATAAAATGGTATTGGAATTTTTAGAGATGCCAACTACGCAATTTGGGCCGTTACTTGAAGACAATCCAACTTCAGACTCATTTTATAAATCACTGTCGGGTTTTTGTTTAAAGACTAAATAAATTAGCGGCCGTCTATAAGTGATCTAACGACGTACGTGACTAAGAGGCCCACGTCGCATGCGAAGGCAGAGTGGTGGTATCTTAAGTAGGTACGACCCTCACCACGTCAGATGAATATGTAGTCGGCGGATAAAGGATAAATAATATACTCGTACATAACTTGCTTACGAATATTTCATTTCGAAATTCAAAAAGTTTTATCCTCATTTAAATACCGAAATAGCTGCAGTTCTTATCCCCTTGAGATTATTGCAAGGCAATATAGTGATTATGTGCACTTCAAGTATGTTACTTTGGATGTTTCTGTAGGTCCAATTGGTTGCCGAAGGAGGAATAACATCAATGGCGTGGTCCTGCGAGAAATTCAAGATGGAGGAGGGCGAGGAGGGGGGAGAGAGCAACGGCGGACACGTGCTGGCGGTGGCCCTAGGTGAGATGCAAACAAGAACCCTTAACACAGCCGGCTAAATGCGTTGGCGAATTTGGTCGTAGGTTTGAATCAACGTATATTTTTAAGAGTGTGCGTGAATCTGTCAAAATAAATTTCTCTGAAACTAAAAAAATTACTTATAACTTCGCGCAGTAGGCATGCCGAGCCTGCGTGCGTCTAGGTAGTTGGAACCTTCTGGAACCAGTGAAATTATTAATTTTTTATGTCAGGGAACGGTGAGATCGTGCTCCTGCGCGGACACGACGACGTCAGCCCGGCGCGTATGCGCACCGGCATGCGCGGCCCGACGCTCGCCATGGAGTGGGCTAACTCGCGCGAGCTGCTCGCCGTCGCCGGGACCCTGCTGCCTGGTGAGCGAGACAGCTAGCTGTGTATCATGTGTCAGAGCGAGCCAGCAAGCGCGGCTGACGCTCCCCAGGGAGTGGGCCAACTCGATAACGTCGGACTGGATGTTACCGGCGTCCACTAGTCTTCTTCTTTCTGTCCACATCGTTTCTTCGACCGCTTACTCCTTCCTTACCATGCAGCGGATTTTGATACGGTTGTTTAAAGATTTTTACGGAAGGTTTTAATGTGCAATACATTCTAATTAGGTTTTTATCTACACACGTATCATTAGTGCTCTATAATGCTTTCAGAAACCGTAGGCAATGACCAGCATTATTACAACCGATTTTATTATGAGAACTTTCTTGTCTGTGGTAGTTGGTAAAATTTGTACTGTAATGGTCATTACAGTATCGGTTTCTGTACCGTTATGAGTTTAAATTTGGAGCAGCTCACAAAATTCAAGTGGGTCTCTTATTAACACGCGTGTGATCATATTATGAAACTAGCTGACGCTCGTTTCATAAAACCACACTCGTGTTTTAAGGCCTCTAATTATATAGCAGTTGCATAAACTACTATAGTAGAATGCACCCGTAGCCGGGGCGGGTCATAGTTAACTATAAACTATTATCAAACATTGTCTTTGGTTTATTCCCTCAATCGCAACTAAATACTTTACGTTGAGTATTTGAAAGCTTCCATTCTCAACATCGTAGACGCCACCCACCGATTTTCACTCCGGAGCCTATAACACAATTTACGAGCACTATCAAAGTTTACGGCACGGGGGTTTATGCGACTGTGGCAAAACCAACTATGTTTCAGGCTTCATACTTTTATATAACCGGCTTTTAAAATTGGCCGTATGAAGTATACGTAAAGCGAAGTAACAAAGAATTGTATACCACCAAGGACGAAGAATAGCTAGGTCAGAAGCATAAAGTTAAGTTTCGTTATTAACCGCCTCTGACCATAAAATTTAGTATGTACGCGTTCTGTGCGAGTGAGAGAGTAATCTATTATGATAGTTCCACAAATAAGATAGAGATAACAAACACCGTCATTTCTAACTTCTTTTGAATGACTGGTTAGCCCACGTGAGCCCGCTTCAGTAAGAACTTTAGCATTGCTTTGAATTTTATATCTCACTTTGACAGATCAAGAATGGTTACATGCCAACGAGCACGTTGTTCATCTAATACGTTAAGTTGATGTAGGGTGGCCAACTGTCCTGCGGCCCTAACATGACAGCCCAGGTTTAATTTAACCCCTCCCTATGTCTCTGTCTAACTAGTGTCATAAGAAAGGGACGCAGGTAGAGATAAACTAAACATAGCCAGTCATGTTAGGGCCACTGTATTTTACAGGACGTCCCGTTTTTGAGCTATCATTTTGGCCGTGTCCTATATTTTAATAAGACAAATACAGGACATACCATACGATAAATGCGTTGTCCTGTATTTTTTCCATGAAACCTGTAATTTTAGATCACATGTCCTGTAAAATGAACACAGAGTTGGTCACCCTAAGTTAATGCTCGTGACCAAAATGTTAGGGTGTCAATATTTATAGGTTCACCCTTTTGATTCTGCACGTGATCGCTCGAGGGTGTGACCACACGGGCTAAACGGACAAATATCTCAAATAAAGCACTTGTTTCTTTTTTGTTCTAGGCCTCTGTTCTGTGGCCCTAACATTACCCCCAAAGTTTAAATTATCCTACAGTGCATCTTTTTGTTTGTTTTATACTACGTAAAGATAAAGATACAACGAACATGCATCGTTTAAACGTGGTACAATAAAACATCCCGATATTGTTTGTTTATCTTCGTCCCGTCAACATGAGAGTGTTATGCTTGTAGATACTTCCCTCAAATTTTATTACTCTTATTCTTTATATTAGGTTTATCGTAATGTTCAGCTCTATATAAAATTTTGTGTTTTTCGTGAAAGTTGAGTTATAGGTTATGTTTTATTTATGTCTGCTATAAAAGATTGATCGTGCATTTATGCAAATAATAAATTAGGAAGTGTAGAGTATAAATAATAATAATAAAATAAATAAATATCTTGGGATAATTTTACACCAATTGACCTAGTTCCCAACTAAGCAAAGCTTGTACCTTCTATGAGTATTAGACAACGGATACACATCGCACGCTTAGTATTAAAGTGACCCATTTCTGAATAATACACGTCCCAAAATATCACCTTAATTAAAAGACATAGGGTTTAATTTTGGGAAATATCAAATTCAGAATTGAGTCACTTTAATACTAAGCGTGCGACATACTTATATAGATACTAGCCGTTGCCCGCGACTTCGTCCACGTAGCATTCCTTCATGAAGTGTCCTTTTGTTACTAATCCAATATGGATTAATAATCTAATAAAATCGTTGAGACAAAAATGTTTGTACGCGTATCACGTAAAAACCGCTGAACGGATCTAGATGGAATTTTCACAAATAAATCCATTCAGCGGCTTTTACGTGATGCACGTACAAACAGACAAATAATAAAACATTTTTTTTAAATGGTCTTATCGTGTTCAGTTACTCATTTTAAGTCGCCGGGTGGTTCATTTTTTTAATCTTTAATGTACAGACTTTTTGTCTTAACGATTTTGTTATATGTATAGATACTAGCGACCCGCCCCGGCTATGCATGGGTACAATAAAAATGTAATATTCATAAACACCTTCCGTATTTTTTTACTAAATGGCAGTGAAAACTATTGTAGTCGTTGCTCATAATAATGTGTGTTTTACTCTTCTACTATAATTATTTCCATGTCGGATTAGAGGTAGATTAGGTTCGGGTTGTTACTCGGCATTGGTGTGGGCGTAGACGCGGGTACGGGATGAAACACTCCAGGAACAACTATCAGGGTTTATTGCTCTACATTAGAACTCATCATCATCATCATCTCAGCCACAAGAAGTCCACTGTTGAACACAGGCCACCTCCATGGATTTCCAAAGTGACCGGTTGAAAGCAGCATGCAACCAGCGCCTTCCTGCCACCTGTATGAGGTCATCGGACCATCTTGTGGCTGGTCGTCCTACGCTGCGCTATATACATTAGAACTATGGAACAGCAAACAGATTCTAGCACAAATAGTCTGCAAGCCAATCGACTATTACTGTGACTTGAATGGCTAGCATGACACACTGCGACTCGCTTTGTTGCTTAGTGCGTCTTTTCCTTACTAGCTTAGTAGGAAGAGAAAATATAAGGTCGCGTGGTAGACGTTCAAACAATGGATACGTCGATCGCGCACGACGAAGGGTGGAGCCTGTCGAAATGTGACAGCGACACACTTATGTTGACTTATTCCAATATGTTTATCTTGGTCTCTTTCTGCGGCCCTAAAACTACCGCACAATTTTTCTCTCCCTCCTGCTTTGTCTAACTAGTGTCATAAGAAAGGGATGCACATAACCTAAACGTAGGCGGTTAAGAGAAGTGTGAACCCAGCCCCAAAAAGCGCTCCCCATATAAACGGTGATAACGTTTTCCACCCTCAAAACCTTAAACTCTAGCCTTGTTTTTTTGATATGTTTTTCATTATGCTTTAGAACTAGGTTTGTATGTTTTGATTTTTTGAACAGTGTTCATTGATTTGACAATATTTCCATATTAGGGGTTTATTGATACAAAACACAAAAGCGTCAATATTTTTGAAACTATAAAGAATATTAAAAAAATTAAACAAACCTACTTCTAGGGCATAATAATAACATACAAAAAAATAATGGCTATAGGTTAAGCTTTAGAGGGTGGAAAACGTTATCGCCGTTTGTATGGTGAGCGCTGGGTACATACTCCTCTTAAGTCAGGGCCACTGAGTAAAAGAACGGTCAGCAGTACACGACTCTAATCGTCATGAGGGTGAGAGCTTGTTTTTGTTCGAACTCAGCTGCTTTTCAATGTGCAAACAAGCATATCTTTGGTAACAAGCATAGAATGAGGCCATTTCTTATACGAGAAGCTGAAGGCGAAGTCAATAAGCATTTCTAGATGGCGGTGCGCCGTCTTGGCCGCACCGGCTGGTACTACTTATATTGCCATTATATTTTCGTTTAGGTACTTAGACGTTAGAGATCATTATTCACATCATAATTATGTACGTCCGGGTCAGACGTTTACATTACGTATATGTTAGTATACGACATGAAATCAATATGTAATCGGTAGCTATTTTTAAAATTGTCGTTTCGTAATTAGATTAAAAATTTTAAGATTTCTTTGTATTTAGCATCGAGTTAAATATTTTTCAAGACTTCATTTGATCAAGTATGAACGTTTTCAGAAGCAGACGAGGTAGCCGACGCGCCGCCGTACAAGAACGTGGTGAAGTTTTACTCCGATACCGGCGCGCTCATCTATACAGTGCCCATTCCTTACACTCAGGTAACATAGTAGTGGACAGGTACGGAATCCTCGGTGCGCGAGTCCGACTCACAATGGGTGATTTTTCATTCTTATGGGCCATTTACATGGTACGATCTCGTATACGAGTTGCATTACATTGCGGGCTACTAATGTACGATGTGACCGATCGATTGATCGAGCCGCGCAATGTAATGTAACTCGCATACGAGTAGTTGCTCCATGTAAATAGCCCCTTAAGGCCCATTTTTCATGAAGTGAGTTCTCGTATGCGAGTTAAATTACATTGCGCGGCTCGTTTAATTGATTGGTCACATCGTACCTCAGTAGCCCGCAATGTAATGCAACTCGTATACGAGAACTCGTACCATGTAAATGGCCCTTTATATCCCGCTGTGTTTAGCTCACAAGGGCCTTTCATTCATAATGACTAAGCGCGCAAATGTACCTAATTCTAGCATTCACTTTCGCGTTAACCAGTTTCTCCACGACTCGCGCTTATACGAAATTATAAACTGGATACGTTAAAATACACTCCAGAAACTGCTCTAAAGCTTAAACTAGTCGAATACCGCCTGAGCGTACCTATTAGCGAAGCAGCATTCAAATATAAATTGCGAGTGAGGGCGCACCTTCGTCAGTCGCAACTCGGAGTTAGTACATAATTGAATTCACAGCCATAATGTTAGTACATTTTCTCGACACTGAATGCATGACAGATTTATAGTACGAGTAGGTAGGGAGGGAGTAGTAGGTATACAGTGTAGAGCAAAAACCACAGAACCGCTGTACTATCGAGCACCTGCTTCTGCCGGTGTCATCGGAATAATATGAACATTTGCTCATAATTGCTCGCGCGCTGCCCCCGATCACTTACATCTATTTTACAGTATAATTAGTTTCTCACTTTCTTCCACTGGACATTTAGTGTATTCTACTTATAAGCTTTGTGAGCAAAAAGCGTCATGTGCCAACTCTATGCTTTGTGTAACTCAAATATGTAATGGAACAATGTAGGATAGAGTCAGAACTCAGAAAGCTCTAAAACTCGATTTCGCGCTTTCGCCGTTAAGTATTTTATAGGCGCCATTTGGCTTTATGTCGGACGGATGTTGCTTCAGCCGTGGATCCTGTAAAGCTGGAATTTCATGCTGTTAACTGATAGCTAAACTTTGCATCGTAAAATACTCTGCAACAATGCTTTGAATCCATTACTAAATTACCTAAGTACTTACTTTCTTATGGAAAGGATCTTAATGGAAAGTAAGTATGCTGTTTATTCGTCAAAAACATAGGATAAAAGTTGAAATAAATTTAAACGGTTTGATATGGCGTATATTTCAAGGATGATTTGTTGAAACCCGATATAATTAGATAATTACTAAAGTTTCGAATCCTTTTCGGGTCGTACCTAATCCAACCTTCGGGAGTTAGTGAAAGATTAACATGTCCTAAATTCATTAAAGTAACTGTCGAATTGAGAACCTCCTCCTTTTTTTTGAAGTCGGCTTAAAACTATTGTGAAACACAGCTTTCGATGAAACTAAAATCGGCGAAGTGATTGTCAGCCAAAACATGTGCCCCGGTTACACAAGTTACCAAAAATGTATGGTTGTTCGTGCTAGGTGCACAGTATAAGTGAGGCTGGAGTGCGATTTTTGAATCTCACCGGTGACTAAAGCTCGCCAAAATGACCGTTTTTCATAGAGATTCGGCCATTTTGGTGAGCTCTAATCACCTGAGGAGATTCAAAAATCGCACTCCAGCCTCACACGGTGCACCTAGCACGAATCTTCTCGATTCGCGCTAACTCGCTACGTCACTCAGTGCATCTCTTTCTGAATAATAAAAAATGGCTCCCCGGTCGTGGTGGGCGGCAGGCGCGCGTGACGGCGCTGACGTGGGGGCACGCGGCGCGGCGCCTGTTCGTGGGCGTGGGCGGCGCGGTGTGCACGGCGCGCGTGTGGCGCGTGGTGGCGCCGCTGCAGCTGCTGGCGCGCGTGCGGGCCGCGCAGGCGCTGCAGGACCCGCGCGCCGCCGCGCGCCTGCCGCTGCCGCCGCGCCTGCAGCCCGCGCTCGCCAACCTCTTCGCGCACACCATCCGGGTAACATTACTTTACGTGGTATCATTTTTTTTATGGAATAGGGATCACCACCGCCTGTCCGCCCGCAACACCAAGGAGATTACGGATGCGTTGCCAACCCAGAGGGCTGAGATGGAATACCTCTTGTGTCAGAAATTGCACCGGCTGTCTTGCTCTCCACGCCGGAACACGACAGTACAAGCGCTGCTGTTTAGCGGCAAGATTAGCGAGCGAGATGATGGTAGCGATCCAGACCGACCTTGCTCGAGGTCCCGCCCGCAAAACCCATTCTAACTTGCACAATCGAAGGATAAATCCGTTGTCATTTTTCTAATCGCGATATTTCGAAAGTCCACCATCGTAGAAGAAAGCTAACAACACAATTTTTCTTATTTTAACGAATTGTATTAATTTTGGAAAAAACTGAACACCCACCGCGCTGTCTGACCGTCCACTATTGCAGTGCAACGTGCCGGAGTCCCACGAGCTGCGGCGCTTCGTGTCGCGGCCGCCGGGCGCGGGCGCGGGCGCGGGTTGCGCGGGCGCAGGCGCGGGCGCGGGCGCGGGCGGCGCGCGGCTGCACTGCACCATGCTGCGGCACGACGACGAGGAGGCCGGCTACACGCTGTACCTGGAGCACCTGGGCGGGCTGGTGCCGCTGCTCAAGGGCCGCCGCACCAGCAAGATCCGCCCCGAGTTCGTCATTTTCGACCCGCAAGGAGAAGGTATCTCGAGTTACTTTAAAATGCAGCTACTGAAATTTCTTTTGATTTTTAAATTTTAATGTAGAACATTCAAATTATTGAGTGAAAAACACTCAAACCTTAAATTCCAGTTTTTGCAGTCATATTATTGTTAACATTATAAAGCAACAACTTATGACACACCTCTTATATTTACAATCTTAATTTGTTTTATTAAGCCGACAAACGATGTTTACGTGACAAAAAATAAATTTTAGGTCAAACATTTATTTTATAGTAAAGGCTGTCTGGAAGAGATCGCTGCTTAGCGATAAGACCGCCTGTTGAATCCCATGTAAAATTTCCCTGTGTGTGTTCTTTTATTTTGTTTGTGTGAATCAATAAAGAGTATTTGTTGTTGTTGTTGTTTACATGATAAGCCAAGTATGGATGAACAAACAGACTTTAATAGAATAAACATTTCCTCAAATTAAAATGTAAAAATATTTGTATGTTCTATTGCAGAGAGCGTGATCCGCACCGCGTCGCTGCGCGAGAGCAGCAGCAGCAGCAGCGGCGCCGGCAGCTCGTCCGGCAGCGGCAGCGGCAGCGCGGGCAGCGGCGGCCGCGCCTCGCCGCTGCGCCACTCTGACTCCTCCGACACCGAGCGCGAGGAAGGTACCCCATGCCTGGACACTCTACTACAGTTATACCAAAAATATATTGAGCATCGGCAGTATTCGTTTACGCAGAGAGGCGCAGACCGGTTTCCGACAGTAGCCGAACGTGTGAATAATCCATATTGTACTTTATTTGCAAGCGCAACTGGCAAAGTATTGCTTGCTATGCATTCTTAGCTTTGTCCCGCTTACACAATTCGTACACTGTGGCGCACGGGCTGCAGCCATGTTGCTCCGAAATCGATAGACCATTAAAGCGCAAGAGTTTAGCGCGCGTAAAATTCTACTTTATCATTGGTAGATCGAAATTTCTCGCGCTACTAAAATTGGTCTACTGCGCAGGTACATCGTGGCACAATATATTTTTGGTAATACTGTAACCTTTTATTTAATTGCAATTTTGAATCTTGTCAATAGATAAAGGTTAACTGTCAAATTTTGACTGACGCTGTGCAGCGGCACTGGATAGCGTCTGGCTAATGATCGCCCTAAAAGAGTGGCTCTAGGGGACATCTTCGAGGATGATGGAATCTCATTAGTTTAAGAACAATCTGAAGATGAGTAAACATGGGCAGGATGCAGCGGGTCCCCGCGGCTGCAGCGGCGGCGGCGCGCGCGCGGCCGGCGCAAGCAGCGCGCCGAGCGGGACGACGCGCCCGACGAGCTCGCTTACATCGACTCGCTGCCCGAGGTAACACGCACACACCAAACAGAATATAAGCACTACGTTTTGGCACACACACGCGGCGGGAGAGAGAAGAGGAGTTCGTGCAAAGCAAACAAGTCCCATTTCAGTTACTATTGAATGCGAGGATTAGGTACTTAGAATTTGCTTACATTCTGTCATCGACAAATATCGACAAACTTTTCCTCGGACATACACTTCAACCAGCCGCTGTAGTATGATTACTCAGTGATGTTCGCCACCAGGTCTGGTTTATGATCTATTTAACTTTAGGTTATATGATCTATTTAACTTTAGGTTATTAAGGTAGGGCATGATGGGACGTACCGTCCGTAGATAGTTCTGAAAATTATACAAGCGCGACGCGTTCTTTTCAGGACGTCCGCCTGGTGGAGGTGACGTCCAACATCTGGGGCACGAAGTTCAAGATGCACGGCCTCGTGCAGAACGTGCCGGCCAACCTCGGGCAGGTCACGTACAAGACGTCGCTGCTGCACCTGCAGCCGCGCCAGATGACGCTCGCCATCGCCGAGCTGCGCGACGACCAGCCGCCCGCGCCCGACCCGGCCTTCAACCCCAACCTGTTCAGCGAGGACGAGGAGGACGTGTTCCCCGCGCGCCGCGCCGCCGAGCGCGCCGGCTGCGCCCCGGCGCCCGCGCCGCGCCGCGACGCCGCCGCGCTCGCGCGCGCCGAGTCCTACGACGAGCTGCCGTACGGCGAGCCGGCCGACGCGCCGCCGCGCCGCGCCGCGCCCGCCGCGCCGGCGCGCCACGCCATCTCGCCGCTGCGCTGCGAGGGCGCCGTGCCCGCGCTGCAGTCGCCCAAGAACGCCGTGGCGCCCACCGACATCATCTTCGAGCGGCCCTCCCCGCAGGCCGTGGCGTGCGGCGGCCGCGGCGACTTCTGCGGCGCGCGCGCCGACTACGCGCTGCGCGACGCCGGCGTGGCGCTCAAGGCCGCCGGCGAGCAGCAGACCTTCAGCCTCAACCTCGAGCCCAGCCGCCAGGTCACCATCAAGAAGTGCGACAGCCACGTCGCCGACAACTGCCTGTCCAAGCTGCGCAAGAACATCTGCAGCCGCGGCGGCGAGTCCGCCTCCTACGAGGTGAACACGAGGATCCTGAAGTCCCTGTGCAACAAGAACTACGAGCACGAGGTGCACCCGGACGCGCTGAGCCGCCGCGCGGAGACGCTGCGCGGGCTGCAGAAGGGCGAGGAGCTGCGGTTCATCGACGAGGAGACGCCGGCGGAGCCCGCGCCGCGCGCGCCGCGCGCCCCGCCCGTGGTGCCCGTCAGCCCCGTGTGCCCCGCGCCCGGGCCGGCCGGCATGACGCGCAGCTGCAGCGTGGGCTACCTGGACATGGTGGACCCGGCCGTGCTGCACGCGCGCGTGTCGCTGGCGGCGCTGCGCGGCGAGCCGCCGCGCCGCCTCGTGCTGGTCGGCGACTCGGGCCGGCGCCGGCGCCGCCGCGCCGCGCGCCCCGAGCGCGGCGCGGACGCGAGGCCCACGCTGAGGAGATGCGGCAAGTCCCGGAGCCTCGACTCCGGCGAGCTGTCGCTGGAGAAGGGCAAGCGGCAGTCGCGGCTAGACACGCTGGAGGCGTCGCGCGGCGCGCGCGCGGAGGCGCGGCGCGAGTCGCCGGCGTGCACGCTGTGCCGGCTGGCGGCGCCCGGCGAGCGGCGCGCGGGCGCCGCGCCGTACGTGTGCGCGGCGTGCGCGCCCGCGCCGCCGCCCGCGCCGCCCAGCCCGCGCCCGCTGCACACGGACAGCGACTCCGACTACAGCAAGTATTATAGTTAGTACGATACGTAGTCGCTTCCGCCCCGCCCGCCCGTCGACGGTGCCGCCCCCGGAGCCGGAGTGGTAGATCGTCCGGAGCGCTCGCCCGCAGTGGACTCGCCCGCCGGATTCGTTCCGTGCCGGACGGCTTCCGAAATTCTTGAGCACGAGCCGCATATTCACTTCTACTCTACGCTTTGATGAGATCCGCGAGCGGAACGCGCGCACCGCGTATCTTTTACCACCCTACGCTTTGGTCGGTCGGTCTACCGATTCGGGGGTTAACTTTAAAAAATACAGAGGGCTTCGTCAATAAATAAATCCAATTTTGAAACTGACGCGCTTTATTTCAAAAATTGCCAGTTTTTATTAAAGTTAGTCCCTGATCTCACAATTTCAATATGATGAACTAAATATACCCACAGGGAGAAATTTCGAGAAAAAAGCGAGTTGTTTTGCGAAATTTATCCCTCGATGTACTACACCGTGTAGCTGTTGATATACAGTACACTTTATGTCAACAAGTGATATCGGTTTTAGCGGTCAAAGATCGTTTTTGTTTAAGGTACATTACTTCTTCAAATAATCAAGTGAAACTTGTCAATTTAGCTAAAGAGACAAATTAAAACAGTTTTTTAAGGTTTTTTTGCTTAACCATTTACGATGAAAACCGATATCACTTCTTGAAATCCATATTTGTTGCAACATCCTAACTTGCTCTACCCACAAGGATTTGAATTAAATTTGACAAATTGTCACTAAATATGCTGTTGTTTCCGATTTCCATGACATATAAGCCCTTCGGACAGAACGTGGCTATTATCTAACCAGAAGCTGTAAAAAAGCTTATATAGCTTTATGTTTTGGAACTTGGAGTTAACAATATTGAAGGTACCTATAGAACCTTTGTTATCGTTAACAGAGTTTTACTAGTTAGGTATTAACCTTAATTTTCCGAGCTGGTAAGTGACGTATCTACATGAAATGGTGCAACTATAGCCCATGAAATTATCAAACAGAACTTAACATTGCTAAAAGGCTCTATCTATATAAACGTAAGTTCTGTTCGATCATTTCATGGAGTATAATTGCGCCATCTTATGTCGATACGATACTAACCGCCTCGGAAAATTTAGGTTAATGACTAGTAAAACTTGGAACCAAATTGGACTTTGTTAACAGTTTTGTATAGACGGACTGACAAATAGAGAATCGCAGCACCCTTTCATGCCTAGTTATGATAATTCTTGTACTTAATAATAAATCGGGTTGAGAAGCTTTTGTTGCTTGATTAACAAAATTCACTTTGGCATAGTAAAGGACGGGCCGACACTCATAGCACAGCTAGCGCAACATACCTCGACTTTTGTTTAACACGATCATAATGGGTAGTCATCGCTTATCTGGGTGCAATTTTATTGTAGACCGCAACGTAGATTGTGATGAATTAGTCCATTTAGCGTTTCATAATTGGGATCACGGTCTCTTGCGCACTGACGGACATGAAATGTATGCAGATAAAACGAGACAAATGACAGTCACGGTGACGAAAGGTAAGGTAATGGGACAAGCGGAAGTCGCGTCATGTTGTGTTCGAGGACACTTGCAATGCAAATCAAATCTTACATTCGCAGCAGTTTGGATTCACTAAGGGTAGATCTACTACAGATTCATGTCACAGTTTGGTTAATTTTATTTTGCAAGCTTGGGGAGAGTCGCATGACGCCATAGGTGTCTTTTGCGACCTTTCCAAAGCATTTGATTGTGTAGACCATGACACATTAATTTGTAAATTAAATTTCTATGGCATTCGTGGCATCTCTTTAGAGCTAGTCAAGTCTTACCTAGTGCAGAGAAATCAGAAGGTAGCGATAAATGGAGCAATATCATCGGGATCTGTGGTCGAGATGGGAGTGCCTCAAGGATCAATTCTTGCTCCATTCCTGTACCTTGTTTATGTAAATGACCTTACATATATGGTGAGCCGAAGATCAGGCATCGTCATGTTTGCTGACGACACTTCTTTACTCTTCAAGGTGAATAGGAAAGATACTAAATTCATTGAACCCAACGACACCCTGTCCAAGGTATCTGAATGGTTTACTGCCAATAACTTATTATTAAATCCTAATAAAACTAAATGTATTAAATTTTCATTGTTTAATTTAACTAATATATTTCAGTCTCAAATATCAAATTAGATGGTCAAACGATTGAATTCATAAAATCAACTGTGTTTTTAGGAATAACACTCGATTCTAAACTGCAGTGGGGTTCCCACGTCACAGCGATAGCAAGTAGGTTGACTTCTGCTGCTTTTGCAGTAAGAAAAATTCGGCAGCTAACCAATGTAGCGACGGCACGGTTGGTCTATTTCGTCTATTTTAATAACATTATTTCGTACGGCCTTATTTTATGGGGATCTGCTGCAGATATTGAGTCAGTTTTCATTTTGCAAAAAAGGGCAGTTAGAGCAATTTATATTATGGATACTCGTGAGTCATTAAGGGAATTTTTCAAGGAAATAGACATCTTAACCCTACCGTCGCTATATGTTTTTGAAATAATCATGTACGTTAGGAAAAATATTTGCAATTTCCCTACCAACGTCGATAAGCCAAAGGCTACTAGAAATACAGGAAAGTTTAAAGTTCCAACTTACAGACTGGCTAAAACCAATAAGTCGTCCATGGGAAATTGCGTAAGATTTTACAACAAAATTCCAAAAAACGTAACTGAACTAAATGATATAAAATTTAAATCTATTGTCAAGAAGACATTAATTTCTCGGGCGTATTATAAAATCAATGACTATATCTTGGACAAGGATGTTTGGATATGATCCCGATTTGTATTGGCGATCCCTGGCTCCGAAGATTGTACACCTGTGGCCCGTTTCACGAAGCTACAAGTTACAATTTTACAAGTCTAAATCGGCAACATTGGTCATTATGCCCATTGCCATTGGTCATTATTGACCAATGTTGCCGGTTTAGACTTGTAAAATTGTAACTTGTAGCTTAGTGAAACGGGCCACTGCTGTGTTAAATTGTAATTTTTTTTATATTTGAGTTGTGTAAAATAACATTGTTATTTTGATTTATTTAAAAAGTTACACCTCGTTGAGTTTCTTGCCGGTATCTTCTCATCAGAGGTTTTTCCGAACCGGTGGTAAATTTTTTGACATTCATAAGTGCTACCTGTGGCCCGTTTCACTAAGCTACAAGTTACAATTTTACAAGTCTAAACCGGCAACATTGGTCAATAATGACCAATGGCAATGGTCATAATGACCAATGTTGCTGATTTAGACTTGTAAAATTGTAACTTGTAGCTTCGTGAAACGGGCCACTGTAAGCCTAATCTGAATAAAACATTTTGACTTTGACTTTGACTTGCCGAGAGCATCGTGCTGTCCTTTGTTGACTCAATAGAAGCCAGATGACTTTGACAACAGCACCATGGTTTGCTTCACGTAGATTCTTGTCAGATCAAAGAATACAAAGTAGATTTTGGAAGCATCTTGGTAACAACTTAATTACGTGAACGGAGTGTTCATCGGAATAAAAATTTCCAGTTCGTATGCCATAGTAAATGCAGAGTTAGATACAAGAGAACTGCGGGTTGATTTTTTACTTTCGCCAGTATACTTTAGCCGGCATCGTTTGGCGCGTGGCTGGCGGGCGTCGAGCGCTCGAAATTCAAAAGACAACCCACTGGTAGGAGCGCTTGACATGTATACAGCCAATTTGTCCCAACCAATGTTCCAATTAATTTTAAATATCCAAATAAATTTAAATGATAATGACGACACGGCAAAATGTTCAATGATGTTACCTAATGATATTTTGATTCTCTGATCTGAGGGTTTGCCGCAACTTATATTTTTTTATACGAGCATATCGTTTGCTGTCGCGTGTTCTGAGACGACGTCTCGGCGTGCAGGTTCCTTGGAGCAGCTGGCGCTGCGGCTGCTGGCGGCGCGCGGCGGGCGGCGCGCGGCGCGCGAGAGCAGCTCGGCGCCCGCGTCGCCGCGCCCGGCGCGCTCCACGCCCGCGTCACCCGCGCCCGCGCCGCGCCGCGCGCGCTACTCGTCCGCCTCGCCCATCAGGTGAGTGCAGGTTCCTTGAAGCAGCTGGCGCTGCGGCTGGATTTAAGCATTCAACGACAGACAGGAACGGATAGCGGCTTTACTTTGTAGTATGTTTTTTTTATATAGTTTATACAATATAAATAATAATTACATACACGACTAGCTGTTTCCCCAAACCAAAAGGAGTCTTTTTACCTAATATAGCTAACCTTAACTGCTAAAGCGTAGTACCGTCTCACCCAACTTGCTAACCGCGCCGGAGCTGATCGTGTCGATGTCGTTTGCAGGCAGCTGTTGAACTCCCCGCTGCTGTCGCGGCGGCGCAAGAAGCCGTCCGAGAGTTCGGACGACGAGTGCTCCGGCTACAGCGAGGTCAACGGCCGCAACTACCGCGACCTCGAGAGCTTCCAGAAAGCGCAGCTGCGGAACAAGGTACGGCGCTAATCGCGGAATTCGGGGTAAGATCGCCACATTGGCAAATCATAAAAGATGAGAATAAACCGGAAACCTGTTTGATGGAAACGTGTCTGTGTCATTAACTACATACTGTCTTTAAGTGTTTGTCTGGACGGAATAACTAATCTTAGGAATTGTCTAAACTTTAGTTGTATCACAAAGTAGGTACGTTATACATGAATAAAAACTGTGGCGGCCATAGTGCTGAGGTGCTTCGTTGTTCTTGTAGCCTCGCGAAGTTAGGCGCGCCTGACTGAACTGACTACTTTTCCCAGTTGAAGCGTGCGGGCGGCGTGGTGGCACCCGAGCCGAGGGCGGGCGCGGGCGGCGGCGCGGGCGCGGGCGGCGCGGGCGCGCGGCGGCAGCTCGTGATGCACAACAAGGCGCCGATGTGGAACGAGAACAGCCAGGTGTACCAGCTGGACTTCGGCGGTCGCGTCACGCAGGAGTCCGCCAAGAACTTCCAGATCGAGTACCACGGGAAGCAGGTCGGTACAGCGTCGATGCAGGGTCCTATTATTGCCATTATCATAGTGCGGCCCAGGGTGTCGAGACAAGGTGACATTCTGTTAGCGTGAACGTCAGTAGAACCGAAAACATGGATGGACTTGACGTATGGGAGCGAAAGCAAACGTCAAAACCTGTCTATCGTCAATGTCAAACCCATACATTGTTATTTCCAGGGGCGTATTTACTCTAGGGCCATCCAGGCCATGGCCCGAGGCGCCAGGCTGCGAGGGGCGGCAGTCGCCCCTAAAACAAAATACTTTATCGTCATTTAATGGGGTTCCAAAGCAAAATATATTTCTGCTAGCGTTGACGCTCACAGAGAGTCACTTTGTCTGGACACCCGATTAACAGCAGTCTCGCAAATTGTTTAAAGTATGTATATTAATGTCTGGATACAATATCAACCTTTTCAATGCTAACAATAGACATAGGTATCCTCAGGCGTTGATGGCTCAGGACCAGACACCTATCTCATCAAACTAACATATGCCAGGTGGCAACGACAATTCAGAGTACACGTGTGACTCCTGTTTAAGCACGGCAATATAAAAACTGTTCAAGTACCTATGCCGAATTGTCGCTGACTGTTTCACCGTCAGCTTGGTTAAATAGGAGCCAGGAATCAGACAATGACGTACTTTGTAAACTTTATCAACTCAAGTGCTTTTCCCAGGTGATGCAATTCGGCCGGATCGACGGCAACGCCTACACCCTGGATTTCCAGTACCCGTTTTCTGCGCTGCAGGCCTTCGCCGTAGCTCTCGCCAACGTCACGCAGCGGCTCAAGTGAACGGCGCCAGACGTATATAAGGGAGGGGGGCTCGGGGGGTCACGACCCCCCTTAGCCTATACAAACACGCCAATATGTATGGCGTGAAGTCACAGGCAAAAAGTTAACATTTGCACTCCCCTCCCGATGGACTCTCCCTCGTGCGAAAGCTATAGCTACGTCCAAGGAGCGAGGCAGGTCCAGTTTCCCGTCCTGATGCGGCGTCCATTCTGTCTGGCCAGCAACTTTTGCACCTACCGATACTGTAGTGAGATTCTCTAACGCAACATCGTTGCCACCAGCGATGACGACTGATTCCACTTAAAGAGGTTGTAGGTCTCTCACCTCTAATCTCTGTAAGTAGCAAGCAGCGTTAAGCGCAACGATGTAACGTTACCTAGTCTTAGAGAATCATAGCTAAGTACTCCGGACTTGGGGACGATGCGTATACAGCATTCCCTAGCGGGTATCCTATCACGAGTCCGAAATTACATTTACCAAATATACGTTTGCCTAACACTTTATTTAACCTAATGGATGTTTTTTAGTATTATCTTCTTGAGATCACCGAATAGATTTCAATTATCCATTCCATATTCCATTAGGTCAAGTTAATTTTAAAGACTTTCCTGAAAAGTTTACTTACTTTTTCAGTAAAAAAATACTGTCAACTAATAATTAGGTCAAACGCTAGAAGTGGAATGTAATTTCGGACTTGTGATAGGGCGCCTCCAGCGGCTAGCGACCTTTGAATTTTCCGAATGTCGCTTAGCAAGTATCCTTCCAAGTTAGAAAGGAAGGCGTATAGCAACAGAGGGAGTCGTGGTGCCGATGTGACACTAACCGCAATTCTTAGAGACTTTAATTAATACTTAAACCCCTGAAATCGGAAAAAACTTCAGGCGTAAAATCTGTGAAAAATCAACAGTAATGATACTGACGATTTTTCATACAAAACTTTGAAACGGAACAGTTTCAGTGTCACTTAAAGATAACTGAGCACGCGGTGACATTTGTTGGCTTTTATTCTTAAAATGTTAATAATTAATTGTAACTTTTTCATACATTTTCGATGGTACATGACAATTTTATTGTTATGAATGAATTGGTGGTGTCATAAACTCGAATAAGAGTTTAATCTGTTAACGAAGCGCAGGATATTTTAATGCTATGACTTAAACTAAACTCTAGAAAATAACTGAAATCATTCCGTACATTCCCATCAAATGCATCCGGCACAATCGCATTATTGAACAACCGCTGCCAGTCCTTATAATTTGCTATCATCATTTTTGGAACTGGCGAATACAGATATGCTTGTTTATTGCGCGCTCTAATGCATAACCGTATCCCTAGTCGAATAACAGGCGCTGAAGTTTGCGCTTTACTCTTTTTATAGAGAACACGTTACAATGTCTATTTAGATACGTGAATTAAGGCGAACCTGCTTCATGTTACTAACGGTCAAACTGAAGTCAAACGTACAGTCAAAGACAGACATAAGTAAGTGCTCATTAAACTGAGCACTGAGGTGCAATTTTTCTAAAGGGTACCATATAAATACATTATGAAATTACTGTATCTCCCTTTCGAACATACATAGACAATCACTCTCAGTTCCGTCTTTAATACTCACTTTACGTTGTCTTGACTGTATAGCGGCCCCAACGTCATTTGACTGACAGAAAGATAACTTATCCCTTAGTGCAGTTATCTAATTAGTGTCATGAAATTAGGAAGTTATGCACTGGGGAATAAATTCAATTTGTGTCAGTCGTGCTAACGCCGCATGTTTGATGTCGATTCGGCTAGTTAAATGATGACATGCGGTCTTATTATGATTTCGCTGTTGAGCCACCTTGAATCATGCGTTTAAACAAATGGTCTATGCAAACGGATCAAATACGATAATCAAGTGGCAGGCCAAACTATAACTTAATCTTCCTACACCATTTTCATAGAGAGGGCCGTGCGGGATTCACACAGCCAAAGACTCGCTTTCATACAAGTCATTAGAGTAGAGTGCCGAGACATAGACAAGTATTTTGTACCAAGCTTAGATAGGTAGCTTTGAAAGTATTTCCATTCGCGCCGCCGGCGCACGTGGGATGGCTGTGGCTGCTGACACCGCTGGCTTACTGCAGACATGGCTAGTTCCATGTTTGGTTTTTAGGGTAATCGGGGTTCAAAATTGAATTTTGAGTACATAAACACTAGTTAAGTAGGTGTTTTTGAACTAGCGAGATCTTATCTGCTTAAATATCGATCGCACATCGACAGTTAGAAATAAAAGGTGTTAACTAAAAGAAAAAATCAATGAAATGAATGAATTCAATGCCAGAAAAATGCCGCTAGTTTAAACATATCCTATAGTAAGGTTAACCTGCGATATCTCGACGGTTCGACCGGCTGTAGGCTCGACGGTCGGAGCGTAAGTAGCCACTCTTATACTATACCCGAAAAACAAGAGTAAAACAATATTTAGGTACAAATGTTAAATATTTTGTCACAATAGACGGTATATCCGCCGACCCCTGTGAGATACTGTATATTGGCCTATAGTTAACGTTACATTATTGAACGTCTATATTGTTGGTCCATTTTTAGATGAAGTAGCCTTTATTGTTCTCGATAATGGCAAAGGCCACGAGAATTCTCGTACCCATGCGATGGAGCCACACCGTTCTAATACTGGCCATCACAAATGGTGGTACTATATATGTATACTACTTAAAATAAAATAGAGCCCACTCGACTTTTATCAGTAAAACAAAAATATAAAAACATGTGTGTACCAAAGCATGTTTTATTAATTGTTTATACATCAAATTAATGCAATAAAAACGTAATTTTAAAACGTGCATTGTAGGAAACATAGGAACTTATTTTTAAGCGAGCGATTTTTGAATCTCACCGGGTGACTAAAGCTCACTAAACTGGCCGAATCTCTATGAAAAACGGCCATTTTGCTGAGCTTTAGTCACCCGGTGAGATTCATAAATCGCACCCCATATGTTCCAATTACAGAGACAAGCCAAGTGGGCCCCATTTCGTTTTGAGTAGATTACATAGTCGGGGCAAGTAAAGAAAAGATCACATTGAATCCTAGTCTCGGATAATTAATCACTGTAGAATTAAATGTATACCTAAACTTAATACAAGTTAAAGTCAAATTTATTATTCCGTGGAATTCTGACGTTTCTTGGCAAAAAACTATTTTTTGAAACTGTGGTGAGAAATACAAAGAAAAATAAATGCAAAACATAAATGTTGTAATTGAAATATATATACAACTTTACAATCACTTCAATGTATTATTCATCCCTGTGCCCAGACGACAGACTTGTTGTATATCGAATCACTCGAAAATGTACCGACTGTGGAGGGTCTAGCGGACCCCCCCAATTTTGATGACTTTAATATGGCACTTAGAAAGATGAAGAATGCCAAAGCACCCGGGTTAGACAGTCTACCGTCGGAAATATATAAATATGGCGGACCACACATTAAAAAGAGGTTATTTGACCTAATTCTGGCAATTTGGGAGTGTGAAGCCGTGCCGCAGGATTGGAGAGATGCTACCATTTGTAAACTATATAAGGGCAAAGGTGATTTAGCCGATTGTGGCTCATACAGAGGTATCTCTCTTCTATCAGCAGCAGGTAAGGTTTTAGCTCACATTATTAACAGCCGTCTATCCTGTCACGCGGAAACTATTCTTCCTGAAACACAATGTGGATTTCGTCCCGGTAGAGGCACGGTAGATGCCATCTTTGTTGTTAAACAACTTCAAGAAAAAAGCCTGGAACAATACCGTCCCCTATATATGTGTTTTATCGATTTAGAGAAGGCTTTCGACAGAGTTCCGCGTGAGGCCCTGTGGATCGTGTTAGCTAAAGCTGGTTGTCCTGAGAAGTTGTTAAACTTAATTCGTCAGTTCCATGAAAACATGATGGTAAGAGTTCGACATGAAAATGACCTCTCAGATCAAATCTCAGTGACAAGTGGCGTAAAGCAGGGTTGTGTTTTGGCTCCCACTTTATTTTCTTTGTACTTTGCCGCTGTGATGCGTGATGCGATGAAGTCTTGTAGAGATATGATCCAGATAAGCTCGAGGATGGATAAAAGTGTTTTCGATCTGTCCCGCTTTAGAGCTAAGCAGCGAGTAAAGAGGATTCCTGTTCTTGACGTCTTGTATGCCGATGATCTTTGCCTAATGGCTGATTCCGTGGAGTCCCTGCAAGCTTATGTGGACTGCTTGAACGCTTCGTGTCATAAATTTGGTCTGATTATAAGCATCAGCAAAACTCAAGTCATGAAACAGCCCCCGAGGGGTTGCTACGAAGACGTTTCTGGTGTCAGCTTGGGTGGCAGGTCACTGGAGGAGGTTGGGCTTTTTAAGTACCTCGGTAGCCGACTGAGGAAGGATAACACCTTGGCATCCGAGATTCCGGCTCGAATAGCGGGAGCTGCGGCGGCTTTCGGTAAGCTGAAATCACGTGTTTGGGACTCTCATGATCTGAAATTACAAACTAAAATTTTGATCTATAAAGCAATAGTCCTGCCAACACTTCTGTATGCCGCAGAAACTTGGTGCTGTTATAGAGCAGACATCAAGCAACTAGACTCCTTTCACCTTAAGTGTCTAAGGTCAATTTTGCGCATAAAGTGGCAGGACCGAGTTCCAAACACGGAGGTTCTACGTCGAGTGGGAATGTCTGGAGTGGAAGCACTCATTTTAAAGCACCAACTGAGGTGGGGTGGCCACATCTTGCGCATGGACGACGGTAGACTGCCGAAAGCGGTGTTCTACTCCGAACTTTCGTGCGGGAAACGAAGGCATGGGGGGCAGCACCTACGTTATAAAGACGTGCTAAAACGCAACCTTGCAGCTTGCCACATTGCAAGTGATGATTGGGAGAACCTTGCAAAACTCAGACCGGAGTGGCGCCGCAGGGTTCATGAAAGGGTGGATCTTTTCGAGCAAGCACGTCTCGAAGGTCTAGACGCAAAGCGTTTGTTACGGAAGAGTCAACCCAAGCCCTCTTATGCCTATACTTACGACTCGGCTGGCCAACTCTTTTGTGCAGCATGTAACCGGGTCTTTAAAGCAAAGTTGGGTTTCGCAAGCCACGTGAGAGCGCATCACCGAAACAAACCGGACTGAACCAAATGCAGGAGTCGCCGTCACCGGATACGGTGTGGAGGACATGAATTAAAACAAACTTGATTTAATTTTAAATCGCACGACTGAGACATAATAAAATATTTAATTATATTCTGAGGAAATAATAAATTGTTGTGGGTATCATTCTGATATTATCACATATTACAAACCTTCGGTTTAAAATTATATTTAAATATTTTATCCACACACAATTTATTTCGTAATTGTTATTCCATTATTTAAAATCTTACAAAAATAGACCGCAAAACGTCAGCTATCAACTGTTATTTTCCCATCAAACTATACAAAATTATTGTATGCTATGTCATTCGGATTCTTATTTTAATTCTAGAATAAGCTTGGACTTCTTTGTCCGTGATATTTTGGCTGTTTTCGTTGATTTTATTGCTGCTAGTCCGTTGGTTTGGTTTTTGTTACGTTTCTGTTTTCTACCAATAATTTGTACAGTAGAAAAAATGTTTCTCATCCCTGAAACGTCTTATAATGACAGGTGCCAGAATTCCAGGGAATTAAAAATGCGAGTGTAAAGTGAAATTTACATGCCCCGACAAACATGGCATCGGGGAAGGTTTGCATTTGTATGACTGAGCAACCATCTTAGTCAGAATTTGACGTATTAATCCAGACTACTCGAGATATTTTGTATTATTTGATTGTTTAGTATATAGATGTTATGCACTGAATTCTTCATATACACCATGTTCATTGTTTACTCTTATTACATTGTAAAAACTTAGGTACCTGTTTATCATTTTGGTTAGTCTTCTGTTATTTAGTTTTTCGTGAATGTTATTATTTGTTATTTGAGTTCGGCCTAGCGTGTTAATATTTTTTATTAGGATATTCATTTGCTAGAGCCAAGTCATTGTACTTAGTAAACTATTATACTTACACGGTAACGTGCTAACTGTATCATTAATATTATTATTGTTGTGTTATGTGTACCTTCTCTGTAAGATTGAATTTATAACATATTTTACTAGGTTGCTGATATTGAGTGAGGTCCATAATGATATTAGCATAATTCGATTATACACATTAATGTTGTGGCCAAACTGATCAAGTATGTCTATAATTCGGTACTTTGTTTTAGGGATCGAAAGGATAATTAAATTATCTTGTTACTTATCAATCTTTTCTAAAATTATAAATGCTCAAGTGATTGTTTGTCCGTCCATCACGTCGTAACGGAGAGTCAGAATGACTTGCTTTTTTTGTATAGGGCTAGTTGAAAGGCCGGAGAAGGATGTAGGTACGCTATTTTTTTATCCCGATCGAATAAGTAACTCCTTTGAACATTGTGTAACCTACGCAAACGAGGCCACGGGCAAACACTAGAAGATCATAACTAATTAATGCCAAACGAAGGGCCCGGGCACTTGCGTGTGTGACGTGTAGGTTTCCGTCCCTTACGCACACGCTAACTGTTTAGAAAGGGATACATAATTTATCCACGTAAAGCCCAAGTTCGTTTCTTGTTCAACTCGTTTTAAGCCATTTAGAAAAGTTCAAAATTACACCTGACAGAAGGCCTGTCAAAAGGCCTTTTGAGCGTTACGATGCTATGTGCGTGACAAAAGTTAGCTGCCGAAGTCTCTGTACGAGCTTGGTATCATTTTCATTCAGATCAGGCGGAATCCAGTGTAATTTGGTTGAAAAAGCCTCGTGCCAAAGATCGCGCGTGGCCATATTTTGTTTGCATTATAATAGAACTGACCCACTCTGGTGATCTGATAATGAAATAGATAATAGCAAGATGTGTAATTATCTTT
This sequence comes from Ditula angustiorana, assembly GCA_963691745.1. NCBI lineage: Eukaryota > Metazoa > Arthropoda > Insecta > Lepidoptera > Tortricidae > Ditula > Ditula angustiorana. Next base: position 4,431,734 of record OY829479.1, read on the forward strand.
TTCGAACCCTGCGTTATTAGGGAAGAGAACCGTCATAGGATTTGAGGATGAGTCAGCACTGTTAATTACTGCTTATTGTAGGCTGTCAAACCCTTCACCCCACGGCGGTTCTTTTACCGCGCAAACTCTTTCGTTTATCTCTTCTTGGTATTACCCCTATCCAAATAATAAGAGAAGCTTGTTTGTCACATGTCCAGCCACCATCATATATCTACACAGAGTTTTAAAAGATTTAAACGCGACTGTCAAGCGAGTAGGAAGTCGTATAGATGTTCAACATGTATAGCCGACCATATACTTAAGTGAAGGAATGTTGCAGGCAAACAACTTGAGCATAAATCGAGTGGAGGGGTATGTTTGCGCATACACATTTGTACTAGAAACGGCTACTGAGCAGTCAAGGTCAGTGCTCAAGATGCATGCCGGGAACTGTAACTGACAATACTGTAAGAGTCAACCAGTCTAGTCATGTTGTTTTTGTAAACATCCCTTCAATTGCTTGACCACTTTTGAACCTTCGCCCTTTGTAATACGGTCGAAGTGGACAAGCAATTACTTGGTCGATTATACCATCAGCTTCAAATATATCGGAGCGAGCAAGATGGTCCAAAATATCTGAACACGCCCGAACGTATACATATTTTTGACCACCTCGCCCGCTTCGGTATATTTGATGCTTGTCCTTGACAAAAAGGTTCATTTAACTCCTTCAATATTTTAGTAGTTACTACCTTAAGAGATTAACTATCTAGGTAATCTTGTGTGAATTTGTGCAATTTGTTATCATGCTCCTCGACGGAACGTACATATCTCTGGTTAATTATTTATCTATAGAGAGCAAAATGTGATGCGTTTTGATTTTCGCTCATTATTTTAAGACTGCACATAGTAGATATATTTTGTGATACTCATTTTATTGGTTTTTAAAGTAATTAATGGTTAATTAAAATTAAGTCACCGTAATTTGTAGGTATTGTAAAGCCAAAGTTGCATTTGTTTTGTTTGCGTAAAGCGTGCTGTGCTACCACGGTCTCGCTGCCTGTCTGAGAGAGATGCAATTACATGTTGGAGTAAGAAATAAACAAAAAAGAGAAAGCTGTTATTGAATTGTTGTTAAACCTTTTTAACGCCGACGACGCATAGACAAGTTGTCACTATCACTCCAAGTCGTCATTATGTCAAACGCGAACTTGAACCTTAACCGTATGCAAGTAGGGCGCTGTTACGCCGTGTATTTGGACGACTATATGGGTCGGTGGCGTAGTAGACACGACAGCTCCCGACGCTTTTAGGCGTCCTTGGCGTTAAAAAGTTTAACAATGAATGTGTTGACTGCGTTTCTCATTTTAAATGAAAAATATTGTGCATGAACATAGGCTCTAACCATTTTGTTTTGTACCTTGTGTCGTGTTTATCCGACATTTTTTAATGACCATGAATGAACTCCAATTTATACCTTCATCTCAGACATCTCAGACAGTCACTGGCCGTAAGTTACCAGCTTGGTAATAGTTCCGTTTCGTTACTTGTACTGTATGTTGACGTGTTTGTTGTCACCTCGATCGCTTTTTATTTGCTGTTCCACTTGTCATTTGTATATATGTACCTACTATAGTGACAAAGTGTAAATAAAAAATATTCTCCAGATAAAAAGGCATCTGTGTTTTATTTAAACGATTACTTATGAATAAATAACTGTAGCATAAAGCGCGACATGCGGGTCTTCTGTCGGCCAGGCATTTTCAGTAATAACCACATCATTTTCTGCCTCACTATTTCATTGAATATCAAGTCAAATTTAAGAGTTAAAGATACTTGACCAGAAGAGAAACATCCATAATTAATTATAGTTATAACACATTTTGCTTTAAACTCATAATCGAACACAAACACAGCAATCGGAAAGAGCACTGCTTTTCGAATACATTTCAATAAATGAAGTCATATTTTATATTTGTTAGTTGACGATTGCAATACGACCTACACGACACATAAAAAATACCTTGGATCTGTTATGTGACTTACATATAACGTGAAATAAGGAGTTTACTTTACTTCGTGAAAAATACTTTTTTTGTAATGCGGTACCTTAACGTAGATGCATCTCTCCCGGATTTAAAACCCTTCCACGGGGCTAGCAAGTTTGTACAACGTTGCAGGACAGTCATATGCTAAAGCGACCAAAAGGTACTTGCTTACTGATAACTGCAGCCTGTTGGACCAACTGGCCAACTGTGTACAACAAGTGGTATAACTTACATGATTGGTTGGAAATGATGTCATTATTAATGATATTACTGCCTTTAGGTAAGCGGCGCCCCCCGCGGGGGACGCGGGCCCCCGTGCTAGTCGCTCTCGCTCGGGCTGCGGCCCGGGACGTAGTCTTCGTCGTCTTCGTCAGATATCTCCAGGTCGTCCAGGTCTTGGAACAGCGACTCGTCCACTTTAACTGCATCGCCTGCAACATTATAAATAAATACCTTTAAATAATTGACAACAATGAACAACGGGTACAGGACAAAATACTTTCTGAAATAGATATAACATGAATGGCTTGGGTACAAACATCTGTATGCATCATACAAATGTGTCCCCGTATGGGCACCCATAACCTCTAGCTTTATAGCTTCACTAGGCTATGAGGCTATCCGATCTTTGAATAATAGCTTTATTGTCTAGTATACCTTGTGCTGAGCATAAATAAACAATTGGAGTGGGTATCTGCTTTTGACATAGTTCAACTATAAAAGCTGTCTGCCCGGGTAATTAACCTCACTGTATTCGCCGACAAACTTCGAGGCAAAAGAAACAGTTATTTTTCGGTAATAAGTCCCCATATACCATTATAATCGTTTTCGTAATAATCCTTTTTTACAAATATAATAAAAATTAATCCAAATCGCTTTAGCGGTTTTCGAGTGAAATTGTATAGTCGACCAAGTAATTGGTTGACCACTTTTGTACTCTATCCCTTTGTAATACGGTCGAAAAGTGGTCAAGCTATTTCTTGGTCGACTATTCAAATGTACATACATTTTTTTATTTAACCTTTACGATGCCAAAGACCGATATACCCGCACTATGAGTTCGACGTTAATGATCGATATGGTCAAAGCGTACAATATAAAAGTGACCTACGTGTATTGACATAAGGTTCAACTTCGTTACTTACAAAAAAAAACTTGGCGTGTGAATGACGCCTTTGGTATTTGTCGTGGCGTTGAACTCGTTAAGACTAACTAGCGGAACACCCGCGACTTCGTTGGCGTGAAGTTCAAAAATGCCGTGCACTTTGCAGTTCGCCTTTGTACAGTCAGCGTCAAATATACCGGAGCCGGCAAGGTGGTCAAAAATATCTAAACACGCCCGAGCGTATTTGACAATAGAGTCGAGAAACAAACTGGAACAAATTACCTTGCTACTCCGCGAAACCAGTGCCGGGCTCGTGCAAAAGAAGAAGAAGTCCAATTTTGCAAAACATTTGATAGACACAGATCATACATTATCAGATGCTCATTCTTATGAAATATTACACTTTTGCAAAAAGGGATTTCGTCTGAATGTTTTGGAGCATTTGGAAATAGTTAGGTACAACAACGCGGGATCCATTGTCAATGAACAGGTTAATTTTCCTTCTTCTCCTTTATTGCGGGTATGCTTAAATTCTGTCTTTAACAATGGGGGTAGCTGAGATTGAGATAAATTTTGAGGGTAGGCTTTGAGAAAAATAATAAGGGTAGTTGTGCAAAAATGTTGGCGGTAGGCGGGATTAAAGAAAAATGTTTTAGTTTGTCAGTACGCCATTCGTTCAAGTAGCGAACGGTCGTACTGTTTCTTTGATCTTGATGATGCCTCGTATAGAGGCGAAACGCGCGTCGATCGTGTAGTTTTAGTGTTTAGTGGTGGTGGTGTGTAGTTGAGTCTGTGTGATATATGTTGTTTCGTGTGGAAGCGGAGGAGGGTGGGTTTTTGCATGAACATATATGTGTCGCACAGACGCAGCTATTTTGCACGAGCCCGGCACTGGTTTCGCGGAGTAGCAAGGTAATTTGTTCCAGTTTGTTAATATGGACCTCCGCAAAGTAACGCCTGAATCTATTAATTAAATAGAGTCGAGTTCAGATATTTTTGACACCTTGCCCGCTCTGGTATATTTGACGCTGACTGTACATCACTGTATCTCTTTTGTAATTTATGTTTTTTGTACAATAAAGAATTTACATACATACATACCTTGCAAATAAACTATCGCCTATGTGTTACTCTAATATATAAGCTATATTACTGTTTAGTTTTATCAAAACATTCAGTAGTCTTTGCGTGAAAGATTTACCATCATCCAGGAATTTGAGGTCAGATTCATTGAGCGTGGTGTCCCTCAGGAACAGTTCTTTGCCTGTCAGCTTGTTGTTCCCTTTGAGCTCCCTCTCCCGTTTCGCAGGGATTCCCATATCGATTTCAAACTGTTTCCTCCACGCTAGGAAGGACTCCACTGTAACCCTGGTGCCTTCGAATCTTTTCTGAAATATCAAAAAACATTTAAATATTTTCACAACTTAAAACGGTTTTGCCAGCGTGATTTTTTTTTAACGTTATGTATGTTATGTGTACGTAGGTATGTTACGGGATAAAAAGTATCCTATAATACAAGACATGACCTGACATCCAAATTTCATCTAAATTCATCCAGCCATATCTTGCCACTATCTGTAACTGCTATATTTATTTATTCAAACTTTATTATTGCACAATAAAAACAATAATGTACAAATGGCGCACTTAATGCCATAAGGCATTCTCAACCAGTCAACCATCAGGCTAAACAGAAAGTATAATGGTGCAGGATCGGTGCTACAGTGTTTAGATATTATTTTACATTTATTTGGGCTCAAACAATGGTATAATAAAACTTATGCTGATAAACAGTTGCCACATGTATGTTAGAAAGGAGATATAGGATTTACTTAGGACATTGAGTAGTTAATTTGATTATTTTAAGGCTCAATTTGTCATTTCAATAAACTAACAAAATGTACTGCTTTTTTTTTCAAATGTTATTTTGGTACAGTTTTTTATAGTGTTAAACGAACAAATCCTCAGTTTGACGGGAATAATTCAATGTTTAATGTATATTTCTTGGTACTTTGTGATAACTCCTCTAAGTATTCAAGCAGAATTTAAAAATAGGATTTAACTGATATAGGGCCAATTAAAAAAAATTATTAGTCTACCTGTTCTGCTTCTTCGTCTGCTTTGAGTTTGGCGAGGACCTTCTCCTCCCGCTCGCGCTTGACGCTGTCCCACTTGTCGCTGAGCCACTCCTGCCCCGCCGAGACCAGCGTGAATATCATCACCATCCCTAGGTTCTCTGTAGCCTGCAAGTCAAAAACGTTAAGCACAATCTCCTCTGAAGCACTCTCTTGCTGAGGAAATAGTAACAACATTGTTACACAAATCTCTGGCCTTTTTAGTGAAAATAAGTAAGCTTGGTTCATTCTTACTTGTTTAAAGTGGTAAACAAAATTCTAGTATGAAATTTGTAATACCAAAATTGTGTTTAACACCTAAATTTTAACAGCCATTATCTGAATTTTAAGACACATTCAACTCATTTGGTTTTTTCAATAGTTACAGCATATAAGGGTGTACCAGGTTTAGTATTTCTTGGATGACAGATATTAACCAAGTCATGGATGCTCAGATTTTCCAAGTAGGCAATTTAATGTACACAGTTTTGTCGCAGGGCTACAAATTTCGTAGGTAACTCTATGATATTCATTAAGAAGTACCTGATAAAAAACACGCAAAAGCTGAATTGCGAATGGTTGGGTTTGGCAGGCAAATTCAAATGGCTTGGCGGGCCAACTTGCGGCCTGCGGCCCTGGGGTTGGCCTGCCTTGCTCTAAATCATTGCTTCTTAACCTTTTTCAGTGTTGTTTCCACAAAATCAATTGTACAATGCCAAAACTTCAAATCATTCAATCAACCAGTTGGCCTCCCTTACCAATTACTTGACTCTCGTGACATTGGCAATACTGTTATTCAAATGATGGATCTCTCGCAAATTTTAAAGATTTGTCAAACATTAACAAATTGTGATCCCAAATATTTAAACAATACCTAACAATAGGTATATCCTTTTTGAGATTAGTAATGACTACTAAATAGTGATTCAAGTATATTAATAAGGGAACTACTAAAATGTATTAACTCTGCACAAAATCAAGTGATGTGTTTGCCACTCGGCACAGATACATAACACCCAAAATTATATTATTAGGCTTTTCTACAAAGGAGCCGTTCAAGTATTACGTAAGCAGATTTACTACAATTATTTACCCCCCCATCCCCCTTGTCAGCAAAAGTAATCAAAACTCTTACCCCCCGCCATGCTTACGTAAACATTGATATGCATTTTTCTTTTAATGTATTCTTTTTTTTATTGATTCATGAGCAGCAGATATAATTCTAGAAATAAGAAAATTAAAAAGTGCTTCTCAATGTTGTATGTCTGCTTACTTTTATCTGATTTTGGAACGCCTACGTCGTTCTCATCTCATCGAACCATTCAACACCTTGGTGCTCTAAATTTTGAATAATGCACATCAGTTCCATATGTGTAAAAAAGTAAATAACTATTGCTGACGTAATCACCATCTAGACCCCCCACCCCCCCATGTCATCAAAAATAAGCACAGCAAGGACCCCTCCGCCCCCCTATACTGCTTACGTAATACTTGAACGGCCCCAAAAGACTAAATTCAGTTCCTTTTTGTAAGTATTCTGGGAGATTTAAATGAAAAGTGTTAAACAAGTTCATGCTCAAACAAGTTTTTCTCAAAAAATTTGTACACATAATCAAACTATGAGATTTTGTATTACTAAGTTACATTCCATGTTGACATGTAACGAGACGAGACAGTTCACTTTTTGTTGCATATTGTACTAAAAGGTAAAATATTGAGACCATCTCAATTGAAATGTAACTTGTGAGAGGCTTGCGGCTATCCTGGTTTTATTTTGTTAATACGTAATATCTTCTACAAAGAGTGAGCTCATTATTTAGGAGAAACTTGAACATAAATTTCAAGAAATACTCAAACAAAGATGTTTAAAATATAGTTAATAAAAAATGCTATGGGATCCACACCTGTTCCATTAAATGATTAAGAAATTCCTCTTTGTTAACGATGTTGTCGAAGTTCTCTTCATTTTCTATCTCTATGAGAGGCACCTCATCTGGGTACTTTGCTGTGTACGTAAACGTGAGCTGACAAGCCAGCCCTTCTCCATCGTCGAACCCTTCCGACTTTATCGGGATAGAGAACTTGTGAAATGGCTGTGTTTCTATAACTGAAACAAAAATAAAATAAGCAACCAAGACTAAAGAAACGAAATGAAACTAACATTATTGTTGTAGGTTTCACTAACGACTTACTTTGCATATCACCGTAATAGATGGAATCTAAAGCTTCTACCTCGCTCGTTTGTTCATACTGGTAATCCATAGTTGTTTTTGTAACAAATTCGAGTAATCTTCTAATTCAATTCCATGGATATACATACACACACGCCGCCGCAATGCATTTGATTTGACTTGACACAAAATGTGAAATGAACAAGTAGACAATAGCTGTCAAGTGTCAATTTTATGTGACACTTGTGAAGTGTATTTTCTTTCATAATTTATTCATCATAACGCCGCGTTTTAGACGCGCGTTGAGGACGAGTAAAATGAATTCTACTGTGAGGACATAGCACAGGAAAATAGCTGTCGTATGTATTCTATTCTCTTCTCTACTTATGAATGCAAAAACCAGATAAGCTTTTTAATGTTTTTTGTTTTGACGATTCACGATTCGGAGTGGGTTCATTTCGGCTGAAGGGCTTTCCACCCATAGCCTCGAATAAATTTAAAAGAGAAAACAGAGTGCGCTATGGTGCGCTACTGAGACTACTACTATATCTCTCTAATCTGTGATCTGTGCTACTGACTGTGACTTTATAATATAAATATATAAAAATAATATTTAATATTATCCCAATATTCTCTCATTTGCCGTTCAAATTCTACAGAAATGGAAATAGATTCACCAGAAATGATACCATCTGATAACTGCCGCACGGTGATAGATTCAAACGATTCTGGGTAAGATGTTTCGAAAATGTAATGTTATTATTTCTACAGTTCATAAACATCTCATTAAAATAATATCAATATGTTTTTCAGAAATATCGAGAATAACTCCCAAATATCAAATGACCACATCACGGAACTGCAACAACAAGTGATTGCAAATTTTCAGAAGCCAAATTTACCCAATGTGAATGTTCCTGAAAGAATCATTATCTGCCTAGATGTGTGCTACGACGACCAGAACTCTCTGTACAGGCTCGGCGATGGAACTACTTTCACACCTATCAACATGATGAAACGGATTTTGGACTTTTTTCTTCATTCAAAACATGCTATCAATAAAAGGACTGAATTTGCATTACTAGTCATGAGGGACAGCGAACCACTGTGGGCACAAAACTTTACAAACAATTTGAAAGACATTTTCAATGCGATTGATTGTGTTCATCCAGAAAGTTGTACTGCAGAAACATTTGATTTTAAGAATGTGTTCCAGTTGATTAAACATAAAGTGGAAATACCTGATTATAAGCAGTCCGAGTGCATACTACCTCCACCGTATGTGGTGCGCATGCTTGTTTTGTACGACAGGTCTGACTGCTTACCACTCATACCTCAGGATGATCCATATTTCATTTTTCTCAAAAAACAAATGTACTTTTATATAGACATCCTCCTTGCTCATGAGGAAGAATGTGGAGAGCACAAATGTGCAGAAATTTATGATGCTCTACAGGATTTGGATAATGGCTACTCATATGTGTATGAAGTATCAAGAAATGCAACAAAGATCCATGATTGTATTGCAAAATTACTGGCCCATCCTCTTCAACGACCTCTACAGAGAATTGCTAATTATACATTTGGTGTAAGACAATAATTGCTTAAAGTAAGAATAAAAACTGATATTATTCTTGTTGTTTATTAAAAATCTTCTCTATGCCTACAACCTAAAGCCTACTGGTGAAATCGCATTTTTGTCATAGGCATATATAGGTACAGGAAGGGGGTTTGTGGGGTTCATGAAAACATATCTTTTATTACCAACTAGCTGACCCGGCGAACTTCGTACCGCCTAATTATTGGAGGCATATTTGCTCACCGTTTAGACCTACCCTGGACTACGACAAACATTTTAAAACCAAAATCAGCTCAATCGGCCCAGCCGTTCTCGAGTTTTAATCAGACTAACGAACAACAATTCATTTTTATTTATATAGATAAGCACCCATCTGTTGCTTGATTTTAATTTTGGTAAGAATATGTATGGATAATTTGTATGAAAACCTCTTTAGTGTATGCATATTAAACAAAGATGCACTAAATAATGCAATACATCAAATAATCTAAATATAATGTGAAAACAGTTAACAGAACAAGAGCTAAGTTATCCTTTACTGTTACACATATATCTGTTCAGTCACTAATTTCACATTTTTCAAATGTTGCCTTCATAACTGAATAGAAATGTAACTTTTGAGAGCCATAAATACATGGATGATTCATCCATATATTAAGACTAATTCGACCAGCCTTGATTCATCTGTGCTGTGGCCAGTACATGTATTTGAATATGTAGTAAAACTTTTTACCGTCGCTAAAAATAGAGAGAGAAATGCCGAGCAGGTTGCTAGCCTGTACTACAGACAGACAGAGGTAGGAGAATTATAACTGATAATATCACGCCTTTTGATACATAAATAAAACAGACTAGTTTTCCTTTTTACATGTTTATTTCAGCTCTTCAAGGGATTATGATGGTATAAAAAAATCTAGGGCTATCACACAAGTTTCAAATAATTCCACACTGTGTTATTGCAAGTGGAATAAACCTGCATCACTACAATGTTTCGCCTATAAAAGCATCAGATATCCTTTCAGCTGGTATTCTAAACAAGGCCCAGTTTACGATTACTGTCGATGTTGTATATATTAATTTCAGCACAATTTCCAATCTTAATTTCTTACTTGAATGTGAAAGTCTATTAAATTCTAAATTTCCAGCACAGCCACAGTTGAATTCCATACTTACCGAAATACATCATACACTATCAGCTGTATTAATAATATAGTGATTATGAATGACAAGTATGTATGATACTGTGTGTACGCTGGGGTTGTCCCAGGACAGTAGAAGTCTAGATATTATACAATAAGCTAGAATTGAGCAGAGACAATGTAATAAAAGAAAATACATAAAATAGAATATGAAAAACTCTTTCAGTTCAAGGGCATGCCAGTAAAGATTGTCTCTGAGAGAATTAAGACACATGTCTTAGTTACATACCTCTTTAATTTCCTTACTTCCCAAAAATTCATTCAGAGATAATTACTAAATTCAATCCACCAAAGATGCAGCTGCTAATAATTTTAACAAGCAAATGCAAAACGATTACATTTTATTCAAAACAAAACTTATTAAGCTGTACATCTGAGTAAAGGATATAAAAAAATAAAATTAAAGAATCATGTAAATGATGCATATAAAATAAAATAAAACGCTACATATTTACAACATTCGTCTTTAGATCTTAACTGATTTCAAACAATTACAACATAATTAAGTTAATCAAAAGCCTGAAATCGCACACTGAATACAAAGTAATACAGACACAATAATTATGTACAAACGAGAGTCACTAATATCACTTCACTATATGCTAAATTTAAAGCAACTGAATTACAAATATAATGTAGAATTTAAAGAAAGTATACAATAAATAAAGCTTTTTTTTAATATAATCATAACGATTTTAAATTGCAAATTAATCCAAAGTATACTAGAGCTACGTTATGTTAAATCTGAGATCCTAGGGATTAACGATACGCTATCGACGCCTAAGATTTGACACTGGTTGATTTAAAAACAAATAAATAACTTCACTTATCAGTCTCACCACTTTTAAAATCTATGTACAATGTGTTATGAACCCAGCATTCGCGAACCTCGGCGCCAACGAAACAATTCAATTAATTGAAACAAGTGATCAGCTGACTCCCTGCAGTGTTGGTGAACCAAACAGTCCGACTGCAGACAAGAGAGTGGTAAGAGAAGAAGCATGACAGTAGGTTAATTATAAATGGAATGACAATAATCATCTTAAAGTACACAAAAACAAGCCAATGATTATAATTTTTAGATGTAATTATCTAAGTTAAAGCGTTAACTCGATGGCTACACAGCCATCAACCAAGTTTGCATTCGCGCGATGCTAGTTTACGAACAATGCAATTTATACAAATACAAACAATATCGGTTTAGATTGTAGGTTACAATCAGTTTTTAATTTAGCTTGTTACACAGTTACAAAGAACAAGCTTACTTTGTAAGAACTACGTTCTCTTAAACATGTCAATAAAGTAGCGTTAAGTAATATCGCGGAGTATTTTAGGTTTAGGGTTAAATATTCACATCGCATTCGAAACTAATTTATACTCAAAGCGCCAACATTGTGATGAGATGAAACATACTATATGTATGATAACGAGGGTACCATTCGTTCAAAAGCAATTATGTTAATTGCAAGGAAGACAGGACTAGATGATTCGATATTACATACTTTTAAAATCATTTAACCACTTACTGTACATAGTATTATCGTCTATTAAAATATCCGCCGCTTTCTCACCGCGCGCAGGAGTCTCTCGGATACGCATTGTTACATCAATGTCTGCAATGGAATGTCGTTTGAGAATATCAGTCTTATCGGCGAAGTTGAGTGACGGGATAAAGCGGTTTGAAACATTCCGAGACGGCTCCCTAACTTACGAGCCCCCAAGTACGCCCCGACTGCAGTCGCCGCCGCCTTTTCTTTATACAACACTATTATTTAACCATGAACTGGCTTTAGCAATAACGATATCCTAGATTACATATAATGTGATGACCTAGTGTTAAGAGTTAGTTTAGGATAGCAAATCTATTTGGCTATGTCTGGATGCATCTCGCGGTGTCCATGCCGAGCCTATCATTAATTCTTGCATTGCATTTTTCAATAAGTCTCTTTAAGTCGCCTCAGACCACGCATCCATTTGGAGCATCCATTGGTGAATTTTAAGTGCCGATAATTCCATCACCGACTGTTGGTTCGAAAATTCTTCTTGCTTCTTGCTACTACCGATCGATAGATCTTGCGAGTATCGAAAGCGCACCATCACTAGTGGAAACACTCCAAATGAATGCGCGTCAGTGGCGCAAGTGGTCAAGAACTGGAATTAGTAGTAATACTTACTTATTTAGTTGTTACTCCGTATCCTAATTTTATAGCTGTTTATTTGCGACTAGAATGAGCAACTCGCTCATCCCTATTAAAAATGTCGGCAAATCGGTCGGTATTTTTACCGACATTAGTAACGAATACTTAAGCAAGATCAGACGTTTTTAATCTACGTATTTCATAAATTATACATTAAATTTAATATTTATTTGCGGGGGGTGAAAGTTACCGTAATTCAAGGTCTATTAATGACATAAACAGAAAATGGCAAATTTGCAGATCCGACATTTTTAATAGGGAGGGGCGAACTGATTGACTACGGTTCACGGACATTTGCAGCCTACAGATGTAACTAAAAGAAGGTAAATCAGTTTCTTGGGACCTATTTTCTATTGATCTATTTAAGGCTAGCTAGAGCTCGAGCTATTGCAGTAGTGATGCTGTTAATAGTATTTATAGTTTAGAATCTAGGTCGCTAAAATACTTTTAAGGCCTTACTCTTATGTTTGGGACCCAGAAGACTTTCATGTTAACTCTATTTTTGGTCAGGCGTAAGGTGGGATCAATTTGAACCTCCTACTGCTATATAAATAAATTCATCGCACAACGGTCTTTTTATCAGATAATTTCCGACTTGTTTATTGCATTCTTAGATTTAGACCATGTGTCAGCGCGCGGCTTCTGTTGGGAACCATAATAGCAGCACAACTGACGCGATTTAAATCATTCACACAATAAAGAGCACCGTGAAACACGCCAAGGTTTTTATTCCCATTCAGTCGTTCCGAAGTCGTGAATGTTGTTCAGGTCAGTTCAAACAGGAAATAATTAGGATTCAAAAATCTCAACACTGAATTTAGATACGCAGCAGAGGATGGTTCCCGTGAAATGTCGGGTCAAACGTAAACTGGCGCTCCGATTTATGGGTTCCATGAATAAGAGCCCATTGATTTATTAGCTGCAGATTTAGCACTCGTCTGAAATAGTGCTTCATGCATAGTTGCGTGTTAATTCTGGAGATAGCAGGGACTCTATGGAGCGTGTTAATAGCCAGTAAACAGTTCGTAATCACCTAGGAGTTCAAGTAAGTTTCTGTTTTGCATATAAATTTAAATTCATCAATGGGCTCGGGAGTACATTTTTGACATGGAGTGACATAAATCGTAGAACAAGTTCGTACATATTTTTAATACGCTTCTGTCAGCTTCGACAATATTCAATTTCGCATCTCTCGCGGTAACAATATCGGAGCGTCAATTTAGAACCCGGCACGGAGCCGACGCGACACTCGCCTCGCGGCGGCGCGGCGGCGCCGAGTCGACCGAAAAACTCCACCTCGACTCATAAAATTAGACATCGGCTCCGCGAGAGGTCGAACGGCGCCGGCGTCCGCCGCCGACTAGTCAGGCGGCAGACAGAAGAAGGTTCTGCAGGAGCGGAGTAGCGGTTCGGGCGAGCGGGGCGGGCGGGCGGACGGCGGCGGCGCGGGTCACAGCACGCAGGCGGCGAACACCGCCATGGCGCGTCAGGGCGGCGCGGGCGCCGGGGCGGGCGCGGGCGGCGGCGGCGCGGGCCGCGCGGGCAGCGCCGGCGCCGCTTCCTCCGCGCCCGCGCCGCCCGCGCGCGCGCGCATCACGTACGCGTACGTGCGGTACCTCTTTATCTGGGTGACAGAAACGTTCTCGTCAGTGGGAATCTTGCGCGTGATTCGGGAACGAAAAACGAGCGCGAAACATTGTTTTCTGCGGATCGTTCCTTCTCGGAGTCGGCGACGGCGCCCCGTATGGGCGCCGGAGGGCCGGAGAGGAGCGGCAGAGAGCCCGAAGCGAATTGGGGGATGTTTTAGAAGTAATTATAGCGATTCTGATTTTTACGATTGACGTGTAAAATGATGTAAACGTGACGAATGGTTATGACACGACGCCGGTTACCTCGTATATGAGGTAGTGCTCCTTGTCGCGCGCGTGTGGCGCGTGCGGCGCGTCTCGCGCGTGCCGCAGCGCCGCCAGCTCCTCCTCCAGCCGCGCCGCGCGCTCCTCGTGCGACAACAGCTGCTCACGCTGCAGACGCGAACGAAAACAAGACATGAGAATACATTTTTAGTTATGTTATCATCAAATTGAAAAGGAAGCAGGAAAGACCATCAGGACTGTGGTCCACGGCGACTTTTTCAAAGATAGAAACGCACGACTGCATCGCAATGTTGACCTTCATTTGAGACTTCACTGGATTGTGACTGCAGCGCGTCTACATCGCAAAAAGTCGCCGTAACGAAATCAATCGCTTTCTGTTAGTAATTGAAGACCTGGAGGGCAATTTTTGAATCTCACCAAAGTGGCTAGTGTTCGTAGAGATTCGGTCATTTTAGTGAGTTTCAGTCACGTGGTGAGATTAAAAAATGGCACCCCAGTTGGAGCCACCGCTTACCATGGACAGGCGCGTGTGCGCGCAGGGCAGCAGCGGGCGCTGGAACTTGCGCTGCGAGCCGACGGCGCCGGCGAGCGGCGGCGCGGAGTACGCCGCGCACACGAAGTTGATCGTCTCCACCCACGAGCACAGCTCCTTCGAGTCGCTGCACACACAGAAACGCACGCCACTCAAACTTCACTTCTACTCTATTCACAAAAGTAACACAACTTTTGAATTATCGACTGAATTTTTGAACACAATATCTAGCTCATTTCGCTAAGAAAAATGTAATGAAGTTTTTGGGTAGATACTGGATCGACGCAACTTTAGGTATAAAGACGAAGGGATATGCCCAAGGACCAATTTCATAAACGCGACAGGCGACATGTGACAGTGACAATTAGCCGTACATTACTCTGTCGACAAGTAACGCTACAGACTTACAGACTTAACATCTTAGTGGGCAAGCATTGCATACCTAATTGTCACTGTCACCTCTGTCGCATGTCGCGTTTATAAAATTGGGTCCAGGTGGATCGAAACCGTTGATCGAATTACTGTCGCAACTGACGATATTCATATGTAAGTAGGTAAACTATTGATTTGTTGTGCCTAATCATGTACAAATACCGACATCTGACAGTTGTTTTGTGCCCAGCTGTACATACGGAGGCTATGGTCTCCTGTCTAAACTCCAAACCAACCACCCTTCTGTCACAGCATAATTACCTGGTTTGAAACAGATATTCGGCCTGGTCGGCCGTCTGCAACCGAAACACGTGCTGTTTTTTCGTATAGTCCGTCGCTTTGGTCGCCAGGGCGTGATGTATTCTGAAATCATTTATAGATTCAGGCGTTACTTTGCGGAGGTCCATGTCAACAAATTGAAGCTAATAAGCACAATCACAACCACAAACACAGCATCATTTTGTCAAAATTTTAAATTTCTCTGAAGTGAAAATAAGTACCTTGAAATTTTCAACAATTCGTTTAACTAGCCAAATGGTTTATTCGATTTTTCACTAAAACCCCAAAAGCTTTAATGTTTCTAAATTACTAGCACTTCAAATGAATGAGTGACGACCTATCACTGATGAGTCATCCAATTGAAGTATTATTGAAACTACGGGTAGATTTTTAAAAAACTCAATCGATTTTCGCGCTCAACTTTGGACGTGGCGGGACTATAGAAAGAACGACATCACAATTGGAAGCATTCTAAATACTGACACAAGCAACTTTAATTGCAGGGACCATTGCCCTTACAGGGTTTCGTAATATGTTTCTTTATGAAAGCAAATAAATATTTTGAGTTTGACTGCCTAATTTGGCTCTAGGTCAATCGATGTAGGTAAATTGTCCCAAGATATCTGTTTATTCAAAGAGCCACCCGACCTGATAGCGTTGTGCAGGTTGTCGGACATCTGTCCGCGCCGGAAGCCGTGCTCGTCCTTGTGCAGGAACAGCACCAAGTCGCGCAGCGTGCAGTAGAACATCTTCCAGCCGCGCCGCCCGAACGGCGCTGAAACGATACCACGATTGGCTTATTCCTGTTGTTGAACTTTGTTGAACAGAAGAAAAAATATGTTTTTAGACTTTTTAGTTATGCCGCGACAAAACGTTTCATACAAAAGGGTCCGATAATCCTGCCGCTAAGCAGCAGTGCTTGCTGTGTGTGTGTTCCGGCGCGTAGAGCAAGACAGCCGGTGTAATTACTGGCACAAGAGGTACCCTTCCTTGTTTGCCTTCCTATTACATAAAAAAAAAACGACGCCACACTTTACTCTTCTTGCTAGTAAATGTACTTGGCGTGAAACTATATTCACGCTTATAGGAACCAGCGACCCCCAGAGAACCGCTGATCCGTTGCCGCTCTATAAGACCCCTCTCCTCTTGGAACTTCGGATCTTTCATTCACCATACGAAACGCGGTAGCAAGCTACTACTTAACGCCGGTGTTCTGTACGAGTGTGGTACTGCCGGGCCGCGGTAGCAAGCTACTACATCACGCCGGTGTTCTCTACGAGTGTGGTACTGCCGGGCCATCGGTACTGCAGCTGGGAACTGCCTCCGCCGGTACAACGAGCGTCTGTACTCACTCTTCTTGCCGTTGGGGTCGACGCAGCACTTGCGCATGACGTAGCCCTTCTTGTACTCGACGGCGCGCGCCTGGTCGGGCACGTCCAGGAACGGGTTGGCGCCCGCGCGCAGCGGCTCGCCACCGCCCGTCGCCGCCGGCGCCTCCGTATCGCTGCCGGAGATATACAGGATAATAGTACATTGTATCACAAGGGATCAAAATTGTATTACACGGCGAGGGCGGTGCATTGAATTTAAAGCACAGAGAGGCACTTGAGCGGTACCGCTCACTACGAAAATGATTAAGCTCCCGAATGATTTTCACTCGACTTGTGGCTACAATGCAAATGAAAATAATTTAATATTTAGCCATTGGTTCAATTTTGAATCTTATCGTAAGTGAATAAAGTGCTTCTAAGTTTTCTAACTAGCAGCGTCACACGGCCTCGGAAAGCAGAACTAAAAATATGACGCCAATTTAAAACGTACAAAACGCCGAGCTGTTTACTTGACAATCGGCACATACAGTTTTATTCAGGCTATCCAACATAGTCTACCAAATAGACTACGGTCGGCTACTCGGCCACTGCGTTGTACACGGTTCTATCGTTTTTTCATTTCGATGCGCGTAGTGTAATAAGCCCTCGAGGGTGACAACGATGAGAGCAGCGGTACTGACAGCGCCCACTGCAGCGGCTGCGTGCGGATGGCGTGGTAGAGCTGCTTGAGCGTGTCGCGCGGGAAGTTGTCACCGTCGTTGAGGTCGGCGAGGTTGTCGACGAACTCGGCGCAGGTCATGCGGCGGAAGGCGCCGCCGGCCGCCGCCAGCCCGTGCAGGTCCGTGTTCAGCAGCATTATGGCGCACGTCAGCGTGTGCACCGCGTCTGCGGACAACGACAACACACGTTACACGATACCCTACACGATTTAGTTTTGTTTTATAATCATAATTATTTATTTGTTTGTGAAACATAGGTGAGTTACATAAAGGTCTTATTCTATTACAGTTTCTCTGTGATCTGCCTTTCGGCGTACAAACATTTCACTTAGATCTAAACTATTACATTCTATTAACTAGGAGCATGCAAATAAGAACAGATAAAACAAAATTTTAAATAGATGTCCATTTTTATACAATTATTATATTATTAACTATACAAATATCATACGATTTACAAACAAATATAATTAACATACGCGCAATTCCTATTTCAGGTTTAGGCTCGGTCTTCAAAAAAAAATTTATTTTGAAAAGAGAATAAAAAAAAAACTTGCGGCGTGTCTTCACAGCAGAATCGTCCATTTTCCGAAGCGCTAGTAGATTCAGACATGTCAGAGAACCTTTATTATTATGGCCTACTAGCAAAATATTTTTTTAATTTTTCGATGTATTAAATTGGTCCAGGCAACTTTTTCTTGTCACTCGTTGGCATGGTTAAGTCTCTTAAGCAGTTAAGCAACTTTCTTAAAGTGATATTTTGTACTACTACTGGTGTTTAAATTGCACGTAAGCATCAAATGAATGGGAAGACTAAGCTAAGCGAGCGACAGAGGTATCTATTGCGAACAATGGCATGCAATGTAACAAAATATCGAGATATAATTTTTGTATTGGCGTTCAGGCTACACAACGTACTCACTACTGATATTATAATGCATGAATGTACAGTGTAGTAGTGTACAGCAAAAAAACGGAACGACATGATAATACAAGTTGACGCCAATGTTACAAAAGCAAATTATTAGTTCACCATTTAAAGTCATTGGGTTTAATGGGTTTACAATTCTACGTCTAACAGCATAAAATATAATTTATAAAGTTTCGTCGCAAATAGGTTTTTTTTACAAAACAATAGTATTGACAGCAGCGCCGTCGGTCCAACAGACTGACAGCGCGAGCGATTGTCGATTTATTGTACTTTTTATCCTAGTTTGAGGCCATTTTTTAAACACTGAGTAGAAGTCCATAATTTATAGGTCAGCAACTGTAACGCACGAATTTGAGCTTGTAACATTACGCGCGAATGTTCACGGTGGATATTCTGCTTTAATGTTTCGTTTGACGGGCACCTGTGTAGTTTCTACACTCCAAATAATTTCGCACTATTACCCGTCTTGACAGCGAGATGTCTATACACATGGGCGTACCCTGGGGTATCAAAGTGTAAACGGCGCCTTATGCTCTCACTTTTAAATAAACCGCCCAGTAGACACCGGCAAAACGCACGGTGCAATTGGCAAAAAACCGCGCGCGACGATGGCGGACGAAGATAACCGAATCTAGCATCCGACTTGCCCCCCCCCCCCCCTAGGCCAGAAGCCGGGTACGCCCATGTCTATACATACAAGAGATTGATACATCTTTGAACCGGAATGTGTCGGTACCTTGCGAGTTGAAGGAGCCCGGGTTGCACTCGAGGTACCGCCGCGAGAAGTGCACCAGTACCCGCTCCCGCTCCTGCGTCTCGCCGCTGAGCGCGAACCGCGCCAGGAAGTCGCGCAGCGCCGCGTCCAGCGTCGCGCCCGCGAACTCGAAGTGCTTCACGTACTCCTCGGCCACCGCGCGGGAGAACTCGTTGCTGGAGGGGGACAAAGTCACAGCCTGACTGAATTATTTGCAAACATAGGTGAAACTTCTTTGGGGCCGTTAAATTATTACGTAAGCAGATTTACTACATTCACCCCCCTTCCCCCTTGTCAGCAAAAGTAATCAAAGCTCTTACCCCCCCCCCCCCATGCTTACGTAAACATTGGTATATGCATGTATGTCTGCTCACTTTTATCCGATTTTGGAATGCCTACGTCGTTCTCATCTCATCGAACCATTCAACATCTTGGTGCTCTAAATTTTGAATAATGCACATCAGTTCCATATGTGTAAAAAAGTAAATAACTACTGCTGACGTAATCACCATCTAGACCCCCCCACCCCCCATGTCATCAAAAATAAGCACAGCAAAGACCCCCCCCTACCCCCCTGTACAGCTTACGTAATACTTGAACGGCCCCTTTCGCGGATGGTAGGACCTTGTGCAAGGTCCGTCCGGATCGCTACCACCATCTTGCTCGCTAATCCTGCCGCTAAGCAGCAGCGCTTGCACTGTTGTGTTCCCGCGTGGAGAGCAAGACAGTCGGTGCAACAGAGTACTGGCACTAAGAGGTATTTCATCTTAGCCGTCTGGGTTGACAACGCATCTGCAATCTCCTTGGTGATGCGGGTGCTATAGGCGGTTGTGTTCACTTACCATCAGGTGACCCACTTGCTTGTTTGCCTTCCTATTTTATAAAAAAAAAACTGGTACAATGGTGGTTTAAAAAAAGTATACAAGAAGGTAACGCTATGCTTTGCCCGTACAGAGTGGTTCCACTCCGCACTTTTAAGACGCCGCCTTGCCAACCTGGTTAGCTAATCGCAGTAGGTTGTTTTCGCTCTTGCTGTGTTAATGTAATTGAAAACGAATGCATCCGAACAAAATAAATAACTCATTTGCACGGCACACGACGATTTTGTGTGTCATGCGAATAAAATACCAGGCGTCCGCTAGTTTTTCTAGTTTTAAATAAAATGCGTGCGACGGTTTGCTGTTTAAATTTATGGGAGAGGTCAGTGAGAAAGAACACACTCGCATACACGCTTGCGATGCCAAATAGCGTACGAGCGTTGCGGACCTGTCACCGACGGCAGTATACTCACTTTTTGCTCAAATGCCTCGAGACGTCGGACTTCTTGAACCCGTCGAGGTGATAGAGCCGCTTGGCGAGCCGCTCGGCGGACGGGATGTCCACGGCCTTAGGGCTGTAGTGGAACGAGTGCAAAGAATCCCCGTCCGAACCCTCGTCCGAGCCCACGTCCGAGCCGCCGCATAGCTCCTGCACCGTCGACTGGATAAATTACTCGGATTCGTAAAACCAAGCGATCACATTAAATTTAAAATGCTACATAACAGCGTTTCTTAACCTCTTTTGTCCACGGACCCCTCAGGAAATCAAGCACAATTTTATGGACCCCCTTAATAAAAAAACAGCAATAAATTTCGGACCATTTATTTTAGTACAGTCAGCGTCAAATATACCAGAGCGGGCAAGGTGGTCAAAAATATTATAAACACGCCCGAGCGTATTTGACAATAGAGTCGAGTTCAGATATTTTTGACACCTTCCCCGCTCTGGTATATTTGACGCTCACTGTACTACAAATTACAAAAAAATATGCGTGCGTAGCGACTACAAGACTTGTGGTGGCATTTATTTATGATTGTTAAATGGTCCATAGATAAGACTGCGGACCACCATACATAAGCTCGCGGACCCTCAGGGGTCCGCGGACCACAGGTTAAGAAACACTGCTATATAATGACAACATAAAGAAAAATTAGGGTAATGGCAGGACTTGAACCTGCAACATCAGTATTCCGTGCCTTGGGTTTTCCAGTTTCGCCACATTACCGCTACCATAGCCTGCGAATCTTTCAATGTGTTTCGTCTTTACGGTCATTATTGAGTTTTGTTTGGGAAAACTACCCTCGGTACCATCTATGAAAAATTTAATCAAGTTATCTCATTCAACTTAGTAATTTTTTTTAAGTAAAAAAAATCCATTATAACAAAAACCAAGCGTCCATAAACTCGTAATATAGATATACATAAAAGCAGCGGCAGTGTTTGCCGAGACCACGTAAACTTTTTCAAGGGCAAGATTGATACATCCATCACTTCAGAGTCTATGTCAAAAACGGATATATCCGTCACTACAGATATGAAAACGTCAACTATATTTAAACTTGAAAAGAAATTAGTTGAAATAGGCGCCCCCCATGGGATGTCATTCAAAACATCTTAGATAAACGCTTCTGGCTGCAACACATTAAAGCATTGCCGTAAAATGTTGCTAATTAGTTAGCTAGCAACCTTAACACGTCACTCACCTGATACCCGTGGCTCTCCGGCATGCCGTGCCCGTTCTCCTTCCCGTTCTGCGCGTAACTATTATTATTATTTACACTCTCCGCGTTGGAGTTCTGTTTGTCCGCGCCCTTCACTTGTATCACTATTCTATAGTCATTGTTGTCACCGTTGAGCGTGACGTCACTGCCGTGGTCGTTGGAATATGAGGAGTTTGACTTGGCCCGCTTGTGGCACGGCTCGGACACAAGGATGGTGGAGTCAGAGTCCGACGGGTCGGACAGCTCCATGCGCGGGCACTCGCGCCCCGCCTCGAACATGTCGTCCTGGTCTTGGTAGTCCGGACTGGATATGTTCGAGACGGCTTCCGACAGACTCATGTCCCCTGGAATCATTAGTAAACCTTTATTATAATATTAAAGACCAATCTCATGCATAGTGCTCCTTGGCTGCGGTTGGATTAATAGAAACACGTTATAATCTCAGTACAGACAGATCGGAACAGACCACGTTTCTATTTTTTAGTCCAGTGCTACTGGATCTAGCTACTGGATACAACCAAGGATTCATGTAAATCAGCCATAAAAGAAACGAACTTGGTAAAAAGTAATCATCGTGATATGTGGACAGGACAAAGGACAGCCTTTTACCGTTGAGCTGGTATCACCGTGGGCGGTGCGGTCGGGAGCCTTACCGTTGAGCTGGCGGTGGTGGTGCGCGGGCGGGTGCGGCGCGCGGTGCGGCGGCGTGGCGCGCGACGACATCACCGACGACGACACGGACGTCGGCGACGCCGGCGACGACGACCTGCCGCCGTACGACATTTTCATCGTTACACTGTGTAAAACAAAGTCGCTATCCTTTCCCGTCTGTCCTCGGAACTTTGGTCGCTTGCTCCTTCGAAATTACGCAACGGATTTTGATACGATTCTCACTATAATTAAGATAATTTTTGTAGAAATTTTTTATGTGTATCATTAAGTTGTGTTTCGATGCGTGCGTTTCATTTCAATTGAACCCGTGCGTTTACGAAGCCGGGGCGGATCGACAGTAACATAACAATACAACACTGAATGAGTTCAACAAACGAGCTTTATTCTGAAGCCTGATTGATCCCCAATCGATCGATTTTATTCGAAACTTGATACTGGCGCCCGTCTCCAGCGTTTGAGATAAATTATGATTTCGGCGCCCCTTCCATTATTATATATTGATTTTGGCACCCGCTAAAACAACCGGCCGGAGCACGTGCCCCGTGTTGCCCCCCTAGTGCCCCAGGCTGCCGCGTGCTCACCGTTGCGACATCCCGTCGGAGATGGAAGTGGAGTTGGAGGTGGCGCCGGAGCCGTTGCAGTGCGTCCGCTCCGACGCGCACGACACCGGCGCGTTGTACGTCCACACGATCCTGACCACACGGGGGCATTCCGATTAAACCCTCGACTTCCCTATATAGAATGCAATGTGTGCCACTAGCATATAGGCTACTCGGATCAAAGAAAGAAATCTAACTATATCCTGCGTAAGAATCTGTTCTGTGTTTAAACGCTAACAAAAACATAAAATAAGATTGCAATGGGGGTAATCTGGACATTTATCCCGCTTGGTAGCGCCACTCTCAATAGAGATCCATCAAAATGGTTTCATCATCACTCGGTAAACGTTTCTCTATAGTGCTCGACGCACAACACAGCAAGAAAACATCGTTATTAAAATAAACAATTTAAAAATCGCACGTTTAGTATGTTTAAAGCATTTTGATAGTTCAACATTGAGAACTATCTATCTTTATTTTTACATTACTCCTAATTCTATATAAACTACGAGCGGGAAGCAGTATCGGCGTGGCGAGCGGAAAGCCAGAAAAAAACATTTAGTTTTCTTCGCGCCGCTTCCAGTGTGCACGGTTTAATACAACACCTAACAACGCTGGCTTCCGCTCCGCTTCCGCCCCGGCTTTTGTGTGGTCAGCTCACCTGTCCCGCTCGGCGTCGGAGTCGGAGCGCGGGCCGGGCGTGGCGGAGTCGGGGCGCGCGTCGAGCAGCGTGTTCAGCGATGACGTCACGTCCTCCTCCATCTCCACCGCCACCGCACTCAGAGAAGACTCCTTCTGGGAAGCACGGCTCAAGTATAGGGAGATAACTTGAAGGGAATCCTCGCATGTAACGTAATACCCCGCATACAAAATTACACATTTGAACAAAAATCCATTAGAATGTTAGATTGCATTTATGTACCTCAGTAGACTGATACTGGAGGTAGAATTTAAAGGTGCTATTCATTTCATGGCACGTCAGTAAAGGTGTAAACTAATGACTAACCAAACAGCCTGGATGCAACTGAATAAGAATTATATTAATTGGTCAGATAACTAAAGTCACCTTGTTTTGGTATGCAGCTCGGTAAATAAGTTCAGTTTGCTGCTAACGCAATATTGTGAGCATCTTGAGATTTTTTACACATTCACCACTTCATAGTCCTTTAGCGAGGCAAACTATTCTGCGACTCATCTGATGGGAAGTGATCGCTACCGCTCATATACGCCCGCAATACCAAGGAGATTGCAGACGCGTAGCCCATCCAGTGGGCTAAGATGGAATACATCTTGTGCCAGTAATTTTACCAGCTGTCTCGCTCTCCACGGAACACAATAGCGCAAGCACTGCTGCTCAGCGACTGGCCAAGGTCGTATCACGCGCTAGCCTCTAACTCCAAAGATAAAGAGAGTTCAAGAAAGTGGATTGACCTCTCTCCCGCGAGCAACGGCAGCCGTGTCGTCCGGTACCTGCAGGTGGTCCTCGGAGCGGGACGTGCGCACGGCGTGCGGCGCGCGCGCACACAGCTCGGCCGCGCCCGCGCCCGTCGCGCCGCCCGCCGGGGACGCCGGCTGCGAACTGAACCTGGAGAACGACAACGCTGCCTCATTCTTTCTGGCAACCACGATGACTACGCAAACACAATACCCGGCAGTAAATATTGCGCAACGGCTAGTTCGGCTTCGTACAGTGTCGTGCCTGTCCCTCGCGGGTGAGTAAATCCAAATCCGAAAATAGGCGGTATGCAATATTTACTGCCAGGTACTGTACGACTGTTATCAGCAGACAAGTTAAATTGGATAATAATTTCATCCATATTGCTCGGCATGCTCGGTACAAAGGAGATAATAAAGGGTTGTATAGAAATCCATTATTACACTTTTTAATTTATAATAGCAGTGCTCAAGAAGTTCGCACGTTTAATTCTATTCAGCCAACAAAAATATAATTCTATTATTTCAGCTGTGAGCCGTTTATGGGGATGGGTGATACATTTGACTCTATTTCTGTATCTGACTGTAGAACGTCCAGAATTTGTGCCAATGAGGAGAAAACATTCTTAATAGAACGCCACTTTCTAGGTTTGAACGAATTTTGATTGGACGAATCCGCGATCAAATATAATCGATGTTGAATTGATGTCCTGTCTGACAATCGCGCTATATACTGCACGCTTGCCGCATATTTGCCCGAATTTTCGCGACAATGTTAGCCGCTTAGTTAGTCGGTCATTGTTCTGGTTGTGTGAATAAAGCTCAGCTGCGTGACCAGAGGCCGTGTAGCACGCTCGCTTTTATAAAGCATATATCCCTTTTTACCGGCTAGCGTGTGCGAGAGGGACGGATGCTTTATTTATTTATTTATTGATTTCAGTCAATATAGTTACTATGATAGCTTATGTACGCGACAAACGCTAGTGTGCTCCTATAGCTGGTTGACTGTGCACTCACAGCTTGGTGTGGTCGCCGACGAGGCCGGTGTCGGGCGACGAGTTGTGGCGCTGCGCGGGCGCCGCGCGCGCGCCCAGCCGGCCCTCGTTCGGCGACGCCGGCGTCGAGTTGTACCTGCACACAATTAAACGTTATGTCGAACATTTATGACCATTTAATGATAATAACCATCATGAAGTCTAGATTTGTTTGAACATTTCTTTACAATAAAACGCAGATGGGCGGTGGTATAGTAATTAAAAGTAACACACGCCCGTCGCAGCAGCCGAGTGCGTGTGAGAGAGCATTAGCGAGCTATTATGGAGGCAACAAAAGACACAACAGTCATTTTCCTCTTTAAGCCCTGGAGAACTTATAAGCAGGGATACAACAGGAACTTTAAAGGTTGGTTTCCTAGTTTCCTAGACTGGCACCTCAAATTCTAACGAAATAATCAGTAGAGTCCACTACGACGCTACCGTATGATATCTCTGTATAGGTTCACTAATGTTTGACCAAAAAACGCTCGCTCCGCTATTGGTGGTCATAATATAAACCTAACCTAACCGACGAACTAGGTTTTTTCCATGATTAGTCTATATGCATCAGTTCGTTTTTTGAGCTTGAAATAACGATCGATTTTAGTTACTCATAAACGAAACACTCGTCAAAAAATACATTTTATCAAACGTTTTTAGACCAAGAGTAGTTTTGTCTGATAACTCAGTTAAATGTTCATTTTGTCAAATCATTATTTATAAAATGTAAATTTAACTGTTGATCATTTTGCAAAGTCATTTCATGAATCAGTTGGCGAAACATTTTTTTGCGAAACGTTGTTTCTCAAGTGTAATTTTGCCAAACGATTTTTGGTCAAACGGCAGGACTGTGTGGCGTATAGTGTACGCCACACAGTTAATATTTATAGATAGACATGGATCGCGTGATTGGTTTTAATCTATGGAGGCACTATCAGCATTGCCGCTATTCCACGCCAGGGGGCCATTTGTATGGAGGAAGTTCTCATATGCAGTTGCGTTACATTGCGCGGCTCAATTAACCGATCGATCGTAACCTACCTCGGTAGCCCGCAATGTAATGCAACGCGCATGCGAGAACTCGTACCACGTAAATGGAACTTACCCTTTCGAAATCCGCTGTCAATTAGATAGATAGATAGATCTATCTATCTATCTATCTAATTTAACTGCAATTTTCAATCTTGTCAAATGACGAAAGGAGCGCTGTCAATTTTTGACTGACACCGTACGACGACAGTGGGTACCGTACCGACGGGTTAATAGCGGATCAAGCCGTACCTGTGATAATGTGTCCGGTGCATGGGCGCGTGGTTGTTGTGGTGCGGGTGCTCGACGCGGGACAGGTTGAGCATGAGGTCGCCGGTCATCATGTAGGCCTCGAACTTGGGCTGGTGCGCGCGCGGCCGCCGCTCCACGCGCTCCTCCGTCAGCAGAGCCTCGCAGCTCTCGCCGGACTGCACGCCCGACCCGTTGCTCGACGAGTTGCTCGACGAATTACTGGTAGACTTGCTTGATAGCGGTGAACTTGATCTGGGGAAGAGGTGACGTCGGATTGGGGAGATTGTTCAGTTGTTTCGACCGGCGCCTTGATAGTTCGTGAAATTTTGCCAGGTAAAATGTCTGGTTTTAAGGGTATTGGGAACACGTGTTTTATTATAAGCAGATTTTAGTCACCATTGTTGTATATGCACAGATGCAGTGTAGCAGAACAGGTGCTAATAAAAGTAGCTTATGGCCGGTTCCTATATTCCAACGGTATATCGTTTTGCCTACCAATAGTTACATTTTGAGACATTTTCTATGGGACATCTGTCGAAGTTTAACAGCTGGTAGGTTAAACCATCCGTTTGAATACAGGAACGCAGCATTAGTGCGAGACACACTCTCGCACTGAGGGTTTTCTTTCATCAGTTCGGCATTCTTGGCGCGAGCCCCAGTCACACTTGCAACGTTTTTCATTACTTGTTATTTTTGAGTTTGAAATAGGTAGGGTCAGCGTCATAAATATCTGAACGTTTGGGTAGGTCATTGTTTTAACTGCATCCAAAATTTTGTGTAGGGACTTAGTAATGATATTAAAGCGACAATATACAAGAATTTAATGGTCCTTAACTTTAATCTTTTTTCTCACAGAGCAGTCTAAAAATTGTGACGTGTATATTGTCAAAAGGCGAGCACTCACCAACGGACATTTCCAGGTTTATCAGCTGCCAATCAAAATGTTATATGGCCATAGCCATAAATTTGTGAATGTGCGATCAAAAACGCTCGGCAAATATTGCACAAGATCTCATTGAGACCCAATTTCACAGTCTAGACAGATAAATTACTTGTCACGATGTTAACGAAGCGATTGATGTAATATAATTTCGCGAAACAATTTTGTTTGCAACTATACTTATATACTGTGATTTACAGATGCCGACATACAGCTACTGACGAGCAATAGTTGAATCGCGACCCCACTGTAGAATCTTTTCACACTAAAACGGGTATTACGTGGGGCATACTGAAAGTTTCTGGAACTAGCCATTTGTAATAAAAAAAAATAAAAAAATAAGTATGGTTTTTGAAAATGGAACTCTCTGGGAGTAGAATACAATAAATTTACCCTAAACATAATATGGGGTCTTATTAATGAGAATGCAGAAACTTTCAGTATGACCTAAGTACTACACTGAATCAGGGTTCCTAAAAGGTTCAATAAGAGCAAGGCACTGCTGACTAACTATTATTACACCTCTCATATTTAGACGTCTTGGATTTGTTTGTTCGTGTTGTTTTTATGTACTTGATTAGCGGCACGATGGCATATTTAATTGTCATTTACTAGTGCCACAGAGCAGGAAATCCCGCTTTTGGCAAACGTAAGCATCTATCATGTTATTATTGTTAATTAAGCTTAGGTATTTATGTACGTGCTCACTTGAGTAAGTTTTATAAAGCTTTTATAAGATAACATGCATTACCTTCGGGAATCGACCTGATTAGGTAAATAAACGACAAGGTTAATGCTACCTTAGTACCTTACTCTATGAAAGTTTAATCATATTAAATCAAAACGGTTATTGCGGTAGTGCTATATTATTTAGTTTCAATCGGGCAGCGGTCAAACTGTTTGCTGAAACTGATTAGTTATAAGTACCTACTTACATGTGTTTTACGTTTACATTTGCTTGATTGGGTCATTGGATTAGGTTTGCTTCTCAGCCATGACAGAAAAAATAGGAAATTTTAAGTCTAAAGACGCGTTGTTTGTCCGTGTTGCTGTCTGTCTATGGCTTTGAACCTTCAAAGCCATTGAATTGATTGATTGTATTGAAACCGACAGAGATACAATATTTTTAATCGGAGTATGAATGTTTCTTTGTAAAGACAAGCGTTACATACATTTATGCGTTTGATGCGGTTCACGGAGACTTAAGTATTTAATCTAAGATCAAATGCTTCAGTGGTGATTATGCATTGTAATAGGTTTGCTTCCGATATTCTGTTATATTGGTCGCTCAAATAAAATGCTCTTTACATTTTGTTGCAATAATAGTGTCGACCAAGACATGGAGATGTAGCATTAGAATAGAACCATTTATTTTAGGCTGCATAGGCCCATAGAAAAAATACCTTAAAGTTTAACATACATATTTATAAAACAAAAACATTAAAACATTAAGCATTGGGACACCCACATAGGCTAAATAAAGAAAAGTGTCCGTAACAATCGAACGTTTTTTGGTTAACACTTCTGTCCGAAATGAGCTTTACTTTGCGATATTACCCGTCTCAGGATGCTTAATTTCATCAATATTATAGATGATAAACGTAACTCTCTCAAGCAAGGCGCTATATATTTCTGATAACATTACCTAACAATCTTGTAAAATGTATGAATGGATGTGACCCACCCAATAACGTAATGGCGCGCTCGCGTGACACGCTGCGCTTTTTAACACATTGCATAATTCAATTACGTTACGATCGAGATTCGGATTAACCAATGAATCGAATGCTTGAGTAAGAAAGTTTCATTAAACACTAAACCTAGAGCGCCGGCGACTTTGAAGACGGCAGTGCTAGTGGTCATAAATCGGGTACGGTCAGCAGCAGTAGAAGAGGTCCAACAGATCTACACGACTCTATTATAGAGAAAGTACAGTACAATTATTTCAAGAATTGACTGGCTGTCATCGACACTGCTTAAAGTATTATAATAATTAATAAAATTAAGCGAAGCATTCTTGTCTTTAGATATAAGGTCAAGGATCATGTAAGTCCGAAGAAGCAATGTGAATCAAAAACGATCTTCGTCGACTAATGCCGACTCACAAACTTTAAGAAGGTACCTAGTTGTGCTGTATGAGCTTGTGTAGAATTTTGACTGTACTATTGCTCTAGCTATATTGAATGAAAAGCATACCTACATAGCGATTGTCCTAATTCTAAATGTATCGTATAATGATCTTCTCGCGTAATTGTACGATTTCCTAACCTCTTCTAAGTTGCCTGCGCAAAAGAATATCTGTTTCAGCTGTATAACGATTAGGTCAATCGATGATCTGACACAACATGAGACCTAACAATATTATGCGATGCGAAGGGCAACCTATGCACACAGATAAAGAACATTATCTACCCCCGGTTTGGCTCCGTCGTGTAATAGAGATATATAGGGCCTAATTTGCTAAGAAAAGAACGGCAGGTAAGGTTGCACACACGGAAATACAAATATGCTATTCACGTACTCTTCTTCTTTTTCCTCCTGGGGCTTTTTCCCGTTTTTACATTCAAGGTACGCTTTGACCATGATCACAACTTTAGCGTTCACTATATGAATTATACATCATAAATTGTACTTGTTGAAGTTTATCACAACTATTCTTTTCTGACAAATTTTAAATTGATCACTGCAGAAGCCTTCGCCTAAACCAGTCCTCTCCTGTACTAAACGGTTCGAAGGTATAATACTATCGATATTTCCTCATGCCAGTCTGAAGCCACCTGCTGTCATAGTTTGACGTCAATAAAGTATTCCTATGGAACATATTAACTGGGGTACTGACGTAAATAGAAAGTTAGTCATCAAAGCAGACGAGGCTCTGATTAACTTTTCCTGTAACGCTGAGGACAGCTGAGGGCTTCCCTTATTAAAGTGAAACTCAATTATATTGAATTTATGTTACATGTAGTTAATACATGAAAAAATTAAGCTTTATTGCACAGTTCACGAAAACAAATATAATAGAAGGACTTAATGCCAGAAAATGACTTATACATTTGGGTGTACCATAAACACTACTCAATAAACTACATTTCAAAAAACTATGACAATATCTATGTCTATAATCTGCACTTATTTTTCCTATTCATACTTTCATATCAGCCTTAAAATGTCCACTGTTGGAATGGTAACCTCGAAGCCTTCAACCACCCGCCCCGCAGTGGTGGTATCAACCATCATCAGAGCCCTAAGCGTAAGTTTTCTTTAAAAAAAAACACCTCGAACGCGTCAGCGTTAACTTCTAAATTGTGTGGAAACATTTTGTTGCAAATACGCGCTGCAAGAGGCGTTGTCTTTGCATCTATAATTTTATTTTATAGTTTGGCAAATGAACATGCGGTCCACCTGATGGGACACGAATACCGCCGCTCATGAGCACCATCAACCCCTCAAGAGCCGCTGATACGTTGCTAGCCGTATTGCTTCCGGATCTCGTGACACACCGCACCGAATATAACGCAATCGCAAGCTACAGTCCCATGTCGGTATTTAGTGAAGGCCGGGCCGCACCGGTGCGTATGCAGCACGGCTCCAGAGATACGCGCGTGCACAAGCCGGTTCTAATGTATGGAATTATATGTTAAGACTCTACATCGCTTGCGTTGCGTGCACGTAACGTAACGTAAGAAAAGAGCTGGAAAGCTCTCATCGTTTTCAGACTAGTTTAGGGATAATTCAATTCACGAAGAAACGTCCCATTTCTTTAAGACGCAGAGTTTACAAGAAATATTAGCTAAAGAGAGATTACAAAAGCTGTGGGAAGAAAGTACTTGCGTGTAGAAAAAGAACGTCGCGGCCACTAGTGCTAGCTCTACTTTGGATTCCCTGGCTTAAATTTGCTTTCTGTTATGTACTCCTAGGTAAATTTTAGCCCATACTATGACGTCGGTCGACGATACCCAGTTGACACGTCATTCAGAGTACAGCACGAAATGTTGAACCGGGACCCTATGTGCGTCACTCCGTCGACAAGTTGGGTGACAGAGTGAGCTAGGGCTGTCATCGCACTAGCCTCCGCCAATACGAGCTAGTTTCAGTTAGTGAATAAGAATAGTGTATATTAAACTCATACAGAACATAAATGAAATTTTAATTAGCATCGGTAAGAGAAAAACCGGCCGTTGGTTAAAGCGAAGCGACGACGCATCGATGTGATAGGTACTTTTTTTAAAACTTTAATTTAACTTCACCTGTTGATTTGTTAGGCAGTTTGGTCCATCTGATAACTTCGCAATAACAACGTACCGTTAATAAAAAAACTTCTAAAATTTAATTTGAAATTTTTAGCAAATTCTTCGCTTTAAAATCAACATCGATTAATCAGAGAGATGGCATTGTATGTACTGTATGTGTTTATCAATATCAAAGCATCTCACATTAAAAAGAAAAAAAAGTCAATTCAAAATAGCTGAAAGCGCATAACAATATTCTTCGAGTTTTTGTGTAAACTTGACAAATAAAGAAATATTATGTAACAACATCTGAACCTATTAGGGTTTCTACGAAACGAGATACTTTTATGCGTTTTCGCTTTGATAGAATACAGTCGACTAAACAAACACAACAAGAACACACTTTTTCACCTTATTTCAATGCAAATTTCAATGCATTTTTTTTATAAAATAGGAAGGCAACCAAGCAAGTGGGTCACCTGATGGTAAATGATCACCACCGCCTATAGACACCCGCAATACTAAGGAAATTGCAGATGCGTTGCCAACCTAGAATAAGGTAATACCAATCAGTGCCGGATTAGCCACGTAGCAAGAGTAGCAAATGCTACGGGCCCCACGAATTTGGGGCGCCCGCGCTCCAACGCCTGTCTGACCGTAATAAAAAAACTTGAGATTCTAAAGCAAATCAAGGGCCCCTTGACAGAATTTGCTACAGGCCCCGCGCTGGCTTAATCCGGCTCTGATACCAATTGAAATAAGGTACAAAAATAGATAAAAAAAATTGTTATCGATTGCGCCAACCTCCTCGGTAGATTACCTATTTCACAAAGTTAAGTTCGCGGTGACGTTTGTAAGGTTTCGGAGTTTGTTTAATAATGGTTGGAAGCAGCCCTGAGTTGGAGGCACGGGGGCGGTCGTGTCGCGACACATGGCTCTAATGGTTTATCGCGGCGGAAATCAGCTGTCGCACGCGTTGGATTACGAGGGGTCGGACCAACCCCGCCGATGGTAACTAATTCGTCTTCACTTGTAAGTGTGCCTTGCTGGAACTATTGTTTGTTTATCAATAACGTAAACGATCATAAGCTAGTATTCCATCGTATAGAAATACAAAGAGCTCGTCGGCGCATGACCATTTTTGTCGTTAAAGTGTGCTATGAGATTCAAAATAATGCAAAAGTTCAGACTAAACCAGGTACTTCTGCTTAGATAACTGTAATTCAAAACACTAATGGCGTTGCATTTGCATCATTCTTACCTGTGTATCTTCCATAATAGATTACTTTCTCACTGGCACGTGTAGAAACGGTCTATTAGTGTATTTTAAGTTGTTGCCAGCGACAAAGTACATTACTTAACACATGTGTGTGACCCAGTGGTGCAGAAATTGAATTGAAGTTTTCTTAGAATGGCCTTGTGACAGACGGCTTCCAGTGCAGTATTAATCCAACAATTGTTATAAAATTGTACTGGGATAACAACTGGGCTATCAAAAGACTGTGCACGTTTTTTCGCAAACAATCATTTGGCAAACTATCACTTCGCCGATTTTCATTCCACTTAAAGCTATTGTTCACCGTTGTTATTTGGGATATCTAAAGCATCTTATCACGTTGATTAGTAAGTACCGGAAAGGTAACACGGTAACGGTTCCAGCAGAAAACGACTGTCCTTGAAATCAAAATTACGTGACATGATATATTCGATAAAAAGTTTGTCGGTATTTCAATGGCAAGACACATTGTTATCAAAAATGATATCCAGCGCATTATGTTGGTCGACTTTTCTAAAAGTTTTCGCTCGGGTGTGTAGTAAGTTCTTTCCATATATCTCATGGGAACATTGCGTCTGCCCAGGACAAGAAGCTATGTTCACCTTCATCAATCAACCAGTGTTCTAACTTTTAGAAAAGTCTGTTGTCTGTTTAGATAAACCCATTTAAAAGTTAACAGAAAAATGTGTAATATTCGCATCACGTTTAGTGTTTCATTGACGAGCTGAACTACGCCAGACGTCTAGCTCATGCCGTGTCTCGGCGTTACCGCCGCTTTGGAACGGAACGCTCGCGGCAACCCCGAGGGAGCCAGATAATCTTTCAAATAACACATAAAGGCCACTCCCGTCTAAGTGGTAACCGTGTGTGCTTGTAAAACTATTATAGTAACGTTCGTTGTGTTGTAAACAATGAGATTACAATATTAAACAAACTCACTTGTCGTGATTGGTGCGCGGCGCGCTATTCCGCCGCTCGGCCGATGACAAGTACCGCCGCACGTTCGCTTTGACCTGAGGGTCTGCAACATTTATCCACAGTTGTAACCTCGCACATAACACTAACTACTAACAGGGGTCATCACATCAAAGACAAAGCCGAGAAAATCATACCAGCCAACATAACAGTAAGCATCGACACCTCGACGGAAAATTACATTATTAAAGGGAACAAAGCCACTGTGAACGAGTGTTATTCCGGGGCCGGAATCCCGCGGCCCACCTAAACTAGTCCACACATTGCAACTTATTTGCTGCGGCTTACGTCGCCGGCGCCGGGACCGCTCGGGAATACTACCGGGATGCTCGACCCGCAGCCGGCGCGCGGCCGGCGTCATAGCCTCATAGCTCACCCGCCCCCACCACAGGCAAGATTAATTATTCTTGTTCATAACAAACTCACCCTTTTTCAGTCTTAAAGTGACGGGATCCGACGATAGTCGCAAACATTTTAAAACTGGAACAATCAATTTATTTACTTGCTAAAACAACATAAATAAATCGATAACATAAGCAAGACAACTCACTCGTTAAGTACGCAGCCCAAGAAAATGGAATAAAGTAAATAAGTGAACAATAGACCGGCGTTGTTGGTTTTTCTTGCATGTTAGTATCTTGATAAGGAAGTGAAGGAAATCAATTTCGCAAGAGGCGGTCTGGGGCGTTGTAAATGAGTTGTTGGTAGTGAGTAGCCGGCGAGGGCAGAGGGCAGAGGGTAGTCGAGGGCCACGCTGTTACTACTACTCGCGGGCCTAACGTCAAATGCGATGTGAATGAGAAAGTCGCGTGCGGCGCGCCGCCGCCCGCCATCATAACGCGATCGTTGTATTAGTTATAGTTAGTGTTAAGTTAATCACTGCACAGATAAGGCTAACATTGATGTTTTATTCACTAAACAATCTCGACAGTAAATTATACACACGCGTTCCGTTTAGTCACGATAAAGTCACATGAACGCAAATTCCCGCGCGCGTTAAATTTAAATCGACATTAAATCGTTTTGGGGATATTTTATTACAAATTCTTAGGACATTTGTCACAGTGGCTGTTCTTTAAAATATTAAACATCGATAGGCAACATTTCGAAAACTCGGTGGGTTCCTTTCGACAAGTGCGTGCGTGATAAAATGGCAAATTCCTTACCTTCTCTGGTACTGAACCGGTTCACATCAGTCCCATTAACCTTGAGCAATACGTCTCCCGCCTCCACCTGGAAATTGAACGTTTCGTTTTATTCCGATCCGATGTCCAATTTTAGATTATGTCATTATAATATTCAACTCGAATACACATCTAATTAAACATGACGATAGGAAATAACTGATACTGCGTAGGCCGTTTCCGATTTGGAGTCGAATGTCCTTCTGTAAGTATTTCCTACGTTTTGCTGGGGAGCAAAAATCCCCTTCGAAGTTATTTCCAGTTTAAGCACCGTGGGTGTATTATATCGGTAAACAAAATAAAGAAGGGCTTTATATTCAAGATGATACGCCTTCTTTATTATAAATAGGTACAAATAGCACACGAACAGCCAGGCATTTAGCACCTAATAGCGTTTCAATGTTCCGACACTGTGCCAATGATCAATAATAGAGCCCATTAAACGTCAACTACCTAAGTGAACAAGCCATTACATTATACAAGTGTTCATAATATTACAAGCATACAGGGCTTATGTAAATATAGCACATCTTTTGTCAACATGTTTGGTGTGTAGGTAGCGGGTACCTACGAAGGGAGGAACTGAACTGGCTAGACTGAATTTATGGGAATCCAGCTGCAAATATACGTCTCGCGTATATTTTGCAGGATCAGAAAAGCTTGAAGGATAACACGTAAAACGATAGTAAAAATTCACAAGCTGTTCGGTTGATTTCGAATCAATTAAGATCAAGGGCGCTTTGAATTAATTCCGGCGACGTTGTGGCGGGGACCAGCTTTGAAGAAGGTAGGTATGTTATCAAATTAAACATTTACGTTGAAAAATTTGAAAGCACATTGCGGCAAACTATTTTTAACAGAAATGGCCCGCCGCCAGAGTACACAAACCGTTAATTTTTAATTCAGTACTCAGTACCTTATTAGCCCGAGACACGTGTCCAGAGACCTTTGCCAAAACGTCTTCATTAGAACAAAGCGCACAAACAATTCAATAAAGTTATCACTTGCACACACAATAACCGAAGACTCCACTAATCTCTGCTCTGTCACATCCTCACACCGAAGCGATTGATTCACTATATTTACTATTGTTTACTTACAACCGCAACACGCGAATTACACAAGCACTCGATTAATATTTGCAGTTTTGTAATCGACCCCAAAGCCAATAGAGTCGAGGAAACTCGATATCGGAACAAAAACAATACTGTTTGCGTATGTGGAACGCGGCGAGCGCGGCCGGGCGACCGGCGAGCGCTCCCAGACCAGACTGTCAACTTCTTATCAGAGGAGGGTCCGCTAATGGATTGAGCTTAGAGTAGAGATAAATTAGATCAGCGCCGGGCTGAAGGGCGCAGCGGAAGTATGAATTAGGCGCGCGTGACGGCTAGGGCTCCCACGTGCAGGTGAGTTAACGGCGGCATGCAGCCATCATTTATTGCGGACATGTTTATGACCGATCATACCGTTTGGGGTCAGCGGGCAGGCGAGTTGCAAATGACGGGTCCGGAGAAAGACGATTCCGTTCTTATTGCAGGCTTTTATAATAATAACATGCGATTTTTCAAACATGAGTGAATATAAAAGAGAAAGTTCAGACAGTCTATTTTGTCTCGTGGACATGTATGAAATTTAAGCAAACTAAAATGAATATCAGTTTCTCGCACACGTAAGGTCTAGGATTTTTAATTAATAAATAGCCCATAAAGGAGGCCCGTAGTAACAAATTGGAATGAAAATTGTTTTTTTTTTGTAGGAAGGTATTGTAATTTGTCAAAATGTGTTTAAAAGCTGAAGCTACGGGTTAACTATGGTTCCCATATGCTAACACGTACTCGTATATTGTTGAGTACAGCTCAATACTAGTGAGGGGCTCTATATCGATATAAAAACAAGTTTACTCGGATTTTATCGCCGGTATTCATTATTATTTACGTCCCGACCGCGAACCGACGTTCCGAGCCCTTTTTAGGTTCACGGTCACGGGTATACGAGATAAACAGGTAAAAGACGTTTTATGACAATGTACCATAAATATCATAATTGCCAAAACATATCTAATTAAGAAACTAGAGGATGCGGTTTCGATTCCCGTGAAGGTCAAATATTTGTATGATGAATATGCGAAGTACAGACATCCGTGCTTTAAGCATTTGTAGGTTTGTATTTATCTATATAAGTGTGTAGGTATATCCATGGATTAGTACCCATAACACAAGTTTTGCTAAGTATAGGACTAGGCCAATTTATGTCAATTGTCCCTCTTGAAATTTCTTATTATTTATTCGGATTATTTCAAACACACTCTTTGTGTAATTTATTGCAAATGAATAAACAAACGATACATTTAGCGGGAGAGTCATTAAGTTGAATCTCGCACTATTATAAAACATGATTTACATCTGGTAAACGCAGCTAGTTAAATAATACTCAACATGGAAAATAAGTCATACCCTGAGCAATGAGTATACTGCGTGTAATTATGTTTGGTACTTGAGTAAGGAAAGGACACGTGTTCGGAACTCAGTTGACATAACTTCCTCGCGGCTGCAAAATTCGTTGTGTCTATCAAGTAGGTACGTGTGTTTGGCTTCGACGCATTATATTGCATTGTTTAAATTTCAAAATAATATTTTTTTGGATGCACTCATCTACGCCCTGTTAACTAACAAACGTTTACGCAGCGTTTATGAATAAGGGAGTAAGATTTGAGAACAGCTGAACCGATTTGAATTTTCTTGTTTCCATGTTTGTCATAGTCCGAGTAAGGTTTTTACGGAACGAAAAATTTTGATATTTCCCGGAATAAGGTCTTCTGTTACATTCAAGAAAGTTCCCAATCACTCGCGACTGATCAGTTTGGTTAAAAGGGGAGTGGAAGTATGTAATTCAAAATCGCGCGAACAAAGTTGCGGGTAAAAGCTAGTTGTATAGTCGACCAAGTAATTGCTTGACCACTTTTGAACGTGGTCAAGCACTTATGAAGGAACTTTTGAAGTCGAAAAGTGGTCAAGCAATTTCTTGGTCGACTATACAATAAACACTAGGAGTCTAATAGCAAGCAACTTTTTTGTTGCGGCGCAAAAAACCGATACCAGTATCGCAAAAAGTTTAATGGAAATTGAAACAAATTTCAAAGAAAAAGCGAAGCGTCGGAGGGTCCTCGTTCATACTGCGCCCCGTTGGTGTTGTGTCAAGTCCGCCGAGTGGTCGAGTCCGCACACTGTATGTATACACTAACAGTAGTTAGTGTTACTTTGGTTACGAGGGGAAGGTGGGCCGTAACCGAGGGAACGCTACCCCCCCCCCCCCCGCTTCCAAACTTGTCCTTCGTTAATTAACAATTAACAGTTGAGCAACAGGCTGTAATAACTTAAAATAATACCCTAGAGTAATACAATAATCTAAACTAACCAAATATAAATAAATATCTTGGGACAAAATTAACACCGAAGGACCACGATTCATATCCAAACATTTGCCCCTTGTGGGAATCGAACCCACAACTTCTAGCTTGATAATCAGGGTATCACTCACTATGGTATCCGGTGTCAAATTTATCAAAGAAAACTTTTAAGGAACACAGGCATACGCGCATTTAAATTTGGTATATCTCGACGTTCTGAACTCAAAACTACGCCCCGCGCTCAAGTCGTAGTTGTTTCAAACTTCCATCCATGCGCACACCGAATGAAACGGCAAATTGGCTCCCTCCTAAGGAAAGAGATTAGCTACTAAAATGTAGCTCTCTGTTTTAAGACTTTCTATGCTTTATCCCTATTTCTGTAATCTTGATGAGAGGAACTGTTGATATCGAACACGGCACCGCAGTTATTTCTAGGCTAAATTCTCGGCGTGAGTCATGTCGTGTATTGCAGTAATTGTCATAAATTGAACGAATTATGCAATGTCTTTAGTAATGGGCTAGTCCATTAATACAACGAAAACTAAATGTATCGCATTTAGGTTGTATGCCGCTGGCTATGGCTAGCAACTGAGGAGTAACCGACACGGATGCGTCATATCATATTTTAGTTCCATTTTCATCCTAGACAGTTCCCGCGTACAAACATGAAAGAAGTTTAATTCTCGGTAGAACTCCAACGGGAAAATGAAATGAAAGGACGAGCAAATAAAGCGGATTTTTTACAACTTCGCTCGCCGGGAGGAGATTGCATCTGTAGATAGGTGCCTTTTCCGGGAAACAACATTCGTTCACTTTCCTTTACACTGAAGGAGACGAAACTATGTCGTAAGAATTTATAGGCATGCTACGAAAGGACAATATAACAACATCACTCCGCTTTAATCTATTTTCGTAAGGTGCTCTGCTCACAATAAAGCCCACGCGCTCACTTAGATTTCTTCGCCTACGTCAAATGCGCAAACGCCTTTGTGCAAAGGCCTTATAAACGGGTAGAATCTACTTCGCGAAGTTTCAGTTTTCTGCACGAGTGGCTGCAAAATATGTAGAAAGTTTACAGGCCCACAAGTGGACCTTAATGCACGAGTTAAAGTCGAAGAAAACTTACGAATGGTATAAGCCTATCGTGTGTTCTTGGGCTCTTTCTAAGATAATACAGTTTGTACAGAAGCGAATGACTTTATTGCCTACGAGTGAGTTTCTATGGACCATATATATGTACAACATGCCACAGAGCCAAGTCAATATCGAAAAACTTGAAACGGTTCTAAAATTTAAACGATTGGCTTTGACTAATGAATTGAGGACAGTTTCTTATTCTGGAGTTAGCTTTGTTTACTTTTCACGTTTACACTATGCATATTTCAAAATAAAAATGGTTTTATTAGGTGTCAGTTTAGTATAAGATGTAACGAAATATTTTATATACGTGTTTAACAGCTGGGAAACACTTGAAAAAAAAGTCTATGTGTGAAACGGTCACTTCTTGTGGCCTTTTACAATATACCCAACGAGACAAGCCTAGACAATAAATAATTATTCTGAAAATAGGCGGCTAGAAGCATCCGACATACTGAATTCTAGATGACGTCAGTTTTTTTCCGTGTTATTCGACATCCCAGATGCACGTTATAGTCAAGGATAACCCTCAACGCCCAGCGAAAGGATGCTGAGGGTCAACTTGGAGATCTTCATTAGTCAAAAGAGCCCGATAGTAATGATATATGGAGCCTTATTTTTGGCTGGCTAAAGTGGGGTAAAACAACTAAAGCGGCGACATCTAATGGATGGCACTAAATCGCCAGCTCAAGTTACGTGGTGAAGTGGATTAGGCATTAAACACTCAGCTCAACACTTCCGTGCCACGCATGGCTGGGAGAGCTAATGAGTGATTGGAAAATGGAAAGTGTCAGCTCGTTAATCTATGGCATAGCAATGCATTTGGCTTCAATGCGTGAATCGAGACAATCTTTGCAGTGTAGCGTTAGTGTAGAGTTAATCAGCACCAGGCAACCATAGTTGGTTGCCTGTACTGTACCTGTTTGACAGCATACATATCTATCTACGCCACGTAGTTCGGTATGTATGTATTGCAGTCGTGGCAAATGAAAATCTACTAACTGCAGCTAGAAGCATTGATCTAAGTAAATAATCTCATCTGCCAAAGATTATAAACTCAGAAAAGAGGGGTTATTGTGAAGATATCATAAGTGCTCAACACGTCGTGTCCAATTTTCCAATTCAATAACTATGTAATAAGAAAAAATAATGTCCTTATAACTTTAGCATATTAAGCTACTAGAGTACTTGCTTAAAAGGTATATGTTTGTGTCCAGTCTAGGGATATGTATTAGATCACTAACGCCTTTTTTTTAATCGTTAGACAGGATCTATCTGTGGAATAACTCTCACAAAAATAGCTATCTGTCTGTTGAATAAATGCTTATATCAGGGTTGAAAAATCGACCCTTAGGTTAATATTTGGATAAGGTGCGCAAATAGATATTGGGCATACCTACAGCAAGAATGTACCAAATTATCGAAATATTTGCTGATGAACCAATAAGGATAAAATTAGACTTATGTTACTTGGGTAAAATTCGTTACCGGCTCCGATATGCACAACAATACTGGGCATAGTTAAAATTGCTATGCTATTTATGGTAAATTAAGCTCAGATAATAATCTAAATCCAAACAACTTTGTGAAAAATATTGACGCGCAATTTAAAGGAAAATGACTAAATGAATTGGCAGTGCAGAGCAAGTTAGATTAAGTTTATCAACGGCTATTGAGCTAAGTTTGGTCTATCACATGAGACTTGCGATAGTTTTTTTAAACTGACGTTTTGTTGTTTTCTTTTGAATACCAATCTCTTGGCGGTTGCAGCTTTTAGTTTTATTTCACTTTCAAGTGTCGGAATAAACGAATACCTACAACCTAATATCAAGTTCTGAATTAAAAGTGCTATAAAACGACCCTTTTCCCGTGTTACTCTCTACTTTTAAGAGCATGTTTCGTATTATGGTATTAAATGAAATGTAAAAATACAATTTTACTAGCACTTTTTTTTAAGACAAAACTAGAAGCTATACAACGTTTCCCTACCCTAGGGGGACAAATTATACTAGATAAAAAAAAACAACTTTGTCATATTAGTTAGGTACACGGGTGCTCATTCTTTGTCCATACGATAGGAACCCGTTGCATATTATTCCTAATTTTTATTTTCCAATTAAGTCTTAACGTTTCAGCCGCCTTGCTACTTAGACTTACAGGGTATCTTTGCTTATGAATAGTGGCACATCTAGCTAGGGATATTTGGCTGGGAAGGCCTGGCCCTTGAGATGCCAGGGCCGATGAAGCCGAGTCGACGCCATTACGTTCAGCCTAGAATTTCGAATCTGTAGCCTAACATCCTGGGGTGGGCACGGCCCATTATCGGCCGCTCCCCTACATATGCCAATGAAATAAATTTCCATAATTTTTTAAAACGGATAAACCCCGGGACGGCAAATTTACACAACAATGACTAAATTCGGCGGTTCCACGATCGATTCAAAATTGATTGAAATTGATGCATGCGTCTCGCTCATAGAAGTCTCGAGAGAAAACTAACTTTTTAAAATATGGCTGCCGCTAGATAGTAGTTGGCGCGCTGTTCCACCTTTTCACCCGCAGATGGCATTGGTCTCGTCTCGTCAAATCAATACGGCGTATACAATAGACCCCTTATAGACCCTGTTTCATCACTCTCTAATTCTCGATATCATATTTATCAGATATCTGTGATGCCGTTTCCGTTTGTATCAGATCACAGTTATTTGTTGTATATAATACCAGAGGCCCTAGCACGCTAGCTTTTCTCACCGACATAAAGCATATTCCCCTTTCTTTTCTAACCAGTAGGCATTCGCGAGAGGAGCGGATGTTTCCATGTGCGCAATCAACGCTAGCGTGCTATTATAGCAGGAACTTATATTATCAGAGTGGTGAAACCGGCCCTCAATCTTCAATGGATTATAGACCTTAACAGATGTATTATTAACTGATTATTAATTATTAGTAGGCAGTTGATAAAGGGCTGTTCA
Source organism: Ditula angustiorana (assembly GCA_963691745.1). Lineage (NCBI taxonomy): Eukaryota > Metazoa > Arthropoda > Insecta > Lepidoptera > Tortricidae > Ditula > Ditula angustiorana. The sequence continues at coordinate 4,474,658 of OY829479.1, forward strand.
AATTCAGACCCATACTTGATTCAAGGGCTTTATTGTTCTTAATAGATACTTCAGCCAGTGTCTAAGAAAGGAAAGCTTAGTGACTTTCTTTTTATACTTATAAGTGGGGATGGACTGGAAAAGACTGACTGAAGGGTACATGGAAAGAACATGTGTGGTAACTTTTTCAAAATTATTTTTAATCTTAAACGTGGAGTTCTCAGTGATTTTAAATTTCGAGATTATTATAAAATCTCATTTAAAAAATTTGACATGTTCTTTCCTTTAAACTATTAAAGTCGGTTTATTTTGATGACGAAAACATAAAAAATATTAGGACTGCAATTAAGTAGCGTTACTTTTTAAAAATTCGAATAGGCAGTTGGAGAATTAATGAATCTTTCTTGAACTGCTGATATAATTAGGGAAATATTTAAGAGTACAGAAATTGATTCCTAGTGTCAGGGATTCCAAGTCATTTTTTTGACTACTTTGGTAATTGTTTGAACTTAGGGTCGGATTTTCAATTTAAACAGACAAGCTGTTATTCAACAGATAAACGCGAATTTTAAATGAGTTATTTCACAGACAAATCAAATCACTATAAACAATCAATGTAAACTTCAACATCCTACATAGGTACCTATTTATTAGACTAAGTTAAGTACATAATTTTGAGGCGCTGGTTTTTAAAAGTCTACAATGCATTTTTCAATATTTGATTAGAATGTATTTATGAAAAGTTTCTCTTTTAGGTTGATTTAATACGCAAAGGGAATGTGACCATACAAAGTTTGACCCCCACAAAAACTTCTGGTGAACATTTACAGATGTTTGTTAAAAGTGTTTTTCCCAGACTGCCCTCAGAGGGAGTGTTCTTTGAGGTATAGTGCCTAAAAGAAAGATACCTTCCTAATTTTATGGGCACATTTGCTAATACTAAAATCATTGACATGGATGCATGTCTGCAGCATGTTCTGCAGGAAAAATAAATACACTATACCCATAGATAAATGTAAAGCAAAGCAGGATTAATGTTCAACAGACTGTGCCTGACATTTAAAGGTTTTGCTTCATGGTAAACGAGGATCACGTTAAAAAAGGGCATGCAAGAGTGGTCATTATGAATAATAATGGGACCTGCATGCAGGCCACATGTGTGGAATAGCTCGGGATGCATTACAAGCTAAGTGGAACAAGGATGATGTGATGAGGCATACCACAATCATTAAGCTATTGAACAAAAAAATAAGCCAATATCCAAATTAATATTAAAAATAACATTACGCTGTTGGTTACGTTTTCATGTCTAAAAAGCAGCACCAATTCTGATGAGTTTTGCTATAGAAAAAGATGGGACTCATTGGACCTTGGAGAAGGATATAACTTATTTTTTGTCGTGAAGCTTGACAAAGCGCGAAGTTTGTATGGGAAATGCTAGACTGCTGATTTTTTGGGACAGAAGATGTGTGCAACAGAGAATCTTGATGAAGCATTGTAATCAATATAAGAATTTAAATATATACAAATTAAAACAAATTCGAGTATCAGGCAAAGAATGAATGGTTTTATTAGTCTAACAGGCCAATTGAATGGGTCATTATTTTTATCATCACTAATTTGTTAGCTGAGTGGCAGCATAATTTTGACAAAAATAAAACATTGGAATATGGAATCATACCTATTTTCCAGAGGAGATAAAGACTATAGAGGAGTAAGTGAGGATGAGGGGTAAAAGTGTATTTAAAAGAACCCCAAAAGGCAAGATATCAAACCTAAATCAACCCCCGATTTTGCAAATACAGACAAAAAAAAATACGAATCAACAACCTCTTTACCACCGAACATGACTAAGAAACACAATAATGAGACCGGCAATAAAAAAACCTGTTCAAATTAGTCCACCTGTTTAAGAGCTACAATATTACAAACAGACACAGACACATATCGCTCCTTATGAATGAAAGCAACACATTTCTGAATAGCACATATACCATACATTTTATTATTGCATTGGATGTTAATTACTACATTAAATCAAGTCATACCTAAATATCTAAAAGGATATGATCATTAGGTTTAATGATAAGCAGTGATACCATTGTAATCAACATAATTTTGCATTGTAACAAATTATGAATCAAGGCCCCTCTACTACACTTGTAGGTCCCCCTGTTCGCTGTAGACAGGATATTTAACTTTCATTTCAATAAAAAAATGATTGATGATGGTTGATGATAATCATGATTTTAGGTCAATGGGAAGTAAAGTACCCTATAGATTTTAACCTATTTGGGCTTGACAGACAGTCAGACAACAAGGTGATCCTACTAAGGATTCTTTTTGGGATACTAAACCCTAAAATTGTTAAGTGTGGTATGGCATTAACAAAACCGATACACTTGACCCCTACAATGAGGACATTCTACAGCTGTCAACCTTAATGCAGCATTGCAAGTCAAGGCAAGTATTTCAAGGGTATGACAGATATGTATGAGTAACATGCTGATAACATGCAAATCATATTAAATGGGATTATGTATCTCTGAACCACTGAAACCAATATTCGTTTTGGGTATAAACACTATATTGTACATAGAAAACAATTAAAATTAGTTAACACAAAACAAAGGATTGAGGGGTTTCTTCCAGCTAACCTTTTATTACGGAGACTGTCTAACACATGATAGACATGTAAATTAATGGTGTTGTCTTCACTTTTATTATCAGTGGCCCTAACATGGCCAGCAAAACTTTTTTATGACACTGGTTTGACAGAGAGGCAGGGAGAGATAAGTTAAACCTGGGCTGGTCATGTTAGGCCACAGAGGCCTTTACTTCATTTTATTCTATAAATATAAGACAATTTTAACAATAGACAATACACTGTAATATATACAGTCCTTAATATATGCAGTTTTATGTAAAGCATGCTTTAATGCATCCTACTCATGCTCCATTCTGTATGACATTGGATTCCATAAACAAGAGCTTGTGTCTAAATTTAAAGTGTCTAATGATATATTGGATGGAGAATCATGGGAAGAGGGCCTGGTCTATAGTATTTTTGAGGGTCCATGGTGGATTGAGGATTTCATAGGTATTGATGGCTTTACAGACATGTGTACTTATTTTCTTAAGGTGAATTATCAATACCAAAAAGATCATGGATTGTTTAAATTCCAATTGAATTATATAGGTGGGTGGTTTCTAAATAGAGCTAATGTTTTCAATAATTTAAGTTGACATAATTAAATTGCAAGTAATATATTTTTTTATATTGTGTGTCAGATATGTAGTGGGTTGTAATTGAATGTAATTGTTTGTAACAGAAATTAATGAGCTTAATTTATTTCATTCATACACAATGTTTTATTAATTTTATTATTCTTTACATGTTCCATAAATAATATAAAATAGATACTCATTGGATAATCGGTTTAGAGACAACATAAAAGTGAATTGAACCTTAATACTACTACATGTGTACACAACAATTAAGTATGCAACGTGCATCACCTTGTTTGTGTGCGTAACATATGATTCACTGTAAATGAGGGGTAATCAAATATTACCGTAACTTTTATCACTTTTAATCGTACCATAGCAAAAAACAATATTGAAGAATCAATTGTCTATCCTCAAACATCCTGACCTGATCACAAACATCACAATCTAATAACGTAAGGTAGCACCTGCACGTAGTATTAGTTTTTTAGGGAGTTTACAATAAGATGTTAGTCTTACCTCGCCGCTACGAGCCGCAGGAGAGTTTTCTTCGATTTCGTATATTATGTGTGGCAAACCGGCTTCGCCGAGCAGTGAGAATCCAAATCCCAAATTATCACTACGATTTAGGACCACTAGTCTTTCGTCAGCCATATTCAGTGCACAGCAGCATTGATTACCATCCACTGTTAAGCATCACTATAAACACGTTTAACGAACTGCTAAAGGAATTTAGGTAAGGGATTTTGTGGTTTAACGAAAATCTTTATAAAATTATGAAGCACGATAAACGGCAGCACACCCAACCAACCAAAGCGAAGGAGACAGATAATTTCAATTTCATTGACTTCACTTCATTTCACTCCTTGGTCAGACATTCATCATTGCAGTTGAATTTCTTTTTGTCTGTAAACAAACGGCATAACGGTTAAGGCGTTCTTAGCAGTGTCTCGAATAGTGTGGTAAAGATTTGCATGTTGGTAGTCTGTGGTCATTATCAACCAATGACGTTCGTTATAAATCATTTATAAATCTCACTCACTAGTGATGGAGTCAGAAGTATCATCGATATCGATTTCATTCGATTGATTGTAAGCTTATCTATTTTACAAAATCTAGTATTTACCCGTAAGTGTCGTGAGGTTTATTGATTTTGAATACTGTAATTGGTGTTTTAGATGCGAGTACATTCGTTGTCTGCAATAACGTATAACAACTTTTGTAACTTAATGTTATTCTAAATTGTTATCGATGATCACCCGTTAACTTCGATGTTCTGCGCAGCGCATGGTGTGGATGTTGAATGTCAGTGTCAGTACTGTCAGTACTGTCAGTGTCAGTGTCAAAGTTTGACTGTCGTAGTTAGTTACATTGGCTTAGTTGGCTTCCTGGCTGTCCATTCACTCGTGTGAACGCGGACTTCTAAAGTTTATAAAGTTATAAAACTATTGTTTCTTATCTAAAAACAGTGAAAATGTATATTGTGGCTAACTTTGTTAAAGTTACTGTCCCTAATTATTTAGCGGGGCTTCCAATACCCGATTCCTTGAGCGGTTGGTTTCGGTTAGGCGGTAAGACAAAACTTTTTTCCTTATTTGCTGACTTAATTTCATCTCAATACCTAACGGTGAGTTGAGATAACCGTGACAAGCCGCACTTAGCCTTGTAAATTGTAACAAGCTGGTAACTTACTAACTGGCCTTACTTAAGTAGTCTGGGAATTTAAAAACTTTTAACAGTATTCAACTTTTGAATGAAATTATCTATAATACTGGATTTATAAAGAAATACCATTTGATTTAGCTGTAATTAAAATATGTACTATTAGTTACACGTTATTTTCGATACATCAAATAATTCCGTTACCTATATTTGTTTTGTTTTTGGTGCAAGTATTCCCTTTTGAGCAAAGAATTATCTTTCAATCATATTTCATACGGAAATATTAAGATAAAGAAAAAGGTGTATTTATCTACAGTACAGTGGCACCTTACTGTATAAATACTTTTTTCTAATTTTTTCCTCTTTTTTTCAGTACGAGATTGGATTGCCTTGATCCCACCTACAGCAGTAGTTGGTGGAATCTCTTATTATGCGTACCAATCAATAAAAAAAGGACGTATTAATGGAAGAATCAATCCCATGATAAGGCTAGATGAGAAAAAAGTTGTAGATTTTGTTGAAATAGAAGATATTGGGGAGAAAATGTCATTGTGCCGATGCTGGAAGAGTAAAAAGGTAAGTATTTTTCTTCTGTAACTGGTTGTTTGTCATTCAACGCCATTATTATACATACACGCAAGGGTGTTCTAAAGGGAGGAAGGATCTAGGTTACATGATCTCATTGCAACACCCAGCTGCACTACAATTTTGCTGTAACTCGACAGGAAATTTCTGATTTGGGTGGCTGGGATGCATTACTAATGTATTACTAATTTTATGCAACTCCTTCAAGTTGTCCTTCAAGTGTGACTTGTCAAACGGTTTCTTTGGATGGTGGTGGTTGTATACTAATTATAAAGAGTGAATGATCCTTGACAATTGTTTTTAATATCATTATCTTTAAATGAGATCATGGCATGACCTACTTTTGCAATTCATCAAGTTATGTCATTTATTTCTTGCTTTGATAATTTTATCAGATACCATACGGCCAACATGTATTGTCATTAAGATAATGGGTAAACCATGTTTTACATTTTATTACTAAATGTAAATTAAAACTGCAGTAGCTATTATCATTAACATACATTATTATTATTATCTTCTTTATTAATTTTTTTTCTTGCTTTTTACATTTTAAAAAATAAATCACGGTATAAAAATGACATTTTAAAATATAACTAAGTACTAATTATTATTTTGTTTCATCTATGCATGATAAAAAAAAAACCATCCAATATTGATAGTATGATTATTGAGAAACTGTACCAAGACCATTTTGAGCAGTTTTTATGCATGTAATTAAGTAATCCATTGTTTACTTTGGTGTCTAGTCTCATGGTAGCTTTTTTAAATAATATTGATGACATTAAACAAATATTACCTTCTTAATTATAACATTGCATTGAAATCAGTTTGCCTGTAAACCCATCTACATCGACTTTGTTCATTAAACTAAAGTTTAGTGCATATAATAATTGTATTGTAAAAAAAAATACTTATTTGTTTTAGTGGCCCCTCTGTGATGGTGCCCACGGGCCCCACAACAGAGCTACTGGAGACAACACTGGGCCAGTCGTTATTCGTAGATCTAAACCAGCCGAGAAGTAAACTGTATTATTTGAAGATGTCAAGAAGAATGCAGGGTGATAAATAGTGATATGCTATGTGATCGTATAACTATGCATATAATGTGTAGGAATAATTTTGTTACCATAAAGTTTTGTATACAATTAGAGATAAGGATACCCAAAAAATATAATCATATCATACTTGGTTACATACCCGATTACTTATATTTATTGAAATCAGTTTATTTTAAGAAATTATTGTAAAATATTATTCATTCCAAAAGTCAAAAAGTGTGTGTATGTGCTGTAAGTTTGGTTTAAGAAACTAATTTAAAGTAGATACATGGGCTGTGACATGACCATTTAATATTTATCGCAATTATTAAAAAATGTTACAAGTACAAAGTAAAATAAACTTTGTTATTGTTCTTCCTTGGAAATTATAATTTTTGGAATTAAATTTGTTATTCGGCTTTGGTTTTTGTGTTATTCTTTGCCGGCTGCACCTATTCTACTAATTGAATTTTAATTGAGGACATTATTTGTCAAAAATTCCGATTCCCTTTAAAATAGTAGTGTATCAAGTTTTGTCTGTATATACCTATGCTTATATCTTAGAAAGATAGGGCGACCAATCAGCAGCGTCTTCATCGGTAACATCTGTGCATCCCCATTGAAGTTGACATATGTCAAGCAATTGTCAATCGACCCATCGTTGACACAACCGTCACGCTGTTTTTCACAGCACTAATTTGTGGCGTGACTTTACGTATGTTTGCGTAATTTTTGTCAAATATCTGAAAAGTGTTTGTACTCGTGTTTTCATACATTATAAGCGAAAATGTATCTAATTTCTAATTTGGTGAAAGTAACTATTCCAAACTACTTGGCTGGACTGCCGATTCCTGATTCCATCGGTGGTTGGTTTCATTTGGGAGGTAATTAAAATTTCATAATTCTTTTACAATGTATTAATACTAACGGCTTGTACACAATTCAGGTAACAACTATTAATGTTCTTTGTCTCTTAGTCAATGACATACTTTTGTTTTAAGTGTTACCTAAGTATTATTAATTAATACACCAGCTGTTTTCGCACGCTACATTGTATTCTACAAAGAAGTCACCGGCTACGAAACGAATTCATAATTTAATTTGCTATACAACGACAGTCCCTAATTATGTTAACAACTCTTATAACGATAATGGCATTAAAAGGATTTACATTGTTCATTCAATAAATTAACCCATTGTTTGTACTAAATATGACACATTAGTTAGTTTGTTTTAATGTTGAAGTTATGTAACAACGTTGCCTCTCTACATATGTTTTTGCATGAAAGATTAAATTTGTGAGAAATGGTTTTAAAAATTTAAAAATTTTTATTTAAAGGTTATCTTATCACTTAGTACCTCTCACTAAGAAGTTAATAATAAATTGCAAAGTTTTTCTTTATTGATTTCTTACTTAGTAAACTGGTTTTCATTATAGAGAGCTGATATACGTTTGAAGATTCAGACTGCCAGTGCATCTATCAGTGGTCTCATAGGTTCAGATATTTTGTTTTGTAGCTGAATTTACAAAATGGACTCTGTGGTTGTGGGATTTAGTCCATTTATGTTGGGAGGATGCAGCTGATTATCAGGAATGCTCACAAACCATTAAGTAGGTATTTTAGGTAGGTAAATTTTCTTCGCCTGCTCCCCTTAACAGAATCCTAGCTAAGCCCTTGCTTTAAGGCCAATGGGTTAGGTAACTTTGTATTTATATTGTTTTCAGTCAAGGATTGGCTGGCTCTGGTACCGCCAACGGTAGTGATTGGTGGTATTTCCTACTACTCGTACCAAACTGTGAAGAAGGTGCAGGCAGGGGGCAACGGCCATGTCAATCACTGCGTGAGGAAGGATATTGACAAAGTCGTTGATTTCATTGACATTGAGGACATCACCGAAAAGGCTGTCCTTTGTAGATGCTGGAAGACTAAAAATGTAAGTATCTATAGAAGTGTAACAAACGGCTATTTATTTATGTGTCTCATCTGAGGCAATTGGTTGTGGATGGGGCCTCTGGGAAACCTCCAACTTCGAACCTTCCAATCACCAGCGCATCCACTTAGCCATGAGTCTAGGCCACTTGCGCTAGCCATGACGTTGCTGTTTTTCATAAAACTTTGTATTTTGCCCCATTATTCTTTAAGTGCAATAGCGACGAGCTTTACGTAGAGACATGTCACCGTCTCGCTGACTTGCACTAGCATGCTAGAGCAAGATAAGAAGCTGCCCCAACAGTCTGCTTCACATTTTGTTGACAGCTGAAAAAGATAGCTGAAAATATTCCAAATATCCAGTGCAAACTAGATCTTAGATGACTCACCGATGAAGTCATAGAGATTAAACATCCCATCACTGTCCGTTTGTGAGAAATTGAAATCTAAATCTCTCATTGTATTTATGTTATTATTTATAAAGTTAAATATAATAAAATAAGTAAGTTACTTGCTAAATTTAAACACAATCTTGATTGTTAGATTAACACATAAAAAGGCTTAATGTTGACATTAAATTAATTAATTAGGTACCTAAAAGTCCTAATACCTAATATGTTACGGCTGGATTTGACTGGTTTTAGAAGCATAATCAAATCAAAAATCCACCAAGGATTTAACTTGTACTTTAAAAAAAGGCACTTGCACTTTAATTCTATGTATAATTGTCTACAAGTAGTTTGTCTTCTTGACCTTTCTTTATTTTTTAATTTGGCCTCGCATAAGCTTCTATTGTTAAATAATAAAAAATGCTCTGCTCTTACTTTGAGCCTGACCTATATCAATTCCTATCTCAGGTAATGAAAATGACTCACGCAATCTACACCTTTTATCTGATAAAAATAATGTTTCTGTACACGAAATAAGTGAAATAATATTACCCTTATAATTTACTTATTTTTTCCCGTGACTGCGCGCGTTTCGGATTACTACTTAAGAAACAAAATTTTGATGCTTAGATGTTCACGATTCATTCCAGGACGTAAACTTTTTACGAAACAGATTGCACCTGAATTATGTTGGTAGATTTTAGAACATGAAATCAGATCTTCTTTATCTTTATTTTTATGAAGCTCGGCACTGAGTAACAGTTTCAAAACTGGATCTAGCATTATGCTGAGTATATTTTTCCTCTTGGCGCAATTTAAGTATGTTTAATTTATCTAGGTCTTAAGAAGTTGTATAGATCAAGGCAATAAATATTTTTTCTTTGTTCTTTCTTTCTTCTTTTTTTATCTTTACATAGATAGCATTAATTTGGTATTTCCTGTCTGTCCAGAATTTTATAGTGTATCTTCGGCCGCCTTCTCCTAAACCACGCGACTGATTTTGATATAATTTTCACTGTTATTTAGAGATTTTTTAGGGAAGGTTTTCATATACATTACATCCCGACTGTACCATGCGAATCTGGGGCGTGTCGGTAGTACTTAATTTGAGCATTTATCGTTTGTGGTATATAGGTAACCATCTCATCTCATGTATACCACAGAATAAATAATAATATATTAATCAATACAGACAGGTGGTATTTTTGAAATAAACAGATTACTCACGTATTTCAAGCCGAGTTATCTCCTAGTTCATATGTATGAATCTTACGGTAGTCTTATTTCAGATAGATAGCGTTGTCATTAAGTTGTGAGGCGACTTGACTCCCTGTAAGATCACTGCAATATTACTTAACCTTAAATTAACTACATTTTTACCTAGCATTTTCTTATGTTTTCGCGACTTGTAGACATTGAAATAAAACATTTTAAACGCTTTATATCGGTTAAACGTCGGGATTTAGATTCGTTACAATACACGCGATATAAACCGTTTAAATTGTTTTATTTCAATACATATTTGCCTCTATATCCTCCTACCTCTCGTCAGAGGGTATAGTGTGCATTGCATCTAATTTTGATGTTTTTTTATTTATGTTCCAGTGGCCATACTGCGACGGAGCCCACGCGACCCACAACAAGACAACTGGGGACAATGTGGGTCCAGCTATCGTGAGGCATAAGGAGAAGAAGTAGATATTGAGCCGGGAATACTTTTGCATACATCTAGGGTCGTAATAATCAGTAGCGCCTCTAGGTGACCTGTGCATTCATGTTTATTTTAATTATCAACTTATTATGGCTCCATAAAAAACTGTGTAGGTATTATATCTTCTTGTTGGGATAATAACGGATTGAACCGGTATCATGGTTATTAAGGTAAAGCCAAGGTCATAAATATATATACTTTCCCAAGATTCCAAAAATATCTAGACACCTCTATGACACTGACAATAAGGTTTGTTTACATATACATATTTGGCTTGTAGCTGTATTTATATTTATGACGTTGACTGTACCTTGATGAAATAGGAAATAGGGTAGTGTAGTGGCCAAGTTAAGTATTCTTTATTCAGATTAGACTTACAAGAAGCACTTATGAATGCCAGGAAAACCAATCATTCAGAGAAATCACTGATGAGATACCTGCAAGAAACTTGACGAGGCATCTTTTCTTTAAACACATGTGTGGCTTAAACTCTTCGGCCTAGAATGCCCCGTACTCAGTCGTTCTCTACGCACTATCTTGCGTTTGTCAGACATATCTAATCAAACTCTAATTATCCGCGGCACAGGCCTGTTGAGATATTATTTAACACCTGTAACAATTCTAGTTATACCACAAATGTTTTAAATTCGAAAGTAATGATCTAATGATGTTTGGACGTTTGTTCCTCAAACACGCATTGACGGCTGAACGGATTTAGATGAAATGGTAGAAATATCATCATATCCTGGATTAAAACAGAGGATACTTTTTATCCCGTAAAATGCATAAATAATACCGCGCGAGTGACGCCGCGGGTAAAAGCTCGTACAATATAAAAGCACTTTAAAAAACACTGCCAAAAATACAAACATACATACATAGGCTGCTAAAAACATAACCCTTCCTTTTGGCTTTGCCGTAGTCGGGTAAAAAAAGACTAATGACTTTAGTGAGTTTAATGGTGACCACATAAATAAACATGACTAATCAAGACTTGGGTTATCCCACAGTTCATCATAGGACTAAGGAATAATTTATCATTGAGTCAGTCATGTTAGAGCCGCTCATTATGAAATATAAAAAATCTGGATTGTGATTCTTTCGTATGATTGTGCTCAACGCTGCGCCGCTGTCTCGTTCGCTCACCCTCGAATTTCTCTATACAAATTCAATCTTCATCGATGACGCGTCGATTCTCAACGACATTGCGGTAGATGTTCACTCTACAAATGGTGACCGTGATATTTGGGGAATTCTCTGTTCGTAATTCCTGAGCCAATATTAAATGATCTGTCGCTCGGCGCTAACCGTTCGTTTATCTAATCGCCTGATAAGGGGTGGGTTCGTAATGCGATTACCGGTCTCTCGTACGGCGTATCTTAGCAGTACAGGATCACGCGATTTTGCGGTGCATTCGTACGATAGCATACATGTGCACGAAATCGCACGAATGATAAGATACATATCGGTATCCCGCTTGCTGCTATGTGCGTTTTATTTTACATAACATTTACTTAGGGACGTTGATTAAAACTGAACATGTCAGCCTCATTAGAAAACAATATATCCAAAAACATCTTATAATAGCACAAAAAATAAAACCTATTTTATTAAACACGTCAGTTACTCAGATTAGGCTTACAGAAAGCACTTAGGAATTCCAGAAAAACCACCGGTTCGGAAAAATTCTGTAGGTTGTGTAAATTTTTTACATCTGAAGTATTTAACACACTATTTGAAGCTGGGGATGATAAGCTTAATATTTTGGTAAATATAACACGCCTGCCAATGTCCATATTAGAAAGAATCTCAAATAAAAACTATTTATTATTTTACAATATACTATCAAGTTTGGTACAACCACAGAATAGATCTACAACTGATATATTTGAATGATATCTGGGTTGGAGTTATTATGCTAACATAAATTTTAGGAGAAATTAAACGAAGGTACAGTCAAAGACGCATATAAATGACCATTAATGTTGGAACTGAGAGGTGTAATTTTTCGAAAGAGCGACATATAATACTATGAAGTTGATATATCTATTGCTTGGTCGTATAGACAACTTCTCTCAGTTTCCCTTAATGTCAGTTAAGTTTGTTGCTGTTTGTACTACGGAATGCACTGCTCTGCTATAGTAGCACGCTAGCGTTAATCGCACACATAAACGCGTTGGTCCCTCTCGCACATGCAGACTGGTTAAAACCGGATAAATGCTTTATGTCATCGATAAAAGCTAGCGTGGTAGACCCCCTGATTATTACACCTTGCATTTATGCCAAAAGTGTACCAGAAATGAGCCGACCCGGCCATATTGTAGCTAAGTCGGTGTACTAAAATATTTAACTGGCAACAATCTATACAAAAGAAAAAAAACAATCAAATTAATAACCTCTTCCTTTTTTTTGAAGTTGGTTAAAAAAGTATAATTCTGCGCTATTTAATTGTCAAACTCGTTTATAGTTTAAGTAACAAATTTTAAGTGTCACTGGAGGTGCGCGGTGTTATACGTTATTACGTATTCTATTTACATACGTACGTACGTCTCTCTGAGGATAACTTTTGTACTGTTAAACAGAGCGTCTAGTGTAAGTTTTTGTTACAACAAACGCAACGAACGCGTTAGAGTTAACTTCTCAATTACTATGGAAACAAAGACAGCGCCTCTTGCGGCGCGTATTTGCTGTTTCCATACAATTTAGGTTACAATAACGTGTTAGAGACGTTTTTTTGACAGAAAACCTACAGTAAGAGCGATCACTATGAGCGAATTTAGTTTAGATTTGGGCCGCGCATTACTAAATTACTGACCGTGCCTTGTCCAGTATTTAAAATGCCATCTCAAACCAGTATAATGACTTATGTATGACATCTAAGTTCGGTGTAGCTACATGATACGCTGCATTAGCGTCCTCATTGACAGGTTGGCTCAGTCCTTGTAGGCCTTGTCTTGTTATCTGTAGGTACTTAGGTAGCTTCAAAAGTTCCTTTTTCAAACTGCAGAAAAGGAGAATATAATATTTTTCTATGTTAACGTATTTATACTAAGTTGACTGCAATCAATCAATTCAGTAATTGTTTTTAAAGCATCTGAGAGCATTTATTTTCAATAACAACGCGTTGAATGACAACATAAAGATAAATCTTGGTCATTTGGTAGGGCTCGAACCTACATCCTCTTCATTCCGTGCCTTGATCTTACCGACAAAACACTGTAAATTCTTTGGAAATTTCGTAGTGTCTGGATGAGACCTGTGGCCCGTTTCACTAAGCTGCAACATTGGTCAATAATGACCAATGGCAATGGGCATAATGACCAATGTTGCCGGTTTAGACTTGTAAAATTGTAGCTTCGTGAAACGGGCCACTGTAGTTCAATTATTAAGACCAAGACTCGACTCCTGCCAGATGGCTAAGATTTTTCATTGTGTTTGCTTCCAATATTTAAATGCAATGATAAGAATGTTCTACATGAAAAAATAAAAATCTTGAATAATTTCGGTTATATTTATGCGTAGTGTGTGTTTATGCTACAAGATGGTGTTGGTGATTTTTATCTTGGGATATTTTTGTTGTTATGTACTTACTTTTATATTTATATCTATTGATATTCGCCAGTAAGTAACCAGTTATGCTTTACACGTGTAGTTGTGAACAAGTTAAACTTAAGCTGGAAAGTTAAATGAGCCTTAAATGAGCTCGACATCGGGGCAGCACCCTGTCGTGCTTGCGCGCGCTGGCCTCGACGTCGCACTCGTCGTTGTTGCGCTTACAGAATCCCAAGTTTATCCCTCTATGCGGCTCTGTCAAACTATTGTCAAAGAAAGGGACGCACTGAGAGATAAATTAGAGTTGGGCGGTCATGTATGATCTTTAAGTGTTCGAGAGTACAATTATTTGCACCTACTAACTAATCAGTTATTTCATTATTTGTTAAATAAATGTTTTTAGGTTTTTCTAATGTAGAAATTATGATATTTTTACTGATTTATATATGTCGACTTCATTCTGTTCACTTTGAAATAAAAGTACGGACTGTTATTGCTTTAGCTGTTGGCTTTTATTCTCCCATATTAGTACCTAAGAGTATGGAATTAAGACACAATATTCTTATAGAAAATAATGTTTATTGCGCTTCCAAATGCTGGTTCCTTACATTAATCACATCACAGACATGTATTGACTTTAAATTACAAATAAATAACATTCTTCAATATGCCAATCAAATGTATAAATCTAAACATTTCACTTTGTCACAGTATGGCACAACTCTACGATGTTAGACAAATATCGATTCAACCATAATTTATACTCTTAAACTTTTACTTACTTGCACTTAAGTATTTATTTAGTATTACTATACTCTTCACAAACTATATCTACTGCAAGATTCATGGCTTAGGATACAAACTAGCTCAGTGCATCTAATAGTTTTCTTGTGGGCGACATTTATGCTTATTAATTTAAAAACAACAATTTAAATATGTGAGCAATCCGTTGTGTTTTTAAATTAATATGATTAATATGACTGTTGTTTTCTAATTTAGACAGATTTGTTATATACGGGCAGCAAGTTGCCAACGACAGAGGCAATTCCAACCGCCGCCATCCTGCCGACAGCAGTCGTCGACGCCTTGCAGTTATAGCGTGCCGCGGGCGTCATTTAATTAGGCGTTTCTCACACGGGCACCATGCTCCGACGCGGTGCGCTTTTGGCGGATTTTACGTTGTATGTAACTCCTTCTGTTTGTATAGAAAACAGGACACTACACACTAAGGACGCGTCTCCGCGCGGGATAAATGTTCGTCGCTCTGCGCACCGCAGCGGGACGCGGTGCCAGTGTGAGAATGGCCTTAGACTGCAAATAGCAGTGCGCATCCATCTTGCAATTTCAAAATGAGCTACAATATTGGCAGTCTTATAACGAAATGGCAGGACTCGCTATGGGTCAACGACTGCCTACAACGCATCGAAGACTCCCGACGACGATGCCTCCCGTGTATAAGATGCCTAAAATCCACTATATGTTTTTTGGTCAAGTCTACGTCCGTATATTTGGGGCTTAGCTTGCCTATTCAAAGAAAACATAGATTATATTGTATTTACCTACAGTCAGCCTCAGAAATAGCTGAACATTTTAGTACCTTGTTGCTATCAGTAATGTGACATGAATGTGACAAAGTCGAGTAACTCTCATTTCACACGTTTACTACGACAAGGTTCTTAAGTTAAGCTACTTCTTAGACTGACTGTACACAGGTGGAGGCAACTTTAGTTTTTACTGAGTTTTGACCAATCATTATATTAGTTGTATTCGAAACAAATAATGGCTGCAGCCGACCTCAGTCGTAGCGAGTCATATTTTAGATGCACTTTACACTAAACAAAGTCAGTCTTGAAGTATATTCTCTTAGAAAAGTATTTTGCACGTCTCATCGCACCACGCTTCTGTTTTCACAGCTGTAACAGGAGAAATTACATTTTAGGCTCACGTATTTCGCCGTGATTGCATATGAATAAATAAATTAATACATATTTAGGTAGATTACTAGATCAAAGAACTTGGTTTTCAGGACACTAGTCGGAAGTGTTGCAATAGATGGTTAGTTACAATGGCCACAAAACTGTTAATCTCTGTACAGTTAGTTAAATGAAACAATCCAACCAAAAGACCAATTAAAATACCCCTGTTGTTTCCTAGCCCCTCTAAAAAAGCATACTTCCCCCTTCTGGCGGCAGTCCGGTAAAAAGACAAAGGTTGTTTTTATTTCCAGTAAATCTCTAAAAAAAATCATTTAAATTTATGCTACAGAGAATGTTATAAACTTTTGAAGTATAAAATAACACTGGCCGCTTTAAAATTGTACCTACTTTACTTTTACGTGATGCTAATTAGCTATTCCATCAGTGGTTGAAGAGTCTCCCAAAGATATTGAAATTGTTTTTTATTTCCTCGAAGTAGGTACTTTGAAAAGTACTATTCAATGTCTCGTCGGAAAGTGCAATAGATGGACTTGTGTATCTTATATTTAATGCCTCACCTTCGGCTCGGCCCTTCAACTCACGTGCATCTATTGCTTGCTTTCTCGCCTCTACTATAATGTACTATACCTCTATTCTGGTCTCTGCAATGTTCTCTTCGTTTCGCAACAGCTCGTGCTTCAGCCCGTGTCTCTTCCTGAAATGAGATGCGTCATGCGTTATTTATTTATACTTAACGCTTTGTTGATTTTTAAAGAGTTCAGTGTGCTAAATAAATAATGACAAAGATAATTAACAGAATGATCTAGTTTTTATGCATATTTACATTACGCAAAGACACAAATAATGCAATGGTACAGGCATCTAAGAAATTGCTTTACCGCTTTTTGATCTTATTACAAGGGGGATAAGGTGCAAAAGTGGTAACGCGATTACTTGGTTTACTAAACATACTAACAGAGATAAGAAAAATAATTTGCTGTTTCTTGTAAATGACTGATGCTTAATGGAATCGGAATTTGGGCTCTTTTCTTGTGATACACTCTTAGCGGGTTGACATTTCATAAACACATTTTAAATGTTTTTTTTTCTATCTGACGTTATGATATTGTTTATTGGAATTTGGAGTAAAACGAGCATGCGGGTCACTTGATGCGAAGTGATTTCCGCCACCCATAGGAACCATCGAACTCAAGAGGATCGTTGTGGTCCTAACATGACCGGCCCAGGTTTAACTTATCCCATGTTAGGGCCGCTGCCCCCCCTCCACCCACAGTGGATCACGGAACCCAAGGTTGAGAAACCCTGCACAAAAGGGTTAAATAAAAGCTTCGTTTAAACATCCATATACATAACACTTCTACACTAAACTGGCTTGTTTCTTTGTTCGAGCTCGTCCTGTTTCCAGCGGCTGCTTCCGTCGCGGCTGACCGCGCCCTACGCTCGAACCCCGCGGCGGGTCGGGTTACTCGCACAATGGCCGCCACAAACCGAACCATCATGCTTCGCTTTTAAATCAACTCAACTGTACTTCGACCACCGGATAGCCTAGTGCAGGGTTTCCCAACCTTTTTCAAGGGCGGACCCCTAGTGCTCTATAGGACGTACTATCAGAATAATGGAACCCTGACCCACTGCAGAACCATGCCAAATTGACATAAGTAAAATAAAAAGAGACATATTACGATCTCATTTAAAACTTCACTTTGACATGGTTCCATGGTGGGTCAGGGTTCCATTTTGTTGATTTTACCTTAACCAAATTTACTACATCCCATAGTGCAATTCGAATAGAATGAATTAGCAAGAGCCGCAAAAATATATAAAGTGAACTTCGGCGGCCACGTTAGGGCCCTAAACGCCCTCATCCAAGTAAATTGATGTCAAAATAATATTTTTCCTCCAGTTCGTTCCTTTCTAAAGGGCAGAACAAAACAACAGACGCAACTTTCAAAATCTTACCCATTCTGTGCGCTTGTCCTGACTTACCTACAATATTTGCAGAGCAGAGCGATGTTTTAGAAAATATTTACACAGGCAAGCTAATATTAAATTATGTGTAATAGAAAGTAGTTAGACAATGGTCCTACATGTCAAGATATGACTTGTATGTGCACAGTGAGTGTGTCAACCTTCATGTTTGTGCGGCTATTACGGTAGTATATACCCACACTGTGTAACCTAACATACTTTGGGATCATTTAAATATTATAAATCAGAGGAAAGTAAGAAGACAATGGGGTACAAATGATTTGAAACGCCCATAACGACATTCTTCTGAATGAATTGAATTTGTTTTTAATGTGATTCCGCAGCGGTCCTACATGACGTCATCGACGTCGGTTTTCAATCCGACGCTCTTTTCTTCTGTGCTACTCGATATCTCCGCCAATTGTGAATCAATTTCATATTCTTGTTTATTTGAATTGCTTATACTCGAGGTTGGAACCATTGTAATAGCAATAATTTGAAGAAAATATTCCACCTTGAGGGGTGAATCGCCCTCTAAAAAAACTGGGCCCTTCAGAAGCGCTAGGTATGAAGTCCGTTTTTAATTTGATAAAGTTGTTTAGTCATGTCATTAAGTGACAATGACGTTGCTCTTACTGCTACCCTCGCCGCGTGCGACGTTTTGAACTCCTTATTTTTAACGGAGACGTTATGGGGGGAGGGGGGAGTCAAAAAGCTCGGTTACGGATCAGTGGTTCTTGGGGTTGCTGCATGGTTTGCATGGGTGTGGGCACCCCATGCATTAATAATAGTTCTTCAACAGCTGACTCGCATGCAAAACGGTGTAGAGCTGCAATTAATTACGCTGTATCCCCCGGTATTGTTGTATCGGATATTCCCTCTACTTCGATCGCTAACGACGGACCTATAAGTATAGTAGGACCGTTTCATGCTTGTGTGGCATGAGGGGGGGGGGGGGGGTAGAGTGGCGATTACAACGTAAAGCAAGTGTTCATGTCGCAGTAAGTTGTAGGTAGTGCACGGCCGATGTCAGGCTCCACCATGTTACCCAATCGTTACACCAGTTAAGTCGCTCCATAGGTATACCTATGGAGCGATAAGTATACTTATCTTATTCCAAGAACTTCGTTTAGATGTACTTACAAGTATATCCGCCTCCATACGATGAGCGTGGTGTAGGCGAGGCAGGCAATGCTGCACGTGACCAGCACCATGATCCCGGCCGCGGTCCCGATGGGCTCGCCGCGCGCGCCCGCGAACTGCCGCTGGGAGTCCTTGTGCACCGGCGCGCACGGTGCTGAAACGATTATCAAACAATTTTATAACGTTAAGGTTAAAACATAACCCTCCTTTCTGACGACAGTCGTATAAAAAGGAGCTCCAAAAATTTCCGATCCCCAGTAAAAGCCATCACTAACCGCCCCAAAAACTATGTAAACTGAAAAAATCTTCCTTGGCTATAGCGCTGACAGTGCTGACACGCAACTATAAAGTAAACTCGACAAACAGCGGCGGTAATGAAAGGTGATCGATCAACAACTGATGTTAATTAACAAAGACGCTAGGGCACTATTGTCTAATCCGGGCTTGGGCTTACAACGAATGATTATGTAAGTTGTCGTGTGGTAGAGTACCTACTCACGATTGATGACTTTTATCGAATGGTACTCTTGTAAGGCGTAGGCGGTAGCTCGCATCAATTTACCACAGATATACTCGTACAAGGTAGAAGCAGCAGGGGAGGCCTATGTCCAGCATTGGACGTCTTTCTGTTGATATGATGATGATACAAGATAGATGGGCCCTAGCATCCAAAATTCGCGTACAGATATAATTGACTTTATATCTAAAATGGACTGACAGACTATATGCGTATAGACGACCCTTTTAGAGACTTACTCCTAGGTACAGTCAGCGTCAAATATACCACAGCGGGCAAGGTGTCAAAAATATCTGAACTCGACTCTATTGTCAAATACGCACGGGCGTGTTCAGATATTTTTGACCACCTTGCCCGCTCTGGTATATTTGACGCTGACTGTACTTGTAATTCACAATCAAATGGTAAACAGTAGTCAAAATTGAGCCGCGCACTAAATAGACCTGAGAGGGCCTAGTTTAATTCATCCCTCTGCGGCTCATTCCGCCTAGTTCTATAAATGAGTGATGCACATAGAGATAGATTAAACTGGTGCGGTTGTGTTAGGACCACAGGGTGTTTACAATATGGAAAGGGCACATCTAGAGTGTTTTTATCAATCCTATTAAATTGCTTTGAAAATATCCACGTAGGCGTTCGTTACGCCTGTTTATGTCGATGACGTTTCATATTCCTACGGATTCACAAGAAGCGACAGGTAACTTGCGTGGGAGGAACGTGTTAAATATACTTAACTTGAACGTGAGCATCGTAAGTAGGTAAGTGGATAGGTACTCAAGAAGTTTAATAATGGCATCGGATTGGTAAATTCAAGCATTTGAGTAGGTTTGGGAAAATTGTAAATAGAATTTTAAAAAGAAATAATGATATTTACAATATACGACATTGGTAAGTGATGCCGCCTGATGCCCATTGTTTTTTTATTGAATGCATAAAAAGTTTAACATAAACCTACTATTGGGTCTGTCTCACATGTGATGGTATTGTACACAATTGACTTGTTGTAGAATGTTGTTCTTCTAAGGCTATCTTTGTGGATGTTTACTTTGTGCTCACCTTTTTACGAAAAGTTCAAGAGCCAGGTTTGGGACCAGTTTGAGACGCAGAAGTTAAAGATTACGGTATTCTTGTGTTTTTTTTACATACAGTCAAGGAACTTAATTCCCCACCCATTTCGTTGAAATGTCGTCTGACATTCGCAATGCATTAAGGTCGAAATGTCAAACTAACGTCTTGCTCTATAGCTCTTATGATGACAGTTTGCTATATGATATTGAACCTTAGGTGGGTTGGAAATTAAATTCCTTGACTGTACATGTCCAAAATTGAAAGAAATCTTAAAAGTAAGGTAAAGTTGGTGTTTTTGTTTTTGGTTTCAAAGTAGTAACTTACAATCATTTTTTTTTGAAAAATTGCGTGTTATAAATAGACAGTGGGTGGGTCGTCAGCTTTGTGTGAAATGCAATATACTAGTGACGGTAAATAATAATGGATAAAGCGCAACACTCATTTATTTCAAGCATTTTAATATTGTCAGCTTTAAATAATTGCTCCCATAATAAAATAATAACTTCAATGTACGACATTAAAACAAAAAATCTACAAAAACATGAATACTCATACTTTAACATTTTTATCTTTTTTATATAATTAACATATTTCACATCGGAGACTTTCTGGAGAAACGCCAAGTCAAAGCACTCTAACCCTACGAGCATGTATCAAAAATGTTATTGGAGTAAGTGAAACAAAGTCTGTAATATTGTAACAAGTGGAAATTCATGGTCTCTGCCTACCCCTCCCTGAAACAGGCGTGATAAATGTATTTTCAAACAATAAAATAAACATAGATGTTGATTGGCTCCCTGATGTGTACCTTGTAGGAACTCTGCCTGCTGGTCAGGCGGGACGACGACGTCTGCGCGTGCGACCTCCTGGTCCTCAGGGAAGGACGGGAGGTCCACGTGCTCCTCGTCGTCGTCGCGCGAGTGCAGCATATCGAACACCTCCGATCTGTTGGGAACACGTAGTTATCAGGCGAGTTCCAAGGCACTTTGCAAACAAATGGTTTTGGTGGGAGGGATGGGATGACTCCCGTAGGAGTCACAGAGGTCATGACCCTCTTATCAAAACCATTTGTTTGCAAAGTAAATTCCAAAGTGTGTCAGTGATGGCCGGTGGAATTGCCGCAGTTGTGACTCCCCTCCCCCCATTATGGTCTGCGAGCGTGCCTGTACGATGTGTGGGAACGCGTTCACTAAAGTAGATTCCGTGTACAGGAGTTTAGGGATCGCTAATCCTACTAAACTACACGAAAAGCGAGCCGCTGTTAGCCATATTTTCCATTAAAAGCATCATTACCGCACAGGTTTTCGATTTAGACAAATACATTTTTTTATGTTGTCACTTATTTAAGAAAATAATGAAGTAGGAAGAACACCTTAATGTAATAATAACTTATTTATGGCAGCCAACTGCACCGCACCTATGTGACAGGCATTTCGATGGTGTCAGAGAAAGGACTATAGTTAAATAGAGCAGCACTGTGCAACATAACCATGTTAGGACAACTGTGGTCCAACTTACAGGCTCATCATCTAGTGAGTAATCAATGTACAATACAAATATCATGGTTTTAAACATTCTTATTATAGAAAACAACTCGAAACATAACTTTTATTTATAAAGCAGAATTTCGGCGAATAAAACAACCTATTGGTAGGTGCAAATTATTCTCTACAGCGTTATTTAATTTATTACCAATAAATAAACGAATTAACAGCCATTCTTCAATGAAATCTCCTTTGTTACCATCAGCTTGGGGTCACGAAGCGATTCATTACGTTTCGAAAGCACTAATTAACGCAATTAAAACGTGCGTAAGAGCATGTGCTCATTCGAGATGCCGTTACCTCAGGGCCGAGGGAAAGGACTCCATGGCAGCTGGGACAGTGACCAGCATACCAACAATATGTTTAAGTACCTTAGTAGTAAGACTAACTAGGGAAAACAACACTGCGAGATTTGTGGATAACCATTCTTGGAAAGTTATTTGGATTATAGTATTAAGAGATCATTTACTGTTCGATTAATAACCATTATTATTTTGTGCAATAAAGAGTTTTACATACATACATACATAAATAAACTGTGGCCGTTATGACTGCCAAAAAGAAATCCCTCAGTGCAGCTGTTGTTTAAAAATGGATCCCATAAGGGCTAGCTTAAATTTGGTTAGTTATGTGCTTTGCGTCAGGAGTTCCAATGGCACCGAAGTTAAGTCGTTTAAGGATAACCCCCTAAAATGAATGCCTAACATGGCCGTCCAACTTTAATTTATTCCTGTGTTGACTCTGTCTAACCAAGAAAGCATTGCACTGAGAGATAAATGAAACTTCATGGTCATGTTAGGGCTACAGACAACTGTTGGCCTGGTACATGCCAGGGAAATGCAAACGAGAAAGATCAAACCCAAGTTGGTGAGGCACCGTCGTAAGAGCGGCCCTAACATTATGACATCCCAAGTTTAATTTATCCCTCCCTCTCTGTATATTTAGTGTCATAAGAAAAGGACGCGCAGAGATAAACTAAAGTTGACCTGTCATTTTAGGGCCACAGAAGGGCAAGGAATCGGTCTCACCTAGAGTGAGTGAAGTGAAAAGTAGAGCCACTGATAGAATGGAATGGAGAAGCGCAGGGTCTAATTAACTATATTAAACGTAATTTAGTCTTACCTGCTTACTCCGTCCTTGTCATTAACAAGGAGCTTGAGCAGCGTGGCATTAGCTTCCAACGTCTTGTACCGGCTGTTGTCCTCTTCCTCCTTCGGCAAACTGGGCATGGTACTGTCCTGGACGCCTGGAGACGACTCCGCAAGACATAGGGGAGCTGCAAAAAGTAGGTCGCATTAGTTCATAGGAACCGGGCTGCCACGCCATGCGAATCAGGCGTGAAGGTATATGTGTATAGCTTCAGCACATAACTACAATAACTTCGTATGCGCGGAATTTAATATTAGGTATCTAATTTGGCTTCTAGGTGGCGTATCAAGATGATACATGCACCAGATTATAAGTTAGACCTCTAGCAACACAACTATAAAAACCGCATCTTATTTCGCGCGAGTCTTTTTGTGTGATTCACGCACAAACATAAAGACAGAAAGATTTGCAGACAGACAGAAACAAATTCTTAGAATGGTAGTTTTGGCCTCTACGTTCTTAGCTGTTGCCCGCGACTTCGTCTGCGTAGAATTCGGTTATCGCTATCCCGCGGGAACTTCGCATTTTTACGGAATATTAATTATCCTATGTGTAAATCTGGGGTATGAGCTATCTCCGTTTAAAATTTCATACAAATCCGTCCAGTTGTTTAGCATGAAGAAGTAACAAAAATACCTATACGTTACACACAAACGTTCAGTTTTATAATATTAGTTTGATGGACAGATATCGATCAGTTACAATTTTATTACATAAATGTATAGATAGTTACTAATGGAGAACCTATGTACGTTATAGGAAATACATGTTATATCTCCTTCGTACATACAATGTAACGAACACTTTAGTGCAGTAAAACTGTACATAAATAGTAATAAAATGTTGAAGGACCATCTACAGTAGCGGAACGAGTGGAAGTCACCTGTTATTGTCGCTTATTATAATGCACTAGTTGTTGCCCGCGACTTCGTCCGCGTAGAATGCGTTCATCGCTGTCCCGCGGCAGCGGAATTTTCAATGGAAAACTTTAGAAGGAATAAAAAATATCCTGTATGTGTTAATCCAGGGTATAAGCTATCTCCGTTCCAAATTTCACCTCAATCCGTCCAGCTGTTTTAGCGTGAAGAAGTAACAATAATTTAAGTCACACACAGACTTTCAGCATTATGATACGTCTAATTTTGCTTTGGCTCTGTTAATTCTTGTTATGATATGGCTTGGGAACATTAAATTGTTATACTGGCAACATTGATTGCAATGATGGCCGCCCGTCCCCCTGCTTGTAATGTCGGTCTTTTCTAATTATTAATATAATTAAACTCGTGTGATTACTAAGTTGTCTTATTGAACCACACCACTTAACATGGTGTCAGGTGTCCACACCACTTAACAATTCTCCAACCACTTTTTATTTTCTACGGAAAAGGTGGGTTTCTAGTATGCGGATCATCTACTGAGAAGTACCTAATCACTGCTGCTCATAGAACCCAAGTAGCCTTATGCGTTATTTTTATTACTTTATGGTAAAAAAACATCAGTAAACCTTTTTGTAATCTTAAAGATAAAATATATAAATGTATATAAAATAATGTTTTAACACGGAACTAATTGAAAAGACTTCCGTATACATACAATACAAAATTACTTTGTAGCATAAGTATCCATCTGATTCGTAACAGTTGCTGCAGCTAATAGCAGAGCAGAGGTCATCCGGTAATCTCTTGACTTCCAGATACCTAGGAAGGCATATGGGCTTAAGTGTCACTCGCATCATTACAGTAGGAAGGTATATAGATAGTCTATGTATTGAAGAATGGATAAACATAAAAACATGAGTTTGTTTTTATCAGTCGGTCTGGTCTTATGGGCAGAGTAATCAACTCATTGTAGGCATATCCACCTTATAGATCGCAGTAAGTAGATATGAATGTGTTTGGATATATTGAAATGTGCACTGCCATTTCTAAATTAGTTATTATATGTATGTATTTCGAAAGGTTGCCTCAAAAAGAAGCTGCTTAGCGTAGGATTTTCTGTTCAAACCCCTGTAAAATTTTCGTTGCTGTATCGTTTTTTTATGACATATATATGTGAATTAATAAAGAGTAGGTATTTGTAGTTTTTACCGACGAAAAAAAACGTTCTCAATTTCGACCCGTATATTTGTTTTTTTTTGTTATTTCCAACCTTAAAATGAATTATACTTCTTTTGT
Organism: Ditula angustiorana; assembly: GCA_963691745.1. Taxonomy (NCBI): domain Eukaryota; kingdom Metazoa; phylum Arthropoda; class Insecta; order Lepidoptera; family Tortricidae; genus Ditula; species Ditula angustiorana. The sequence goes on from OY829479.1 coordinate 4,500,235, forward strand.
TTTACAAAGTCGTTTACAAGCATGGAATGTTTAGGTAGCGTATATGAGGAAGCGGTATTCGCGTCGTTGAATGAAGTAATCTTTCTTATAAGTACAGTACGTGTCTGATAAGTTGGCTGGCGAGTAAACATACGCCAACCAACTTATCTGACAGAGCTAAGTGCTAAGTAAAAGCCCAAAACCCATTATCACATTTATCACCTTAACTATTTAGTACAAGTAAACATGACCAAGGCAAGGCTTGAACAGGCCCAACTAAGGTTGTCGTCCCTACTCAGTATGTACATTATTTTATAATAATTTAGTTCTTGGACGCTGGACGGCCAAGATTTGCTCAGCGCAGGGGTGAATGTAAAACGAGCAGCTAGATTGATTTTTCGATCCTGTATACCGCTATGTTTTAGTCGAAATCGTTAAAGCAGTTTTCGAAAACGCGATTAAACAAATCTATAAATATTGCTATACATAATACCTAAATTACATGACAATGTATTGAAATATTTATTTGAATTGCTATAAAAATTAAGTAAATAAACAAATCTATAAATACTGCTTGTGTCATGATATAAAGTAAATAATAAATTTAATAAGTTAGGTAGGTATGTCACATTTGTTAGCTTCTTGTACGGAGCATGTGGACTGAATTGTACGAAAACCTAAACGCTGCTGTCAGCGACGGCGAGACCATACAAACACATGAGTACGAGCATTTGCTCATATTCATCGGCTAAATGAATTACCTCTCAGGTCCGACGTGCTCCGTGATTTTTTCCTCCAAACAACTTTTTCTATTTATGGGCACTGAGCTTCGATCAACTACACCAGTTAGTAGAAGGTCGTTGGCACCGAGTTAATATAAATTAACGATTGCTAAAAGACTTTTGTAAAGTTGCTTACCATAGCCCGTCACGATACCTACTTAAACGCTACAACTTATCCAAAAGCAAACAGCCAATCAGGTCATCTTCAGGCCGCGAGTTTAACGGTGCCCAAATTCCGGTTAAAACTTAATGTTAACCCGAACTTCATGCTTGACATGCACGTGATCGCTAATGCGATGCGTGAATCATGCGCATTTGCGGGACTCGTTCGAAAGTAAAACCAGACGAGTCTATAACTTGACAGACGGTGTTACCATGCGTAACACTTCTTACATGCGTTGTTTTTCTACGCTTACCTACTATAAGGGGAAAACGGGCAAGTGGGTCACATGATGTTAGGTATTAAGTAATCACCGCCGCCCATCTAGGTACATACCAACAATTAAAGGAATCACGGGCGCTAACAAAAATAGATAGAGTTTTAGAGCATCGTCTGCCTAGACGAGTAGGCACTTGGAACTTGGAGTTTTGTATGAGGATATTATAACTTTGGCGTTCATTATGTTAACCTATAGTCCAGGAAACGCATAAAGTAAAAACTTTGAATTTTGTAGAGCTATTTTAAAAGGTAAATATCTCGTCTGCCATTGCCACCTAGAAAGATAAAAAAAGAACTAACTCGCTCAATTAATTTAATCGGTTTATCGGATTTGGAGTTAGGAAGCCACAGGCAGAGAGAGAGACTTTGAAATTATAGCACCCTTCTTTGCGTTTCTTTGGGGGTTAATAAATACAGTTGTACGATTTTTTATCGTATACGCCACCAATGAAGACTGTATCCAATCCACACATAAAGATTCTTGAGCGAGCAAGCGGGACTTGGCTACAGCGATAAATCACACCTCTTAACTGTGCCTCTGTGGCCCAATGCACGGACGCACACGAGATAAAGTAAACTTAGGTAGTCTTAATATGTTAAGATATATTTAATTATTTGGCATCCATTTCTTTCAAGCCATCTAAACAGATAGCACTTGCTTATTACGTTTATCGGGACTTAAACGCGATAATGAACTATTTATTCATTTACCTCGACGTTTCGGCCGCATTGCAGCGGCCGTGGTCACGGAGCAGAGCGTTTAAGTTTATAAACGTAATAAGTATGAGTGAAAATCGCGAAAGTTTAAAACAATAGATAGCAGTTGGTAGCAATAAAAAAATAGTTGACAGCCCTAGCTCCCAGGGTTCCCACAGGTTCCCAGGTATTACGGTAACGTATTGCGATACGCTGTTTCACAGCATTGCAGCCATTGCAGCGCGGGAATCTGAACGGGATTCTATTGTTAGCGATGTGTTAGATATTACGACAGAGCTAGTTGCGAGCTAATCCTGCGATCAGTATTGTCTGTTGTCACGGCACAGCAAAGCAATAACTGTAACTAGGTTGAAAAATTCGATCTGGCTTTAACACGATAGGCCAAGTTTAATAAATCTGAGTTTAATTGTTTTCAACTTTCGTGATTTAGCCACGTACTTATGACGTTTGACAGGACTTTAACGTGACAAACAAGTAAAATAAACAGTATATTATCGCGTTAAAGTCCCGTCTAACGTAATATGTATATCTAAGTTTATCTCTAGTTATATGCATTATTTTCTTATGACATTCGTTTGATAGAAACGCAGGGAGAGATAAAAAATTAAACCTGGGCCGGTCATGTTAGGGCCAGAGGGTTAGTTAGCTGTTATCGTTTAGAGATCCTAAGTGATTATAGCTGGCAGATGTATCTATGTACGTACACCGTTCATTTTAACATGAGATCAAGATCTAGTTAAAGTTTATCCTCAGTTCTTCCCTTTTTTACGACACTATTTAAATAGAGCCGCACTGAGAGGGCTAAAATATATTTTTGACATAAAACTAATAGCGTGAGATTCGGACATTATTAATATAAACGAATAAGGACCACGAACTGGTTCGAAAAATGTTGAGCGATAACTAGTCTTCAAATACGCGTGAGTAACGTGGCTAAAATATATCCCTGTATTAGTCATGTAGTGTCATTGTTAGGGTTGCTACATTGCTAGCAGTAGCAGCCCTTGATACTTCCAGCAGAAATATTATGTGTATGCAGTATGACAAAGGGCTAGCTAGCGATTATCGATCGCGGACATATAGCATCCGTTCTATTCACACATAACCGGGATCTAGGTTTAATTTATTTTACAGTGCGACCCTTTATTGTGACGCATGGCAGCACGGAGGGATAAATTCAAATTACGCAGTCGCGTTAGGGCCCAACTGGTTAGAAAGGGATATGATCTCCGTGACATTACAACCGTGAGGCGTTGTTATACATATAAGAATTGCTTATGTTTTCTCGTAGATTTATGGTATAAAATACACGATGTAAACTGTTTAAATTGTTTTATTTCTTTATATTCACATAGATAATATACCACCAGGAAATAGGCATAGTGCAACTAAATGATTTCTAAGTCATTATCTATTTCGTATGATATCTATTAATATTGTCAATCATCATTATCCAATTATACTTAATCTCTCAGACTCTGCCTAGTCGTCGGCAACATCACTAAACCATAACTGCATATCTAGTTTAAGTCAATATTAAAAGGCGAGGATTTCAATGCTTCTTAGGTTTTAAGTGGCAGATGAATAGAAAACTGTAAATAATTCCTCTGCTTTTCCTGTATTTATCTTCTTATAGTGAATATCATTTAAACGGTTGCTATTGTTGCGGTCCAAATCTTTAATGCAATTCTTGCGTCAATGAAAATGACGACGTTCAGTTAGTGTAACGAGGAAACCAGGTGCAGTTGGGGCTATTTACTGCACAGTAAGGTTGAGTTTGCTTTGGCTCACGGGCGTTCCGGTCATTCCCCAATTGCACTTATCTTGATTGGACTCTGTTGTGTGTAGCGCGATAGCCCTTATCAGGAATAGGTACCGTAGTCTCTTGACCTAACAAGAATGGTCGGTAGCAACTTTAAAAAATGTCTTAGATTGTTTTATTCTTATGTACTCCGTCGGTATACAAATTTATCTCAAAGGCAGGAGAGTTTACAATTTTTTTTTGTAATTATTTCTTTTTTTGGAAAAGGTGACATCATTGTCTCTTATTTTTACTCGTATATTTCCGTATCTTTTCGATTATTATTAGGGTTATCGATGACGGGACCCTTACTTTAATATAAAACTACAATATCCAACATATATTATTTAGGCAACGGACAGTTTCACGTTTCTATACATATACGCATAGTTACAACTAGGTATAAGACTCTGAATAGTTTTGCATCACCACGGGGGTTCACCTTTGCACTACAAAAAGACCCCAACCTTGCTTGAAAATGAAAAAAATATTTTGCAAGTATGGGTTCTTTTACATGTCTGAGTCTACCAGTGCTTCGGATAATGGAAGGTTCTCCACAGAAGAAGCGCCGCAAGAAACTCAGCAGCTTATCCCTTCTTTTTCTTCTCTTTTCAAAACAAGATTACAGAAAATAGGTACACAACATTACATCTTGCGTGATGCCAAGAGCCCTATTGTTGGGCAGCGCTACACGCCACCTGCCGGAAGCGCCGGCGCCGCTTCCTCGTGCATCGATACTGCGGCGAAGCCTTGCAACCTCCTTGCGACGCAAAAACCGGATTTAGAGCGTATGAATAAAAATGGATTAGAAGCATACTTCCATACTCCATCCCTTCCAGTGGTTCTTACATGACCGGTGGTATAGTTTATATCTATGCGAGTCCCTTTCTTCTGACACTAGTTAGACAGAGCGGGGTTCCGTCTAACTAAATAAGAGTCTAAATTAACTTTGGGCGATCTGTTACGGTCACAGGCACCGTGTTTTTCATCAAATCGGTACTCCAGGAGTATACAAGAGTACGTCACTCCGGCCAAGAGCGTGTCGGAAACGTATAAGCTCGGCGTTCTCGGGGGTAAGTACAACATGCTTTTCAACCTCATTTCAGACAGTCAATAAGTTTGTTGTTAGCTGAAAATTCCGAATATCTAATAAACAAGATGACACATCATGTTCAGACAATTTTCGACGGTTCATTTTATAAAGTTTTATAAGTGCTTTAATTTTTTTGCCAATATTTCAAGCGTGGTGGTTTATACTTTGTTTATATGTATTATCTAAGTGTATACGTAACCGATTACTCTTAATTTTATATTTTTTTGTAATTTGACTAATCAATTGTAGCGGTTCACAGAAGACACCTAAATACGTCCCAGATTTCATAAGTTCAGCCTCAACAGTCTCCGAGTAAAAGGCCCTGTAGCGTACGTACAGTCAGGCAGCATGAAATTATGTGGGTTCCGTTTTTTGCCATCGGCTAAACAAACCCTCACTCAACCTATGGTTGTAACCTACTTTTACTAATATGGAATTTAATGTGCGCTAATACAATTTAATAATACATAAACAATGGTAAAATTTTCCACTTCTTTTGTCTTTCCAAGGTCATTATAATTCTTATGCCGGTATTAATAAATCCTTTTAAAGAAACATCGGACAACATGTTGTTAACGTTCGCAAAACGAAGAAAAAGACACTTGAAACGTACAGAAGAGCCTCTTCAGAAGAGTTGGCAAGTGCCCTTCAGGAAGCCCTAGCACCATAGCACACTAGCCTTTGTCACGGAAGTAAATCATATATACCTGTCTCTTTCTTACCAGTTACCTGTGCGAAAGGGACAGATACTTTATGTCTGCGAAAACCCTTACCGGTGCTGATACGAATGCACGTACAAAACTTTCGTTTACTCATTAATTTCCTTCCTGCCAAGTCTTACGAAACGATCTGGAGTTAATGCATGTTATTATTTACTGAGATAATATTGAGATACCAGAAACATACAAGAGTTATACTAAAGTTTACTCAGTTTAAGTGGGACGAGTGGGTGCGGTCCGAGAGGTAGAGTAGAAAGCAATTCAGACTTTTTTCTGATAAGGCTTTTGTAATTTGTGTGTAGGCGTTTCACTCTGAGGAGGGTCTTTGCTTTTGGTTTCTTTTGATTGAATTGTTCTACTGACCTCTCATTTAATCATCTAATTTAAAAATATAATACTTAAACAAAAAAAAAATTGAACATGAATATTTATTTGATTACTCGCATTAAAAGGGAACTACTCAGACAACAGACCTTCGAATTTTTGGACACATATTATTAGATAAGTTTGTAGTTTTAACCCAAACCACAATAGCAAAGAGTGATTCTATACATAAGTTTAAAGCCTTTGTGTGTCTGTATGGGAAGCCTCAAAGCTACGGATCCGATGAAGGTAAGAATGACGTATCTATGTGTTAGCTGTAAAAGTGGCTGAACACTTGAACAGGTCGAAATAGGTCTACATTAACCCTTACTGTCTTAACAAGAGACTGTGTCGTGTACAGGTCATGGTGCTCCGTATGATATATTTACTGCTGACAGTACATACGAGTATGTACCTGAATTATTCCTAATCCTAAGGTTCAAGGTTTACATGCATATTGTCGTAAAACTTCGAAGTCTAGGTGCATTCGGGCGTTATGGGCCTCCGCTAAGTCGCGCGGGATCACGGAGCGGGTGCACGCCTATCGAAAAATAGTATGAGCGAACTTAGAGAACGCTCTTATCCTCCTCGCCCTTAACCGTCGTAATTTTCGACAGCAACTGTTAAGTACCAGAATTTTGAAGAAATGGGTGGCAATTAGCATCCACATTTGACATACGCTGAAGGTTTGACGGGAGACATACTAGGTTGGCACACAAATTGATTCGACCTCCACCATCCATTCAGAATTTTGTCGACAAATTATTGCTGACATTGAAGACGGTTGAAACGCTCAAAAATTCGCCCGTCTATTTTCACTTACTACTGTGATAAAGCAGCCAACACTGGTGAATTACAGTCAGCCTTAGAAGTAGCTAAACATTTTAGTACCTTGTCGCTGTCAGTAATGTGACAAATTGGAGCAACTCTCATTTCATACGTTACTACAACACGGCCGTTTACGTTACGGTGACGGCCGGATAGCCCAGTGGTTAGTGACCCTGACTATGAAGCTTGAGGTACCGGGTTCGATTCCCGGGAGGGGAAAATGTTTGTATGATGAATACGAATGTTTGTGCCAGAGTCGTGGATGTATTTAAGTATATATTTATCTATATAAGTTTGTATATCCGTTGTCTAGTACCCATAACACAAGCAGCTTTGGTTGCTTACTTTGGAATTAAGTCAATTGGTGTTAACTGTCCTAAGATATTTATTTATTTTTTACAACAAGGTTCTTAAGTGTTTAGCTACTTTTGAGGCTGAATGTACCATCTTGGTTGACTACACAATCACCACAGGAAGTTGCTGAGCCAGTGGCCACGGCGTGGGAAGTTTAATGTAACTCACTAGATTTGACCGGCTCGGTTTAGTTAGGATATTGAACAGTCTGGCAGCTTGATTTATGTAAACATTAAAGTAAGCTTTTATATTCACGACGGCTAATATTATGATTAAGTAAGAACAGGCGGCGATAATCTCATTTCAGTTTATAGCACATTAGCTGTTGCCCGCGACTTGGTCCGCCTAGATGTTGGTTTGTATGTACACTAAGTAAAATCAAAACATACCACCAACCTACTCGTAGTTCTAAGGCATAACGACAACATACCAAAAAATCATAGGTTCAGAGGGTGGAAAACGTTATCGCCGTTTGTATGGGGAGCGCTTTTTGGGGCTGGGTTTACATTCCTCTTAAATAAGTGTCATAATATGATATGAGAGATGCACTGCAGGGTAACTTAAACTTGCGCTAGTCAGTGCCGCGACTGTATATTTGTTTTATTGATTTCCTTTGAGAGTCCGGGGCGAGTCACTATTTCACTATTAAATACATATACGTACAGTGTAATGAGTAAGATAAACAAAGTAAAGCCTCATTCATGGCCAACGTGACTCACCGCATTATACTCTATTTACGACAGACAAAAAGAGATTAATCATGCCAACTACGTTTTGTTCCGAGAGCCGATATTAGCATATTCGAAGTAGAATACAGTCACTTTTGGTGGGTGCCATGCAGTCACGGTGGATGACTTTAGTATGAATACGACGAATTCATTAAAAAAGTAAAATAAACTAAACGATTTTTTTTTCAAAATACTATAAGGTACCAGTTCTTGACTGGTGACCCAATGGTTAACCAGAAGATACGAAAACTTACGAGTAAAAGAGAGACAATATGATGTCAAGTGATTGGATTGGATCCACGATACCAGTATCATGCTGATACATGAATAGATTTCTTTGAGTGTATGTTCTAAAACTGTGGTATTGTGTTGTACCTAAATAGACGACGAGTTTGTCATTTGGCAGTTTGTGCAGTTTCTAAGTTTAATAAATATACGCCCCACTCCCAATGGTGGACATTTTACAGGCTTTTTCTTACATTCGAGATATGTCCAAAAACTACGGACTCCAACAGGATTTGACACGTTTTGAATGTGATTTCACCTCACATGGAAGAATTACCCCTCAGGGCGGACTTTTACCAACTAGACAAACTTGAACCACTTGATTTGATACTTCAAGTTGAAAATTGGAAAGTTAGTAACGGAGTAATCTAAGCACAACATTAACTTAAGAGGTCACGTGACGTCATTCTTATCAGGCGGCAGCCCGAGTGGCTGGCTACCTCCACTAATGACATGCAATTATTAACATTTTCCAAGAACGTGGGCGTGATTCATACTCACAGCAGCCGTTTCCTGTATCAGAATCGATTGGCTTTACCGTAAATAGTGACTGTATATGGAAGATTTGTTTTTATTGTAATATGGCTGTTTGGGTCAAAATCGCAGTAAAAACAAAAGTTGTTTCTCTGTGGTCAAATGTTAACGACTTGGCTTAGCTACGTACAATTTATGTTGACTTTGTGTAGCCCAGACCTAGACCAAGTTACGTATAGTATACGGATGTCATCGATGATGACATATCGTATATCGTCGTATCGTGAAGAAACAAGAAAAAGCGCAAGGAGGGGGGTGATTTCTCCTCCTACCGCCTTACCCAGTTTCTTAATTCGTAATAATACAGACTTGTATGTACGAGTAGACTTGTTAAAAAAAATATAGTCCTTTTTGCATTTCGATTAGGGGGACAGGCCCAGCCGAACTAAAAACAGTCATTTATTTGAGACGATGATATGATGAGATATAATTTTTTCTAAATTAGGCTCAACGGTTTCTAAGCAGGGCATTGCCTTGACTGCCCACAGGAGAAACACTTACGAATTTCATTCTGATTTTGACCTATTTACAAATAAAGACAGACTCATCAATGGAGTAAAAAATTTACCATTGGTCGACCGAGACCTAGCACAGGGGGGGGGGGTATAACCTTCATGCCCCTCCCTTCGTATTATTAGAAGTACCTGCAGCATGTAAGAAGGGAGGAATGTGCGTGGAGGAAGCGAGGGAAGTGAGCAAACCGGAGCAAATGACGTTTTGAGGTCTCTGCCTACCCCAAATTGAAGTGAAACAGGTGTCAGGGGTTTTTTTTCTGTGTGCAAGAATTTTAAATATGCTTGGAACTATATCGTCGATTAACAACCAAACTCTTTAATTAAAAACTTACAAAATATAATTCAAAGTTCACTCGTAACCGCGTTTATTTTGAATCAAAATTAATTTGTTACTTTGTACTTAGCTATTTTTGCCTTACACTGTCCGCAGCTTTCTGGACCGTCTAGACCAGTTGAACCTTCTTGAACCTAACATGGCAGCTGCGGTATCCCAGACACGCAAACGCAACTATGTGATGTGGCTTCAACTGGCAGTTTAAGGCACTGGTCCCACCAAGAGCGAGGAAGCGATTAGCTATCGACTATTTTCTCGCTCAAGAAACGAACAAAAGATAAAGATCCCCGTGACGGTAAAAGAGAGAGACATATTTATAGTTCATCGCTGGCTGTTCACACTGCCGGCGAGGACTCTCCCTTCACTAGTTGATCGCAGCGATAAAAGCTATAAACGATAAAACTCGCTCAGCGGTACTCGCCAAGCGATGCCCGCTTGCCACCAGAGCGATTATCAGTGTTGCCGTTTTGTAATTTAGAAAAATGCTAACTTTCCGCTAGAAAAATGCTAAAAAATGCTAAGAACAATTTTTAAAGTGCTAAATGAAATGGCAATGCTCATTAATCAGAAATTACACACTCAATATCATATTTTCTCAATTACTTTAGAAGTCCCGAGGTCGAGGAATCGAATTGCATACCAATTCTCGAGAAATAGGTGCACCGTTTAGGAGAAAAGTGTCAGTAATGCTTCGTAGGACGCCATCCTGCTCTGTATCGCTTTTTTTATTTCTTTTTCTGGTTTTTCACTTTTATTGTACCTATAGATTACACTCTTAAACCTCATGGATGCTTGGCAAACAAAAAATGCTAAATAATGCAATATATGCTAAATTTAAAATTTAACAAGCTAATTAAGGTAAAAATGAGCCAAATTTAGCATCAAATATGCCAAAACGGCAACACTGGCGATCATTTTACTGTACAACTGTATCAAAGAGTTTTGTATGTAGAAAGAGAAGAGTGGCAACTCAGAGTTTTAAATAGCATGTATGGAAAGTGCTGCCGTTAGTGTCAAGGAACTGAACTAATGCAGTGTACTCCTATAGCTATAGATAGGCATTTATACATGTACGTGTGTATGCGCACCTGCGCATAAATGGACTAAATCAAAGTTTTGTTCTGGCAAGTTTTATGAAAACTTATACAAGTAAGAATGCCATAGTCATAAAATATGCAAGGATAAATAAAATTTTGATGAGTTAACAAAAAGAGATAACCAAGACCGTATCGACATCCAAGCAAACCTTAGAGCATTATGAACGGGAGATGGCATTTAATGACTGACCCCTCTGCCAAAGGTATAGGCACAATGTGCCTACGCGACATAAAAACTAATTTACAATCGATTAATTTGTCAGTCATTAAATCGCCACCGAAGAGATTACAGCTCACCAAAAATGCCTACATACTCGTATGCTATAAGCACCTGTATAACTTGTTCTAACACATCAAGTTTAGAAAAGGAGGGTAGAAGATATCATTTTTCAGTTATTTTTCTAGTCATATGTAGCTAAAACATTATTTCTGTGAAATGTTTTTAATGACATAAAAAATCGAGTCAAAAATAAATCGTTTGCTATCGAGTGTAGCCGACATTTATTATCTGTGGAGTGTCACATTTGCATTAGTATTCAGTTATTCAGTGTATGCGTAAAAATAAGAATGTGTTGTACTTTCTAAAGGTGTGAGTGCATAATGACGCAAGCGAAATTTCTTTAGTGTGATAGGTTAGACATTCCCCCCCCCCCCCCCCCCTCGCGAGAATCGGCAGAATTCTGTGTAAGCAAATAATCACACAAGGCTACTCCCGTTCTTAATGCTCTAAGAAGCAAACGAAAGCCAGAGTTGACAATGGCCGCCTCCAACACGAGTGGCTAGCAGTCACAGATAGTTTTTTTTAGTTATTTTGTAGTTCAGTCAACAACCGTCAGGAGACGCTGGTAAATGTCAAAATATATTACTGTATGCTCGCCGTCCCGCCTGAGCGAGTGGTGCGAGTAATCGCCCGTTGCACTGGAATACTCGCTTTATAGCCGAGCGCCCAACTATCAGAACTACACACTCGCTACTCGCTGCTCGCCAACTCGTTTCTAGTTTCTAGCTTTGATCGCTTCTAGTTCATCGTCGGTGGTGGGACTAGTGCCTAAATGGGTGCAATTTCACTTGACAAAACGAGCTGTTTAAATACTTGTATTGTTAGTTGGATGGGGTTTTTATTCTCGTACAACTACATTATACTAATAGGGTGACGCGATCTGAAGAATGAAATACACAACAACTCGTCGCCTATTTAGACGATGTCAATTCTTCCATGTGAGGTGAAGTCACATTTAAAATGTGTCGAATCCTATTGAAATCTGTAGTTTTTGGATATATCTCGAATGTGAGATGAAGCGTGTAACATGTCCAACATTGGGACTGGGACGTATATTTAGTAAACTTACAAACTGCACAAATTGCCAAATGACATACTCGTCGTCCATTTCGATACAACACAACACCACCGTTTTAGAACATATGGTCAAAGAAATCTATTCATGTATCAGCATGATACGGTATCATGGACCAAAATAGGATCCAATGCAAGTTCAATAATTTAACAATTGAGAAGTTCCTGAACCCGTTGATGTCTTTTTAACTAAAACCTGGCAAGGTCAAATAAAGATCGTGAGTTAAATCTTAGATATATTATAAGTTAGATGTCTTTTTTATTTTTAAGTCTATAGGATGAGGAGGGTCGGCGAAATTTAAGATAGTCGTACCTAATATTAAATAGAAGTCATAAAATATATAGAAGGGCACAAGAGCTCGAGTAACTATATTATGTTAAAAACATCAGAATAAGAAAAATACAAAAATGTAAGCCATAAATAACATATGTACAAGTAGGACATAGTTAATTTTTTCGTTATCGAAATTTCTTTAGATTTTAATTATTTTGTGTAGAACATTCAATGCAAATGTTAAAGATAAATGCAACGACAGCACAAAGAAAAAATCTTGGTCATCTGGCAGGACTCTGACCGCGCATCGGAGATTCTGAGCGACGCTCTTTCCAATTAAACCAAAGTGCACCTATCAACAGCGAATTTCCATTTTTTTTTACGGTCATTGCATTCTTGATTGTTATGGCACAGAATATAGCCGTTGCAAGTTCGAGTTTTGCAAAATCACCAAGAATTTTTCCTTGACTTGTCATTGCATCTTTCATCTATAATTTAGTTAAATAGGTTTTCGAAAACTTACCCAATGCGGCGGCGAAGATCAAACATAACCGGGAGCACGCCATCGCATCACAACACACTGACAACAAATGAAATACAGTCAAGTTATTATAACGAAACAAAAAAACAATGTTATTGATTAATGTGCTTCGTACTTAAGTTATGAGTGTAGATTAAAGTTAATAATTCCAATTCGCATTAGTCAATGAGTTTAACGTCCGAATGTAAACTCTCAATTTGTTAATTTGAAGGACTATTAATTGAGCTGTTATTTTCTAATGGGATAATTTAATAATTATTGTTGGTGTTAATCCCTTTTATTAAATTAAATACATTAACAGGTCCTCTTGAATTTTGCACCTCTACCCGCTTTAAAGGTATCGGTAGAGCTCTTTTTATTTACATATAAATTTACCTAATTAAAAAAAAACACATTTTTTTAATAAGTAGGTAAATACAAGTTTATTTTTAATAAAACACGTCCGCTGTATTCGCGTAAGAGCTAAAAAGTTTTTCAAACTTGAATTAAATTTCATTGATAAGCCGAAAATACCTCGAAGATCAAAATATAGTATATGAGTTTATTGACAGCACTTAATAAGAGCGGTTTTACTAAAAACCTGGCCTCTTTATACATTCGCCACTTAAATTTAAAAAAACTAAACTAAGCCATTGTAAAGAAATAGACAACTATTTTTGTTTTTTTAATTCATGCAGCCGACTGGACATTCCGGTATGACTGGCTGGCAACATTTTCGCGGACGGAACCAGTTTTATAAGCATCTTAAAGTGGTCTTAAAATACCTTTTGTGCTGATGGGAGCTCGTCACTGAGATCGTGTTTCGATGTGCACTTTTTGTTGCGATGGTCGACGGGCGTGCGCGCGCGGCGGCAGGACATACTCTACTGCTCTCCGTCAAGCGTTGCCAGACTAAGTAAAAAAATCTCGTACAAGACTGGAAAATTACGCTTCATACTTTATATTTATGGAGACATTTGGGAGACATCGTTTGTGAATCTAGACGGCGATCGTCTCAAAACATTAAAAAAAAGCGAAATGTATTGTCAGAACGTAAAATAAAACCCCTATTAAACAACAAAAAAAAATTTTTTCAATGATCTAAGGCGACCGCGTTCTTAAAATATTAACCGCGTACCGTACAGTCAGCTGAAGTGGTCAAAAAGTTTTTCGATCTGCACAAAACTCTATTTTAGTGTAGTAAGAGCTTGTGTAGACCTAAAAGCCGGTAACAGATCAGTAATTCACTTCCCATCAGGTGAGTTGCATAGCGCCTTACGTAAAGTTAGTCGTACTTAATAAAACTTATATTATAGGGCACTTCCCGACAGCCAACAATTTTGAATTAAGGCTTTACAATTTGGGAAATAAATTCCATAAACACGAATATCAAATCCCACCTTGATAAGTTATAAAACCTCTTTGGTGTGGAAGCGGCTAAGAAAGTCGCGGAGAAATTGTTTATTGGTTATTTATGGTACATTCTATGTCCAATTTCAAAAGGTGATGAGATAAATTAAGTGTGGAACCCTCTGCTCGCAAGTCCAACTTGCACTTGGATGATTTAAAAAAACCGTTTTCTATCAAAGGGAATTACTCTTTGCATATTTACGCATTCAAAGTCAAAGTCAAAGTCAAAATATTTTATTGCATAAGAGCACATGTCAAAAATAAAATAATACATTTAAATTTATACAATTATTACCACCATTCGCATAGGATTTGTGAATTCTCGTTTTTCTTGTACGGCTGGCAACCCTGAGTCGGCGCAAGCGCTGCTGCCAGTGACCTCCGTTCGATCCAGGAAACCCATCGTGGATGCGGTAATGCACTAAATGCACGGAAAAACATAAATTTTGTTTTAGTGTTATTTATGCACTTTGAACAATTTTGTACGCTTGTTGGTTGCAAGGGTCTGGAATTTTAAATTTGTATTACTCGTTTCCCGATGTAAAGCCGATTAAATGATGGCCACTTATGCCTTCTATACAACAAATTTTACTTTTCAAAATCAAAATCAAAATATTTTATTGTATAACTGTAACTTAAATAACTTAAAGCAAAAGCATTAAAAATTTTAGTTTTTGAGTTCCAAAACAAAACACATCGAAATAAAGTACGAACAATTAAAAATAACTGCCCGTTTCCAGTAGTTTTTGATACGTTAGATATTATTAGATACCTAAGCTAAATTGAGTTGCAAGTCGGACTCAAGCACCGAGAGTTCTGTACCACCATACAACAATTATGCAGGTATCTGATATATATATATCTGATAGATACTTACGATTATATTGTGGTATACATATTAAGGACTTTAAGTATTATTTTGATTACTATTACAACAATGTAGTTTGATTGTTAAATTGTTGCTCAAAACTTTATTAACAGTGAATGGTACATACGTGCCACATGCTAAACTGTAGCTATTTGTATGCTCAATCGCGCAAAGTAGTGGTGTACCATAGCTATAAATATTTTGTAACATCTTACTTAATTTCTACTTGTTTGGCAGATAAATATTTTAATATTGGTCTATTATACCGTTTGAACGACATAGAGCAAAAAAAATACTGTTAACAAACACGATTGTTACAATAGGGATATAAATTATTTTTCTACTTTTTGGACTTTTAATTATTTGTTCGCAGATCCGCCATAATAACTTAAGTCTGTGAAAAATTTAACCATCCAACCGGAAATCGGACAGCGTAGTTTTAAAAAATTGCATTTTAACTTTTCTATTTTCTTTTCTGTAATAACTTATGTTTCTTTTTATAAATAAAATATTGTAATATGCAAAAAAAATTGTTCTCACTTAAAAATAGGCAAGGTGACCTGTTCTAAATAAGCCTTATTAATGGGTTATAATCACAACGTATATAATACTATACTAGTAGTTATAATAGTTACTTCACCACTGTATATTTTAATGCTAGTTTATATAAACTAGTGATCAAGCAATTTCTTGGTCGACTATACGAGTACACAAACTTTACGCATCTATGTGCGTAAACTTTTCGACCGTAAAAGGATAAGGTTCAAAAGTGGTCAAGCAATTGCTTGGTCGACTATAACCTACATAATAGAAATAATTTCCCTTGTGGAAAAATAAATTGAAATATCAGTATTTTTTTTAACATAGTGTATAGAATAGAAAATTAGCGCCGGGCACCGAACTCAGCACAATCTGTGCACCCATTGCCAAAATTCAATAGTTTTATGTACCGCAATAGTATGTTTCTGTAATTATTTTTAAAATATTGTTGGCAATAATGATTTATTTATTTAATTTTATAGGTAAGTATTTCATTTGGGTTGTTAAGTACTGATTTTTATTCATGGAAGCTTAATAGAGTTGGTAAAACGACTTATCCAGCGAGTTTTCGTATCACATCAGTGTGCGCAAGAGTTGTGCCAATATAGATATTCCCGTGGCCCCTGACCGCGGCGCGGAACCCGTAGATGCCTGGGAACACACCACTAGATACCTACCTACCTATCTATTCTCGGAAGGTATCTAAGTAAGATACAGATATAGCTTTCAAGAATACAATGACCGTAAACACGAAATTCAATTGAAAAACTCGCAGTGTCGCAAGGTTCAACTCCTGCTAGATAACCAAGATTCTTCTTTGTGTTGGCGTTGCGTATAACATTAAAGATATGCTTTAAAGTGAGATGTGTCACTGGCGGATAATTCTATTAACTTGATCGGTGGTTCTCGTCCAAGTTTAATTTATCCCTGCCTATGGCTCTGACTAACTTAATGTCATAAAAAGGGTCGCACAGAGAGATAAATTAAGCTCGGGCGGTTATGTTATGTATGTCCACTGCCCGTCTATGGAAAGACTTATCCTACCAACCAATAGGCTTTCCCATCTATGATGATTTAAGCGGTGTAAATGAGAGTCAAGCACCCTTTCTCAAGACTATAAGCCATTACGAAAGCGGCAAGGTTTTCCGCACGCTCTACAAAGGAGCTTGCTGGTGATTGGTCTAGTCACTAGACCAAATGTCACTAGGCACTAGACTCTAGTGCCTAGTGACATTGTGATGACACCTTACTCGTTGTTAGTATAAGTACGAATATGTATGAGAATAGCAAATCTCGGTTCACGACCAATTTTTAAAACCATGCGTCGTCAAAGTTCACGATGTAAGTATAGTCAGTCGACTACGAAATTGCTTTACCAGTTTTCGACCGTAACGTCAAGCAATTACATGGTAGACTATTTATATACTTAATGCTAAAAATACGACAATTACCCATGTGTAGACGATGGTTGAAATTTACCTATAAGATCGTCTACGAGTACCTTACCTACCTAGAGTGAAAGACACGTTTAAGGGACCTTAAACTAATCCCTTAACACGGAAGTATCATTTTTTGAAAAGGGTGCATCAGGGGAACATAATTATACAAGAATAATAAACACGATGATATTGATATGTCCATCCCTTTCGAGCATAGTCAACTATTCTTAGTTCGGTTTGAATGGTCAGTCTGTATGTTTTAAAGTAATTTAACCGCCTTGGATACATAATAATTTAATTGGCAAATGCGCTAGCTGCTGACGTATTTTTTTAACTTGGAGCCATCTTGGAGCTGTAAAAAACACCGAATGTCAAATTTAGACTGCCGAACACAATGCGACTTTATTCAGAAAATATATAAAAATATGTGACGATAAACAAATAAATCTAAACACCATACCCTCCAGCAGTCGGGTGCGAAGAAACAAAATAATAGTAAAAATGTAGGCTTGACAAGGAAGTTTAACAGTTTAAAATACTAATCTTCATACTCACCCAACCATCGTACTGCAAACGCTTCTCAGCATAATGGTCAGGTCATTTAGATGGCACTGGAAAGGGCACCCATTAAACTATGAACAATGCTTTAACTATCCGAAGAACAATGAAGAGAATGTGTTAAAATTAACAGATTATGATGATTGTCTTGATTGTCCAAAAAGTTGTATAAATATTAAACCAAATTGCGATCAATGCGTTGGCTTCCCGAAGGGCTATAATGAAAATGTTGTAAAATTAAGAAATGGAGATAATTGTCCTGCTTTTTCGAAACATTGTAAAGAACATAAACCACATTGCGATGAAACTGTTGGATTTCCGACAAGCTATGAAGAAAATTTGATTGAATTAGTAAATTATGATGAGTGTCCTGCTTTCTCAAAATACTGTAAGGAATATAAACCAAACCGTGGTCAATGCTTAAACTATCCGAAGAGATACGAAGAAAATACGATAAAGTTAGCAAATTACGCTGATCGTCCGGTTTTCTCAAAATATTACAAAGAAAATAAACCAAATTGTGAGCAATATGTTGGCTTTCCGAAGAGCTACGAAGAAAATTTGATAGGATTAGTAAATTATGATGATTGTCCTGCTTTCTCAAAATACTGCAGAGAAAATAAACCGAACTATGAACAATTTTTTGGCCTCCCGAGGAGTTATGAAGAAAACTTAATAGAATTAACAAATTATGATAATTGTCTTGTCTCCTCACACAACTGTCAAGTAAGAAAACTTAACTATGATGAAAGCTTTTGCACCCAAAAAAATCATGAAAAAGCAATAGAATTAAACAATAGTGAATGCATCTGCACCTCCGATGACTTTGAACAAAATAACACAAATTTTATAAATCATAATGATAGCATCGATTGCTCAAAATCAAAATTTTATAAAAAAGGAAAACAAAAATACGGCCGTGAAGAAAATAAAATTAAAAAAATAAACCGTAAAATTAGAAAATTTAAGTATGATCAATGTTCTGACTTCTCAGACAGCTACGAAGATTGTGACACGTGCTTTGAGGGATCAAATAACTCCAAATACCATAAAATAAACGAAGACAGTTCACACTGCTCATCAGATTGCAAATATAATCAACTAAAGACTAACAAAACTAATGAACTGATTTCAAAGAAGTCCAAAAAAAAAAGAAAGAAGGATAAAGTTGCGACGAACACGTTGGGAAATACTCGTGAACTCCTCTGCAAATCACTGTGCAAGCTAAATCGTAAAGCACTACGTAAGCTGCAAAAACTCGACACCATCCTGAGCAAAAAGGATAAAGTTGCAGTACAACGTGATGACACGGATGGATGTTTTAAAGAAATTAATGAAAAAGAAATCATGTCGAAAAAGAACGTCAAAGAAATAGCAAAGAAGGAAGACATTTTGCTACCTGGCATCGCTAACAGCGAAAAGGATAACGTATTTGTGCAATGTGATAATTTTGAAGGATATTCTAAACAAGATAAAGAAACAATGACATTCAAATCAAATGAGGAAAAAAAATATAAGAAATGCAATGTTTTTCACAAATTAATTATGAAATATCAAAACAGGGTAAAACTTAAAACTGACTTACAGGGGGCAGACAGATTGCTAGATCAGCCACCATGCATACCGCGAACGGAACCACTTTGTCAACCGCGAACTCAACCCACTTGCCAATCAGAAGCCCAACCGCTCTGCAATCAACAAACCCAAACTCAGAGCAAAATAAAAACCACAAAGCCGAAGACGATAAAAATTAAATCAAGAAAGAAGCCGCTAACCCAACCAGTAAGCAAAACACAAACCCAGTCACCGAATAAACCACAAACTAAACCGCCAATCGAGACAAAAGCAAAACCGCCAGGCGAGTCACAATCCCCACCACCGAGCGAGACAGAAATGAAAAAGCCGAATAAGCCAAAAACAAAACATCCAAATAAGCCACAAGCCCAAGCACTGAGCAAACCACAAACTCCACCACCAAGCAAGCCTCCAACCCCACCGCCGAGCAAGCCACAAACACCATCATCGAGCAAGACAAAAACAAAACCCCCAAGTAAGCCGAAAACAAAACCAGCTAAGACGCCAAAAGTCCAGCCTCCGAGCAAGCCACAAACACCACCACAGAGCAAGCGACAAACCCCACCACCGAGCAAGCCACCAACCCCACCGTCGAGCAAGATAAAAATAAAACCTCCAAGTAAGCCAAAATTAAAACCAGCAAGGAAACAACCATCCCCACCGTCGAGCAAGCCAAAAATAAAACCAGCAAAGAAACCTCAAACCCCCCTGCCGAGCATGACAAAAATTAAACCTACAAAGACCAAGCCACAAGTACCGCCACCGAGTAAGCCACAAACCCCGCCACCAAGTAAAAGAAAAATAAAACAGCCAACCCAGCCAAAAATAAAACAGCCGAAAAAAACAAAAATAAAAAAGCCGAAAAAAATTAAAATAAAACCGACAAAGATCAATCCACTACTACTACCACCATGTAGGCCACAACTATCACCACCGCGCAAACGTAAATCATCACCATGCTGCGTGCAACTAACCCCACCGCTGATTACAACAAAAATTAAACCCCCGAAGAAGCAAAAAATTAAACCCCCGAAGAAGCAAAAAATTAAACCGCAAAAAGATAAACCGAAAAAAATTAAACCGCAAAATATTAAACCGCCAAAAAATCCACCCAATACCCAATCAAAATCGATAACCAACATTATACAAAAGTTGTTTAAAAAAATGTGTACAAGACGAGATGTACAGGTGTTCAAGAGCACGCAAGATAACCCCGTCCCCCGATGTAAACCCAGGCCCAAGCCAGTCTGCACACCAAGACCCATACCGCTATGCAAACCTTGCCCCGTCTCCAGTTATTCATCATCGTCATCATCAGCATCATCAATATCATCATCATCATGTGATGGCAACAGCGACGAATGTGAAGAATGTAATGAATGTAGACTTAAAAGGCGCTTTCCAGCTAACCCATGCCCTTCACTTCCATCTTTTTGTTCAGGGAGTATGATGCCTTCACTCCCGTCTTTTTGTTCAGGGAACAAAATGATGGGCCTTATGAGTGCGCCACCAGCAAAGATGTCTTTGCCTCCTCTTCCTTTCCCTTCCTTTCCTTTCAATTGCCATATGCCAGAGGTGCCCACGGGGGCGGGCAACTACAAGCAGTGTTGTTTGAAGTCTTCACTTAAATCTGCACGCCCGGAAATTAAGTCAGTATGGAACATCCTGGGTTTGTTCCTGCTATGCGTCACGGTTGCATTGCTTTGTGTCCCATGTTTGATTTGCTTAAAATCGATTTGGTTAGTTTGCTTCTCTAGGTAGACCAGGTTTTGTTATTTAACTTAGAAAATATAGTGTCCAATTGTATTGTTCAATGAGAAAGATCGAAGTGCTTCAGTGTGTATTTAATATATTTTATACCCCCTAGATATGGTTTTTCTATACCTCCTATACAAATAAGTAGTCCATCAAATAAAATAAAAATATTAAAAGTTTTTAAGTCTAATAACTCCGCTCAAATGACTATTTAATTTAAATTAGATTTTACAACAGAGATTCAGGTTGTATAAATTTTTTGTGTGTTTGTTAGCTTGTACGTTTCCTGTGAACCGATTTTTATTTTACTATTAGCGTATCAGATTGTTCCATTTAGGTCACTCTGTTAAAGTCTACTGATGGATCCCGGAGAAATGTGATTGATCTCAAATATGTATACCTAATATGGACTGTTTTTCGTAAGTGCTGGGGTACCTACTTACTCTACGGCAGCATGATTTGGTGAACTGATAATGAAGACCAGTGGGGAAGGCTATGCTGTGACAGTTCTTAACAGTTGATAGCACGTAGGCGACGAGGTCGACGTCGAGGTATGGCTCTGTGTCGCCTGCTCGTGTTAGCACGCTAGAGCAGTGCATCTAGCACGAATCTTTTCGACAAGCGTTAACTCGCTACTTAACCAGTGCGTCTCGCTCTAACCAGCCCGGTAGGAGTGTGATGCATTGAGTTACGTAGCGAGAAGATTCGTGATAGATGCACAGGACAATGGGCGCTGTGTTACTCGACGCCAAGCCCATCTCTGCTGCGCTTAGTAAATCATCCCCCAGTATGCAATATCGTCCAAGTAATTTGATTTCACAGCGCCGCGTTAGCGAGGATGGGATAGAGCAATTAGTAAGTAAAGGTGAGACTCGTGTACTTAAATCGGGGTTGCGTGTGTACTGCTCAGAGTGGGGTTTTCCATGCATTTTCCGACGGCTTTTTGTCTTCGTCAAATGAAATGTTGTTAAGTAGGTTAGTTAAAAATTTTCAAAGAAAAGCAGGGCCGGATTTAGGGGAAGGCAACCGAGGCTACAGCCCCAGCGCCTCCACAAAAGAGGGCCCCCTACAATAGAGACTTCGGATTTTTTTAAATTGGAAAACTCAACCGAAATAAAAATTACCGTACCATTTTATTTGGAAAGTAATTTGGAGCCAGGGGGCTTTCAGAACTCTTAATCCTGCATTGAAGAAAAGAATAGTAAGTGAAATAAGAGCGAGAATTAATTTTAGTAATTTTACCTATATTCTCACATCAAGAAGAAATTCCTGAGGGACTTCCTGGGAGGGAGAGCCTGTCTCGTATTCTATTACGAATTACGATACGATCCTTCTTTCTTATTCTAGGTACTTCCAAGGTACTTCATGTTGACTTCACAATCTACATTTCATTTCATTTGTCAAAATCAGAAACTTGACATTGTTTACATTATGTTCATAACAGTTTATTATTAAGGAATATTTTACTTTTAAACGCTATGTATTTAATATTAAATGAAATTTGTATTAATTAGCTGCAATTTTATAGATTTCTTGTTTATTTCTGAATTATTTACAGAGTATTGTTGTTAGAATGAATGACGACAATTTGAATTATAGGTTTCGCTTAATAACGTTCAACGACAATGTTAGTGTTAAGGATCCTGACCCTGAAATCGGAATTCTGTCTGTGACAGAAGAGCCGGAGGCTGCAAAATACTCAGTAAGTGGCGCAGGGATGACCTCAGACACGCCAGGCTCAGTGGCGCGAGCGCCGACCAAGCTCAGGCTAAGCAAGTCCAGCAGTGAAATAATGGCAAAGAAGACCGGCAAAAGTACGTATCTTACTTAAATACTAAATTGTCGAAAAGACTAGAATATGACAACAAACTTACTATTCTACATTCCCTAAAATGAGGAATGCCATATCAAGGAAATTACTATTTAATTTCCCAAAAACTTTTGCTGTGCCGTGTTACGGTATACTTAAACATTAAAGTCATCAACAGTAGTAAACTTGTAACTGATTACTTTCAAGTGTTCGGGTATAAACCGAGCCTTGTGTTATTCGATTTAAATATTAGGACATAACTAGGATTCCAGCGTTGGTAGTTGGTATACTAGCTTTTATGGCGGACATAAAGCATCGGTCTCTTTCGCACATGACAACTGCTGAGTTAGTGCAGGTAATGCTTTATGTCCGCGACAAAAGCTATATCGTGTTAGGGCCTCAGAACTCGAATCTATTATAATGCTTTTCAACACTAAAATTACAACTGTCTGTTCGCCATGATTGGACTAGTGAACTGTTGGTTGACTCATTTCGACAGTAGAAGTTTTGTTCATAATTCATTAATCTTGCTTCCAGACAAGGTTTTAAAGAAGCGCCGTAACACACTAAGTGTCGAAGATTTCAAAAGGATGTTTATATTACAAGATAATTTGTATGCTGATAAACTTCGGCATTACCACCAAGCCACAACAAAAGACAAGAAATTAAAAGAAAAGAAAGTTGAAAACAGTAAAAAGAAAAATAATGCAAGAGATCATCATAAATGGCAAAAAGATGTTAAAGTGGTTTACACCAGTGAAACGACAAAGATGCCACGACGACGCCGGACGTACCAGTCACCCGAGCACAAGGCTTGCCAGACCCGTGAACTGTATGACTATTCCGAGAAGTTGAACAAAAAAGATTATTCACAACTATTTCAGCAAAACATATTCAAAAATAATCCTGCTGTGTATTTTCAATCAAGCGGTGACTGTAAAAGAGGTATATTCAGTAAATTTAAGAAATCACGTGAAGTAGAAAAAAATCCCTGCGATCATTTTCCCGTCGCCTACATTGGTGACAATTGCGAAGAGGAAGGCTGTTCCTACTGCCCTTGCCCCCGCGAGCCGTCCCACTTTAATGTCATTAGATTCCCGCAAGAAAATAAAGCTTTATCCCAGCCAGCCCCAGCAGTTGGGAGAGAGAAATGCCGACTTTCACTGACAACAGTTACTTTCCACGATCCCGAAATTGATACAAATTGTAGGGTGTACCATAGTCAGCCCTGCCAGTCCATCGGCCAAGCCTACGAGCACGAGCCAATGCCAAATATATGCAACCTGACGCCAATGAATAATTGCGATCGCGAGACTGAGGCAGCCTACCCACAGGAACTCGTGTCAAAAAGTGTCAAGGCGTGCGAGGCGATGCCAATAAAATCATGTGAATGTGTACCTACTGCAAAAAATCCTTGTTTCAAAAGCACATCTGAAACCAAGGCGACCACGAAAAAAATAAGTGCCAAACTCTGCTGCCAAACCGAAGTAAAGTCAAAAAAGAAACGTGTTAAATACACTAAACCAAATCAAACAAATGCCGTAAATACGAAGACATGTTCAACCAAGCCTATGAAAACGTGTCCTAAACAATCTCAATGTAGAAGTGAAATTCCCATTGTTCCAGTATTAACCACTACAAAGAAAGTTTTAAAATATACTTTTTATGCCCTTACCGCAATTGCTTGGATTCCCTGCGTTGTGTTGGTTTCGTTGTGCTGGTTAGCAACATATCCCCTGCGACCCCGTGAAGTAGTACCATGCAATACTACATTGCCAACACCGTATACCCAAACTAAACACCGCGGACGAAACCTATGTCATCTCAATCGTGCTCCAAAAGTTTTATTAAACACAATTGACAATTGGTCTACTTTCAGGCATGTAGTGGCTGGTGCTTGTAAATCGACACTACCTTCATGCCACAAAGCAACGACATCTCGTTCGTGCTCAACTAAACCATGTTCCCCGGGCTTGGCAGGCACATGTTCATCGTCACCTGTGCCGAGCAAGAAAAATCGCTCTCATTCTAACTCTATAGTAACCTTTGACTCATGTCCATGTCCAATAACAGTGCCACCATATACATCAAAGCTGCCTTGTGACTTACCGAAAAAATGCGAGTGGAAAAGACACCCTGACCCAAGTCAGCAATATCGAATGTACTACGGTGGTGCCTTACGGGGTTGGTTGATGAAACCGCTAAGCTGCTACGGAACTACGGGCAAAAGGAAGGACGGACCGTTCATCAATGTCTGTCCTACAACAGTCATGGGTGTTGGAGATGCTTTTCGCAAAAAAACACAGCCAAAAAAGCCATCTATAACAAAAACAAAAGGCAAACAAGCCGCAAAACCAACCACAAAAGGTAAAAAAGCAGTTAAGTTTAGCCAAGACATTTATCCTCCAATGCCAGTACCTGCACCACCACCACCACAGCCGGCACAACAACTCCCTAAAGTACTTGAAAAACCTAAATCGGTTAATCAAGTTAGGAAGGGCGAGAAAAGACCATGTACTGACCCGAAACCGCGTAAAATGCCCTGCAAAGTATGTTGTAAAAAAATCAGGCCCCAGTTAGATCCTAAAACTGTTGGCCTCGTTCGATACGCTAAGGGCGAAGTCAAGGAGAAGAAACCGAGCCTGGTGAAGGTTCCTTTTAAGAAAAAGTCGGTAGACGTACCAAAGAAGGACACGACGGATAAAAAGGATAAGGATGCGAAGAAAAACAAAAAAAAGAAGAAAAAGAAGTTTGAAAAGGAGCAATTTAAGGGGCTCATGCGATCGATTAAAGATGCAGAACGGGAAGCGTGGGGTACCGAAGAAGTTAAATGCGACGAGGTTTGGGTGCGTACGCTAAGAAAGAAACCATGCTTTTGGATTTACAAGAGGTGGCCGGGAATTTACCCTTGCTTCTTAACATTTCACAGCTGTTTCGCTAACTGCTTTTCATGTTGTATAATGTGCATGTCTACTATATTCTGGTGCCCACTATTGATCTGTGTATTTTTTTGTTTTAAAGGTTTTTGTGGAAAGTAGTAGGCGTTTACATTGTAAAATAAAAATCTAACAAGAACATGTTTATTTGCTGTTCAATTGTGATAAATTCAAACATAAGTACTTAATTACTTAAGCTGCACGACACCACTGCAATATTCCAATCGTGTTTTTAAAATACATTAGTTTTAGGTAAACATTTTTTGATGCAATACCCTTCGTCCACCGGCACATAAAATAAAAATACTCCGCACAAACTCACTCTGTTCCATACAAGTAAGGAACATGCAAGTCACATGCAATCGCACACTGCAAAGTAAAGGTATGTACGTATACATATATGTAAAACTCTTCAATTGAGTTTTACGGTGGAATCTTAGACTAACATAGATTCAACGGAGATTTTTCTCTTATTAGACTATGAATTTGTGGAAACGATTTTACTAACAAGAGTAAAGTCAGCCTCAGAAGTAGCATAACACTTAAGAATCTTGTCATAGTAACCTATGAAATGAAAGTTGCTCGAATTTGTCCCATTACTGACAGCGACAAGGTACTAAAATGTTCAGCTACTTCCGAGGTTGTACGAGCATGAGCGTTTGCGCAGTTGACACTCATTGTTCCCCCAGGTCATCGGCCGAGCGATACATAAACTAGTTAATCAAAACAAAATAGGGCCCGCTTGGATTTTGTCTGTAAAATTAAAATGTGAAAATAAGTAAGTACTTTTGTGTTTCTAACTTTTCACGTTTTGAAAGAAGGGTTTTATTTCAATAATTGATGTGTAAATAAATAATAAATCCACATAAAAATGCTTTGGATCATTTTTTTTTTTTTACTGAAAAAAGTCGAGTTGTCCTATTTTATTTTGAGTTTAAAACGTGACTGTATGGTCTCAGACCTTTGCTTGGTTATAATTGGGCAAAAAAAAGTGGCAGATTGTGCAACTGTCAACGTCACTGTCAGTCACGTCAGTGTCAATTGACAATTCAGTCAATGATATGATGAGTGTGAATTGCGTTTATAATAGTTTTAATTTATCTTCAGTGGATAAACAGTTTTAATTCTTATTATTTCACGCTTGTCATTGTTTGTATCTTACGTCAAACAATGCCAACCGAAGGGAAGCAGCCAAAACCGCATGTGGACCTAGCTTCATTGGAACCAACCGCGCGAGTGAAACAACTGGCTACTTACGGAGCCATGGTTGAGGTGGACCCCAACGTACCTCCAAGGAGGTGAGACAGGATTATTTTAGATCTGTAATGTACTTTTTTACTTATCTACTTTGGTGAACGTGGAGACGAATGAACCTGGCAGCCTATTCTTGAGTCAAAGATGTACAGGCCAGGGTTTTGGTGTCTACACCAATTTTTGAACGATAATTCAATATCACTGTTTACGATCTTGATCCAGTGTCAATAGATCAATTAGAGAGGTCATTGCTGGTGTGAAATAAAATTTGTTACATCATGTTGTCATGAGTCATGGGAAATTTGCCATTTTATGTATGTCAACTGTTTTTGCTGATAATTTTTATTTAACCACAATGTTCGTAAACTAAAATATTGTAACTAATAATCAATATAAATTACCTCTAACCCACATCTGGTACAGTTGCCGGCAAACATGTTGAACACTGACCCAGTAGCCATTTCTAGTACAAATGTATATGCGCAAACTTACCCCCTCCACTCGATTTATGCTCAAGTTGTTTGCCTGCAACTATACATACTTTTGGACACATTTGACTTAGTAACTATGTACATATGTATTCTACTCAAAATAAAATAGGGGCCTCTCGACTTTTGTCCGTAAAGCAAAAATATTAAAATATGTCTGTGCCAAAGCATATTTATATGGCAGGGTTTTATTAATTGTTTACACATCAAATTAATAAAATAAAACCCTACTTGCAAAACATGCATTGTTAGAAACAAATACTTATTTTCATATTTTAATTTTTCAGAGAAAAGCAAAGAGGACCCTATATTGTTTTCAGTAGTTTACTTAGTATATACAAAAAAATATTGTATGTACAAGAAACATACCATTTTTAAATGATTTTAGTGACTCACCTCAAGTAAGCCGGCTTTCATTTTACTATGACCTCTTGAATTATTTTTTACCTTATGACTCTTTGACAAATAAGAAAAAATTTAAGTTTAAATTAAAATCAATTAACTGGCAACACGTCTCAACTATACTGGTAAATATTCTTTAGTTTTGAAGAACATACCATCTGAGATAAAACTTTAATTATCTTGTATGTTGTATTTTTTTATGTTTTCGCGACTTGTAGACATTGAAATAAAACAATTTTAACGTGAACATGGGACCTGTAAAGGGCTCGAAACGTCGGGAATTAGATTCGTTACAATACACATTATATAAACCATTTAAATTGTTTTATTTCAATATCTTGTATGTTCCTGCAGGTATTACAGATCTGGACTGGAAATGGTTAGAATGGCAAACGTTTATTTAGCAGAGGGCAGTCTCGAAAATGCATACATATTGTACATGAAATTCATGACATTGTTCTTGGAGAAGATGAGGAAGCATCCGGAATATGTATCCGTTCCAGCAGATGTAAAAACGGTGAACCAAGCCAAACTGAAGGAGGTCATGCCTAAAGCAGAGAAGTTGAAACAGAAGCTGTTGGAGCAATTTGCTAAAGAACATAAGGTGTATCAAGAAAATGAGGTTTGTATTTTTTTTCCTCCTCTCAAGTGCAATTGTTGAGAAACTGAGACAGGTAGTGGTGTAATTTTTCCGGGCCAGTAAGACCATTCTATGGAAGAGTTAGGATGCATAAGGAACTGTTCGCATAATGTTCCATTGTGCTTTTTGGAAGAGGTCGCTTTTCGAAATGTCCATAGTGCAAAATCTCCCTTTTGTAATTACTTCTGCAAAACTTTGATATGTTTTTGTAAATTGTTCTGAGACTATATTGACTATATTAAGATTATTCTTTTTGAAAAATAAAGAAAAATTAGGGTAATGGCAGGATCCTGCCATTACCCTAATTTTTCTTTGTGTTGTCATTCATTATATAGCATTTTAAATGTATTAATATACTAATCTAGTTAATATATGTTTATTAAGCAATTTTTTTTAGAAAAATGTAATAGTTTTATCATCATCCTCATAGCGCCTTTTCTTGTATTTGTTTTTTTTATTTTGTTTTATTAATATCTTGGCGTGGCCCAAGATCACTAACATTCACCTATGTCATTGTATAAAATTGCGTTATTAATTGTAATGTAGAGCATTCTTAACTCCAAAGAATTCAAGATTTTACAGTATGCTGCATTATTTTAGAACAACAACTTCTTTTGCCTTTTCAAAGAGAAGGTAAATATTTACTAAAGTTATAAATAAATAAATAGGGGGTGTTTAAAAATCTTTACAAATTATTTATTGAGCAATTGAGGGTTCATAATATGACTCATTTTGGAGGACCTTTCACAACCTTTTTTTAAAATGGGGATAGGTGAAGAGACGCATAGCAGAAGAGCAGAGAAGAAAGCAGGAGCAGGAGGATGCCAAGCTAGCAGAGCGGCTGCAAGCCGACGAGGACAAGCGCGACCACCAACCCACCACGCCCCACCTGCGGGACACGGTATGTCACCACTTAACCCACTTAACAAGGATATACTTGTAAACAGCCTTTAGCAAACAGTTGCAAATTTGTGGCATTATAACTTAAACAAAAATCTATTAAATATATATGTATGTCATTTAGTAGATTATCTTAACATGAATGTTTATAAGAAAGTTATAAACTGCTAAATAATGAAGTTGCCTTTAAGCCCTTAGGTTAAAATGGACTAGCTAGCTCATATTGCATCTACGACATTAGCATAAATGCATTGTGAGAATGTTAAATCACTTTTAATTTTCTTTTAGCATAATAATAAGTAACTGCCCAGTCCCATGTGAGCTTACCTTGGTTCGCAAGCGGCCTCGGAGGCAGCTCGCTCTGTCCATACCTGACTAGTGGCCATTTTACAAGCTCTCATTTAGTTACCTCCCACCTGTCCCGTTTTGTGTAACCAAATCTTACAAGACAAGATAAGACAAGACAAATACTTTTTAATCAAAACCACAAGGAAAATAGGTAACATACATCCATAAAAAAAATATTTCAAAGTAAGCAATACCAATTGTTGTGTTTACAAGTTGGATTGATCAATTTCCTGGTGTTCAATTGAGCTGAAATTTTACTTGCATAAGCTGATTATTGAGCTGTTCTAATGATGGAGCCATAAATTGGCTATTCAACTCAAAAATTAAACAATGCAACCCTATCGAGTTTGGGTTTGTTTGATTTGTTAAAAAAATATCGTCAGCAAAAAGGTTGTACAGTTCCCGGCAAACGTCTTGAGCACTGACCTTGACTGTGCCGTAGCCGTTTCTAGAGCAAATTTGTATTCGCAAACATACCTCCTTCACTCGATTTATGCCCAAGTTATTTGCTTACAACTATATTAAAAGTGTTTCTTTTAGTAAGAACGTATTTTTTGCTGGCAGGATCAGTGGGCAGCGACGCCCAGCGCCCCACCAGTGGACGGCGTGCTGTACCCGGACGACTTCGCGAGCGAGCCGCCGCGCGCGCCGCCGCACAACTACCGGCCCGCGCCGCCGCTCATCCCGCCGTCGCTGCCGATGCACCAGTCAGTCCCTGGCCTGGTTTAAAGGCTTATTACACTATGCGGTATTCATACAGTCTTAGTAAGACTGTCTAAGCACGGCCGAACCCATTCAGTCGGTCTAACTCCTATTACACTATGCTAAATCTTAGTAAGACTGTCTGAATACCGCGTAGTGTAATAAGCCCATTACTCTACCATATAGCTTTAGTCAGAGTGGTTGTTGAAACTTATATCGACTATGTCTATGGCCTCACGCCTGTACTGTCTGTGACGCGGTACCACAAAAATGCATTGCGGTTTGGTCATTATTTGCACTGTTACCGCCCCGTAGGCAAATGGGCGGAACGTATGGCGCTTCTCAGCACGCCCGCGATATTAACCTCTCTCGATCAGCACGTGTGACGGTGATACTCCTGTTATATTTATTTCCCTGCTTAGTGTTGATTGGCACTGCACTAAAGTCACTCAGAACCTGCGAACTTGAAATTCAGAGTCACTTTGGCCCTTGAGGCAAGACTTGAGCTAGTTACACTCGAAATACGAATACCACGAAAATTCGAGGCGAAGCGCATCTGTGGCTTGATTGAAAAGATCTTGGCACGGAATGTCGAGGTCGTTTGAGTCGTGCCAGGCGACCATGATTTTCCGTGTTATCATTTAAATTTAATAGGTATCTAATATGTAATAATATTTAATATGTTATAAATGAAAAGTAAAATGTTTTGTCTGTTAAAGGGATTCGGAGTCGGAATACTCGGGAGCGCTGTCGAGCGAGCGGCTGCGGCCGGTACTGGTGCCGGCGGCGCTGCCGGCGCAGTTCACGCGGCTGGCGGCCGGCAGCACGGCGCGCGGCGTCGAGACCTGCGGCGTGCTCGCCGGCATGCTGGTCAGTCCCCATCTCATACCCTCATGCTATTGTAGCGACTCTAGCGCCATCTAGTTTAGAATGAAGGAAACCAACGGACATGCGCTACATCACGCTAACGAAATTTCGTAACACGGACGCATATATACAGCTTTCAACTTCCGGGTTATGCCTGGGGACTTCCGTCCCCAGGCATAACACCCGCCTAGTGAGAGATCTCTCTTATGTGACTTACCTCCACACTATCATGCACGAGACTCGGTAAAGGCAACGCAACGAGAGTTCACGTGAACGATTACACAGCGCTATACAAAACTTATAAATTTAAAATTCGAACGATACTCTCTGGCACACACATATGACATGCAGTAGTGTGCGTGTCTTCAACCCTCGTTGCGTTACCTGTACTGATTTGATTGTTTATAAAATT
This sequence comes from Ditula angustiorana, assembly GCA_963691745.1. NCBI lineage: Eukaryota > Metazoa > Arthropoda > Insecta > Lepidoptera > Tortricidae > Ditula > Ditula angustiorana. The sequence goes on from OY829479.1 coordinate 4,531,855, forward strand.
GGAGACTATGACCGGTTAGGCCGCACAGGGTCCTTATCGCAGAAAATGATGTTGAAAAACGTCGTTAATACCATGCTGACACATTTCAGTTAACACGCCATAATATTGTTTCATTTCTGCGAACTACATTTTAGCGAACGGAACGTAATTTTTGCGAATAGACTATTTATTACCCAAATTAAAAACTATAAATTTGTTGCATTGAATTGTTTTGTTTAGGAAGCAAACACAGTTTTGAAAACAAATAGTAAAATTTTAGATAACAATGTTGTTTACCACTAAAATAAAATATATGTATTAAGTTCCTTGTATATTTATAAAGACGTCATCTGTACTAAGTAATCTAGGCAGTGTTGTAGCTAGCCCTGGATGGGCCTTGTATCAAAATTTGTCGGGGGGCCCTTCTGCCCTATTGTGGCGAAGCCAAATGGAGGGTAATGATTTCTACAAATCGGGGCCCTTGTCACTCGTTGATACGGCTGATACGGCGGTAGCTACGCCCCTGAATCAGGGGGGTGCCACTCCGCACTGTAGGCGCGCTCGCCGCATTACCTATGGCATAGGTTAATCACAGTAGGTTGCCGGCTTGCCGCGCGCGCGCCCGCTCACTCTGTGTCGCTCGAGATAGTATTATAGTAAGCAGCCCAATCCAAGCGGTGCGCCAGGGCATTGCGAGTGGAAGGCGGGCGCTGTTGACGCATGCCGCCTGGCGAATGTTTATGAAGTAATACGAACTTTTTGTGCCTGATCATAAAGTTGGAATTCGTTTAATGGTGGTCGAAAAAGAGAAGTTTCTGTACGTTAGTACTATTATTTATTCTGTGCCTGAATCTAGGTTTACTGAGCGTTAATGAATTATGATGTAACTGGTTGCAGGAGCGTGACCAGTTGAAGATCACGCACGTGATCATCCCGCAGCAGACCGGGACGGCCGATTCGTGCAGCACCAACAACGAGGAGGACATCTTCCTCTACCAGGACCAGCACAACCTCATCACCCTGGGCTGGATACACGTAATAAATAAATACATATAACTTTTTGAAATAAAAAAACCGATTTCATTTTTTAAATGTGTGGTAGCCTCAGACGACTTTGGCAGCTTACTGAAGAGAGTTTTTTTTAATACCAACAAATAAGTTAATAACGATACAAGTCTGTTCCATCAAGTGTATTGAAAACCGTCGTATGAAACGCGTGTGTATTGGTCATTACACACTCGGCTCCCTTATCGCGCTCGCGTACCGTTCGCGCGATTAATGCCGCCTCGAGGTTGACGACCGACATAGCACACTCGTATCATAATGTACTGTTACATGTGGTTCCAGACGCACCCGACGCAGACGGCGTTCCTGTCGTCGGTGGACCTGCACACACAGTGCTCCTACCAGCTCATGATGCCCGAAGCGGTCGCCATCGTCGCCGCGCCCAAGTACAACGAGTGAGTGCCCCAGTGACGTAACTAGGGTGGGGCAGGCAGGGCATGTGCCCTGGGCGCCAAATAAGGGCACAAAAAACGAAATTAACTAACTATCTATTAAAAAAAATAAATCCAAATTCGTATATATGGCCAAATTAAAGTCTTTTGAGAATCATTTAATCCTTATTATAGATACATTTATTCCAGGCGGGGACATATTTGTGGTATTTTGTTTGTTTTACATACATTACATTACAAAATTAGTAAAATAATAAAAAAAAACGTGTAGGTATGTTTTTAAAATAATTTGCAAAGGGAAAGGGGCGCAGTTTGGATGCGAGCCTTGGGCGCCAGTTTACGTCGCTACGCCCCTGGAGTGCCCGCACGACCCGCTAGTTCCGCTCGGACCAACATACTTGATAATGTGTTTAAATTTTTTGTGACCGAGATTTCTCTTGCATTTTTATTTTTTATGTAGAACATTAAAATGATTATTTGTGCCGTTCCCAGGACGGGGTACTTCGCGCTGACGCCGGACTACGGCATGCAGTTCATCGCCAACTGCCGGCAGAGCGGCTTCCACCCGCACCCAAACGACCCACCGCTCTTCTACGTAAGTATGGTCAACCCAGTGGTGGATTTACCAGCAGACTGAGTAGGCTGGAGCTTAGGGCGGCAGATTTTGGGGGGCGGCAAATTTGGTCCTTTTTTTTCTTACAGGAACAAAAAAAAACCTTATTTACACGGATAAAACGAGGATATCTAGGAATAATAATGAAATGTAAGCCTGCAATTGTGTCCAATTTTTGAGCACAGGCCTCTCGCTCCGATTTCCAATTCCCTCTGTCTTTAGCAATCGCTGGCCAGTCATTTGAAAATGCATCCATTTCATGCCGCTATCTCCGCCTTGGCCTTCCCCGTCGCCGGCCGGTGGCGAAAATTGAATAGCCTACTGGCGGCAAATGTGTAAATCCGCCACTGGGTCAACTAATTTGATTCATAGGCCAATGTAGAACAATTGTATGTAGGCCAATTGTACCCTTGCGAAGTTAGTACAAAGTAAAGATTAACCACCTTATTCATAAAAATTTAACAATATTTTTAGTCTAACAAATGTTCTGTCCCTTTAACTTGAGGCCAAACATCACAATGACAGATGATGGCATAAAAAATGTTAACTAACAAACGTTTACGAAGCGTTTATGAATAAGGGGGTAAGATGCATACTCTGTTTTGTTACAGACTGTCAACCACATTCGCATCGACAGCTCGGCGCCCGTTGAAATGGTGGACCTGAGGAGATGAGCTGACTCATATGTTTAAGTATAACGCCTTATCAATAGAACAACTATATTTGAATACTTAATGGGATTCTCAGAGGCCCTCGCACGTCGCAGACATACACCATCTATCTCTTTTTAACTAGTTTGCGTGTGCGAAAGGGACGGATGCTTGTCTGCGATAAAGTGGTGTTTGTTTAAAAGAAGAACGCTATCTAGCTTAGCGTGGGTTTGGTTTGAACATGGGTGGCCCATAACAAGGCTTTAATTATTTAACCGCCGATAAAATTTTCGTCGGATATGCCCGTGACGCCACCTTTACATAAGCTATTTGACATTTGTCTTCATTATAGGCTGCTTTTCCACCACAGATGTGCGAGGATGCGTAGCGCGGGGTGTGTTTGTAAGAACCAATAGAATCACTTCATTTATCTCGCCTCGGTCAGTGCAGCTCTGGTGGAAACGGCTCATTGGTTCTTTACAAACACATCCCTCGTTACGCATCCTCGCACATCTCTCGTGGAAACGCAGCCAAGACTGGCGAAATGAGCTGGATATTTTGTGTCTTAAAAATCAGACAATGGCGGCCGGTTAAAAGGTTAAGGGTGTTTTAACACGACACGACATCTTACGATGTTGTAAAGTGATCGGTTCACGTGAATGACTAAAGGCGTACTGGTTTTAAAAGGCAATTTACATGGACAGTACACGTATGCGAATTGCATTACATTTAACTTTTTTTACTTAATGGAATATGAAGTGATCCCCGCCGCCAATGGGAACCAGCGATCTCAAGATAACTGCTGATTCATTGTCCGCCTTTAGCCCCCCCCCCCCCTCCCCGTGAAGTGTATATTGCACCCTTCGAGCGCCCATATATTCTTAGATGGCCACCAAACCCGTTCTAGTTGAAATCAGTTCAAATAATCAAACCATTTTATGTCCCGAGATAGAACATATTTGAGCTGGTTGAGGATTGTATGAGTTATTTGATGGAAATCGAAATTTGATTTAATTTTAATGAATAAAGGGGATAACAATAATATTACACTAACAATAAGGTGGTTTGTGAACACATAAGATACTCACTTTGAATGTTTTGCTAACAACTCGGCTTGGATTCAATGAATTCCTGATTCTCTCAAGTATTAATAATTATTATTATCTGCACGCAGTGAGATGCCTTGCCACCATACCACGCTACATTGTAAATCCTAAGGCCTTATAGAAGCTTTGCTTACAATTTAAATCATGAACTTAGTTTATACTAGCCTGAAGACGAACAAAGTCACCCCAACCTGGGGGCCTAGCACGCTAGCTTTTATCGATGACATAAAGCATTTATCCCGTTCTAACCAGTATGCGTGTGCGAAAGGGACGAATGCTTTATGTCAGCGATAAACGCTAGTGTGCTAGAGAGGCTGACACCACACGATCAGTGCATCTGGCACGAATCTTCTCGACACGCGTTAACTCGCTACATAACTCAGTGCGTCTCGTTCTCACCAGCCCCAGTAGAAGAGAGACGCACTGAGTTACGTAGCGAGTTAATGCGTGTCGAAAAGATTCGTGCCAGGTGCACAGCGACAGTCGACATTGGCCAGCCGCGAGCCAATCAAATACGCGAGCGTATATATTAGCCGGCACTGACTGGCGCGCGGCTGGCGAGTGTTGAGCGCTCAAAAGTGAAAATACAACCAATTGGGCCCTATACCACAAAATTTTCAAGTTACCACTTTTACCAAAATTGTTGTTTTTCATACAAAAACGTGACAAATGTGTTAAATTGTAATATTTGTGATACATATCCGTGACGTAGCCGTTTTTAATGTTTCAAAATGTGCTATATGGTTTCAAATCATGCGACAGTTAATACTGTTGTATTAATAAGAAACTTCTTGAAGTAATCGACTTTTTATTTTATAAAAACATACGCCATATTCAAATGTTGTTAGATGACAGACATTGCCACAGATAACAGTAGTAATGTCATACAACATCTTCCCCTTAAGCTAAACATATAACATGATATAACATAACATTAATATAAGATGCATTTATAATTTGTTTCAATTAAAGGCAACGATAACAGCATAGTTAGGCTTAGTTACACATTATATATTAATTAAGTAACATAATCAGAATACTTTTTAGGACACCTTAGCAATCTACCAGACCTGGATAACTTTTGATTTGGGTTTGGAAGTTCTATCTCCGTGCTGGTATCAGAAATAGCAACATCTGATGTATCATTTGAGCATGAGTCTGTGGCATGCATGTGTTGAGGTTCGGCGTTTGTAATCATATTGTCTTCAGACCTAGCCTCACATGGTCTTATAAAAATCTCATTCCTGTTGTATCTAATTCCTTCCTTGTTTTCCACAATGTAAGATCTGGGCGTATCCGTTTTTTGCACTATTTTACCTCTCATCCAAGTTCTATCATTAGGTTTTTTCTTAAATTGAATGGACTGATTTACTCTGAAACCTTGTCTTCTTGATGCAGTTTTGTCATAATCACTCTTGGAATCTTCTTTTTGTTTCATTAGTATTTTTCTGTCCTTGACATATGTCGCAAATGAGCAAGGGATATTAGTACGTAGCTGCCTACCCATCAACACTGCGGCAGGCGAATTAACTTTACCTCTGGGTGTGTTCCTATGATTCAGCAGAGCAAGTAAGGGATCTTCATTGCTGCTCTCAGCCTTCCTAAACATTTTCTTCACTGATTTAACTGCACTTTCAGCTAATCCATTTGACTTTGCGTAGTGTGGGCTGGACTTTATATGTAAAAACCCCCACTCCCTCTCAAATGACTTAAACAGTTCTGAATCAAAACAAAGTCCTCCGTCTGTAAACAGTATTACCGGTATTCCATGTCTAGCAAATATTGTCTTCAACTGCTGAATAACAGATGCACTCCTCAAATCCTTTAAGCCTCCAACTTCAATATAGTTTGATAAGGCATCTACTACCACTAGATAATGCTTCTGATTAAACTCAAATATATCACAGCCCACCTCTTGCCATGGCAGCATAGGAACTTTCTTATATTTCAAAACCATTTTTTGTTTGTTGTCCTGATATTTTAGACATGTACCACAACTCTTGACAAATTTCTTTATATCTTGTACTATTCCTGGCCAGTACATAGTAAGTTCGGCTCTACTAATCATTCTAGAAATACCTGGATGTCCTGTATGAAGACTCTTAAGCATGTCACCCCTTAACCTTTGCGGTATGATAATCCGGTCACCTTTAAATAATACCTCTTTCACGAGCACAATTTCTTCTTTAAATTGGTAGTAGGGTTTTAATTCTTCCTCAACATCCTTATAGAACCTTGGCCAACCGTTAAGGCAAATATCTTTTAGCTTAGTTATAACTGGATCTGTTTCAGCTGCACGAATTATCTTATCCCAGCATTCTGTAGTAACCGGTAAATTCTGTAACAGTAAGCAAACTTGTAGGTCAGCATCATCATCAAGGTCTATCTCTTGATCACAACCACTGGCAGAAAAATCCCTTGATAAAGTGTCTGCAATGTATAAGTATTTTCCGGGTGTATACACAACATTTAGTCTAAATGGTTGCAATCTCATCATCATTTTTTGTAATCTGGCAGGCACTTTGGACAATGGCTTATTCATGATTCCTAAGATTGGTTTATGATCAGTTTCCACTTTAACTGTTTCATTTCCAATCAAGTACTGTTTGAATTTTTCTACTCCAAAACATATCGCTAACAGCTCCTTTTCTATCTGAGAATATCTTATCTGTGCGTCGGTTAATGCTCTAGAAGCATAGGCTATGGGACATCCGTTCTGGAGTAAAACAGCGCCCAATCCAACCGAACTAGCATCCACGCTGAGCGTTAACTTTTGTCTTTGATCATAGAATGTTAATACTGGTGCATTTGTTATATAGTTTTTTAATTCTTCAAAGCTTTTATCATGATTATTTTCCCATCTATAAACTGCATCTGTCTTCAAAAGATTTCTTAATGGAGCTGTGACGTCTGCATATCCTGGAATAAATTTAGACAAATAATTAAACATGCCAAGTACCCGTTGCAATGCTTTTTTATCTTTTGGTGGTTCCAATTCCGTTATCGCTTTCACTTTTTCCTTGTCAATGCTGACTCCTTTTTCACTAATTATGTGTCCTAGGAATGTAACCTCATTTACAAAAAATGAACACTTTTGAGGATTAAACTTAATTTGATTTTGCTTAGCTTTTTCCAGTACCTTGCATAAAGTCTTCTGCAACTCATCTTCTGATTCAGCCCAGCACAGCACGTCATCTTGAAAAGTAGCCACATTCTCTATGCCCTGGAAAGTATCACAAACTACTTTATGGAATATTTCTGGTGCCGGTGAAATACCAAATGGTAAACGTAAAAATCGATATCTTCCCCAAGGCGTTTGAAAAGTACACAACCGTGAGCTGTCTTCTTCTAGAGGACACATCCAAAATGCAGATTGTGCATCAAGTTTACAATAAATTTTTGCACCAGCTAGACGAGCCGTTATGTCTTCAATTTTAGGAAACGGAAAATGTGCTCTTTTTAACGCTTTATTCAAAGGTCGCGGATCCAAGCATATTCTAAGAGAGCCATCTTTCTTTTGAACAACCACCATCTGACTTACCCAGTCTGTTGGCTCCGTAACAGGAGTGATGATACTTTTTTCTACTAGACTATCCAATTCTTCTTTCACCTTGGACATTAAACTGTAAGGCAATCTTCTAGCTGGAGAGACGACTGGTTTCACATTTTCATTTACTTCAAGCTTCACCACCTGAGGTACACACCCTATGTTTCCATCAAATAAATCTTGGTATTCTTCTGGTATCACAGACGATACTCCAGATGTCACAGGTTCTTTTATTTCATCTATTCTCTTGATAAAACCCAGCATTTCCGAACTTTCCAAACCCAGAATATTATAACATTCCGAGTTTACAATAAAAAAAACCAATGGGAAATAATTGTGAGTCATATTCGCACGTCAGAGTACATTTACCAATTACTGGTACTCGCTCATTGGTAAAAGAAGTGATTTTCACATTGGTTGGTTTCAACTCTTTCAAACTAATACCTAATTGCACCAATTGTCTTTTACTAAGCACGTTGCACTGAGCTCCGGAGTCCACTTTGAGTTGCACATTTAAATTATTTATTTTCAGTGCCGCACAATACCATGACTGCTTCGACAATGGCTTGTCCAGTGACAGGATCGCTACTTGATAGTCATCACTGTCATCTTCATAATTTTTCTCTTCTTCAAGTAAATTAATCTTTTTGTTCCTGCATTTCCTTGCAAAATGATTTTTTCTTTTGCAAATGGCACATGTCTTACCATATGCCGGGCACCGTCCGTATTCATGATTAAATCCACAATATTGGCAGTCTGTTTTTATTTTATTTTCTGAACTTTTCTTTTTCAAAATATCTATATCCAATTCCTTCTTGATTTTGCACTCAGTCACTTTCTCTATCTGTGTGACCTGTCCTTCCACCACAGCAAAGTTTCTACAAACTGTTAAAGCCTTGTCTAGTGTAAGCTCTGACATTCCCAATAGTTGTCGTTGCAAAGTAGGGTTATTTATTCCGCAGATGAACAAATCTCTTACCAGATCTTCTTTTAATTTGCCAAAGTCACACGCCTGACTTTGTCTTTTGAGAACAGTCACATATTGTTCAAAAGTTTCTTCACTTTCTTGTTTTCTAATAAATATTTTGTAGCGTTCATAGGTTATGTTGGTTTTCGGAATGAAGTGGTCATCAAACTTCTTAATTATCTCGTTAAGGTCATCTTCTGGTTTGCACTCAAAGGTTTCAAAAACGTCTTGACAATAGTCCCCAGCGTGATGTAGTAGAATACCAATCTTACGTTTTTCACTAACATCCGTGTAATACGCATCAATGTAGGTTAGTAACTTGCGTTTAAACAGCTTCCAGTTTGCAAGCATATCTCCTTCCATAGTCAAAGATCCTATTCCTTTTTCTTCCATATTTATCAAATATTCCGTTATTATTTATTATTCCGTTGTTTCCGCTGTCACCATGTTGTATTAATAAGAAACTTCTTGAAGTAATCGACTTTTTATTTTATAAAAACATACGCCATATTCAAATGTTGTTAGATGACAGACATTGCCACAGATAACAGTAGTAATGTCATACAACAAATACTAAAGCGGGCAAAACAGGCTACAATGGTTTTATTTGTCTTATCTTTTTTATTCGTGCACCTCCCATGACTTTCTCAATTGCGCAATTTGGATGTCTAGTATATTGAAAGTTTGATGATCTAAATGCATTTTCGTGCAATAAAGTATGTGCAATAAAAATCGGTATACCGATATTCAGTCTCTCAGTTGACTCAACTTTTTTCTTCGTACGGTTTACGTTAGAAGATTAACGGTTAGAATCGTAACGTAGGACCACGAAGCGGTGTTGTGTATCCTTTAAGGATCCAGCTGGGATTATGGGTCAGTGCGAGGTAGACACGACAGCACGATACCTTAAGCTTTTCTTGTCGTGCAACCATTAAAGTCCAGTTTCCGTGGTCTTACTTCGAAACGAATCCAACTGAGTTACTAAGGCTTATTTATTTAGAGAAAAATTACTCTTGTTTGGGACAGTATTTACTCGGGGTAATGTACAAGGCACAGCCTGAAGACTGAAGCTTAAAGTAGACCAAGGTATATTTTTGTTTGTGATCGTCAATATTTAACTATTTATGGAGTCATAATGTGTGAAAGCTTTAGTGAGATGTCGTTTTAGAATTACTAATAAAGATAATATTTTTTTATTGTTGCTGCTATCTCGGAAGTTTTTTGTTGATAGTTATGATTATTGTAATAAATAAACACAAGTAAAGGTAGTCAGAAAAATATATCTGCGCACTCAAAAAGTTAAGTTTAGTATATAGCGTATAGATATAGACAAACACACAGTTCATTGGCGTGTGACGATTTTTGATCTGTTTAAATGTTTTTGTAAGGTTCGTAATTATGCGAGAGTACATACCAAAGCGGGCTGACATGTGCTGACATGTCATTAAAAACAGGTTACAATAATGGTTTGTTTTCTATTTCATAATTGTTCAATTGTAATAATATCGATATTAGCGCTCGAAAGTTACAAATGAATCCACTGGGTGTCTGAACAAAGTCACAGTCTGTTAGCGTTAACGCTAGTAGAAACGACAGAATGTATGGGTTTGTCATAACGATACGACATTTTGACGTTGGCCTTCGCTACTTTACGTCAAGTTTAAGTGTTTTCATTTCTACGAGCGTTGACGCTAACAGAATTTCACCTTGTGTCTACACCCTTTGTCGTTAGTGCAAACTTTTGTTGCGAGCAAATTCGTACGAAGTTTATGTGTACCGCCGAGCTTGGTGTCAAAAACCAGCGTTGTGCCTTGGGTCGTCCATTTTCACGTGAGACAGTAATAGGGTTATGGATCAAAAAAAAAACACGAATGATAACGATGTTTGTGTGAATTTGTTACAATCTTACACCTCACAAAACCGGAAAAGAAAGAAAATACTACTTGACGCAAAATCATTCCTACTTCGCGTAGTTTTGGCACACTCTTTCCCCTCCTCCCCTTGGTGATCCCCTTGTTAAGGTTAGAGTTGAAAATTATAAGTTTTTTTTTTAAACTACGTCGCGCACGCGCGGCCAGTGTGTCGAGCTGGACGCGCACTGGCCGCGCGTGCGACGTAATTTGAAAAAAAAAACTTATAATGTTCAACTCTAACCTTACCAAGGGGAGGAGGGGAAAGAAGTTGCCAAATTTGCCGAAAGAACATCTCATGTTCTTTGTGGACGACCCCTTACGAGTTTATCAAATGATAATACTATCAATTCAACTGTAGGTTGCGATCTGAGCTTTGTCAATATTGTGTAGCCTTATGCAAATTTTACAGAAATTCTGGATATCTAGAATAATAGAATATCATATTCTATATATCGGTGTTAGTGTCACAAACTATTGGCTTCCAATATTGAAACAAATAAAACTGGAAACTTTCGTATTATTGTAAGAATGGTGATAAGGATTCAACTAATGTTGCCATGTTTGTTCTAGCATTTATAAAAAAAACTTACGTGTTATTTAATCAATGTTCCATTTTTGTTAATCGCACAGAGTGTATTAACTTAGGCTAGTTATTGTTATTTTTAAAACATTTCCACACTTTATTAGCTTCATGCGCTTCCTGCCATGTAGCGTACTCTTAGTGCCGCAGCGGCCTGACATGACATGATGACACGAAGTTATCCCTCAGTACATCCCTTTCTTATGACACTATGAATGAGTTATTCTTCTGTCTGTCATGTTAGAGCCGCAGCACACGGCGCTTTTTTGCGGCTAAACAACCATGTTTTTAAAAGCAATCTCGTTGCTAAAATAGCTCACTTGTTGAATTAACGACAATGTATCGGTTCAACCCAGCAACTCTACTGGATCGATGCAAACGCGGGGCGTCCTATACTCATCATAACATATACAGTTTACCGACTAATATGATGCACTTTGGTAATCATCGGTTTTCGAATTTGGTTACGTTGAATAGCCGGAGCGTCAATACAGAAACGATTTGTTGCGTTACACGCTAATGCTCACAATAATGGGTACCCGACCCGGCTTATATTGCAGACGTGGCGTGGACGGCTGGACATTGGTTCCAGTTTCGTACTAATTCGGCAACACGATGATTACCGAAGCACGTAACTTTAGCCAGTATACAGAGCTGTGATTTTGACACAAGAACTACCACCTTAGCATAACTGACACAGTTTAAGTTATCCCTTAAGGGCCATTTACATGGAACGAGTTCTCGCTTGCGAGTCGCATTACATTGCGGGTTACCGAGGTATAACGTGGTCGATCGATCGAACAAGCCCCGCAATGTATTGCAACTCGCATGCGCACTCTAGTATAGCTCTTCTTTATGATGCTAGTCAGAAGGAGCCACACAGAGGGACAAAGTTATATTCGTGTCAGTTATGTTACAGCCGCAGCGATTGCATCGCGTTTGTTTCCCGACTGTATTGCGACTGCATCGCCACAAAAAGTCGTCTTGTGCCGCGTGTTATCTTATGTACATATTTAATGATTATAAATTTTAACGCGATGTGATGTTGTAAGCATTAAGGTAACGAGTGTTCTAGATTTTTATAAGACGACTGAATGCGTGATTCAAATCATGGACCAAGTTAATAAAAATGCTATCAAATTATTTATCTTTCATTTATTACACAAACGGATGAATATCAAGCAGGAGTAACAGTTGGCAGTGATACGATGCCATTTTACCTACTTGTATTTTATATGACTTGGAGCATTTTAACATATTGCTCTTTGGATATATTGTGTTTATATAATTCATAGTTCATTACATTTACACTTGATATAATTATATTAAGGCCTCAATATTACTCATAACACATTTATACATAAAATTTCAAGCAAAATTAACTGCGTGGTACAGTTTTATTATACCTATAACATCTAATAATGTTTAATATTGCTTTAAAGATTATTAGTGATGGAACACATTTTTGATTACAATTAAAATGGACACCGTTTAATTCATGATTTTTTTAATGTTTATGATAAATAACACAAAATGCTCACGCACACTGAAGTACTTAATTAAATCGATGCTCTAACAAAAGCCAAATTGTGAAAGATTTACATTATTATTTATTATATTAATTGGTGCTCATAATTTTCTGCTTATTGCTCACTAATAAATTTTCAGAATTAACCTAACTCTAAAAGCTTTTATACAGTCTACAAGATCAATAAGGCACTCGGTGCATGATGCAATCATTAAAATACCCGCTTACAAACTATTTAGACTAAACCTAAAAATGATAAAAGGGATAAAAATAATAATATATAATTTTTATTATCTATTATTACCACATTTATTGAGGTCCCAATTATTAAGGCCAGTAGTGCACATGCGTCGTCAATAAAAAATAACATTGTTTAAGTAAAAAATAAAATTTACTTATATTATATTATTAACAATAGAAAGCATGATCATTGTAAAGGAAATAATAAAAACTAGTATAGCTATTTTTATAATATTGCGAAACTTTAACCTTAGATGTATATTAGTATTTTAAAATTTGAAAATAAACAACGAGCCTATCTAAGTAAAGTTAGCAACTACGATTATACCTACTGTCTACGTCAGAGCTCCATAGCGCTCGTTTCGTTGATGTTACGCCTGCGGGGCAAGGGGAGGGCGGGGGCTGGTTTTTGCCGCACAACTGGTGACAGACTCCTGCCGCGTCGCGCGACTAGCGTTGAAAATAACTTAAGTAATGTCATTATATTTTTTTTTTCAGTAAAAAATTATAAAAAAATTAAGTCTCTTAAGTTTTTTCATAACACAAAAAGTTACAATAATGAAACATTAAAATTTATCATATGAAACTTGGAAACAAACCACAGATATTTAAAAAAACCCCTTCTTTCAGTGGCTTAGAGCATCTAAGTTCAGTGGTCTTAAAATGACCGGCCCTGGTTTAACTTTTCCCTTCTCGCGTCTCTCTCAAACTAGTGTCATAAGAAAGTGACACACATAGAAATAAACTCGGATACACTAAACTTAGCCGGTCATGTTGGGCCACAGGTGTGTTCGGCCGGGTCAGCCTTAACCCAACACCTCTTGCTCGCCAATAGAACGATTGCATAAAATTTCATTTTGTTAATAATAAACAAGGCACTTACTTATACATATAAACCACACAGCGTAAAAATGAGGTAAGTTGTGTAATCAAAATATAGGACTAATCACATGACCGCATTGACTGCAGTACGCCAACACATCTAGCTCTTAGCGCTCATGTTTAGGGTTCCGCCGTTGAGGCTAACATACCATTTAGTTAGATGTCACAAGGACAGTCAACTAAATTGAATCACGGGCCACTGTGGAACCTTTTCACAATAAAAGTCGTAGGTTCGCATAGTAAATATCTTAATATTACAGTGATAACTCATTGCGACGAGGTTCTACATTGCAGTGGCTGAATTTGAATGTATCAATCTAATGCAATCCCGCCAGTTTAAAACGTCCTTCTCTAAGAAATATGCATACAGAGTAGTGGTACGCATTTGTGTGTGTAGGCTATAATCAAACAAATTATGTACCTTGTACAGTCAAAGAAATCCAAACACGTAACACCGTAGAACCTAGTCGAAGAGACATACGCATGACATTTGTATGACATAGCGTGGCGTTCAACTCGTCGCGTCATTGCGACAGGGCTCTAAAGTGGTACCTGAATACATTTCCCCTACTGTACATGATTTATTTCTTAAGTTTTCATTAACCAGGCAAGTTTAATTTATCTCCATCGTCCCTTTCTTATGACACTAGTACGTAAGACAGAGACGCAGGAAGGAATAAACAAAACTTGAGCCGTCATTTTAAGGCCGCGGCCGCTAGTATCTATATCTACACTAATATAATAAAGTGAAAAACTTTGTTTGTTTGTTTTTTTGTTAGTTTGTTTGTATGTAGGGGGTAATCTCTGGAACTACTGAACCGATTTCAAAAATTCTTTCACAGATAGAAAGCTACACTATTCCTGACGGACATAGGCTACTAATTTTATGTGAACGAAGTCGCACGCGTCCGCTAGTATCTATATATATTACTTCGTATATATTTTTACTGGGTAAGTATATTATAATGAAGACACAAATTGGAAGTTAGTGATAAAAACCCTCAAAACTGTCACTATTAAATTAAGGCGACTCTACATCTAGAATTTACTTGCATATTCAAATAAATATCCGTACAACTGCATAATCCCATGGCAATCTTAAAGTGAAATTGTTGTATATCATCCTTAAAAATATATTTATGTCCAAAGAAGTAGGTAAAAAAACAATATTTTAGTAGTTACAGCGACAGGTACAAAGATAAGAAAATGACTAAGATAAAAATCTTTTTTTTGTTCCGAAATATGTTCAATAGAATCCAGATAAAAAAACGTAGACACTTATTTGTGATATTTTGAAAAATACTTGGTATTCGTAGAAATAACCAAAACACAATTTTTCTTTTTTAACAAATAATTTAAGTAAAAAAAAGAAATGCAGTATTGCAATGTTTTAAGAGCTTCGTTAATGTAACTTCTACTGCATTCGCCGTTACCGTAGCGACTCTAATGATGGCCGCTCAAGTTTTATTTATTCGTGCGAACGGAACGCACTGAGAGATAAACTTAACATTACAGACGTCATGTTAAGGCCAACGGTGTCGTTTACTACCATCAGCTTATAAAACCCATACATTGATGGTAATCGCGAACCCTAGCACGATCAAAGTCGCTGCCTTCAGAAGACTTGCTGAGTTGGGCCTCCTGGCGATCCTCTTCGACGGCAGTTCCAAGGCCACTGTCTTGTTCATCATCCAGTAGTACACGTCTGTCAAGCCCTGGCTTTTCAGCTCCGGGCCGACCGTGTTGCGTATCCGCTGGTTGTAGGCGTTCAGCCAATTTATCTAAAGCAAATCAGAATATACCTATATTTTATAATAAGTAACAAAAAGGACTGGGTGTATGAAGGAAGAGTGGATGAAAAATGGGAAGGGGAACACCTAGCGGATGGTAGGACCTTGTGCAAGGTCCATCCGGATCGCTACTACCATCTTGCTCACTAATCCTGCCGCAAAGCAGCAGTGTTTGCACTGGTGTGTTCTGGCGTGAAGAGCAAGACAGCCGGTGTAATTACTGGCACACTAGATATTCCATCTTAGCCCTCTGGGTTGGCAACGCATCTGCAATCTTGTTGGTGTTGCGGGTGTCTATAGGCGGTGGTGATCACTTACCATCAGGTGACCCACTTGCTTGTTTGCCTTCCTATTTCATAAAAAAAAAACCTCGGCGAACGTACTACGATCAATCGGAGACATTCTAGAGACAGGCCAGGTCAGGAGTGCAATGCCCTAAACCGACGTGCATGCATAAAGATTGTTATGATGAGAGTAAGTGAAGCAAAGGTTGTATGTCAGGATCGTAGCTGTTGGATAGCGCAAGTCTTTGCATGCGGTTGTCATAATATAGTATCAATTGTTTCTTTTCCCCTCATGATTGTCGTTCTATGAATACCTATATGTTTTCTCTGTGTTTGCAATGTTCCTTAAACGTTTCAAAATACCCATCAATTGGTAGTAAAGCGTGGTTTAGAAGCGAATTGCTCTAGAATCCTAGAATCTAGAGCCATTCGTACTGCAATTAGCAACTAGCTGCAGTGTGGCTCTAGCACTACTAAAGCATACTCGTTGTTTCTCGTCGTCGTAAACACATCGTCCACTTTACAGCATCTAAAGTGGACGTGATAAGAAGTGATAAAGTGGCAGATCTTGTACCAACCTCATATTCCGTGAGTATGGACTTCTCGATCAGCTTGGGCTCGAAAGGGACCAAAGTGGCTTCAATGAAATTCAAGTATCCGATGTTCTTGCTGGTCACCTCCAGGACGTTTCCTAGCCGCACTCCGAACTTGTCGACCTCGTACCATCCGGGCTCTAGGAAAAATGTATAAAGCGGCAATTACATTAAGTCGATCACGAGTGGCTGCAACAGTAACCGCCTAATATTGCCTTCGCAGTAGGCGGACAGACTACGACGACGTTCAACTGAATGCGACGTTCGCTAGCTGGGGTAGTTTGAAAAAAGTTCGGCGACCGCATGAGGTGACTGAAGTAGTGTAAATGCCGCTAAGGAGGTATACCTAGTCTGAGTTTCATACTTTTAACTAGAATAAATAGAGATGATCACCTAATGAACAACGCAACGTTACTCCTGGCCCCCTATTCTTGCTTCATATGCGAGATTCATCACTCATTCGAGATCTGTCAAAAATGACAGATTTTGAAGGGATCTGGCGACTCTTTTTGATCTCGAACGCGACTACATTTCTACTGAGACGAGAAATGCCCCGCTGGGGGAGAGAGCTCCTGAAGTAGGTTGTAATTGTAAGATGATTAACAATGTCAACTTACCGCTTGTGATGAAATATCCCTCCCTTAGCGTATGCAAATTGACATCTTGTCTGTAATCAATGACGACTGGATCTGAAAATAAGTATAATGTATATCAACAATTAAGTACCTATAAATCGACATTAACACTGCACGAAATCGTAACATGAAATGAAATGCCACAAAGTGCCATTGAGTGAGTTAAAAATCTATATCTGCTTTCGCCTGGCATACGTCTAAGTCAAAATATCTTTGTTCAGATTAGGCTCACATGAAGAACTCATGAATGTCAGAAAGGAAAAGCTGTCGCGACAGCAGCAGGGGGCCTAGCACGCTGGCTTTTATCGATGACATAAAGCATTTATCCCGTTCTAACCGGTGTGCGTGTGCGAGAGGGACCAAAGCGTTTATGTGTGCGATAAACGCTAACGTACTACTATATCAGTGGCCCGTTTCACGAAGCTACAAGTTACAATTTTACAAGTCTAAACCGGCAACATTAGTCATTATGCCCATTGCCTTTGGTCATTATTGATCAATGTTGCCGGTTTAGACTTGTAAAATTGTAACTTGTAGCTTAGTGAAACGGGCCTCTGGTCACCTTCTCGCCGGTTCAGCGCCGCCCCGACGCCGTGGCCGGTGGGGTGCGCGTAGTCCTGGCGCGCGGCCCACAGCGGCGCGCGCGCGGCCGGGTCGGCGTGCGCCGCGGGCAGCGCCGCCGGCTGCTGCAGCGTGGCCAGCGCCGCCAGCGCGCGCAGCACCGTGGTGTACGCGCGCCGCTCGCCGGCCGACGGCGAGCCGTAGTGCAGCGTGCGGGTCACTAGCGTCGTCCCCTCTGGAATACGCTTGTTCAATACCTGCTACTAGTTCTCGCAGCGAGGATAGCCAGAGGTGGGACCGACGTAAGCGCATAAGAAGTATTTTACTCTGATCTTAGATTGGGTATGTTTAGAAAGCCCGTGACGAGGGATGAGGCGGAAACGAGTTAATCACATAATGGCAAGTAGTCACCGGTATCTATAGTAGCAGGCAAACAACTTGAGCATAAATCGAGTGGAGGGGGTATGTTTGCGCATACACATTTGTACTAGAAATGTCTACTGCGCTGAACGGCTACTGAAATGTACCAATGTGAGTGCGTTTGGCCGCGGTAAATATATCTGAAGGAAAAAGGAAGAGGAGTGGATCCGGCATTCTCATCGACCGAACGAAACAGAATAGAAATACTGCTACTTTACGTGCTTTGTGGTCCATCCAGGGGGGGGGGGGGGAGTCATAGGGATCATGTCCCCCTGGGCTGGCTCCAGATCGACCAAAGTTTTCTAATCTCACTGATAACCCTGTCCTGACTGAACTTAGATTAAGTGATCCCCTGACTCGAAGCCTGGATCCGCCCTCGCACCGGCCAGACAGAGCGTGGTTCAATCACTACATTCACTACAAACGAACTTGAACACCCAGCGGTAGCGAGCCATCCTCACCGACATACTGTCCCCCGGACTGTATAATGAGCGTGGAGTTCCGGTAGAGCTGGCGGTTGCTGAGCGCGGTGGCGCGGTAGTCTGGGTCGGCGCCGCTCGGGCCGAAGGCGACGCGCGTGCGCATGGAGTGGCCCACGTAGTTGGCCTGCGTGGCGCGCGTCACGTCCACCTTCATCGCCACCGACACCTCGTTCAGACCCGCCTTCACCTGGTCACGACATCACATCACATCACAATATTATGACATATATTGATTTTTATTTTAGACATTTTGACATTTTCTACACTTATTTCTAGACATTTTTGTTTTTTATTATTTTGTTTACCTTTTTGACGATCTTATTGTGATTTTTTTATGTTTGACATTCTAAATTTAATGCAATTTCCAATAAGAAATAAATGAATGTAATCTAATCTAATCATCAGCTGTCACTGGTCGAACGACTCGTTTTGTCGCTCGGCGCGCCTCTTTCCGACTAGATATTGCGATATGTACTGAAGATATACTCGTAACGAGAAACAGAAGATTAAGTGCACTGTGAATCATTTTTGTCGCTTTAGGCGTCCATTTTATATGTAGGTATGGGGTTCATTATAAAGTAACGGAAATGGTGGCAAAGTGAGTCCGAACAGGGAATAAAGATCTTATAGAAACGAACGATTCATCTTCTCCACGGTCATTCATCGGATCGGTTGGGACACCGGGAGTAGGTATATTGCACATCATCATCATCATCATCATCTCAGCCACAACATCATATTGCACAATGCACACTTTATTGCTAAGATGTGATAATCTTGTCATTTATATTAACGTGGTCCTATAAATAAATGTATGTTAGCGAACCGAACCAAAAAAGGACACTAGTAACTATCGTTGCCATAATAGATATATGTGATTTATAAAAGGAGGTACGTTAGCTGTGACAAACCACCAGTTTGGTAAGATTTACTAGGTACGACCTACGAGTATGGTACTTCTGTTAAAATAAATTTTTTCGAGCAACAATATAGAAAAGTATTTATGTACCTATGTATGCATGTAAATTCTTTATTGTACAAAAAACATAAGTAAGTAAGTAAGTATTTCACCCTATTTGGAGTCTATAGTCTATACTTATGTTACCTAAATAGTGATACGTCACTTTACGTCAGCACATAAACGTCGGTAAACTAATACGCGAAGTTCTAATCAGATTAGGGGATATTACATTTGGAGGGGGCCTTTACGGTTTTTTACTTTCTGATAGCCCTCTTAATAAGACGTTTAATTACTAGTGTTTACCATTCCCTCTAAATAACTCAGCAGCGTGCTCATGGCCACAGCGTCACGTAGATGGGCAACTCTCATCCCCTTCACTTCCGCGGCATTTTTCTGCGCCTTTAGATATATGATGGGTGACAGCTGGTATATCCGCTTGGCTTGCGGCACGCTCTGAGCGATGGCGGCCGAGGCCCCTCGCTGGAAGGTGCCCCCAGTCGGAATGAGGATCTTGGATTCCAATGCGCGACGAAGATCGGCGTAGATAGTTGGATAGTCAATTACCCTGTGAAGTAGTCATCGGTTATAATTCATGATTTGCATTTTTGAATGAAATTGTACAATGGTTAAAAATCTCACAATCGAAGAATAAGACACCCAATTTTTAGAGTGGCAGAACTATTAATAGTCGCTTTGGCATGTCCCCTTCAGCGAGTACACTGAATGGTCT
This sequence comes from Ditula angustiorana, assembly GCA_963691745.1. Classification (NCBI taxonomy): domain Eukaryota; kingdom Metazoa; phylum Arthropoda; class Insecta; order Lepidoptera; family Tortricidae; genus Ditula; species Ditula angustiorana. Next base: position 4,551,773 of record OY829479.1, read on the forward strand.
GAGTGTTTTAACTCTGGTACGCTTAGAAACCAACCTTGTGCAATTGTTAGTATTCGTAAAACAGTTGTAAACTGCCAGGGCTTCTCGCACCGGCATGGACAGCTTGCCGGGCGGCGCGTACACCCGCAGGTCCCTGGTGCTGATGATGACGAAGGCTTTGAGGAGCGGGGCGTAGGGCACGTCCCGGCCGCGCACGTTCAGCAGCCAGGCTACCTCGTCCAGCGCCGTGATCACCATCGCGTCGGCGCCGAGCTGGCGCAGCTCGTTGCGGACTGTCTCCACCTTGGTTCGCCAGCTTTGGCCTGGTACACAAGAGAATTAAATACGCGATAATATTGAACAAATAATATATTTTATTATGTAGAGACAACAGTAACAGACTGCCGTGGACGGATTTAGCTGTTACCTTCTAGACCTGTACTCTCTCGCCTGAGAAGCAATCGCCATGTTGCTCTATTACCTGTCTACTTATAAACCTTTTGAACACAGGGAATGGAGAAAAATGGCGTCAATGGAGAGCATAGCTCTAATTTTTAGACCTTTCACTTCCCAGGTATAGCAGTTGCCCCCTTGTTTACAGCTGTTTCAAGAAGACTGGTCAGGTAAAATAGTTTGGATTAGCCTAACAGGAAATGTAGACGCATATTGTTGTAAATTATTTTTTTTCCAACTAAGATACGAACAAGCGACAATGGAGCGTTTTATTGTTGGTATTTTATTTTAATTGCGGAATTAAAAGCAATCAGTTTTGATACAACCATGTCACAACTGACCGGTGTACTCTGAGTGGTGCAAATTAGCCACGATCCTGGAGAACTCGGGGCGGCGGCGCTCCAGGTCTTGCTCCTCGTTCCACAGCTGGTCGAGCAGCGTTGGCACGTGGATGAGCTGCAGACCCTCGCGCTGCAGCCCGTTGGCCAGGAGCTGCCACTCGGTCATGGAGGCCAGGCGGGCGTCCGCACCCACGCGTCCTGTACGGCTCAGACGACCCTGAGTCGGTATGGTATCACATATTACGGTTTAGTTTAGATACGTCGCTTACATCATGCTCATAGACAAGACAAGACAAATACTCTTTATTGCAAACCACACGGAAAATAGTTTATAAAAAATCCACTTATAGATAACTAGCGATAGCGATTTGGAATACAGTCGACAAGTGGTCAAGCAATTACTTCGTCGACTATACATAATTATTTTTCGTAAAACAGTTAAAACCATATTAAAATCCTTTCCGTGGTTTAGAAGAAGTAGGCGCCGAAGATACGAGGACCGACAGGAACGAATAGCGACTTTGTTTTATACTATGTGAAGAAGATAAAGATGACAGATGTGCTTTATTTTTGATAGGATCAAAAAGAAAACGAAATGACGCGTGCAAACCTTTGTTTAAAAGGCACTCTTAAGTCCGGCAATTCAAAAGCTTTAACGCCTGGGTACTAGGTCACCAGAAGCTTACAGCGATCCATTCGGCGACGCTGGGCTGGCCCGGGTCGTCGCCGTCCAGCACGACCCAGGAGCAGGACAGCGTGGCGCGCGCGCGCCGCAGCTCGCCGGCCGGCACCCACACCGCCGCGCCGCCGTCCGCCAGCACGGCCGCCGTGCCCGCGCCGTCCCACCCGCTGAAGTATTCTAGCCGACGCTCTTCGGCCGCTGGCTCCTCGCTCTTGAGAAAAAGTTATGAAAGGTATGGGAAACCTGACTTAGTTTGAGACGGAAGTATGCTATCGACATGTGTACTATCATTTTATTTTGAAATTGCATTTATTGGTGACCACGATACGCTCTGCTCTCCGGACCAGACCGGTCTACGTTATTATCCGTTATTATAAATAGTCTTCTACCACAATTTAAACAGGCAAATGGATGTATGTATTGTATTAGCATTATGTCAAACTTTACCCAAACATAATTTGAATACTTGGTAATGAGTATGTCCGGCTGGATTCTTTTAGGCAAAGATTAAGTTACTTTTAGGTATGGTATGGAGTATGGCGCCCGAGTCGGCATATTTGCTTAAAATCATGCAAAATTATTGGCGCCTCTTCTTTGATTTGTTTAAACTAGAGTATCACATACCAAATGCTCGTCGCTGTAGAATACCAAGAAGGCGTCGAAGAAGGCGTTCATCTGCGTGTAGCTGTTGTCGCGCATGGCGCTGCGCAGGCGGTGCAGCGGGCTCGCCGTCAGCGCATCGTCGGGGCACGGGGTGGCCTGCTGCTGGTTAGTTTTTTTGACATGAATTTCTTTTGATAGGAATGTGAATGTCTTTAATATCCGGTTGGGTATATATGGGTGTCACTTCAGCTAAGAATTCGACGCCGCTTAAAACTGGTATATAATAAATAAATAAATAAAAGTATATATAAGAATATAACAAGAGCAGACTTTGCCAGTGGTAGTTCCGTATGACTCTCCGGTTATCATTTGCGGTGAGTATACGTATATAATGAACGTTGGGAAGCGTAGAAAACTATTACTATAACTATTTTTTCTACGTTTACTAGGTCATCATTATCCTCCCAGCGCTTTTTCTCGCTTCTGACTGCGGGGTATTTAATAAACATAATAAATGCCACAAGCTGACATAGTTGTTTCGGTTTTGTATGCAAAAGTTTAGCACCTATAAACTTTGTCATCAAACAGAGGGCAGCTCGTCTCTGTTGCGCTTAGAGAATTGCATCGCTCGACGTCGGCATCGAGCTTTTAGCCGCATTGATTACACGCCACATGCCCAAAAACATCTCTTCTGTTGTAGAAGCATACCGGTGTTGCGAGCGGCCTTTGGATTGCTTGCAGGAAGCGAAGTGTTTCTGAAGTCGACCGGGACCCACCTGAACTTGGCTTTGAGAATGAGAAAACAAAAAAATAAATAAAAGAACACATAGATAAAATAAAAGACAAGGTCATGGGTCATATTTCATGTCAAAGGTTTTTTGCGATAACACAACAAAAATGCATACAGTACCGCGTTTTTTAAGACTCTATCTTATCTACCAGCGGGTGTGGGCGGCGCTTCTAATGTCTACATCGAATCTCGTGTCGGAGGCGCTTACGACTGTGTCATCCTTGAACTCGGCTTTTCGAAAAAAAAACAAATAAAAAAAATATATTACAGAATTACATATGCTATTGCGGTTTTGGCGACTCTACGACAGGCACCAGCAGGCGTGGTGCAGCGAACGGTGCTTATAAATCTTGCAATATCTTCATTGCTATTTCCGGCAGAGTCGGAGGCGCTGCAGTACCTTTCTGAGATAAATATATTGTAGCTTATTGTGGCTGTCGTGCATGGTCGTGGCACAATGTGAGAACCTTACCGATGGGCGTGATGTCGCGAGCGGCGCTTGCGATGTCTGCATTGCAACCGTGGGCAAGGTCGGAGGCGGTGTAGTAGTAGTGGAGGCGATTCGCAGCGTGCTGCGAGCGCCGTAGCACGCTGTCGGACAAATAAAGTTTGGAATCAAGCTTAACTACAGAATTTACTACTTTCGTCCTATAAATACAAATAAAAACATAACAATAATAATTCTACAAAATGCTCGTTTTTGCATGAACCTAATGTGTTTTTTGGTGACCAATTCATCATTTGATCTTAATAAGTTTACATAAATATCTATAATATAACTTTTTGGGCATTCATTGCATAAGAAGCGATTTATTTGTCCCTTGCTCTCTCCCCTAAACGCGATTCCACAAAAGCTTCCCGAGAAGGAGAAAGCGGCTAGCGACAGCGGCGTTCCCGGCGCGGGAATCTACCAGGGACGCATAAAGTTAATAGGGGTTACACAGTCGAAAGCTTTGCAAAAGCTCACGTGTGCGAGAAGGAGCGAGCGACAAGGGCGAGTGTTCCTGTTTTGACTGCGCGTCGTGATGCCACTCGCCCGCCCGCTGATCCTTTTTTTCTCCCCACACGCAGCGCGCTATATTTAGGGGCGTATCGGCGGACATTTCAAAACAAACGCAAACGGTTCAAAAGCAAAATTTATGACTTCTTCGAATTTAACGTTACATTAATAAATAAATGAAATTAAAGTTGAGAATGTATGTACAAACAAAATATAGAGATAATAAATATTTCTATACCCACCAAACGCAAGGTGTTATATGGGAAGAGGACAAGGTCATTGCCCGATGAGGTACCCAAGGGATGTGAATTCTATTGGAATGACGTCAACAACTAACAGGACTTCAGAGGCAGCGAGGAGGCATTGAGTCCTTTTCCCACAACGCAATCTACCTATACGCACCCACTACTTCTTAACATCGTTTGTAACTTAAATTACTTGACACGAGATAGGGCAATTCTCCCGCTGTATGTTACATCGAAGTGATCGAGATGACGTCGGCTAATACCAAGGCAGCATAACCATAAAGAGATCATTTTGAAACTTGAGCAAACATTTCCATTTCACACCCAACTTCTAATTTAATCAAGTAACATAATCTAGGTTCCTATTATATGCAGGAGACGCATATTTATGACGAAATAAATGTAAGTAAAACTGAGTGTACCTACATGTTACAACGTACTCGTAAGTAGCTAAATAAATCTCAAGATCTTTACCCATCATACGGCAGAAAAAGAAAGCAGTCGCGTTACATTTCTTCTGGGCCCTCAGATCGGACAGTATTCCCAAAGGGACGAAATATCCTGCGAGCTACCAAGGCATCATATTAATGTGAGAGATTGCGTGACTTGGTCCTGCCCCGCAAGGATACTCAAGGATACGGGCAACGACCGCCCCCTTGACATTGCAATGGCGGCAGCGGGCGGACGTCATGCACACGCAAACAATGCAGCGGTGCAGGCGCCTTATACTACAAGCGAGAGTGAGCAGGATAGACTACATTGCAATATTGCAATGCTATCACAAATGACGAAGTAAAAGTAAGATAAATTTGCTTGCTTTTTGCGATCCACTGGTGACTATAGGGCGGGTCATTCCTCGGCCAAAGAATCGGCATAGCCGAGGAGCAATGAGGAAAAACAGTTACAAAAAAAATATATTGTGTGTTGTAAAGTAAGCGCAGATTTACAATTTTTTATAAGCCCCTTTTGGCTTACAATAAAATTTTATTCAAAGGCGAACTTATCCCTGTAAGGTATCTCTTCCAGCTAACACAGGAAACATTTACACACAATTAAAAAGGAGAGACAAGCAACAAGCGTCCACCTACGACATAATAAATAATATTGTACCTAGTTGTTTTTATATGTATATCGTTGTAGTACTTATAGTTATACACCTATAATTGTAAATTTCATCGAAATCGTTAGAGCCGTTTTCTAGAACGCGATTACGAACAAATAAATAAGTAACCAAATATCTATACATGAATGTTACGTATAATGGTATGTGATATAATAGTATTTTATGCAACTGCTATATAATGAGAGGCCTTAAAACACGAGTGTGGTTTTATGAAACGAGCGTCAGCGAGTTTCATAATAGGATCACACGAGTGTTTTAAGGTCTAATTATATACAGTTGCATACATTACTTTATCTACACACATATCATAACTGCAAAAAACCGTAACAGCAAAAAACCAAAAACGAATGACAACTAATGGCCGCCATGTATATTAAAAAGGTACTCTGTGATTCGATCTATCCGTCAAGACGAACGTTTTTTTTAAACCATAGACGAACGAATATAGTCCCTATTGTCATATCACTCGAGATCAACTGTCGTGCGTTTAAATTAAAAAAAACATACTGAGTTGACGTTTCGTATCGATAACTGTTTTAATATCTGTGGATACTAGAATAGAGACCAACTTGAATTTTGACAGCTGTTCCAAATTTAAATTCATAACGTCACGAGCATCACGAGATATCGGTAATGTGATGACCAATAAAGAACAGATTTACCTACTACCACAGACAAGAAAATTCTTATAATAACATTGGTTGTAATAATGCTGGTCATTTCCTAGGGTTTTTGAACGCGTTATTTAGCCTTTATGATATGTGTGTAGATAAATAATATTTCGCAATAAAGCTCTGTTATGGCTCTACTCTCTCCACTATAACAGAAACTAGCCTTTCTGTATTCTGTGACTTTACCTACAAACAGTTGAAGTTTTACTGCTAACGAAAAAGTAAAACAAGATTGCCTTTTGCAATGAAATTAATGACTTATGTTCGAATACACTTCTATGTCTAAGCTTTCACAATAAATTGTCCTGAATAAAAATATTATTATTAAATTATTAAAATAGATGCATTTCGTATTCCTTTGTACAGGTTGGTCATAAATTCATAATATAGGTAGGTAAGGTACCTATATGTGTAAAATGTTCTTAAAAAAGTTCAGTCAAGATAGTCTTTGTGATTTTGCCATTTATTGAGTAAGTACGAGTATGTACTTCTGAACTATAGTACCTACTTAAGTACTTACATCGTTTATCAAAGGATTAAAACGGGCCATTATGATACGAAATGGGTATACCTAGAATACCTAGATTGAGTGTCATAATGGCTGTTAGTCCCGAGTAAAACACTGTACACACTTCAATAGCAAGAAAATAAAATATAAAATAAAAAATAAAGATTTCGCGCTTTACTGACTTTTTTAATTTTTTTTATTGTTGATTAACGCATTAATTACGCATTCAGCAAACGCCAAACGGCTCCATGAAACGCTATCGGACCATTTGAAGCGTTTCACAAACTCACAAGCGATCTACTACTCAGCAAGAAAACATAGGGTTCTTTATTATGCCGCAACGTTGGTTAAGTCGGTATGTAAGGTCTTTTATCATCGAATAATCGTGAATTTTCGAAGAAGTCTGTGTTTTTTTGCAATGTATGCATGTCTGGCAGTGGTTTGATTTATTCGGTTATCTTAATAGATAAATAAAAAACTTTCATCTACACACATATCATTGCTGCTCTATAATGCGTTCAAAAACCGTAGGAAATGACCAGCATTATTACAACCAATTTCATTATGAGAACTTTTTTGTCTGTGGTAGAAGGTAAAATCTGTACTTTAATGGTCATTACAGTATCGATTTCTGTAACGTTAGGAGTTTAAATTTGGAACAGCTGTCAAAACTCAAGTGGGTCTCTATTCTAGTATCCTTAGATATTAAACAGTTATCGATACGAAACGTCAATTCAGTATGTTTTATTTTTAATTTAAAAGCACGACATTTGATCTCGAGTGACATGAGAACAGGGACTTAATTCGTTTGTCTATGATGTAAAAAAAACGTTCGTCTTGACGGATGTCTATTTTTTTATTGTAATCTAGTTTTTGATAGCTTGACTTCATCCACATGAATTCATGGTAAGTATCTTGAATTCATTAAGGGCTTGAGCCACAACTTACCAAATATACATTTCATTAAAAGAAAAAACAAGGAAAGAAAAAAACATTATTTTTAAATCTTAGATAGATTAATTCATAGCTATTTTATGGCTTTATTACGAGTGTGTATTCCTTATTCTTTAATAATACGGAATTTTAACCTTCTATTAGTATTTATTATATACTGCGAGTAAAATGCCTGTGACATACAGACAGACGGACGGATGGACAAAGGCATGACATGGCAAAACAATAGGTGTTCCTTGTTTAATACGGAACCCTAAAAAAAACACTAACCATTACTGTGATAACTTTTAGCTATATTCTCCTTGAAAAGAAGTTAAACTTAAAAATCAACCGAAAAAACCACGTGAAGATTTTCGTCCAAATAAAAAGCAATAAAGGAGGCACAGACACTTGAGATGCGGATGCCGATCGGACTTTCGTTTTGTAACTTTCCCGACTTTGTTACTCGGGCATCATGACCCGCTAGGAAGCAGGTTTACATCGTCCCTTACGTGGTCACACAGGGATATACAGCAACCCCAAAAGTGTTTCATGCATTTTCGATCCTAGTGTCTCAGCAATAAGGATCGTTTAATTGTAACCAGTAAAACAGTTGGAAATGTTATATTCCCTTCTTATACAGAATTACAACATAGCAGCATCTCTTTTGCTCACCCTCTCATTAGATAGAAGCTAACATGTAACAAGTTAATATCTCTTTCACTCCTGATAACAAAAACACTAGCTCAGGACATAGGACACCTAATATACAAAAATAGAATTGTAACTGATCAAAATTTCATCACAGATTATTTCAAAGAAACATAGCAGATCCGTAACAGCCAAATTTTCATAAATAAATAAACAAAGCGCAAGAAAACGACTCTCGACATCATCCACCAAAACGTGGGTAAATAAAAAAAGTGCGTGTGCGTGAGAACAATGGTTTGCCCCCTTTTTATACCAGGATAATATGGGCTGCGCGGAGATAGCTTTCGGGAGACTACAATGACGCCGGGGTAAATTGAGTAGGCGGCGCGGCCGGCTCCGTTCCGCTCACTGACTGGTAGCTGGCTTTAAAAAGTTCCATCCAACCAGTGTTTATGATATAGGATATTTCAATGGCTTTAAACACAAGCACCCACTGAATTAAATGAAATACACATTCATTCATCTTTATTTCGAAGGCTTCGACTTAATTATCTTGCCACATTTTCCAACAATATTTATTTAAGTTGCATATTTAAAACAAAAAAAAAATCGAAGACGAAAAATGAAGTCACTTAGTTAGGTCAGAAGACAAAATTCTAAATAATACGAGTACAGTATTACGGCTATAGAAAAAATACAACTGATTCAAATAATGTGTTAATTTGCAACTAGCTCTAAGATTTGTCGTTAGGGTCGAGTGTCTGGTCAGCTTGGTAACAAGTCAAGTGAACCTGGGATTATAAAGGTGCAATACCTAGATTAAATTTCAGTTAGTGATGTCAAAAATCGACCTGAGTTACTGTTTGGTCTGTCATTTTGATTTTACGGAGTACCTATTATAAATGTATAGTCGACCAAGTAATTGCTTGACCACTTTTGAAACTTCTCCCTTTGTAATACGGTCGAAAAGTGGTCAAGCAATTTCTTGGTCGACTATACCTGAAATCAGTCTGAAACATCATATTATACTTACATAAATACAGTATGCCCTTAAACCCTACGCCAAAACTAAGGAGGCTGACAGAGCAACCCATAAGTTTGTAAATTAAGCAAAATTTGACCTATAAAAATGTCATAGTTTTCGTGATATTGGCACTTTTATAAAACTTGTGGTTTTTGATACCCTGAACCAGCCTTTCGGGTGCTGCGACTGCAAATTAACGGAATTTATTAAATCTATTTTTTGCATACCTAATGTTACGAAAAAACCGTGCTATCGAATCAAATAAAATACGTACTTTTATATGCCATGATGTTGAGGCGCTAAATAAAATAACAAATCCGAATATTTATTTGCACATAACTTTTGTTTAAATAATTATTTGCATTTTAAATTTTTGATGGAGTTCAGTTTTAAAATCATAATAAATAAAAACTTCACATTTAGTTAACACTTGTGACGATTGCCTTCAAATGAAAGGAACAAAACATATTTTAACTAAAAGAGGTAACTTGTAGAAAATAATTTATATGTTGTTACAAATTAGCATGATGCCTAGGGCGTAGCTTTTGTTTGAAAAAAAAAAACATATACCACTACTAGCTGTTGCCCGCGACTTCGTCCACGTAGCATTTCTTAATGAAACGTCTTTTTGTTACTAACCCAATATGGATTAATAATATGGATTGATGCCAATAATCCTGCGAACCCGGAGGGCGAGCGGCGGTATGACGTTAGCAAACAACTCCTACCTCGCGATATAGTACTGCAAGTTCGTGTGCTGAGAAAACTGTTTTTTTATTCCACTCTTTTGTTCAAAATCGTCTTTAAAAGCATATTTCGGGAAAAGTGAGAATTTGTATTCTTCTTTATTAGATGTTGATTATGTATAGCAAGTTTCAAAAGTCACGCTTCATTTTTTCTAAAACATAGTTGTATGAAATTAAATATTTTTAAACCCTAATTCCTCTATTTGCTTTTCTGAAAGTGATTTAAAAGAATACGGAAACAGATATTTCTTAATTTTAAATAAAAAGTAAGTACGAATTCTGAGTTTCATGAGTCTAAAACAATCTTTTAATTTTTTTCTATACAAAAAACCATCCATTCCATATAATACATTTTTTTCACCACACCATTTTTCCCCTTCCTCCCCTTTTTAATTTTTTTTTGTAGCCTAAGTGTATTCAGGACTTATAGACCTATGAAAATTTCATCAAAATCCGTTCAGCGGTTTTTACGTGATACACGTACAAACAAACAAACAAACATTTTTTTTTGAATGGTCTTATCGTGTTCAGTTACTCATTTTAAGTCACCCTGGTTGTTTTTTTTTAATCTTCAATGTACAGACTTTTTTTCTCAACGATTTTATTATATGTATAAATTAGAAATACTTATGTCAGATAAATGCGAATTAAATTTAAAAAAGTGTCTTCTTCGTTCAGTTAAGGACCCCTATCAGTTGCAAGACGTGTTGCGCCAAGTGACGTCAGTTTCTACCAGGACTTCATGGCATTGGCAGATGTTAGATGGGGTAGCTTGTATGGTATGGGGTATCTATATTCTATACAGTAAGTGCAGATTATACATAGGTAAGTAAAATTGGAAAAACTGTTATCATTATCAAAATATACATACAGTAATAACTGTCACGTCTGGAAGGGTAATACTTCAAAATTCTGATCCCTCTGGCGCATGTTTTAAGATATTTACTTACTTAATTAATACCTACTTACTAAACATAGGTACTTAATGTGTTTAATATCTGACAAAATCCGGTAGGGAAATCAATATCTGACACAGAATTTTGATTGTATGTTTGAAATAGTTTGAATGTCATGTATGCATCTAACCAACTATAAAAGTTAAAATACGAAATTATATTAATAATTAAACAAGAACTGGTCAAGTGTGAGTCGCGCTCGTTTATTTTATTTGAATGCTTCCACTCAATACAAATAAATAAATATGTTTTTTAACATAAAATTACCGTGAGACTCGGACATATTAGCAAAACGGATCACTCACGGGTCGTCGTCGCGCCACCGCCGCGGGGCTCATGATTAAGGACCACGGACTGGTCCGAAACATGTCGGGCGTTTCTCGACGTAAAAATAAGTGAGTGATCCGTTTTATTAATAAACTAGCGGACGCGCGCGACTTCGTTCACGTAAAATTATTAGCCTATGTCCGTCAGGAATAGTGTAGCTTTCCAGCTGTGAAAGAATTTTTGAAATCGGTTCAGTAGTTCCAGAGATTACCCCCTCCATACAAACAAACTAACAAAAAAACAAACTAACCAACAAACAAAGTTTTTCTCTTTCATATATTATTAGTGTAGATTAGTGTAGATGTAGATAAATATGTTATTATATTAACCTATACAATAGTGGCAAGACTGGTCTTAAGAATTGCATTAGATGCAATACTGTTTGTTTGGGTTTAGTTCCCTATTAAATTGAACTAATATGGCATGACTATTGACTATGCCCTTTCTTCTTTGTAATTTTTATTGTTTTGTGTAATTATTATTAAGAAAACTCTGTCTGAAGTATTTGCTAGTCTGTCTATTGTAACTTCGTAACCCGTTCGCAGCACCCGCTGTCTGGCTACCAGGCGCGCCTAACCGAGCAGGAGGTAGACGATCGTCGCACTAAGTAATAGGTGCCTAGTCGGCCCGAGAAGATGTTTTACACTACACCACCATATGACTCACACATCCCCGCTGCAGAGAGGTATACCAAGCAAGCATGTGTGTTGTATACCTGCAGTTCAAGTTAACCAACATTAACGGTACGAGCTATGTGTTGAAAACAAGAGAATAATGATAACGGCGGACTAAGATACGGTCATAATAATTGAATATTGATTGAGAAAAGGAAAATATAAATGAATTACTTAGTATTAACGAAAATAGGTCAAATGTAAATCTGGCGACTCGTGGTTAAATTTCACAATCACTTCATCATGCCAAAAACCACGTAACTGTGATCTCCGACGTCTTGAACCATCGTACAACAATACTCTCAAGATTTTCTACAACAGAGTTCATTTTTTGTGGTCGTTGCGGTGTTAGTAGGTCGTTGCACCGCCTCGCTCGGCTGTAGCCCTGGTGCAGCGACCGGTCTTGACGCATGTCACTGCGTCATGGGCGTGTGCCGCGCGGCTGTGTAAACACGGTGTGATAAAGTTTAATTTACTCTACACGAGCAGTGGTAGGTATAGTTTCATTGGTGTGTTTTGTATTGCGTGTTGATCATGAACATACGTGCGGAGAGAATTTAATTAAATGTACGGGGTATACCAACGTATTTATAGTAGTGGTAAAGCTGATAAACACATCGATATATTATGTCCACATACTACCTGACACATGTGTCTGATCGTCCGCATAGGCCACGTGTCGGAAAAGGGTTGCACATGTGGGCTAGAGATACCAGAGCCGCATAGAGGGTGTGGAGGTCGAATGTCACATATGGTATGGCAGTGTGTGATCCCCTTGCGTGAGGTCAGGGTAGCGGAGGGGTGCGCGCGGCACGCGTGGGTGTGTGTGTGTACGGGAGCTTGTGTGTGGCATTATTATAGCGCCGACGCTGGATTGAAGTCGTACATACCATATCCTACATTGTGCTTAATATAGGATATGGTACCGACCTCAATCCAACGTCATTTCTACTGACTTTCTCAGACTACTAATGGGTCCAGATTTGTTAGATTTGTGGTCTGGTATTTCAGTGAAAAAATAGAGCTTATTTGAGGCAATATTCAGAATGCAACAAAGAATTGACTTTTAGCCCCGCTAGAACCTTTTAGATTTCAGTAAAATTTCAATATTTATTTGAGGTAGAGACCCTATACCTACATATCGTGGTTTAATAGTGGTAATTTGCGTCTTATAGTTAATACAATGCGTACGCTGAAAGTTTGCTGTAGGGGATGTAGTACCATTTACTTATTACCATTTTGCAATGGTTTTCGATGTAGCACTTATTATGCAATACTATACGCAAAGATTTAACTGCTTCGTTTATCGGTAGTGTCTGGTGTCGTATATTTCATGAAGTTCTGGTAGAGTCAGACGGTAAAAGAGCTTACATAACCCCAGAAACAGTTATCTTTAAAATAAATATTGGCCAAGCGTTAAATCAATTCAAATTATTTCTAGATTAATGAAAGCATCATCATTAAAATGTAGAGTTAAAATATTTTTTTATTTCAAAAAGTACTTACAACATTTGAAAATAGGAAACCTACCGTATGCTACCGTATTAGTGAAACCTCACTCACGTCAGTTCTTCTGAGCTCCAATATTTTTGAAATGAAGCGGCAGGAGGTAAGCCTATTGTGCCAAGCCACGGGTTTAAACTATTTTCTTTCAAGTATAGGTAACGCAACGAGAATGGAGATTACGCACACTGGTGCATGCCATGGAGAGTTTAGTTCGAATTTAAAATTTTTTGTTACATATGTATGGCGCTGTGTACTTGTGTGTGTAATCGTCCACCTCAACTTGTTGCGTTACTGATGCACAAAGAAACTGGAAAGTTGTTAGTGGCCAGTAGCGAGCGCAGGCAACTGCTGCCCTTACTGTCACGCAAAAATGACATTACGAGACTATTCCCAACTTTCTGAGTTATATCACATGACATTCACAAACACAAATGTGAATAAAAGACACCCAGAAATCAAGCCGTTTTTAGTCATTTTTATTACTAAAAATCGATCTTACATCTGTCAAGATTAAAAAAACTCTGTGCGACCAATTAACAAGAAACTTATCCATGTTATATTATTTTTATAAGTAATTTTTTTATGTAATTTTATTGCGTCGATCACTAATACAATGCACCAAACAGCCCTGTTTTGGTTAGGTTCCTTTGACTGTATGGAGTCAATTACCATTATCACACAAGAAATGTTATACTTATTTAGTGCAATTCCGATCAAGCCGGCGACCGAACCATAATCAACCAGCATCTGACTACACTGAAACACTCTACTATTAAAATGTACAATATACTCTTATCTTAATACATCTCTCCTTACGGGAAGCCTATGTCTATGGCTACAATACCTCTATAGATAGTTACATTACGTTTTACAATGCAATCAACTTGCTGTCTTTCTCTTGCATTGTATGTAAGTACTGTGCGAAGAAAGCAGCTGCTTTCATTGAGTACATTCCTTTCGAACTCCCGGCGTTTATGATTGCCTGGTACATGAGATTCAAGTGAGGCCATCTTTGTTGGGCTGTTGTTTTTTTTTCGTCCGGCAATTTTCAACATGGCGCATGCTCGGCGTGCACGTGATATGGTGATTTTTTGTTTGTTTTGGCATCACTTTATTTACGCAAAGCCGGATTTAAGTATTAAAGTAAATAAATACTTAAAATAAATAAAACAATAGGCGTAATTTTTAATTAGTAGTAAATATTATAATGCATTGCTCAGGGTACATAGGGAGATCAGCAAAAAACATAGTCTTTTTGGTCATAATTTCCGGAAGAAACATTTTGTTGCAACCACGAAAATAATAACAAAACTGGAGTATGTCCAGTTACTTCCATTCTTTTTAGTTTTCTACTGAAAGGTCTTGATTGTGATTTGAGATTATTCCATGGGTGGGAAAGTAAATGTTTTTACAGATAAATGATTTTTTAATTTGTTCAGTATAATAACAATCGTGTAGTTTGTCCGAATTCAAAGGAACACTTTAATACATTTTTCATACAAAAGTACCTAGTGTTTCCTTCTTAGAATTTTGACACTAGACTAGAGAAATCGTTTTCGGATACATTTGCCTGTAAGTTACGTTGATGTGATATCTTTATCTTCTTGTTTACATTGTATAAAGTAAAGTCTCTATTTCTCCTGTCCGTCCGAAATTTTTGTAGTGTATGTATGTTCGGCCGCCTTCTCCTAAACCACCCAACTGATTTTGATGCGATTTTCACTTTCATTTAGAGATTTTTATAAGGAAAGTTCTTTTGAGCATGTTATCCCGATTGTAGCCCTGCGAAGTCGGGGCGGGTCGCTAGTTTGTTATTATATAAAACAATGGAAAATAATGTCTGGGCATAAAAAGCAAAACACATGAGCGGAAAAATTTCTTACTGTTACTAAAAAATTCTCAACATATAGGTTAGTTTTTAAAGCAAAATAATGGGTAAATTAATGGGTTAATTGAATCTACACTAATATAATAAAGAGGTAAATTTTGTTTGTTTGTTTGTAAGTAGTGGGTATAATGTCTGGAACTACAGAACCGATTCCAAAAGTTCTTTCACTAATGGAAAGTTACTCTATTCCTGACATAGGCTACTAATTTCACGCGAACGAAGTCATGCGCGTTCTCTAGTACGTATAATATTATTTTACCAAACTCATTCGCCACTTTTGGTTCGACTGTTCTTTTGTGGTTAACTGATTGCTTCACCAAACAGGTGCAGCGTGCTGTAGCTGCAAACTTGACAACGACCAAACCTAAGTGGAAAACTATCAAAAGGTAACATTTGCAAAATTTGAGTATAAAGTAATTGATCAAAATTGATTTCCTGTATGTGGACAAACCTTATAGCCAACATATCTCCGTGGATTTTGACACTAGCTCTTCGAACACTGCTACTCGTAAATAGGTACATATCTATTTAATTGCATATTCGTCATCCTTAGCCACATCCTGAGGTCACATCAAACAATTAAATAATATTAAAATCCAGACTTTCCTTTCATCAAAAGTTAAAATAATTTTGCGGTTTTGGTTATAATGAATGTCATATGTATTGTCATTTTTGTTTCGTTTAAACTCTGGACTATACGTCACTCTTATCTATGACAATGAAAGTCAATGATGGCACATATGCTATTAAACAAAAAGGTTCATGTTTTCATATCTGCAAGCCCTCGTCGTTACATAATATTGTTCTTCACCATCATAAAATTGAACGTGGCACAATACAAGAACCTTTCATAAGGAAAAGAAAAAATAATGACTCAGTTTACTTTAAAACGATTTTTTTTTATAATGGCCATAATTTCGAATGACATTTACTTAACTATTTATTTATATACCTATTGGGTACTAAAGGTATCGACTAATAGTTTGACTAAAAAACTAAGCGAACTTTCGTAGCGCTACACTACTCTACCTTAACATTGTCCCCGTGCGCACGTGTAGGTACGTATTCTCTACAAAAACCTACGCAGGCCGTGCTGTCTCCGGTGTAACTCGAAAACGCCCTTTTGTCTGAAGTATTCCTTCATACATATGAGCTCCTGGTACCCAAAGTCATTGGGAGTGACATGCCCATTATTTCTTGCTCCAACGAAGCCCTTCGAATTCATTTACACCTTCGTCGAGCCCGCACTAGTACCGCCTAGCCCTTCCCCATTAACATTTTTAATTACTGTTAATTAGGGCATTAGAAACAAAAGGTCCGATGACGTGACATTTACACCAGTTTACACGATACGAAACAAACTTGATACAAATCTGTCGTGACGGCAGCTGCGGTCTAGAAGCGTTAGATTACACAATAAAATGTTGTTTTGTCAAATAATATTATTGACGAGCCCTTTAAATTATTTATAATATAACACAGTTTACTAGGAAAGCAAAGCGTGCGAGGAGATAAAAAGGGCCGTCTAAGGGCCTGTCGAAATTCAAGGTTTGGCTACGCACAGGGCGTGGTTTCTTCAGCCAATGAGAGGAGAGTGTCTTACGCAAGAATTCACGCACTCTGTCGCTCGCCGGGCCCTTTACCCGGCGCGGCCGCGACCAGCCGCCTCTAAATACCATTTATAAAGCAAGGGCAATGAAATTAATACCAGCAGCAATACAAAATGTGTACTTTTTTAGTGTAATTGGGCATCAATTGTTCTGAAGTGCTACGCCGTAGCTCTCGTAGCAGACAAGTTGTTTGTTCTTCCCGAAAATATACAGGTCAAATGGTCCCGTGTATTTATTTATGTTTTATTTTTAAGTAACAAGTTATTTTGTGGTAATATTCATTTTCAGTCATTGTTGTCGATAGTTCATTTAAATTGTCTTTGGACCTACTCACATATAATTCGAACTGGAATCCGAGATCAAAAGTAAAGGTCTACATAGATGCCATGGTCTAGGAATTGTTGTAGTCTGATCAGGAGCAGTATCGTGTGGTGTGGAGGCCGTTACCTAACAAATCTCGCAAACAGACGGATCAAGGCCTGACGACATCATCAGGTATCATGATACCTGATATAGTGTCATCTGTAAACCTAAACTGTTCATCTCCGGTGAATCTAGGAGGTCAGTCTCAGATGTAGCTAAACACTTAAAAACCGTGTCGCAGTAATGCATAAAATGAGAGTTGCTTGAATTTGTTACATTGCCGACAGCGACAAGGTATTAAGATGTTCAGCTACTTCTGAGACTGGCCGTACCTACCTAAAATCTGTTTTCTAAATTGACCATTCACCAAAGAGCGATTTTGACAGAGCCCTCCGTTTGTTTCCTATGACCGGCAAAGTTTAGTTCATCACTATGTGCGTCCCTTCTCAAGGTACTAGTCAGACAGAGACGTAGGGAAGCGAAAAGGTCAACTTTGGACCTTACGTGAGAGCCACTGTAGGTACATTATATACCTACTATTTAGTTTAGTTGAAATGTGCTTAAGAGATCTAGCTTATTTCTTACCTTTCCTTTATGCTTATTAAAATCTTCAGCTGTATACATTTTATACTAGCTATACTATAGACTAGCGTTACGCTACGGCTTTGTACGGGTATAATAAGCAAATGTAATGTCAGGGGGGTTCCAATCCGCACTGTAGGTAGGTATAGTCGATCAAGAAATTGCTTGACCACTTTTCGACCGTGTTACGATGGGATAAAGTACAAAAGTGGTCAAGCAATTAGTTTGTAAACTATACGCTCGACCGCCTTGCCTATGGCATAGGCAAATCGCAGGAGGCTGTCGGCTTACCGCGCGCTCGCTCGCTCGCCCCCGCCGTGTTAGTGCCAACGAATGCCGCGTAACCCTAGCGTGTCGCCGGGAGTAGCGGGGAGAAGGCGGGCGCGGGTGACGCGTTCCTTTTGACTCGCGCCGCCTGGCGCATGGTGTGTGAAGTAATACGAACTTTTTGTGCGTGTGAATAAAGTTGGAATTCGTTTAATCGTTGTCGTAAAAGAGAAGTTTCTGTACGTTATTTATTCTGTGGTAATGTACATACAAAATGATAGTTAAACTGTATTAAAATCCGTTGCGTGGTTTATAAGGAGAAGACGGCCGAATATACTCTACTTATAAGGCTTTAAGACAGCTACTTTACTTTGTACTATGTAACTAGCGACCCACCCCTGCTTGCATGGGTACAATCGGGATGTAATATATACATATAAATAAAAACCTTCCCTAAAAAAATCTCTAAACAACAGATCACTCACGTACCTATATTTATCTACACATATATCATAAATGCTCTATAATGCGTTCAGAAACCGTAGGCAATGACCAGCATTATAACAATCAATATTATTATGAGAATTTTACAAATTTGTTTCTATTTTTGTTCAAATTCATTTTATATTACATTATTTTAATGTGTACAGTCTATAGATATTTAAAAGGTACCTAGCACTAGTAGCTAGTAGCAATGCAGGTCATTGCCCTTTGGCTTCTGAACCCATCATAGAGTACTTTTGATATGTGTGTAGATAAAGTAATGTATGCAACTGTACATAATTAGGTCTTAAAACACTCATGTGATGCTATTATGAAACTCGCTGACGCTCGTTTCATAAAATCACACTCGTGTTTTAAGACCCTTCATTATGCAACAGTTGCATAAAATACTATGTATTTCAAGCCAAGAATTGCCCGACATTTTCGGACCAGTCCGTGGTCCTTAATCATGAGCCCCCGCGGCGGTATTAAAAATACGTGAGTGATCTGTTTTATTAATTTAACAGTGAAAACCGTATCAAAATCCGTTGCGTGGTTTAGAAAGAGAAGGTGGCCAAAGATACACTATAGAAATTCAGAACAGACAAGAAAAATTGCGACTTCACTTTAAACTGTGTAAAAAGATGAAGAAGGTATAGATGATGTTGAACCGATATAGAGAGTTGATGGCTTAGTGACTACGGGGTGGACTTGTATCATGAGGTATCGAATTCGATCTCCAAGTGTGCTGTGTAGCTACCAAAGAGATTTTCTAAATTATGTATATTCCCTAAGTATAGTAACAAACAGTCGTACGCCGAGGGAAAACGACGCAAAGATCCACACTATTCACACTTTCACATTCATCTGAATGAATGTGTAACCACGATCTTGTCAGTCTGGTGGAGTGCCTGCCATCTGATATCTGTAACCTCTGTTACGGGGAACCACGATCTTGTCAGTCTGGTTCCCCGTAACACGTTACGGATATCAGATGGCAGGCACACCAATGTAACAAGCTGACCTATCAAGTCTGCATGGTATCATGATCAAAGGGTATGTAGTATCTACCTCGAATTATGAAACGAGAAAAAGCGCCAGGAGAATGATGATCATATAGATAGAGCGATACCGCTTAATGTGGGGGACTTGACAGAACTGCCGATAGTTCCCTGCCGCGCGACACCTGGCTTGCTGCCGAATTATTCCCTTCCCAACCCCTCTTACCGCGGAGGGGATACGCCGATACTTTACTCACTAATATAGCGGCCAGTAGCTTCTCTGTGTAAAACCTCATTTCAACACCTACTATACTATACATAGAGAAAACGGGTGAATGCTGTTGTGACATAATTTTCTAAGTTATAATTATTTGTGGCATAATTTATACATAAACTGTTATCGCAGAATCTAAATTCGCATAGTTTAATTATGCAGAATTAAGTTAGTCCGAATATTATTTGGTCATATTATTCATAGTCCGAATCATATCCACACATAAATTAAATGATCATAAAACCGAAAACCGATTATGCCAAATCGGTTCTGCTAAAACAGTTTTGGACAATAAATCTTATGCCATATAGAGGGAACCCCAAACGGGTATATTGACTGCCATAAAGTTAAACTTTCGATTCTTACAGTCCAACGGTTTTAGTCTTTGTATCGGTCATAATGTTAAAAGTCATATATAATTTTGAATAATATAAATTGGAATGTCGATTTTCGCGGGCCATATTTGTCAAATTATAAAAGTTAGTCGTACCGTTTGATGGCATAATAAAATTAATAATGTCTAAGTTAATAAAAGTACATGTCATACAGATTATTATGTCGAAATTTGTTAATCATAAAAGTGCAATGGGTCAATATATTTATATCCATAAAATTTAAAGTTTATAGTGTATTGTTAGCACTCAGAGAAACAAAACAGCAATCTGTAATAAACGCCAATTAGCGTAGAAAGAGAATCTATTGTTACAGTGTGGGTTTACTACATAATAATTTCCAACATTTTTCGCTTTCATTAGGTACCATTATTATTATTAAGAGTGATTTTATAAATTCCTGTTAATTATTAAAAACATTTTCCAAAAGCAATTCCTTTTTTTCAATTTATAAAAATATTTTTTTATTGACATCGTAAATGACACCAGGGAAAACTGCCTTAAAGATGGTACCCCTATAAAATCATGTGTGTGTATTTGCTGTCCCTTTCGGAGACACGCTCGGCCGCAGTCTTTCAATAGTATGTCTAGGCCAATTAGATTTAGTATTAACATATCGTTTTGGAAACGTTAGCGTGCGCGCTGCGTCGGTTTGACGGGTATCATCCGCTGCTCGACGTAGGTTTCGTATCACTTATCGCACGCTTAGTATTAAAGTGACTCAATTCTGAATTTGATATTTCCCAAAATTAAACCCTATGTCTTTTATTTAAGGTGATATTTTGGGACGTGTATTATTCAGAAATGGGTCACTTTAATACTAAGCGTGCATTATGTATACACTCTTTTGGGCAGTCGTCTAAAACACAGACTATTCCAATTTTTTTTATGAAATAGGTAGGCAAACAAGCAAGTGGGTCACCTGATGGTAAGGGTACACCACCGCTTATAGACACCCGCAACATCGAAGAGATTGCAGATGCGTTGCCAACCCAAAAGGCTAAGATGGAATACCTCTTGTGTCAAATTACACCGGCTTGCTCTCCACGCTGGAACACAACAGTGCAAGCACTGCTGCTTAGCGGCAGGATTAGCTAGCAAGATGTGGTGGAGCTAAGGTGTACCTATACCTATATATACTAGTACTTGACAGGCATACGGAACTGTTTTTACCAGTGGTTGACGTAATTTTCTATGGTTTTTACTCGTATGTTTCCTCGCCTCGTCAATTATTGGGTCACTGTTGGGTGGGCCTGTTACTTTTTCGTCCTGTACCTGTGCACCTAGCACGAATCTTCTCGACACGCGTTGACTCAGTGCGTGTCGTTCTCACCAGCCCAGTAGGAGGGAGACGCACTACGTAGCGAGGTAACGCGTATCGTGAAGATTCGTGCTAGGTTCACTGTGTAAATTGTTGTACAGTCGGCGTCAAATTTACCAGAGCGCGCAAGGTGGTCAAAAATATCTGAAAACGCCCGAGCGTATTTGACAATAGAGTCGAGTTCAGATATTTTTGACACCTTGCCCGCTCTGGTATATTTGACTCTGACTGTACTTACCTAGCTAGTTAAATCCAGTGTAGTGTATGAGTATAGTAGAGTGAAAGAACCAATTAGTTAAGAATAGCTGTTTTTATGGTTTAGGCACAACGGTACAACCTGCAGAAACTTCAAAAACTTTGATAATAGATTGTGCCGTACCTAAATATGTATAGTTGCCTAGTTGCGGGGTATGAGTGGAAACAGTCGAAATTGTAAGTTTTTAATATACATATGACAAAATTTAGTATTTTATATATTACACATTTACAACACTAAATACAGACTAAAAACTAAAATCCGTTAACAATCCGAAATAACTGTTATTAATTTTATTGATTATGTTTAACTATTTAATTACTTGGTTCACTTAATAACGCATGTTCCGTGCACCGTGTAATGTTAGGTATAAAGAAAATGTAAAGGGCCAAAGGTACAGTGAATGGGAGGCGGTAGTAGGTATTATACGCTCGGTCGCAAGCTGGCGAGCTCCACCGGAGCTGTGCGCTCCTGGTAGCATTGTGTGCGATGTTGCTGCGGATCCGCCTCCCGGGCCACCGGCGCCACTGACGTGCTTCGGGGAACTCTGCGAATTCCCGGAAAACCTTTCAAAACAAAAACTAAAAACACGGTTTTATCAAAGAAAGCTATAAATAGCAATATGACGCGCGCCGATTATAAAAGAGGTATTTTTTTACCTGTAAAATTTCCGGGAAACCCGGATATGAAAAGCTAAAAACCGGAAATGTTTTCAGGCGGTGTCAGGATAACAGGAACGCGAAACGGTGTCACGAATTTCCCTTGTAAAATCAATATCCGGTCCGGAAGGAATGGAAACTCTACCTGTACACAGAACCAACGGTACTTACCGTTTGAATGTGATTAGGTGTAAGATCGCAATTAATTAGTTAAATAAATTTAGACACGGCTCAATTAAAATAAATATCGGTTGGAAATCAGATTAAACAAAACCCAAGTTTTATGTTACCACATTTTTCAATTGATTTTAACTAGAAATCGGTTAATCAACACTAATGTAATCTTTTAAAATTAAGGGAGTACCCAAACCTTTGCGATTGTCGATAAGTCCGAATTGAGACATCGAAGCTATTGGAAGTGTATTGGCGATTGGCGATAATGTCGACCCGTTCGGAAAGCACCAAGGCTACATGAATTGGAAGGAGGCAAGTTGACCAGAAATCGATATCCCACTAATACGAATTCGAAGTTATAGAGCACGGTATATCGGTTCGGGAACAGGTGACCGGGAACTTGAATGGGGATGCAACGTAGGGGCGGGACGATGCTACGTTCAGTCAGTGTGAACGCGCTTGCGCCAAGCACATAGCACAATTGGTTGCAAATATGAAGTTGCAAAGCCCATGTTTGGAACAAAAATTCGTCAGACTTATTTTAATAATAATATAGTGCATCAAAATAAATATCTATCTACAGCGGAACTTACTCCAGAAACAATTACTTTTTTATTTTTAATAAATGCTATTTTTTAGTAAAATATTGTATTATAATAAATTGGATAAAATATTTTTCCGATACTTACACCAAAAATTATAGAATTAATTCAGTAGCCTTAGTTAACCACAACAATACTACCAAAAAGATGCCTAGAGCATACCTCTATTTAAGAGTGAGAGAATGGGAATCAAGTCTTGGGCATGGTAATGATATGCGTAATTAGATCGGAGAAGTATCAGGGTATCATATTCTGGAGAGGACTTACATGCAAGGAATGAAGGGCCCAATGTGTCTCACTGGGGGAAGGAAGCTGCATTCCTATGGACAAATATGCGCCATGGACTGCGCACAATTTCCCTTCCTGAAAGCTTACAATCTGCTCCTACCAGGATAATATGAGTTATGCAGGGGTGGCGATACCTCACACGGAGTGTTCCTCCCCGTGGCCGGGGTAGGCGGAGAAATGCGCGCGCGTGGGTGTCGTTATGGAAACGGCGTTGCCCATTTACTAGCGCATTATGAGCCCGAGAAGGTTGGGTGAAAGGATGTGGGCCCTTCCTTACAGTTTGTATTTCATTGTGCAGTTTATGTAGTAGGGATGCATATATTGTGCATGGTATTTAAGTACGTATCTATCTTATAAGTTACTGTTTGATGGTTCGCTTCCTTCGCATCGTAGAAACCATGATAAACTTGAAAGTGTTTTATTGTTTGAGATTTAGGTAGGCACATGTAGCCACACTGGTACCTGGTATAATGATGAACACGCTTGTGTTTATCATCTTTGCATAGGTCTTCGTAAATAATACAAAGGTTTCTAATAGGACTTTTATTTCACTTAACAATGAGATATATCAGATGCAAGTTTAAATTCGAAAATAATGTCTTTAAAAAAAATTTCGTAGTACTTAATTAATACATTAATCGATAATGTAGATACAAATATAAGGTTTTTAGATATTTGGAATTTTTAGTTATCAACGTCATATTTTTGCTTAAAAGTGGGTGCGTCTATTCCAACAACCCTTAGCCTTACAACAATTTTACACTTTTATGTCATTTTGGTTTATTAGTGGAATACGTGGGATACTGTATTGCCGGGTCGTGGTTTACCTCATCCGTATATTAACTTACTAACGCACTCTGAACACTATATGAAGGGTTGTTTGATCCATAGTTAACTCAAAAAAATGTTATAAATCTGTCATTTGTTAAGAAAACACTATGGTGATGACACCATTGATTACGTGATTACCATGGTTACCAACTATTAACTACGGATCAAACAATGGGCCTTTAATTGACAATAACAATAACTTATTCCTTAGTAACCACAATATCGCGGTATATCAGTAAGTGTGCCAGGGGCGTGTTTGTTTGTCTGTCTGGTTGCCAAGTGGCCGGCGCGACGACCCGAGCCCGTCAGCCGCGCTACCAGGCGCGCTGAGTTGGCGGGAGGTCGCAACTGCAAGTGCATTCACCGCTGCACCGCACGACTAGCATGCTGGCGGGTTCCATTTTGACGCTTAATGTGTCTCTTTTTAGCGGCCTTGTGAGAATGAGATGCACATAGCGACCGACGAGGAAAGCTGTGTGTGCTAGACTGACGCACTTGCCTGCTGCAATTTTATGCTGTGAGCAAGGACGCTGTTTATTTTCTATATTTTTCCGTTTGGCATATTAGACAATCCATTGAAGTGGCCAGTTATCAATCAATGTATGTTTTTTTTTTCATAATTGAAACAAATGGTTAAAAGAATACAACTTGTGTATTTAGTTTTTAAATTTGTCGCGAAAACACTCCATATAAAACGCCTTGATGTTATATATGACGTCACAATATGTTAGGAGTAGTACAATATTTTTGCTAGTAAATGTATGGCTTAAAACTGAATTCACATTTTTTATGACAATGGCCCAAAACAGCTTTTAAGTCATTAAATCATTATTCATTACTCCCATAATAAAAACTTCTTTTTTGTTAGAATTTGAATAAGGTTTTATTTTAATCTAAAAGGACGGACTTAACTTTTTTTTCATGACATAGGTACTAAGGTCTACAGTATCCTGAAGTTGTGAAAAAATCAAACAACGCAATTATAAGATACGGCCGTGTATGCCGCATATTTCATACACTTGCATCCAAGGGAATCAAAAACCTATAATGTACTTCTTGTTGTTGCAAGTTGATCGAGAATCATTAAATTCGGCTAGAAGCAAGGTCTTACAGCAACCAGAAAACAAATACGAAAAGCGTAAATTTTACACCTAATTTTTTTTGCTATATCTAAGCTATATTGCACTTTGTATGTATAGGGACAACACTTTACCAATAGCAAAGTTAAGTTTGTCTCAATCCAATTTATATTACCGTAAGAAGAGAATGATCGGTGATGCTTATTAAGTTTGTACGGAACCCTCGGTGCGCGAGCAGACTCCCACTTGTTATGTACTATAGTCATGTTTTTAAAACCCAGAGATTAAATTGACGTTACATCAGATATTTTTTTTGACATTGTCATATAAGTTACCGTCAATTTAGTCTCCGGAAAAAAACAGACTTAAAATTGGATTCAAAATATAATAAATGCTTTTAAAGAATATGTATAAAGAAGAACCAATCGCCAAAAAACCAGAGCAGCAAAACAGCTGCGCTTGATAGACGGTTAACACAAAAGGACATGCAGATTTTTGTTCCAAGTTTATCCTTGTTTTATAGTGTCAGTCCTTGTCAGTCATGCCATGACCATGACAGTCAAGGTTACAGGAAGTTCATGCGCGATGAAAAATTATCTCAGCAGCTTTTTATAGTAAGTCTATATTATTATTTTTGTATCTAACGTTAATTGTTTCACGTCTACGTCTAATGACTTAAAAAACAACAAAAATAGTACCCCCTTTATCGCAGTCGGCTACCGCAACCGGTATTAACCGCATTTCATGGACAGTTAACCGGAAATTTGGCCAAATAATGCAGTGTCTGACAGATATCCGCCCCCGAACCCATCTTTTTTTACCCGACTACGGCAAAGCCAAAAGGAAGGGTTATGTTTTTATAGAATCGGGAGGAAAGCCGAGCGAAGCCGGAAAGCTAAGCAGCAGTGCTTGCATTGTTGTGTTCCGGCGTGGAGAGCAAGACAGCCGGTGAAATTACTGGCACAAGAGGTATTCCTTCTTAACCGTCTCAGATGGCACCGCATCTGCAATCTCATTGTGTTGCGGGTGTCTATGGGTGGTGGTGATCACTTACCATTAGGTGACCCACTTATTCTCTTGCCCTTTGCCCTCCTATTTTATAAAAAAATCCTGATGAGAATAAGTGATAAGATAAACGCTGCCAATGGGAACTAGCGAGCTCATGAGAATCGCTGATTCGCTGCCCGCCATTTGCAACCAACAAATGTCTACAGTGTAAGCTCTACCACATCTTTTACCTCAAAATTAAATATCATATCATATTATAAGTAGGTATAGGTTTTTAGTCTAGTCTAGGACCTAGACCCGCAGGCGTGGCTTGACAGCTGTCACGGTTATAAGTAAGACAAGCATTTTACAAATGATTCAAACCTAGACTGAAAGGGAGTGGCGGTGTGGCTACAATAGACTCAAAAGTCTGAAGTAAATAAATACTAGCGTTCGTGTTCTTAGCTTCCCATTAATTTCCAGCTATATTTCTAATCCATTTGGGATCACTTTTACTTTATTTCACAGACTGTTCACCACTTGAAGCTATTAAAACGCTATCAGCTAGCAATATTACAACAACGCACAATGAACATCTTTCGACCTTAGCACCCGCCCTTCGGAGATTGCACGCCCAAAGGGACCTTTCGAGAGTCCTTACGATACCCCAACCGACTCCTGGTCGTTTATGTTCTCCCAATCAACAAGGAACAACCGTATCCCGTTTTCTCACGCTCGCACCTAGGATCCCGGGATCACATCTTTCATCCCTTTTTAATCCCCTTGGTATACCGCTCGCACGGCCCTTCGTGCGTACTGCGTAAAAGCGAGCCCTGCGTTGAAAGTACGTAGAACATACATTTTTGCGTGTAGACAAGGATCAATCTTGTTTAATCAGCGCTACCTATAAGAAAGACAGCCTCTTGTTTTAATGAAACTATACACATCATCTTTTGCAAGTTTAAGGATGGTAGTTAGTTATAGGCCGTAATCAAGTTCCAGTTTGGTACTAGCGAATGCAAATCCGGTATTTTCTCTTAGAAATAACCGGTTAAAACCGGTTTTCCTTAGAGATAATTACCGGGTTTGCATCCCGTATTTGGTACTAATCTGGTATTAAATTGGAATCAGACTTAAAAGTGAGTGCAAGTTGGTCGGTACGTCCGTTGATAGCGTTTGTGTCTGACTACATTTAACTAAATGGTTTATTTTTGTATCTCTTATAGTAAAACACATGTAGTACTAGGTATATCAAACGTTATTTTGCTAAAAGTTACCGCCGCGATAAGGGGTTATTGCTTCCGTTATTAATAGCTAATATCATAAATAAATACATCTGTCAGTAAATTGTCGTAAATTGCCTCTTAGACAACTGTCACCGAAATATACAACGGTTGTCAAAACTATTTACACAATAAAGTTGCATAATAACTATGTTGGCACGTATTTTATTCGTACGCAAAATTTAGCATTTTAGCTTTTGTCTTATCAAAACTGGATGTTCCTCCGATAACCTATCGACATTAAAATATAATTTGAGTAATGTTCTAACAGCTAGCTTGTTTACCAGATTTATTACATTTATGACATTGCTATTAAACTTGTTCTTGTTCAAGAGAACCTAAAAGTCAGCTTCAACGCGCTGAAAGGCGAATATAGGCCATTTTATTTTGAACCGCGATGGAAGTCCGTATACGTAGGCGATAGGGTAGGCAGGCAGGGGGTATTTATAGCCAACCCTTCAGTAATAAAGACAACAGCATCATTTGTCACCCCTCCCCTGACCCCGTTGCCTTTGCTCGGTTCGCCTGACCCTCGCTCGGACATTTTACATCATCACTCTTGGGTTCCGAATGTTCGTTTGTTTAGCCAAATCCGGGTAAATCGTACAATTTGTAAGGCCAACCGGCTTTTAGTCGATTGTGATCTTTTGAAACCTTTCGGGACTTCTAAGCACCGTTCACAGAAAGGTAAGTACCTATTGTAAATGTTTAAGCTCCGATGTGCGATTTCTAGTGTACCTACCCTTTGGTCTTGTCATGGTCAAGGATAGATCGTCATGTGTTGAACTTAGTCACTTACTCAGACTTTCATTTGTTGGTGAGATCAGGCTCTTATTTCACCAAGCGACAGGTGATATGTGGCAACGATAATTCGGTATACCTACTTGGCTAACTCGAAGAGTTTTTGTATCACCGGGCTTAAATAGTGGCATATACGCAATGTACTCCAAATTGTCGTTTTTACCTGACAAGTTTAGTGAAACAGGGGGCAGAATGTTTTCACATACAGAAAGTTGCCATTGAAAATAAAACATAAAAGTAGATTATGTCCATATAATATGTTCTTTAGATAGCGTAGAAGAGTGAGAAATGGAATATAAGGTATAGTAGGGTTTGAGCGGTTGTAGAGAAAATCAAACTGTATGTCAGACTGTTTTATTAAGAAGTGTAGTAAAATTAAGTTAGACTTTGCACAATACCTGAAGCGAAATTCAGGGAAATAGACATGGATAAAGTCGCGGAGAAAAGCTAGTTTAGACTTAAACGGGTTGGCATATTGTTGTTCTTAACTACAGTCATCAGGCTTTAAATTAGTATGACATGAATAATTAATGTCCTCGGCCTAACGACCAAAATTAAGTACCGGGTAATGCATGCAACCAATGCAGGTCAGTAGGACGTCAGTGCCATCGTTCCCGGCGGGTAAAACGGGGTCTGGAGGGCGCGGCGAGGCCTTTATAATGAGAGCCTTCGCTTGCCATGCTTCCCTGGTAGATATTTCTTTTTATGGGCTACGGATAAATGTCAGGGGAGTGCCGGGCGGCACGCCTTAAGGCCCCGTGCGTTATTACTTTCAGCTTTACGACGCCATTTTACCTAACATAGCGGGGATAATATGTTAAAACATGTTAACAAGGTAACGGAGGAATTCCCCGGAATGAGCAGATACTTTACTATGAGTGATAAACAGAGAATAAGGTGGTTTATGGTTGCGTGCGCTTACTAATTTATGCGTACGAATTCAAGGACATAACGCGCTAGTGTAAATTAACCTCATGTAAATTGTTAACCTACCCTTGATACCTAAAAAACACGTAAAACAGAATTCACTTTATATTGTATGGTTGCGTAAATTTAAAACGGACTTTTTTCGTTTCGTTTAAGTAGGTAATACCTATGCATAATTAATAAGTAATTAATGGCAATAATGGACTCTGCTAGGTGTGGCTCGTAATTGCTCTTTATTCTTTTTAATTATTCATCTGTAGGATACTTTGTACTTTTACAGAAGCTTCGATATCTTAGGATTATTATAGGATATACAATACATACATATCTTAAATCTCGTTGTGCACGTAGGGCCTTGAATTCGTACACGCCTCTCGTGCGTTCTTGCTCTGGCTTCACACCCCTTGATCGCATTCCTTGGTCCTGGTTTGACTCTTGGTTGTTCATGTTCCTCTAATGGCTAAGGAACCGCGGCGTCCCCTTTTTCTCACGCTCCCACCGTCAAGCCCCGGGATGTCTTTGGCATCTCTTTCTTATTCCTGGGACGCGCCTCTCGCACTTGCTGCCTATATGGTGAGAACCTTCAACGACTTTTCTGGCCGACATTTTTTATTTATTTGTAAGGTGCCGGTCCTATTATCATAAAGAGATGACGCAGGTAGGTAAGTTTAAGTAGAGTCTAGTAATTATCGCAGAATTGAACTCGCGTGTTTTGAGGACATTACCTGTATATTTAAGAAGTATTTTATCTCCTTTGGAACTCCTTAACTAAATACGAAAAAACAAAACCTACTCAATATTGATAGTGTTAAACACACTGTCTGCCTATAAAGTATTTTTTTAACATCATTTTAGTACAGTTAAGGTAAGGCTTAGTACCAAGAAAACAGTAGGAACGTAGGCTGACGGTTTTTCACACGCGATTAAAATAGGATTTAAAAATTGGGTCACATCGTAACTAAATCGAGGACCCTGGCTCAAAGAAAACTGCATTCTCCAAATGCATTATTTGTCCGAATTAACATTATTACGGAAGCTATATTCCGTCGTAGAAGCTATGTCCCATAGAACAACCTAATCTAAGCTCGTTTTACTTATTTAAGTATGCAACATCTAGACTGAAGTTTTCCCCTAGCAGAAAATGACTTTCAGGTGACTGAACTTCTGTTAAATTTAAAAATAAGTGTAAAGACTTGTGCTAAATATCCTCTCTATATACCCTGTAAATATATTTTCCTTAAGTGGGTGCTTTCTTAGAACTCCAGATTACGAGCAAAGTACTGAATTATAGTACATCGCCTGCTGTTCAAAGCATTTTCAGTTTTTTTCATATTTTCAATTTAAAGAAAAAAATCTAAGTTTTTTGTGATGCTTAAAATATTCAGGTAACATTAAGCTAGCAAATGAGCGTTTTTCAAAACAATACCCTCGAATGACTCTTTTTACCCAGTCGGTATTTTTTTGGTTTTTCATACCTGAATCGTAGCGGGCTACATACCTTAAGTTATATCTGTGCGATTTAACAGATAAACTGCTCAGTTAAATGGTACGTCCATACAGCCTACACACATCTTGGTAAACGGTGCGATCTATATATGTATCAGTGGTTACGTACGATGCCATCGGTGGACGCGTTCCATTTTTTTTCTTTGGCATACTACTCTGAGGATCTACTTCGCGTAGTTTGGAAATTTATTTTTACTTAATAAGCTGCATCTTTTTTATTTTATTCGAAAGTGATATTATTTTAATTTTGTTTTTCACAAACAAGGCTCTGTTTGTTTTGTTGTACCTAAATGAATATATTTTTTCTAACCATTTCGTAAAAGAAACGGCGTAAGTACTAGGGTACTAGTCAATATTTTTCCATAACAAAACTGGGGACAATTTTTTTTTCTATTGGAATCGGTCCCTTAACCTCTTAAAAAATACTACTACTGAAAAAACGCTCATAAAAGCAGAAGGATAACTCGTTTTGTTTTAAGCTCTATCGAGTCGGTAGCTATATCGGTGTGAATCAGCCGTCGGAAGTGACCCAAAAGCGCGCGTCCGTCCGAGCGGTCTTTTTTAACTCATCGCTGAATCGGCGGAACACCATGTTAAATTAAAGGTTGCACACGATAAAAGACTAAAGTAATTGAGACATCTTTATAATATTATATCGTACCAAAAAATAGTAGTTATAGGTATTATAAGTAATGAAAAATATCTTAATTCTTCTAATAATGCTGGCTCTGCCGCAGCCTCTGCGGGAGACCTCAAACGTCTCCTTGGAGACAGCTAAATATTTGAGGCGTTTGGGGTCGAAACTCTGGGGCCCTGGGGGCCAAGTGCGCGCCGACTACCTAAAGACCTATCGGCGCACCTTATAGAGGCAACCCGTGACCAGAAGACTGGGCAATACTTTGCCCGAAGAATCAGCATTGCCATCCAACGCGGCATACTGCCAGCTTTTGGGCACTCTCCCTATTGTCGGCGATTTGGGTCAATTTTTTACCCTTAGATAAGTTTAGAACAAGATTTTATTGTCGTGTTTTTTTTATTTATTTCAATAAATCAATTCTTCTCTCAGAGTTTAAACATATTTCTTTGATAAAATGTTTGACGATATTTCGTACTAATGTTATATTGCAGTCTATTTTCTTCTTTGTATGTTCGTATTTTATGTAGATACATAAAATACGTCTATCTCTGCAGTAACTCATGCTCCGAAAAATACCTAACATTATAGCGTACCTGCCCCAGGTGGACTAAGGTGTGCCTATAATTTAGTCTCTAGGTAGTAGAGAGCATTAATTAATCTATATAGTAGGTATATATAAAATTCAAAGTCCTGACTGACTGACTGACTGACTGATATATCAGCGCACAGCCCAAACCGCTGGACCTAGAAACTTGAAATTTTGTACATAGATACCTTATACAGTGTAAGCATCCACTAAGGAAGGATTTTTGGAAATTCTACCCCTAAGGGGGTAAATTAGGGGATGAAAGTTTGTATGAAAGTCTGTCAACTGTGAAATTTTGTGTTTAGGCTAAGAACCAAAAATGAATTAATACCTGTCTCAGGGTTTTTGATAAATCTAATCCTAAAGGGGTGAAAAGGGGGATGAAAGTTTGTATTAAAGTTCGTCAGTTTGAGAGTTAGGATCTTCAAATTTTGTTTTTAAGCCAAGAATTAAAAATTATTTTTTACCTGTCTCAGGGTTTTTGATAAATCTTACCCTAAAGGGTCGAAAAGGGGGATGAAAGTTTGTATGAAAGTCCGTCAGTTTGAAAGTTAAGATCTTCAAATTTTGTGTTTAGGCTGATGAATAAAAAATAATTTACACGTGACTCAGCGTTTTTGATAATTCCTCACCCGAAGGTGTGAAATAGGGGATGAAGTTGTGTATGGAAAGTTTTTAATTTTCAAAGTAAAAATCACTAATTTTGTAAATAACGCTTACTCGTATAGTTGGAAACTAACGCAACATGTCGGTGTTGTTGGAGTTTCAAGCCTTAAGGGGGTGAAAATGGGGGTAAAGTTTTGTATTTAAGTTTTTCATAAGATGGAATACCTCTTGTGCCAGTAATTACACCGGCTGTCTTGCTCTCCACGCCGGAACACAACAACGCAAGCACTGCTGCTTAGCGGCAGGATTAACGAGAAAGATGGTGGTAGCAATCCGGACGAACCTTGCACAAGGTCCTACCACCCGCAAAAACTACGTACCTATACTTTGTGGATTATTTATAAATTGCCTATTTACTAAATATAAGTAAACATATCATTAATGTATTCACGTTAGATAGTCAATTAAACAACTTTTTATTTTATTAGCTAATAGGTAACTTTATAGTCAATTATTTTCAGACTTACCGGTCGCGCAGATTGCTGCCAGAAGGTATATCTTCCAAAACATGTTGATTTTTCTTTGATCACGTTTCAAAAGTCTTACTTCACCACATCGTGTTTTTAACCTAAATCGTAAATAAATATTACATTTGTCAAGTGCCCCCACCCGCCAAAGGTTACGCACGCGTTATCTAGTTTAAAAAATAAAATGCTGCGAAAGTTAGTACAAAACGGTTAATGTAAAGCCGGGTGGGTAGATGGTGGTAGTTTGAGACGCGCCGAGGTTCTGCCGGCGCCGGCTCCGACGTTTCAGGCCTGAAGGGACACTGGCGCTGCTTCAGTCCCACTGCTAGGGATGTCGATACGGTTTGGGGTAGGTCCCGACGGCCTCGTACTTTATTAGTTCTATGTAGAACAATAATGAGACACAAGTAATACTAATTACTCTAATAAAAATAGGTACAGTTAGCATCAAACATATCTGAGCGGGCATAAATATCTAAAGACGCCCAAAAGTATTGACAATAGAGTCGAGTTCAGGTACTTTTGATACCGAACCCGCTCACTAAGTTTTACACCTAGAACCTTTTTGTTTACCAATAAGACTTAGCGGCCTGAGTTTAGAACTCCTCTCATCAGAGGTTTTCTCTGAACCGGTGGTCAATATCCTGACATTCATACGTGATTCTTGTAAGCCTCTGAATAGAGATATTTTTACTTTGACTTTGAACATACGAGTACATACGCCAAAGTAAATTTGAACGCGCATTGACTGATATACAGAAAATATAGACCGTCTTCTCTCTACGAAAAGGTTTTCACCTGTTTCAATGCTCTGGGCTTCAGGGATTGTGTTGTGGATTAGCATCGTGTAAGTGTTCAAAAGTCCACAAAAGATTTTGGTTTTGGGATCGCAATAGACAACCCTAGGTGTCCCCAACCCCACCACCCTTTGGCAGTGGTGCGCGAAACGGGGACAGGGAGCGTCTCAGCCCCGTAAAGAAAATTGTCTTCACTCCGCTGATTGGAACAATATTTGTTTTCCTTGGAACGAAAATTAGTCCCGTAGTTAAACGGTTAAATCAGGTTGTGGACATACGCGTGGTGTATAGGGACGTGTTGGGATCTTGATTTACTGAGATTGATTAAGATTATCTGATCTTCGTTTTTGAGATTTACTTAATTAAAATTTTATTTTCAATTGAGCCCTAAGAAACGCATCATTACTTCCCGGAAGAGGAGAAAAGCTAGACGTTATTTTAAATGTTTTGTTTAACTTCACCTATGGCCCGTTTCACGAAGCTACAAGTTACAATTTTACAAGTCTAAACCGGCAACATTGGTCATTATGCCGATTGCCAATGGTCATTATTGACCAATGTTGCCGGTTTAGACTTGTAAAATTGTAACTTGTAGCTTAGTGAAACGGGCCACTGCTTGTTGAATGAATCTTGCGGTTTGAATCTATTTACCCATTTCCAGTGGTCGAATTGACTTGAATTTTGAATTTGAATATCGATGCAGTTACAATGCTAAATAAAGTACCGTTAACAAAAAAAACATGTACACACACTACTATTTTTTTTTTAAACCGTGACACGTCTGAATTTTAAGTTATACACCAAAATGTTCGTTAATTATTGGCAAAAAGCACTATTAGATGTTAGGCACTGAGAATCCACATGTCCTAGCTTGCTAATTTGAAGTAAATTTAAATGTCGAAAGTATGAAATTGAGTGACTACGACTAGGGTTGTGTGGCTACGAATTAGCTAATTATTACTGCCGATCTTCCATCGAGCATGGCAGCGTAGCTCTGTACGTGCAAACTGGTACATAGTATAAAAACGGACTGACCTACACATCGAAGCTGGTCAATTTCATTGGGAATTCTGCGGCGTTATTAAGAAGAAAAAATCCGAATCTAAGAAACTTAAGTTTAGGTAGCGCATCAACCAAACTTTTTGTAAGTTTATTTTTTGTTTGTAAAATTATAAAACGAATGATACAAACATGCCAGTAAATGAACGCGTATAAAATCTTTAAGTAAGTTCTTATTAAAAATAAAAAGTGCTATGCTAATTATGCAAGAGCTCAGAGGTCAACATTTATCCAAATACCGTCATATTTTAACTCCAGTCTCAAACAAGCCAAGGTTAGAGCCGATGTACAGGTATACGGCCCCCTAATTGGATGGCCCGATGCAAATGTTAGCCCAGAGACAATCGCCGCGACATTTACCCGGTTATGGGCTTTGTTACCTTTGGCGCCCCTTTATAGGCCGTCGTCGAATAATGAGCCGATTGATGTATGCTCCGCTCGCCGTGCTTTATTCAGCATGTTTTGTGAAATTTTTGTAACCTAAATTTCTATCATTTAAATGCTTTGTGAAGTTTCTTTTTTAAAGTATCAATATATCAATGCAACCCTTTACCCAGATTTTAATCGGATTTGTGGGATGCGTGTCGGGTTTCCTCCTTGTGTGTCTAAGTGCTGAGGTTGCCCTATGGACTCCTTCGAGGGAAAGACCAGTGCTTACGCCAGTGTACCTCAGGCATCGGTCAATGATTTCAGCCTATGAACTAGCAACCCTAAGTGGGCTACTGATCTGTTAGCAGTTTAAAAACTATTGCTTACTACCACGGTCAAACCGGCTTATTCGTAAATACTACGTAGGTACAACCAACAACTGACTACCATATTAATGAATCAAAGGCGTTAGTTTCCTGGTTGCAATGTCAGTGTGCTGAAAGGCAGGTACCCTGATTCATGCGTCTTACAGCTAAGCAATTCTCTCACTTCAGGGCTTGGGGTTCACAGGTACCATGCAGGCCCGGTGACCCTTTATGACTGCTCAATTTTAATTTATCTCTATGCGTGTTATCCATCGTTAAGCCGCTAGTTAGATAGAGAAGGGATTAAGTTAACTTGAACAGGCGCGAGGGCTACAGTGCCGATTTAATAGAGTAGAAGTAGAACTTTCTAATACGATATACTAGCTACCCGCCCCAGTTTTGCACGGGTACAATTAGGATTTGCTTTAGGTACATAAAAAAAATCTAGATGACAGTGAAAACCGTATCAAAATCCGTTGCGTAGTTTAAAAGAAGTAAGCGGCCGAAGACAGACAGGAACGGCTAGCGAATATTTTATACTAGGTATGTTAAGATATTGATATATATGTAATCGCCCATCCTCCACGTAGTTAAAGAATTGGGTACCGAATTACTAGCAACTTTTATTTTACGGTGAAAGAGAGCTAATGAAAAATAATCGATCTTTAGTTGAAAAGGGCAAAAATGTAAAGGCGAGTTGGCTTTGTGAGGATAATTGAAACGAATCACCACGCCAACCTATTATTTTGTTTTGGTCCTTTAACTATGTAACACCTAAACATTTCGATTTCGAAAATCGGATAGCTCAGTGGTTAATGACCTTGACTACGATACTAGAGGTTCCGGATTCGATTTCCGTGGTGGCAAATGTTTGTATGATGGATATGAACGTTAGTACGCTCGAGTCTTAGATGTTATCTATCTAAATATGTATAAGTATGTATTTATATCCTTCGTCTAGTGCCCATAACACAAGCAATTTTAGTTGCTTAATTTGGGACTAGTTCAATTGGTGAAAATAGTCCCAAGATATTTATTTGTTTAAATTTTTCGAATACAATATTAATAAAACGACGCTTGTCTTCGAATTTGAACTTAGTTGCGTAAATGTTTAAATACAATAAAGTTAGCACAAAATGTTCAAAATATTTTTAGGTTCCGTGCAAAAGGGACCAAGATTATTTTTAAATACCGCGTAGTTTTCAGCTTATGATAAAAAAACTATCCTTATTTCAAATGTTAATAAAGTGTAAAACCGGAAATAATTACAGTTGATAAAATATAATGTAAATAATATAAGAAAATTAGCAAAGATCTCCCTGAACAGCACAGTTTTTTCGGTTTTCCGAGTAGTCCAATAAACGCTAATGCAGCTGTATGTAGTGTCTGTAGGTATGCGAAGAAAACAATGTACTTTGGAAACATGTTTTATTAATAACCGAAAATGTACAATATTAGTTAAAATACTACAACTTCATACATAAATTACATAATAATAACAGGCTGGTCTTACATACATAACTCAGTACAGAAAAATAGAATTATAAATGTGACGATCCACATTACAAAATGAATAGATACAGTTAGGAAACAATCAGAAAGGCCACGTCGCAATCGCTATTTACTGCACAATACCTTTGATTTTACTATAACGCAGGGCTTTCCGCTTATTCCCCAGTTGTAAACTGTATCCATGAACTTTAACTTTTTCGCTAAATTTCGGCCAAAAATAATGTTAGTGTAGGTCGTCCAGTCATCATCATCATAGGCCTCTGCATATTTTACAGATTGTTGAAGAGAAACATTGCCTTGGCGACACCTGCTTTGATGGCTGTGCAAGCCAGCACGAGACCGGCATGGTCGGCCTCACCGCGGGCATGAGAATGAGTTGGAAACCTGGAGGAACTGTCCACTAGGAATTAACAAATTGTCCATTTTCATTCTTTTAAGTGATTAGTACTCGCCATCGGATATATGGGATCGCGCATGGTGCTAACAGATATCTGATCACTCTCTTTATGCCTTTAATTTTCCATATATTTTTGAGCACCATCCCCGCGGCGATATATCTGACGGCGACCGTTCCAACGTTTGTTTACTTGTTCAAGAGCCTAAGTAAATTCATTTCCAACAAATCATTATTCATATTTTAAGCTACCCATATTTTTTATTTACTTTAATCACGTTAATAACTAGTGGAGACCGCGTACCGAAAGACGAAGTGTTGGTAGGCCTGCCACAAGGTAGACCGACGATCTGGTGAGGATCGCGGGACACCGAAGAATGCGAGCAGCACAAGATCGAGCGTCATGGAGATCCTTGGAGAAGGCCTGTGCCCAGCAGTTGGCGTCATCCGGTTGACATGATGATGAGATACTAGTGGACTTACTACATAGTTTAAGGCTTGTGTTTAAATACACAATCAACGAGACAGTAGCGGCGCGTACGCAACAAACCCATCGTCTCATTGGTCAAGGTTAATAGTTAGATGACCTAATTGGCGACGAGCGTAGCTCAACGCAAGAACAGTCCACTTGCTAGAATTTGGTTATATATTTTACAAATTGGAGTTTCAAATGCAATTCTGATCACAACTCAAACGATTCAATATGTAATTTAAAAAAGATCCATATTTGTATGGATTTCTATGATCAAAGACTATTAAAACTATTTACAGGTGAAAATAGTTTCAACAGTCCTGTTCTATACTTTCACAGCTTATTGAATAAATAGAT
The DNA here is from genome assembly GCA_963691745.1 of Ditula angustiorana. Classification (NCBI taxonomy): domain Eukaryota; kingdom Metazoa; phylum Arthropoda; class Insecta; order Lepidoptera; family Tortricidae; genus Ditula; species Ditula angustiorana. The sequence continues at coordinate 4,590,240 of OY829479.1, forward strand.
TCAGAATCAAATAAACCGTTAATATAGTGGCAGTAGATATACGACAATAATTACATATTCAATAATATAAACAACAAAGACACCCACAGTCGCACTCACACAGTTTAATTTAAAAAATAACAATATAACTACACACTGAATACCTACATCTAAATATTTCACCGTCTATGCCTATTATATACATATTGTACACATATTTATCTACTCGTATGTATCTCTGCGAGTACATGAGACCTTACAAACGATTATCAAGAATTTTGTATAATTAATTGCATCTAAGTATTATATCAGCATTAACTCACCGAAGTTTCCTCGAAAGTATCATAAAGGAAATCAGTTTATTTAAAAATTAAATTAATTAACAATGACAATCAAACAATTAATCGACATGCTATATTAACAGGTGCAGTAACATATATTAATATTATATAAATCAAGACGACAGTAAATGTGCAACGTGTTTAATTGCTCAACTGAAAATTCGTAAAATGAATAAGACTTTCACTTCCTGCCTCAAAAATCGGGCATTCATGTCGTTGTCACAGAAGAAAGAACTTGCTACTCATACTTAATGATCGAGTCTGCTCCCGATCCCTGGACTGGACGCAAGACGGCCGGTTGACCCAAGCCTCTACTTTTAGGCCAAAATGTACCTAAATATCGTTATAGTAACTACTACAAATACGTCATTAAACGTAAGTAACAGATATGTTCGGTATATAACATCGAATTATTACAAAAAAATAAACAATCTCTCAGTTTCAAAGCACGAGATCCGACACATAAGTATAAATCACCACAATAAATAAAGTAAACTGGACATAAATAATGTATGACTAAAATAAATAAAATAAAATTCTTACGCTATGAATTATTAGTTTTAAGATTGAATTAGATTAAATGTAACCTACGGTTAATATTAAGGTTGTTACTTTATATTTTACACAATAATCGTTACCGTATATCTGATTATACAATGTATTAAAATCACAAATGTTAGTGTTTGTGCTTGTAAATAATGCCCGGGACACCGGTCTCACCTGGTCGCATCTAACCATCGTGCGCTCAGATCTTTCTAACGCGAGATCAATCCATGAATCTAATAATCCCTAGATTCCACCAACCATACGAACTCCTCTAAATAATTTCCTTCATTTGTTTATTAGATTATTTAGGACGAAATTTATTTCGCTATCATGCGGTCATCGGGCAGGGCCAATTTCATAGAATAATCCGTTGCTACTTGTTTCGGTCGCTCGCGTACTAATATTTTGCCATTTCGCTCACACAGATGCACCGCATCCGAGCTATGAGACAGACAGTGACTGGGTCATTGTACAAAATTGTTCAAGCCTTATGACCGGGCATTAGTAACTGAGCTTTTAATCGACGCGCGGGATTTAATATCCATACGACATAGCGTTGTGTGGTCAGTGGACACTTAGCTTAAACCTTGCTAGCCAGGGGTGTGATTCTCTCAGGCCATGGTCGTTCCGACTCACCACCCGTGTCGGGCAGTGACCCGTCGTCCACGGCATCTATATGCTGCTGTGTTCGTGAATGTTCAGGACCGGTCGTTCTCGTGCCGTCGGTTGCAGGCGACGGGTGGGAGCACGTTGCGGACGAGAACGATCGGTCCTGAACTTTCACGAACACAGCATATAGACGCCGCGGACGACGGGTGGCGGGTCAGAACGGCCATGGCCATACGTAACATTGCGTTTAACGCAGTGCCAGCGCTCAGATTCATTCGCAAGCGTTCGGATATCTGTCTACAGATTTAGTCTTCATCGCTGGCGTACCGTTGAACGCCACGGTGTTACGTCAGAAAGTCACTCTACAGGACGGATTTCGTTCGGCGCAGAGCAAAATGTAGATATTATTAGATGAATGGATAACCCGCGCCGATATAACACAGTTTGTTTTTAATATCCCGTCGAACGCTTGCGTCAAGTTGGTTAATACACTGTGAATGTTATGTTATTCACTGTAAATACAAAAAAACGCTCGACAGGGTACCTAAACAATAAATACAAGAGGGCAGACAATTCACATTGAACTCTAATTGACTTGAGCAATATCATCAGCCACGAACCAACCTATATCGCTATAGGCTGTTTTTATATTTATTCGAATTAACATTTTTAACGAAAGCGTAAACACGTAGTTATCTTTTACCGACACAAACAATAGTCTTCAAGAGGATAACACCGCAATGTAACAGATATAGAAATAAATAGGTTTTAAAAGTTGAAACATCTCTCACATTGCCAATGAGATCCGCTTCAAGACTGAGTTTTAAAGATCCTATCAGACCAGATTTACTGAGTGTAACTAAATTTTAATTGCGATCTTTCTATCCTTTTAACCGCCGATACATTTTCATCCGACATGTCAGCGTCGCCGGGTGTACAAAAACTATATGACATTTGTCTTAATTTTAAGATTACTGGGAAATGAACTTGATATTGTGTCTTAAAATTGAGACAAAGGCAGTTAAAAGGTTAAAACTCTGCCTTCTAAAACTCGTTTTTGAGTTCTCGTTAGGATAATTTTAGATTTTTGGTGCTATCATGTTCAAAATGACGCTTATATCGTTATGGTGACAAATTCAAACGAGGTTCGCTCCTAGCTTAGATATAAATTTTAGGAAAAATTGTTGCAGTACCTATCTTATTGTTACTTTTCTAAACTACTCTCCAAAAAGGATAGACGATAATACAAATTCTTTACTAGTATGGATAGCGAATAGCATACGTGTTTTGATTTAGTATACGTATCTAGGCATCGGTTAAGATAAAGTGGGTAAAATGGCAAGGGAATAAGTTATTTAAAAAAAACATGTTCTAACAGTTGATTGAACTGCTTGTAGAACAGATCAGATATTATTGATCCATCGATCGATGGAGCTAAATAGTGGTCCAGTGGCTATACCCGTTGCCAAAGTACAATCAGCAGAAGATATATCTACAAACGACTCTATTGTCAAGAGATTAAGAGCTTATATGGATCTTTATGACCTCTTCAAGTATTCAGCTACATCTGCTGCCGACTGTCCAATGTGTTTACCTCTCGGTCGCACTCGATACATATGAGCGAGAGCTAAATATAATCATAACATCAACTCCAGAGGCGAGCCCTATACTCAATAATGCCTAAGGTGCTACACTTCGAAAGAAAATTTAATAATACGAGTTAGTTGTTATAATATCAATTTTGTACATCAAAACTTGTTATAAATCGAGGAAGTTCAGAGGAATGTATTCAATGCAATCTTTTAACACAATGTCACTCGCATCACAAAATAGTCTGAAGACAAACTTGAAAATAAAGAACACTTTCCGTTATTTCAAACATTGAGTGCAAACGATGTGGAATAGTGTGTTTATGAAGCCGCGGGACTATAATTTATTATGGTGGAAAATCGTTTGCAGTGTGATTCGTTAATTTCATAATTCATTTTCATTTCAAATCGCCTACTTAAAAATGCAATACGTAATACGTACCTATTTATTTGGTCACACTTTATTGACTTAACATATGTTTTAAGTCATGATCATAATTAACAGAATGTCAGAAAATTCAATTTAACCAAAAACATTTCAAAATCGGTAGTATCTAATTCATTGACGCACATTAGATCCAAAATTATTTATCTACCTCATTCTAAAAAAAAACGTGACCGTTTTCCATCAGCTATCACACTTTCATTCAAACTAATGCCGTTAACCCGTAATGACAGAGTTAAAAACCTTTTTTATCTTAACTGTTCCCAGAATACGCAGCGAATATGAACCTTATACGCATGCGGGTGAACTCTGAAATGGAAACCACTATCAAAAGTGAGGACATGATCTACAGATGACATGATCTGATGAATGTTATAGTCAGATTAGGACCAATATCATGAGAAGTGAAGGCTTGCCACCTAAAAATCTATAGGACGAGACAGATCAATGCCCGACCACATCAGACACCAGATCATGTCATGCAAAGCCCAACTCTTGATCTCAGATTGAATTTCTGAGTAGAGATCGCTATTGCATAATATATTATGCACCTTGACGTAATAGAGAATGCACTAGCCGTAACTAGCGTTCAAAGGGTTAAGAGAAAATATTGAATTTAATTCTGCGCATGGTCCTAACGGATTACAATCTTGAATAACGTCAGTAAACACTAATGACCGGTTCCTATATTGAAACAACGGATTGTTTTATCTTCAAATGATAAATTTTGACACATTTTCTATGAAAAATCTGCCAAAATTTGACGGCGAGTAAAACTATTCGTTGTTTTAATGTAGGAACGCAGCATAAATTGAACTAAGAGCTGACGCAGACCCGCTACGTACGCAGCGCGGGTGCGACGCGGCACCTGCACGACTAGCAGAAATAACTCTCGCTTTGTCACTTGCATCCTTTTCTAAACAGACTGGTACAAGAAAGACAAACGACGCCAGTTATGCTAGCCGTGGCTTTATTAGGTCACGATCTTAATGCCCCATGCAGATCATACAAATTAAACATTGGCTTTAATCTGTGCAAGATTTGTACAAATTGTACTGCAAATCGCACGCATATAGTTTCGTAATTAGTGTTAAGCTTGATTTATGGTTTGCCCGAAATCTGTCAATTTGAGACTCTTGAGATTTTAAAGATTGGAATAATCAAGAATATCTCTTTCGCGGTTGGGCGAATTCGGTTTTTTGGCCTTACTCCCCTTAAAATTAAACGATCTAACGTATTTCGGACAAAAAATAAATCAAGTAGTAATTTCGAAACAGTAGCTACGATCGCCAGCCTCATGCTGGATTTGACAAAGGTCTGTTAGCTAAAATGACGGATTAATAATTCAAACGGCGTTGAACTGCAACTAATATCCGAGCCTGAATTCAACGAGAATAAAATCCTGACATTGTCACTAACGGTTCTTTATAAGCCCCAGTCATAGATGATCTATCACTCGCACCTCCGCGTGGTCTATACTTGGTTGTCGTCGCTGGCCGGGTCTATAGGCCTGTCGGCTGCGCGGTACAGAGGGTTCTTTCCCTTGACGGGCAACGGGTGGGCCTCCGTGTTGAGTACCCACTCGTCGAGAGGCATTAGCGAATCGTCCGCGAACAGGAGGTACAGGTACTGAAACAATTATGACAGGTTAGATTATGTTCTGAACTTGACAATATCATTAGACACGTCACTGATTTCATTCATTGTCGCGTTTATCGATATCCAGCTCACAATCGAGATATGATTAAAACTGTTAGATTTAGGATGAAGTTACTTAGCAGCTACTGAAGTAAAGTGAGAACAGTTCTTTTAGACATACATATCTCAATTGTGGCTTAATCTCTACTGACGCTAGGATTGCTTTGCCACTTTACGAGGACGGGACGGATATTGAAGCAATCTCATTGGTACGATTAGTAGTCTCATTGGCATGTCACGTCACGTGACAAGTGATCGTGGGAAGCGCAGTTATGAGTTAATTAGAATTGATTTTATTTTAGCAAAACGGGAGAAAATTCTCTATTACTGAATCTCGGGAGCTAGGGAGATTGAGCATTATGAGTAGTCTTGGATTTTCAGGTAGAATTGGCAACTCCAGTTAGATTTCGTGTGTGTGTACCTTGAGTGTCTCTGCAAGGAAGAAACTCTGTTGCACGTCGTCGCCTTGCGGCTTGTTGTGGTACACGTTCACCAGCCCCGTGTACCCGCCTTCTACTCGGCAGTGCTTCTCGAGAGCCTGTAACAGTAGCCATAAATATATTAAAACAAAGCAGGTCAGGGGAAACCAACAACACCACGACTTTATTTCGGCAAGGGTGTGTTTTTTTACTTAGCAAAGTTTAAATAAATAAATGAACTAGCCTTTTTAGCTATATACAACTGCAGTTATTGGCGAGTTTAGCCCAAAAATCACCTGATGCACAATCTTTCGATCAACTCAAAAATCTAGCATACAACTCTACTGCTAATTTGACTTTGAAAGCTGGAACATATGAATACCACTGGACTTACAAAAACTGTCAGGCGCTACAAGGCGCTACAGAGAGCCCATACAGGGCGCTTCTTAAACTTAAACTCAGTTTTTGCGAAGTAAATCTCCTTTAATTGTAGTATTGTTTATGCTGTGGTTAAGTGTTAAGTAGGTTTGGGTGTACCTGCACGGCCTCCCAGCCCCAGTCGCGGTACTTCTGGTCCTTGGTGAGGCGCCACATGATGAAGTAGCTCTCGAAGGTCTCTGGCCGCAGCAGGAACACCTTCTCGTTGCTCTTCTGCGCGCGCGCCTCTACCGCGCCAGAGAATCTGCAGAAATCGGTTAATGTTTGAGCTGTTGGATGTTGGATGTAAGGATGTATATTTGTTATAAACAGTATTAACTTCCATGCTTTAATTAAACTGTGTGAAATGTTAATTTATCTTCGCCTACAAACTGTACCTAATCTAAAAATGTTTTGTTTTGTTCCGCAACTAAATACCCACACTCATACGCTGTAAGCAAGGCATTACGGAGCATTAAGAAAGGAGTTAGAAATTTTACTAAGGGAGTTAAAAGGGAGGCGGAAGTTAGAATGTATGTAATTAACGTGGACGCGGAAAAGCTAGTTATGGCGTAACGCGATCATTGCATACTAATCTACATTTATTAGTAAAGACGTATTTTTTTTATTTGCTTGCTTGTTTGTGTGTACTACTACTGAACCGATTCCGAAAATTCTTACACAGCTACACTATCCCTGATGGACATAGGCTACTAACTTCACGGGAACGAAGTCGCGGCTGTCAGCTGGTATATTATATTTCTAATATAGTTGTCAATATAGCTGGTTTAATGACATTTACCTTCATAGATGTCCGAGTTAAGGTGTTCACTAAAATGCAGTAGTATTGAACAGTGTAGGTATCGCAACGGGAGTTGAGGTCAAGCATATAATTCTGCTGCATGTTGTGTGAACCGCTGAGTTTCATTCATATTTTTAAAATTTTGTTTTATTTCTTATAGGGTTGTGTAATTGTGTGTGTTACGTTTCATCTGAACTCTCATTGCGTTAACTTTTTTTGGTATCGGTTTTCGCTTCACAGTCACAGCTGATGGAAAGTGCTGACGGGCCCGAAGGTGGGACGCGATTACCCAGAAAAAAGCCTATTTATTCTGTAGCCTGGTGTTTGTACCTAAACGCCTCCGGGCCGAGCTTGGTCTCGGAGCGCGCGTAGCTCTCGTGGCAGGTGTGCGTCAGCTTCTTCGCCACGTCCATGTACCGCTCCGACAGGGAGTTCTCCAGCGTCGTCGACGCCAGCCCGAACATGCCGCCTGGAGCACAGGTAAATAATCATTAAATACTATACAAGACAGTGATTTACTCAGTCCCATATTAAGCAATTCAAGCTGCTTTGTTGCTGTGCAACTAGCCAAAGGATAACCATATAGATAAATGCATACCTACTTAAACTTAAATACGAATATGACGTCCATGATTCGAGTACAAACATTAACTTTCATCATACAAATGTTTGCCTTCTGCTAACTGCGACGTGGTCCCAGTTGAACGGCAGTGAAAACCGTATCAAAATCCGTTGTGTGGTTTAGAAGAAAAGAAGCGGCCGAAGATATAAGGACAAAGAGCTGTCTGCCAGCTGCAGCTGGATAGAGACTTCGTCTTGTATAATGTAAAGAAGATTTACTATGTAGTCATTATGATATGTATTTCGAAAAGGTTCTACAGTGGCCCAGAATACAGATTGTTAAGAGCCACGGATGTAATTAAAATACCCATATCCAAGCCAAAAGGTACATACCAGCGAAGCACGACAAATGGTCCATTTTCTCCTCCAATATCCGTCCGTACTTCAGCTCGGCCAGGTACGAGAGCCCCGACGGCGACACGCGTAGCATCTTGTCGAGCGCCGCGGTCATGGCCTCGTCGAACATGACGCGCGCCTGCTCGTCCGACTGCCCAGACACTAGCCAGGCCTTCAGCAGGTACTCGTAGAACGAGTCGCCTAGTGCGCCCAGGGACATGTGCCCTGGAATGGAACAAATAAAAGGTGTAATGATACTGAATTCATCTTATGAGCGCAAGTGTTCCTTGGTTGAGAATCACGTGTGGTGGCATTAATTTCTCGGGCGTATTATAACATCAATGGCTATATCTTAAACAAGGATGTTTCAAAATGATCCCGACTTGCATTGGCGATCCTTGGCTCCAAATAGTGTATACTTACTTAAGTAAGATGACAAAATAACATCGTCATTTTAATTTATTAAAAAAGTGACACCTCGTTGAGTTTCTTGTTGGTATCTTCTCATCAGACGTTTTTTCATACCAGTGGTAACTTTTCTAACTTTCATAAGTGCTTCCTGTAAGCCTAATCTGAATAAAGATATTTTGACTTTGAGGGTAGGTTGCAGACAGTACAGCATACTCTCTAGATAATCTGCATAACTCGACACCCAAACCAAGCTTAGACACGAAAACTGTAAACGGGGGCCAAGCATAGAATAGAAACTCCACAACGTGTACAACCAAAACCAAAAATCGCAGCGGTGAACGCAACAATTAAAGTAGGCTAATAGGTTCTAAATTCAGTGGTATGTTGCGAAATGTTGCCTATGTGACTCCTAGAGTATAACATAGCACTATAATTGTATAACATTCGGCTAGCTCAATTTATCGACCGTGTTATGACCATCACCTAATTATTTACGTATCTGACCATTCAACTTTTGATAACACCGTTTCCGTTATAGTTTATGTCAGAGATGATGCTAAGAGGTCAACACAACATTTTCGGATGAGGTTGCACCACCTGATTGGCGGCGATTACATCGTCCTCCCTGACTGTAGCCAGGCTGTAGATGTTACTGCGTTGTGTGTGGTTATAATTAACCTGATCTGTTTGAGGCTGGTTCAGCCATCCTATTAGGCAGACGGAAAATGTTTATTGTGTTTGATTATGATTTTTATATAAACGAATACCATCTTGCAAGCCTGAGTCTCGAGGGCATGGCGAGGTACGAGCAGGGTCAGCAACTTTTTCAAGTATAATGTGATTGATTATTTTAATATATATTTAGGGTTCATGAAGATCACTGCCCAGAAACCTGTGAGTTTCATTAATATAAGTAGGTACACCGAAAACTAAGAAGATGAAAACAGTACTCACTCTGTCCCCACTGGCCGGTGCGGGGGTTGATGAAGTTGGGATAAAGGCCGTTGGGTTTCTCGATGTTGTTCAGTACTTCGCGAATGCGCTCCACTTTTTTCCGGTACACTGAAAAACACAGAAGAACATTCATCGACCGATTTCTCGACTTACGCGGAAGTTTAACAGCTCCGAGCGTTCACGTGCAACAGCCGAAAATAACAGCAGGTATAATAATACATACAATTATATACATATTTGTATGGCGGTGTTCAATTTGGAATACGCACGGATAACCGAGGTGGAGACGTGCTTTAGATAATATGTACTATGAAGACATCATGCAACCAACTATAAAAATAAACTGTTTACGTTATTTTGTATTTCCATATTATAGTTTAGATAACGGGGTTAGTGCTCCAGATATAATGTTAGTTAAAACAAAAATCTTATGGTCAAGAGGTCATTATTTTCTGATAAACAAGTAGTTAATATTTAGGAGGAAGCCGTATTCCATATAAATATATGTATATTTGTCCTTGAAGCAATACGGCCGAGTCGCGTTAAGAATTCAACCGATCGAATAATAATACGTATAAACGGATATAATGTTGTATATTTACTGGACGCGTTGCAAAAATAACCTGTCTAGATTCAGACCAATGTCAGTATAGCAAAAGACTGTGATATCGATCTGTGATACATGATATCACCAACGATAAATGTGTGTCCATTCAGACATAAAAATATAAATAAACCGATAACAATATACTATAAATATTATAATACTGCTATCGATTTTCATGAAGATCGATTCATCGGATGTGACAAATGGCTTGAGATGTCATCATTATTTAGATAAATAAAAATCAGTATCAACAAAGGGGGATTCGCAATCAAAATTACGAGCGATAAAAACGCAGCAATCGCTATCTCTGATCGGTCGAATTCTGCGTTTTTGCGGTTTTTATCGCTCGTAAGTACTGATTGTGAAACCACCTTAAGGGTTAAGTGCATACATACAAACAAAAATATTTGTATTTTTATTTTACGACCGTTTTTATAATCCTTGCATATTACGGTTTTTTACAACAAAATGCCAATGAATAAACATGAAAATCCTCGAATATAATATTGTTAGTTATTCAAAGTTGAAGAAATTGGATTCAAGCATAGCATAATTATGTTGACTTTGATGTTGACACATGTTATTCGTTGCCATATAAACAGCAAGGTTCAGATATAACCCAAAATAACCACGCTTACACGACAACAAGCTGTGTACAGTCAGCGTCAAATATACCAGAGCGGGCAAGGTGTCAAAAATATCTGAACTCGACTGTATTGTCAAATACGCTCGGGCGTGGTCAGATATTTTTGACCACCTTGCCCGCTCTGGTATATTTGACGCTGACTGTACAAGGTGTTCTAAAAAACCAAAATTAGAAGATATTAATATCGAGTTGCTGAGTTCGAGAGGAAACATTTTGGATGTCGACTCGTGAGTTTTCGGCTTCAAGTCGAAAGGTTCCGATGCAGCGTTATTCCACACCTTCGATCATCGAGATATGGAGGTTATACAGAATACTGATAGATTACCGTCTCGTCCCGTGATGTCACTGAGGTAGTTGAATTCGAGGTGTAGGGTCCCGATCTCCGACAGAATGCTGTTAGGGCCCGCCCAGTGATACTGCCGGCTCGCCTGAAATTGGCGACGGTCAATCAATATCAGATAACGGCTAATCTACATTCAATGAGGCCTTGAAAAGTCAGGGGTTATTGACTATTGATTTATGTGTATTAATTAAAGTTACTAAAGCTGACGCAAGGGAGCATTATCGTTTATCAGTGGTGGGGTGGTGCTATACGGTATTATATTTTTTTAATTTCCAAAATTTACATTTTGTTTGTTTTCGTAATACCGTATTCCCAATCGCAATATTAATTGGTATGGCGTTAGGCTTCAGGTACGATGATGGCGACTGTTTATGCGTAGCCACGCAAGTAAATGTGCTTACGTACATCTGGAAGCTGCACTAGATGAATTAACTCGGACCGAGACGTGAGAGATGTACTAAATTTTCTTTGATATTAACGGTCGCTGGCAAACTCCAGTCGTAATTACAAGTACTTATTGATTACATGCTTCATAAATGAATTAAAAAACACTAAAAACGTTACCCGCCCTTCTGGCAGCAGTCAATTAAACAATCAAGTACATTGTCACAAGATAGCGAGTCGAAAACACATTTTTCATTTTACAGCAAAATTTGCCATAACCTAGTCAAATCTACGATAAAGAAAGATGACTGAATTCTTTGTGCTTCGAATACAGCCGATATCCTTACAGCAAAATTACATGGATTGTACTTATCCAGTTAGGCTGAGTGTCAAAAGTACAAAGCGGGTTGCTATTTTTAGCATACGTAGGCAACGAACTTCTATGAATTAGGTCATTCATGACGCATACAATCGCAGTGTTAATAAATTGGTGTAAATGCCTGTACACTTCACATTATAGCAACGAACGGCACGAATTCAGGGTATCGACCTGACACGCAAGTAATTACTTCGCGTCGTAAAAACTTAAGTCTTCGCCTATTTGTCAAACCGCTGGTGAGGTAGGCGGCAAGGAACACTGTTAGCTAGTCATGAAATACTGTATATCTGCCACTTTACAGTTTGACACGTACAATGTACAGTAAAGAGCTGATAAAAAACCATGATAGCGCCGTCACCGTTTAAGCTAAAGAGAGACGCTTGAAAATATACGAATTCGTTACTTTCTTCTTACTATGTACAGTCAAGGAATTAAATTTCCAACCCACCTAAGGTTCAATAGCATATAGCAAACTGTCACCATAAGAGCTATAGAGCAACACGTTAGTTTGACATATCGACCTTAATGCATTGCGAATTTCAGACGACATTTCAACGAAATGGGTAGGGAATTAAGTTCCTTGACTGTACAGGTTCAGCAACTACATTTATATCATTTTATGTATTTCAGCAAGGGGAAAACCAACCGAAATAAGTACTCGGGCTATTATCGTCTCGTGACGTCATACCATGCACGTCTCGCATGGATTCGGCTGATTCGCATTAGCATTGAGTTTACACGATCCAGCGTGGTCGTACGATCGCTCGATCCTATCATGCCCGTCTAGTGAAATGGAGCCATTAGGAAACCAACCAATTAACACAATTGACTTGATTGCTTGGTTTCATTAGTAATGTTAGGTTTGTTTACACATTTATAAAAGATATAAAAGAATTACAGATATCGGTGACGTAATATTTCCCCTCCCTATAAAGTATGGAGTTGCCTCATTTCTGGGGCAGTCCAGTAAAACGGTTTAACTATGTGTATACATACACAGTACCTATTGTCATCAGATCCTCGTAAATAATGTTGATTGCTTTTTATGTTTGCAGTGATTTCAAGCATACTAAGTTTAAAAGTTTAAAGTACCTATACCTAATATATTTTTACTTTTGAAGGCTCTACTAAAACCCTTAACATTTACCCGGGTGCGATAAATGTTGTGCCAGTGCCGCTATTTTCTAGCGTTTTATAAATTGAAAATGTTTATACTGAAATCAATCGCATCAATGCATTCTCCAAATCTCCAGCAGGTAGGGCTGAACAACGCAGCTATTTTAAAAGAAAACTATAGGGCCAGTAGTTGTTGAGCGGAGAAAAGGGCGCCGCGCGCGCCGACATTGCCAGGCCCAGTTACCTCAGCCCGCCGTCGTCGCTAGAATCAATATGCCCCCCCCCCCCCTGCCCCTCAAGGTTCAAAATCATTTCTTGTTACACTTTGAGTTATAATTTAGTTTAGCTTAAGATTTATGGCGCTTTGGTCACTGACTGTAATGCTGTAGATTGTATTTATGAATAAAATTAAATTAAAATTTCACTTTGCACGCTTGATCTTGGTGGACGTATAAACCTCGGTAGACCCCTTTACCTTAGTGGACGGGTTGATGAGCGCATAAGGCAGTCCGGTGGGCGTCTCGAATGCTGGGAGAAGTGCGTCCGCCACTTCCACTGCCTTATCCCTGAAGACTCCGTCGCCAGTCAGCGCGTAGCAAGACACCAAGCCGCCGACGAAGCGTATCGTCGTCTCGAACACTGACAACTCCGAATCCTGGTAATGACATAATATATGCAATGGAAAGAAAAATAAACGATTTCTTTAATCAGTACATCTGCGTAACAAGATCTTAGCTATTGAAGTTAAGATTAGCTTTCAGGAGTTAAAGATCTTGGCTCCAGTAGTTAAGACCTTCTTAGGCTCATATGGATTTAAGAAATTTAATAAAACAAATGTTTTGTATATCTCAATGCGTATTGCATGCGAGTTTATTATGGTCGACGCATAATGACTATTGTGAGGCATTTATTGATGACTAATATCAATTAAAATAAACAAACAAAGTCATAGTGCAAGCAACTATTTTCAAAATAATGTTTCATAGCAGCGAGCGTCCACGATCAATAACTACGCGTAGTATAATTAAGTGAAAACGCTTACGAATTCAAAGCTTACAATTATATTCACGCTCGACTTAGCAGCTGAACGAAGCAAAGCGGAATCTAAGTTCAGTTCAAAGCTTGATTTACAAAGTAGGAGCAATTAAAAGGCACTTGGGTCCTGTTGTCGCGATCGACCGATAGCGGGCCTGTGATTAGCCGGTTCATTAAACAGTCATTAAGCGCTAGTTATCCATGTGACTGTTCTGTTGAGTTGCCGTGTTGTTCGAAAAGTACTTGCGTGACGAATAAGTACATTAACAGGAAACTTGAGTAAATAAACAGCACGAGCAACAAGTGAAGCACTTTCTGCTTAAACTTGCACATCAATGTTATTTTAATTAGCAGCATCCAAACTGGAGCGAGTTATGCAGTTTAATTTGCCCATTAAGCCTCTCACAGGGTACGCTAAACAGATGTCTGCTTTAAGCGGTTTCAGAACCGGAGCGAAACTTTTAACTAGTTCACCGCTGGAACAAAACTGGAACAATGTGATAATTGTTTTCATTCCGGTGTTGGTCTGGGATGTTGCCAGTGAGCCGCGCGTATCTATAAATGTTGGATTGCAACCGGAATAGCGCTCGTATGGTTTTAATTGAGATTACAAGCATATGTAACGACCAGGCTTGAGAACGAGCGTGCTCGAACGTCAGATGTTTTGGTCGAGTTGTTTACTTAACAGACTATATGCTAGATCGCATTGAAAAAAAAGATTTATTTAAAGCTTGTTGTTTCGATGGTAATTTTTCGAAATATTACACACGATTAGAAAAAGATAATGAACAAACTTGGCGAAAAAGCTCTAAACACGGCACAGGTATGGACTTTGACGTCCGATTCCACGTTCGTTGCTAGTTGTTCGTATAGTTTGGTATGGCCAGCGTTTATATTATACTCCCATAATAAACCTTTGTTGAAAATTTGTCTCTGTTATTATGACCACAACAGAACTTTTCTTAGTTAATGTTGGTAATTTGTATCGCTATATTTTTTTGCTGTTTGTCCATTACAAATTAAATTCTCGTGCAAATGATCTTGTAAATAGGCTTTCTGTTTCTCGGATTGTGTGTTTAAATCTTTTTTTTACTTTTCTCTTTTCAACGTTAATGAATGTTATTTGACTTGTGGTGCAACTTTTATGCCGTTTGGTGTGCTTACAATTTCACCGATGTGGAGGTGTTCGGCGATCCAGTCGCGCCCCTCGCGGAACTCCTCGCTGAGCCCCATGAGGTACAGCGTGTCGAGGCCGTCGACGATGGTGGCGCCGAGCTCACCGTTGCCGAACACGCTGGACAGGTGGGCGCGCTTGGACATCGGCTTCAACTCGTTCTTGCCCCACGCGTACAGCTTGTAGTTATTCCACGCGTGTCGCATCATCTGGTGACAAAGTGTATTTGGTTAGAGTCTGGTGGGTGGAATTCCTTTAAAATTAAAAGAATAAAAACCGAGTTGTTAGTTTGTTTAAGTTTTAAGCGACCCCTTTTCAGAAATAACATAATTAAAAAATCGACAATCCCCGTTAAAACGTTCCACTCGTAATGGGTCGATATTATGCCGGCTGTCACAATACATTAGTGTTTATTATCTTTGCTAGGAATTGTACATCTAACTAAAATTGCGCTTATTATAATAATGACAGCATTTTGAAATGACTATGGGTTATAATAAATATATTTCAAAATAAAATATAACTAAACTTTTTTCATTATTTTCGTTATTAAATTTGAATAGCTATAGCCCCCAAAGTATTTTATTTACAGTTCCTTACTTCGTCATTATTGTTTTTTCATGACGATCCCCAAAATAATCAAAGCCGATTCTTCAATCCCCAAATAAGCTGTTATTAAATAGCAGCGAATTTTTATACTCGTATCAGTTATTCAACGGCTAAATCTTTTCCAACGATTGAGAAATCTGGCTAAGGTAAGTTATCTTAAGGACCGGATAAAAATAATAGCGCATCAGAGACGGGCGATGCGGACTTGAGTTAACAAATATTTTCATAAGGCACTACCTGATTTGACATATCAAAGGTTGGCTGTGAACGAAGCTCTTTTTAAAGAGTGTTCGCAAAGCCTCGACGGGAGCAAGTTTTAATCTCGGGCGCCCCGTGCGGCGACGGAACTAATGAAAGGATATCGGACTTTCGTTGGGGCCATTAATTATTATTAGGTCCCTGGAACTTTGCGAGAAAGTCGCCAATGACTTGGAAAAACTGGATACTTTACCAATTACAGTTTAAACAGACGAAGGAAAGATGGAAATTCATCCGTGGTACAGGGGGCCTAGCATACTAGCTCTTATCGATGACATAAAGCATTTATCCCGTTCTAACCAATATGCGTGTGCGAAAGGGACGAATGCTTTATGTCAGCGATAAACGCTAGTGTGCTAGAGGGGCAGGTCAAGTTTTGTCGAGATGACGATCTACGACGACCACGATCTACCTACATTTACTGTTGCAATACAGAGTTAGAACCAAACTCGTCTAACGCGTCCGACGTCCTAATTACCATCTTTAGTTGCACATCAATAAAGTTATATAATTATCTTAACATAGAAATCCCGAACCTCTATGACGTGTAGCTTTCTTTGGAGAGGTTCGGTGATATTTGATAGGTGGTTTTGTTCAGAAGTTGGAGTGGACTGGAGGTCGTCATCGGCCGGCAGCCGGGCGGCGCGCGCGCTGCGGCCGGCCGGGTGCACTCCTGCGCCGCGGGCTCCCAAGTCCGACACTTGCACTAGTACGATCATAGCTATCACAAACATCACCCCTATCATCGCTAGACGCATCAACAAACGCATTTTTAATTTATACACTGACTAAACTCGTTTTATCTTCCACTATCTGAATGCAAACTTTATATTATTTAAAGAATTTACAAATATTCGCACGAAAATCCGTTATCGTGGTCGGTTCTAATACCGTTACATATTAATTCGCGCGATTTAGTTTTAGTCGGTATGAAATCTGAGAGGCTGCAGACACGCACAACTAGTTCGCGGCGCACTTTTTTGTATACTAATTAAAACAATTAGTTTTAGTACGGAGCCGTCGTATAGGCGTGCTGCGATGGGCCTGAGCTGATCGGATTGATTATGCGTCCACGGCGATCCGCGGCCGGTCGCGGCACTGACGCCAGTCGCGATAGTGAACACGCTTATTTGTTATCAACTGCCACGCGGAGATAACCAGCGCGTATTTTGCACGTTAGGCCGAGGCTACATGGAATCGCAACGCGAACGCGAAGCTAATGTTCTATGTATTGATTACTACTCAAAAAAAATGGAGCCCACTTGACCTTTCTAAGTAAAATGCAAACATAAAAATAAATTTCTATTAATACATGACTTGAAAGTAGGGTTTATTTTACTAATTTCATGTATAAACAATTGATAAAAGCCTACTAAAAAATATGTTTTGGAACATACATATAAGAAAAGTAGAGTGGGCCCTATTTTATTTTGAGTAGTTTCTATAATATAATGTAAATGTTTGTTTTGTTACAGTGCATATCCAATAGTCTAAACTAACACACGCAGGTGTCGGAAATCGCATACCTGGTCATTTTAACCCCTACCTTAAGACGCTATGGACGTTTTGCTAGCTAAGAATTGTTAAAAAAGAAAAAAGAGATTTTATTGTCCACGCGCGAGTTCACTGCAGAGTCGGGTCTGAGGCCGCCGCCTGCGTGCCTCGCCTCCCTAGCCTGCGCTCTGCGGCGTTGCTTTCGTTAGAACTTTTGCACGCATATCGATCGCAATAAGTATCAATTAAATCGCGTCTTTCTATTGGTTTTTGTTTAAAAATAAGTAATTCGGATCTATCAAGCTCAGCTACAAGACACATGTTTTAATTTATATAAATATCAATGATAAGTTATTTTTAAACATAACGGAAATCATAAATACGATTTTAATGTATAAATGCAAAAGTGAGTTTGTTTGTTTTTCCTTCCTTCACGCCGTAACGTTGAGTCAGAATGACGTTACTTTTTTATAAGGATAGTTGACATTTGCTGGCTTCCTCGCATACACACTGCATGCTTTCTTGCATGCCTTTTTGTATGCTTCCTTGAGTGCCGTCTTGCAAGCTTGCTCCGCCATGCACGATTACATGCTTGCTTGCATGTCGTCTTGCAAGACAAATGTTTTAAATGCTTTCCGATTACTACCAGATTATGTTTCATTCTTCGTTTCACCACATGCCGTAATAAGGTTTTTTGGAAACTTCTCAACTTGCAATTTGTAGCTTCTTGAAATGGGATTCAGGGTGTGATCCTCTCAGCGCAACATTGACGAACTCGACGTCGAGGGTGTGTCCTGTATCACTCGCGCGGCAGACGTGAGCGAGCGAGACAGGGCGCTGTTTCGACGTCGTGGTCGTTGTTGTTGTGCTTAGAGAATAACCGGGCAGATTTGAGATGCAGATTACATGTCTCGACATCGGGTGCAACTGGGATGGCCCTCGGGCGTTTATCTACAATGCACCACTTTACATAGCACAACACGAACATTGCTCCCTCTCAAACCTAAAAGCCTCCAGTATAGCAAAGCATGTAAGAAGTTGAAAGACCGCTTTACGAGCTTAATACTTAACTTGTGTTTCGTACCTTATTGTTGTATGTTTAAAATGGAAGCTTGCAATATTTAGGATGTTTACAATTTGTTAAAATAATCTGATATGTTTTCGCGACCTGTAGGCATTGAAATAAATCGCGAATATTGTAACGAATCTAATTCCCGACGTTTCGAGTCCTTTTCAGGTCTCATGTTCACAGTAAGCAGTAATATAAACCGTTTAAATTTACCCCCGTTTTAACTTGTAAAACTTGCACTTACTTAACTATAGGCCGATAGTTTTTATGATATATCTTGGCTTACCGTTGAACCGGTGCCAAATAATGAAGACATTTGAATATTTACTGTGCTCACTTATTTCAGTAATTTTCCTGCCAGTTCAAACACATTCTGTAATAAAGAAGGCTAAAATATGTATAATATACTAAAATAGATTTAACCTTCAACGTAACTTTGTGTGAATGTCTTTCGAAAACATATAGGTCGTTGATAATAAATATTAGTAAAGCACAATAAGTGCCTATTTTGTTTTAATTTATAATACCTACCATAACTGCAAATAATAATTATATCTATCATACATGTTTTGTTATACCACGACATAGTTAAGCAAATTAATAATTTCCAACACATTAATTAATTCAACATCTTTATAGGGTGACTTTTGCTAGAAAACCTAACAAAGATTACGTGGAAAATGTTTTTAATTAAAAAAAAAAACAATCATACAATTATGGTTTGAGAAATCACGCGTAGAAGTTTTCTAAACCAACGCTCATTGAAACCCTTTTAATCTAGCGTACAACCAGATCGTCGAGCAGTTTGGGCTTGAGCGTTCACCACACGCGGTCGGCAAGTGGAAGAGTTAGTGCACTTCGGGTGACGGAGCAACACGCGCCCTTGCGGGAAGTAATCTCGACGGTGGTAATTAAGTGTTGGCCCCCGCCTACGGGAGCAATCCGGCCCGGCGTAAATCCAAGTGGCCCCAGATTTACTGTTACGAGCCGCGCGGCCATCCGCACACATCCTCGCGCTGACTTATCGCCCAGCGCCGAGCACCGCGAATGCCTCGACCGCAGACGGTACGCTACACTGTTTATCAATACTGGAGTGTGCTGGATATTTTCAGGTTATTTTGTTTTCTTTCGGTCGCTTGCGTATCCATGGCGTCGGGTAAACAGAGGCGCGTGCTAGAAAACATCATGTGTAATACATCATAGCATAAAACTAATAACAATATCGTAAAAACGAACAAGTGGGTCACCTGATAGTAAGCGATCACCACCGCCGATAGACACCCGCTGCACCAAGGAGATTGTAGATGCGATGCCAACCCAGAGGGCTAAGATGGAGAACACCTCTTGTGCCAGTAATATCACTGACTGTCTTGTCCACCACGCCGGAAAACAACAGTGCAAACACTGTTACTTAGCGGCTGGATTAGTGAGCAAGATGGTGGTGGTAGCGATCCGAACGAATAACAACAACAGCTAGATTACCCTTTAATCTCCGCCATTTTTAAAGAGTCATCTCGAAAACTGCTTCACTGTTTTCCACAAAACATGACTAAGAACCACCTACATAGAGTGAACGTTAATCAGCTACCGTAATTAAGCCGCATCGAAATCGGTTTGCCGGATTTGAAGCTACGAAGTGCCGAAGAGGCATGCTGATGTTTCAATTCAAATTTATAACACCCCATTTTGATGCGTTGGAGGTTACCAACATTAATCCAGAAGGCCATCGACTCCGGGTCTGAGGTCTCAAATTCAGGTGATTTGGAAGGGCCGCGCGCACTTAACGTGTCCGTCCCTCCGATGCGTCTGCGGTGTCAAATTGACGCGTTGTCATTGATCGATCGAGCTCGGCCCGAGGCTGACGTCTGTCTGCCTTGCACACAACACAGAGCTATACAGAACAGTAGAGGACGTTTATCTTGATTACAGTGACGTTGACGATACGAAATGCGAACTAGCAATCCGTAAAATTAAAATTTACGAAGATAAAAGACAAAAAAAACGAGCCGAACGCGAGACGGGGAGGACATCGATTATAAAGCGACGATTCTTTCCGTCGGATTTAGATAGGGGTGCCTTTTTCTGTCTTAAGTTAAATTGGATGATATTTATGAAAAGACAATAAATTAATAAAAAATAATCCAATCCCGTATCCATAACAATACCACGTGAAATCACACAAATTTAATATTACACGTAACTTGATGTCCTAAACGCTTCTCTCAAACCTAGGTACAACCAACAACTATCTAAGATCATAATTTAGTATTACGTTGGTAAATGATGTAAATTAAGATTTTATTGTCCCTGACTTCCTCCTTCGAAAGTAAACCAATTTACATAATGTTTTCAGAATCAAAAAGACGAGACAAATATCCGTATCGGTTTTTTTTCTCAAAATGCAAGACAATTCTACGGGAAACCGACGCACCCGAATGCTCTGTATAAACTTTTGCGAGTAGTTAAACAGTCGTGTGAGTGGCAAGGTGTTGGTCCACAGCAACCCCTAGGGCAGCGAGTAGTGTAGCGCCGCGCGGGCGCCGGCGGCGCGGCAGGCGCGGTGTGCGACTGCGACCCAGAGTTTTTCACTAATGGAAAATCTGCATAATGGGCCGCGCCCCCAGTGATTCGATTTGTTCAGAACACGTTACCGTCGTCCCGCGCTCTAATGGACTGCCGCTATTTACCCGCCGACGGAAGACAGTTTTTGTCGATCTCCTTTTGCGAGGCGAACTCGCAAGTGGCCTTCTTTTGTGACTTCTTTTCAGGGGGATAAAATGAGCGATCGGCGGCGCCTGTTTCGGGGACAAATACGGGGCTTCTTGTAAGTGATATCCAATAATGTCCTCGGGAGCGACGCGCTTTGTCGGACTACGCCGGCCTCATCCGGCGCGACGCCGTCACGGACGAAATAAATCACCGCTAAAACAGAAATATTAAAAAAGGTGACGAGGCAGAAGCAATTAATTAATGCAAATGTGTAGGCGCCCCGGCTTAAAACTTCATTCGCGGGATTTATAAATGTTACGTGGGCAATAATGCGAATCGTTTTTTACACCGGGCCGCGAGCGGGGCTCGCCGGGCGGAATCGGGAAATATTTAATTTGATAGAGGCCAGCGGGGCTACATTTATCAATATCACATCGACGGACGTTGTGACAGCTCGGCGCACCTTTGCTGCCTAAATGGGGAAAGCTGTCTCTA
This sequence comes from Ditula angustiorana, assembly GCA_963691745.1. Classification (NCBI taxonomy): domain Eukaryota; kingdom Metazoa; phylum Arthropoda; class Insecta; order Lepidoptera; family Tortricidae; genus Ditula; species Ditula angustiorana. Next base: position 4,611,725 of record OY829479.1, read on the forward strand.
GTGCTTTGATTTTATTGTGTCGAGTTATAAATTATGATTTGCGAATCTGCTTTGACAGGCGGCCGCCTTTTTAGGTTCTGTACATCCGATGAAAAACTCTTAAAGGATCAATCTCGAGTCTGTATGTTGTCTGTCTATTTTTCTCCGAATTAAATAAAGAATTAAAGAAAACAATTTTCGAGGGCCGAATAGAAATTAAGAAATAAATAAAGTAAAATCATCAAATCGCCAAATGACGCCCTCTAGGGGCTTTCCCCAAGGATCTCTGAGCTGTTCGGTCTTGAGCTGTTAGCATGCATCAGGTCCCTGTGATCCTTACCAGACCGTCGGTCCACCTCGTGAGAGGGTGGAAGGAAATGTATATTGTAAAAGATAATATTGAAAATCTAGTATCCCATTATCTCCAAAACTAGCGACGCTAAAAAAAGGGCCTCACTTATACTTTACTGAAAATCTAAACAAACTCTTCCATTCTTTAGATTCAAATTGGGTATTCGACAGAACCTTCTCCTAGCATTAGATCGGTTTTGATTACTAAACATTAAACGTCTTTGTACTCATCGTTCCTTTGAATGACGTTATAATACCTATATTATTTTCATAACAAAATATTTGCCTCGCTTGTGTTACATTGTGATAGAAATGAGTATAAAGTAAGTAAGGTAGCGCCGGCAAATTCACAAATCATAAACGTCATACTAAATAACAAAACACTATAAAACATTTTATCAAACTGATATTTTTCTTGTCGATTGCTTAACAGAGTTTACGTTACGAGCACAAAAGTGATATAATAATGAAGTAACATGAATAAAAGAAATTGATTTTCATCGTTGTGACCAAAGCAATCAGGGGCGGGCCCGCGGCGAACCCGTGCCCAAGGCGTTCATTTGTTCCTTTGCCACTGGAAGACTATATTTTGTATCAATACTGGTACTTTATTTTAATATCCCCGGCAGTGAAATATTTATGAACACGTAATACATTGATAATAAACATGTAGCCCATAATTTTATACGCGAAGCAATTAATTATACGGGTCGGCAACATCGCGCAATTTCCTTGCCATTTGGTTCTGCAGCTAACTTGTTAAGAACGTCCATTGTTTAACATGTACAAGCAATTAGTGCTACTTTCTTGCGAATTCTTACAATACTTGTTTTAACACCTCGTAAAGACAATGCCAGAAATTAGAATAATGTTTTTCTGAATTTATATCATGTGTCAAACATTATATTACGGGAGGTCACGACAAATTTGGCAACGATCACCAATATGGCTGATCGGAAGCTCACAAGATAAAGGGCAACTCCGTGATGCCAAATATGTCGGTCTGCCTGCGCTAAGTGGTTGCGTTATCGAAATATGGCGCCTGCAAAACCAGTTATTGTTCCCAAAAAAAAACGATAAGTAAAATGGCTGAATAAAGTACAGAAAGGAAGTACCGGTTGCACTCATGGGAATTCTGCTAAAACTGAACAAATATTTGGTCGCGTTTCGAAGTTCAGCTCGTTTAAAGACCCTTGATCGTTGCCAAAAAAAAACGATAACAGAAATGGCTGAATATGACGTGGTATAAAGTATCAGTATGTACGAGCTTAATGCACCAAAACTGAAAAAGTCTTTGGTCGCGTTTCGTAGTTATGAAGCGGTCTAGGTTACAATATCTCATACATTGTTGGAGTTTTTTTTCAAAAGCATTGGATAAATCAAGTTCAAACATATTTTTGGGGAATAAGCACAGTGTCAAAAACATCCTCCTACACTTCTTTAGCAAACCTACCCTCCTCCGGTTAGGGGTAAGTAAGATCTGGTATCCAAATAGAAGACAAGTCCTTCCTCATCTACCGAAGCTTTTCCTTTTTGAAATGTCACCTCTAGTCTTGCTTTGATGTTCAGTGCCATTCACAGAATTTTTAGACAGGGTAGACGTTTAAGTGACGGTTTAACTTGCGTTTGGTTTTCATTAATTTCAAATCAGGTGTACAAAAGCCATTTACTATCAAGCTAACTGTTCGGAAAATTTCGGTAATTGTTGACGCTCAAGCTGAGAAAGACACTGTTTACTCTGTGCTATTGTATGCGTTATTTATATCATTGTGTGCTACTTATCTATAGGAATGCACACTAATCTGTATCCGCATGGTTGCGCGGCACGCATGTATACATTTTACCGGAATAGTTTGTGTCTTTCCCGTTAAGCGCACAGTGGCGCTTTTGCAACGCGATGCGAAGTGGCGTCGTTGAGCGGCAGGTAAGATACCGATGATACGCCAACAAATGGAGCTTGTTTATACTTTTAGAAGTTTCTTTATTGATAACAGGTATATTAGACGTAAGTATCAAATAAAATCAGTTTATATTTAGAAGATTGGCAGGGTGTTTTTATGTCTATTATTGAATTTAAGCTGTAGTATGTATTTTTTTAATGTTTCGTCATACTCGTACATAGGCTATTATTATATCAGTCTGCCACTAAACACGAGATCTGAAAAGGGCTCAAAGCTTTGGGGATGAAACTAGTTGCAAATCCATCATCATCATCATAAATCAAAAGAATCGCAGCATTTGAAAAATAAACTCACTTTAGAACTATAAACGAAGCCTTTTTATAATTATTATCATCAAACCTCGATTTGACGGTAGCAATTATGTAATGATGTCGTTACGTTCATTAGAACGTAACTACAACTGTTAAGTTTAAGGGTTGTTTTTCGTTAAATGTCGATGTGGATGAAAAAGAAATGAATAGGATCCAGCTCCTCTAGCACACTAGCGTTTATCGCTGACATAAAACATTCGTCCCTTTTGCACACGCATACTGCTTAGAACGGGATAAATGCATTATGTCATCGATAAAAGCTAGCGTGCTAGGCCCCCAGAAACTGATAAGATTCAGCAGGTGAGAAAGAATTTGTCTTCCATTTGGATACCAGATCTTACTTACCCCTAACCGGAGGAGGGTAGGTTTGCTAAAGAAGTATAGGAGGATGTTTTTGACACTGTGCTTATTCCCCAAAAATATGTTTGAACTTGATTTATCCAATGCTTTTGAAAAAATACTCCAACAATGTATGAAATATTGTAACCTAGACCGCTTCATAACTACGAAACGCGACCAAAGACTTTTTCAGTTTTGGTGCATTAAGCTCGTACATACTGATACTTTATACCACGTCATATTCAGCCATTTCCGTTATCGTTTTTTTTTGGCAACGATCAAGGGTCTTTAAACGAGCTGAACTTCGAAACGCGACCAAATATTTGTTCAGTTTTAGCAGAATTCACATGAGTGCAACCGGTACTTCCTTTCTGTACTTTATTCAGCCATTTTACTTATCGTTTTTTTTTGGGAACAATAACTGGTTTTGCAGGCGCCATATTTCGATAACGCAACCACTTAGCGCAGGCAGACCGACATATTTGGCATCACGGAGTTGCCCTTTATCTTGTGAGCTTCCGATCAGCCATATTGGTGATCGTTGCCAAATTTGTCGTGACCTCCTAGTCTATTACTTGTCACCCGTAAGTATTTACTTTTCGGCTGAAACAAGTTTTAAAGAAACTAACAACAATGTTATTACGGTTGTAAATTTATCAAGTAATCCTAGCCTTAATTAATGTGACAGTTTGATACAGTTGACGACTAGTGCCTAAAATAACCCAAGAAGCAAAAACATTTTAGATACACAGTCGTCGATATAAAAACCAGCCACAGTAAAGTTATCAGGATTAAGAGGAAACACAAGGGCCGTTTTTCCATACAAACGTCGTCCCCTGTTTCCTCTCTGGATAATGCCAGTAGAGCAATTTTTTTTTTCCAAAAAATCGATGGCCACTATTATGCATGTCTCTATGTTTTCCTTTTTTTAATAAATTAATTATTAAAAGAGATATGGACATTCAAAAACCTAAAAAATTGGCCAGATTTTCGGCTGCGTTCATACATTCAGAAAACAAATTTTACTAGATTATATAAAAAAAGAAAAACATAGGAACACTGCCAAAGCCTTTCTTTAATTTTTAATGAAAAAAGTAGTTAAATCGGATAAGTTTTGGAGAAGGAATCAGGGGTCTACGAATCGTTGATTTTGTGTACTTTTAATAGGTATTTTCAGTCCAAGCTGCGGCTGTCTCTATTGGACTCTGCGGGGGGAGGCTTGATAGATGGAGGCAGCAATAGATTTTACAAATACCTATTTTTCAATTCTCTAGACCTTGGTGTTTCCTCTTAACATGCTTAACAAAACCTAATAAAAAAAACCGTAAGCGCTCTATTGTACATAGAGAAACAATAATATGTCAGAATTGTATTAAGGCACGTACGAAAAGAAAATGTGGCTGGAGGGCATGTAGGCTAGCAGAGCTGAGCAGCGTAGTTGGCGTGGGAGCGGGCAGGTGGCAGGGAGTGCTCCGCATTCGACACTCGCCGTGAAAAAGGTTACATGATAAATTTAGGGAAAACAAGGAAACTCCCTGAATCCTTTGCACGCCTGCAGGGCGATTCCCGATCGTTTATCAATTCCCGACGACAAGGATATCGAATTAAAGCCAGGTACTTTTTGTTACGAGAGTTTTTTATGGCTATTCCGTCGAGTTCCCGGAGCGCAGCTGGTGCGAGCATTATCGATAAATCAGACAAATAAACACGAAAGCCCTAAAACATACATAAGCAGGCTGATACAGTAAACAGTTCACAATATAACATTTTCTAGTATTTTTTTCTTCAAACGTGTTTTATTAATTCATTCATATTAGCCCACTTGTGTATTTTTAACCCTCCTTACTTAAGTCACATCGGCAGTCGGCAAAGTTACCCTCCAGAGACAAATTTGGTTTCGACAATTGCTGCAAGAAGCATCTTAAAAAAAGAAAGTTCGTCATCTCCGAAGCGAAATGTATGGCATTATACAAAAGTAAATGTACCCACGAGAAAGTTAAAACCTGGCTAATGCTCAATGGAGAAATAATTCCAATCCCCCAGTCAAAATTAAATGTTGTTGAGGCCGCAAACAAGCCACCTTTGTATCGATTACCGCATTTACCGCGTTTTTGCTATGCGCCCGGCTCTCATTGTGCCTATCGACGCGTTCAGTTGAATGGATAAATGGTTGCATGTTAACGATGAAAACAGGTATTCAGGGCTGGAGTACAACGGCGCCACAGTGCCGCAGTACCGCTCTATTTGCTCAGGACAGCGGTAGACGGAAGTTCGTGCGGGTGCGGATTGCGTTTCCGACCGATACGCGATCGCGCCGCTCAATAAACTGCACCGTACATCATCCTGTAGCTAACTATATACACAGCACTGGCACTTGCCAGCCTTATAAACCATAAACGCAGCTTTACTACACCCGAGGCGGTGTTTATCGTTTTTATCCATGACAAAGAGGAGCAAAGAAGCCGGCATATTACGAGTATTATGAGTTTAGCCAAAACTCTGGGCTTGAGCATGAAAGCTCGTCCTCATCACATGCCTATAAAGTTACGTAATACAAGGTGTTAGAAAACTCGATGCATTCTTCTTAAGGGGGGAGCTTATTTGCAATTTAAAAAAAACATAATCCCTTCTGGCGTCGGGTAAAAGGGCCATGTCATGTAGCATCCTGATGTCAGAAAATGATTAGCTTATGAGATTTATCATCTTAGTTTCAATTTTGATATTTTTACGGTTAGTCTCATAATAAATATAAACAGATTTACAATCGTGTAATGCAAAACTACAGCTACCATATCCTAAATTTGACCATATAAAAAACAGTGATTATTTTATTTCATTTAATCTACATGAAAGAATGCCTGATTTACTTCTACGGCTCGGATTCATATCTATTTTCGTGAATGTTTTCCATTATAAATGTTCTATGAATATTTAAACACAAATGTGTTAGTTCAAATACGTACATCATAGCTATAGCACATAACATCATCGATCAAAACTAAACATAAAACCTAGATGATTGTTATGTAACATTTAATAATCAATAACCTGAAATAGTTAAATAAAAAAAGCACGAACGAACCTAACATAGTGCACAATCTAAAAGAGTGCTTTTATCATGATCATTCGTCTACAGTCTACTCCATTTGTTAAGTCTAGATCTAGAATAGTGAAAAGGGATAAATGGGCAAAAATACTTCTTAGTGCCTTAAAAAAAAGATTAAAATTTATAAACACTTTTACAAAGTGTTTATAAATTTTTACTAAGTTCGAAATATTTTCCTACTAGTGTTATGTTAGTTCACAACCGAGTCTCAATGTTTATTGTGAATTTCCCCACCATTTTGGGTTTTTTATTACAAACAAATCTCATTTAGTTGGTCCTCAAATTACCCCTTAAAAATATTAGTCCTTATAACCCCTTAAAAATAAAGTCCACTGCGTTACCAAACAATAGCTTTTATTTTTATTTTGAGTCCTGATATTTTGATAAAAGCCATCATTTGGGTATGCGTACATATGCCATTCTGAATTAGAAAATAATATGTTTTTGAGGAATATCCGAATAAGTAAAAAATTATGCGTTAAGAGGAAACACAAGGGCCGTTTTTCCATACAAACGTCATCCCCTGTTTCCTCTCTGGATAATGGCAATAGAGCAATATTTTTTTTCCAAAAAATCGATGGCCACTATTATGCATGTCCCTATGTTTTCCTTTTTTCAATAAATTAATTATTAAAAGATATATGAACATTCAAAGACTTAAAAAATTGACCAGATTTTCGGCTGCGTTCATACATTCAGAAAACAAATTTTACTAGATTATTAAAAAAAGGAAAAAAATAGGAACACTGCCAAAGCCTTTCTTTAATTTTTAATGAAAAAAAGTAGTTAAATTGGTTAAGTTTTGGAGAAGGAAACAGGGGTCTACGAATCGTTGATGTTGTGTACTTTAAATAGGTATTTTCAGTCCAAGCTGCATCTGTCTCTATTGCGCTCTGCGGGGGGAGGCTTGATAGATGGAAGCAGCAATAGATTTTACAAATACCTATTTTTCAATTCTCTAGGCCTTGAGGTTTCCTCTTAAAATGTACAAGGGGACGTTTTTATAGGTCTCAAAAAGAATTTCGTAAACAATCAATAGGAACGTTTACATAGGAAACGTTCCTATTGATTGTTTACTACGAATACGAATACCGATCCTCTGAGGTCACAGTTGGACAGCTAAACACGGTGAATTTGTATTAGAATAAAGTCTATGTGTGTAGTAATTACTTAATTCCTGAATTATTTTAATAAAATAAAGTTAATATAATAATGCTAACTAACCTAATGGTCACCCTAAATTTCTTGCTTTGCATAGGTACACCAGTTAAGTCAAAAACCATGGTGTAATTGGTAGGTTGGCAGTAATTTTGGTTGAAACTTAAACACTGAATTTAAAAAAGAACTACATAAATCGTGATTGTTTCATGTAACCTTCAATTTGAATGTAATTGCCATCAGCTGAGTAAGAAAAAATGGGTCCCGGATACCAATTATATGTCACCCTGTATAGTCAACTGAATCCATTTTTAAACTATCCTTGTGCATTTTGACAATGACGTAGCAAATTAAGAACAGCCTACGCTGGAAGTCTTAGAGGCTCTATTTGTCGGGTGCTATTTCCACGACACCTGCAGTGGCCGTAAATTGCACGCGGCTGCCGCGCTCCAGCCCCGCTTATACTGAGTAATCGGGCTTACGCCGAGCACTGCAATAAAAGCTCCTTACCGATATTTACACAGAAAAATGTCCCCAACCCAACGCTGCCAACAACGCGCACAAAAGCCACGCACCTCCTACAAGATTTACAATATTGCATGCTCGTTTAATCAAGTGTATGAATCTTACTAATCCTACTAAAATAATATACTATAATAATATCATATACCATCATACTAACATTATAAATGCGAAAGTAATGATGTTTGGATACCTATTTAGATGTTTGGATGTTTGTTCCTCAATCACGCAGTAACAGCTGGACGGATTTCGATGAAATTTGGTAGAAAGATAGACAATGACCTGGATTAAAACAAATTAAATTTTGTGTCCCGTAAAAGTCCAGTCAAATGAATAAATTAACCCGTGGAAGCAAAGTCGCGGCTAAAAGCTCGTTGATAATAATTACTTAGCAGTCAGTCATATGTCTCGCTAACATTTAGCCAACGACCTCATCGGAAGAAAAATATAAAATAGCGATTCAGAGCCAAGTTTCACTCACACTGTGAAATTGTAAAAGCGTAAAATAAGAAAGAAAAGCCAACAAAGCAGCGAAGTAGTCTGCGTTGAATCGGAGGCGGCGAGTTTATCTTTAGTGTAAACTTTCATTCGGCGGCGCTAAGCGGCGGGATTTAAGGCTTAGACTGAAGCTGGAGACGCGCATTTGGGATGAAACTCCCTCCGATGCACTGCCCTGCAGTGCCTACACGCTGTGCGTACGTGAAATAAGGATCTTCATCGATTCTGTCAAAAAGAGTGGTTAGACCACCAATTCACCAAAAACTTTTTTTTCTAGTGGTTCATTTGTCAGTCGCATGAAATAATAAAAGCTACTCAATCAAGTGAAATAAATTGTGGACTCGGCTCAACACATAACCGCCCCGTGTGCTTATATGTATGTGTGGCAGGAGCACCTGTTTCTTATGTTCACCAAGGTATTGAGAGGGCTGTTACAAAGCAAAGCTGGCAACATCGTTTTTTATTCGTTTTTCTCGATCGTTAAATTAAAATTGAGCGAAACTTAAAAAAATATTCTTGACACGTTACGATACATCTATGTAGGTATATAGTGTATTCGTCATGACAGAATACTGCATTACCCACATATGAAGAACACATTTTTAAATTAACTTAATTTCTATTAAATAATCGAAAAAGATGAAAAAACCCTACGTTACCAGCACAGCTTCTATAATATCCCTATTAAAATGGGAGAGTCTATAAATTATTAAGGGCAAAACGATCTAAGGATTAATATTCAAGGCTGAGTGAAAGACGAGTTTTCTACATTTGATAAAATTTTAGTAACATACCCTTCACATTGTCATTAGCTTGAGTTCCCTGAAATTTTCATTTAAAAAGTATTTATTTTACATTTAAGATGAGAATCGGGTATCAGAGAAAGGCCGTTGCGGGGGATATTGGGAAAGTTTTAAGGACTTTCCGATGTGTCGTTCCGCAGTCGCCCTCGAAACCTCAACCTTTTTTATACGATCACAATACAACTTACTGTTAACTTAACCTTCTACGAATAAAACTGCGGAGAATCCTAAAGATTTAACAACATTCATTAGGGCTGAGACAATAGCCTGAAAAGGAATAGAAGCCTCTACCGACGTCGTTGAGAAACAATATTTGAAATTCGCAGCACGACCAAAGCGAATGACAACGAGTAAGTAATGGAAACTCGATTTATCCAAGTGGACGGCCCTAACGAGAGGACCACTCTCGCCTCGTCGGCGGCCGCAATAGCCTCCGTACACGGAAAAGGCGGGATAAAGGAAGATGTGCCGCAAAAATCATCTTTTGTTACGACGCGGCCCTACGACGGACGCCTCTATCCGCTACACCGCGCACAATATCTCTCATATTTATGCCCTTCTCGTAAAGTTCCTGCTTTGAACATAAATCAGGAGCATGAAAGACTATAACACGGAAAAAACGAGTTGCAAATTTACAAAGCACGTAGCAAAACGTTTTGACATTCCAATCGTGATATTTGGAATTGTATCAGAACGTTGGCGGTAAGTAAGGAATAAATTTGCAGGATAAAGAATCGAACTGCAGCGTGGTGTGGGGAATATTGCGGGGTGGGAGAAGGCGTGTTTAATATTGCTTCCTCCAGCGGTGCATCGCCGCCGCCGCAGACTCCGTGCACGGAATCGACTAACTTGGGAGAAACTGCTTTATTCATTACGGAAAACGCCGGCATAAGTACTGCTTAAGCTCGAAGAATGTTAAACTTGCGACTTTTGATCCCAGTGAATGGTGGGGATTTCTGAATAAGGAGTCAATGAGCTGAATAATTAACGGTTTAAAGCCTTGCGATCTAAGGTTCGTTAAAACTATGAATCTATTGTTTGATGCTATCGAATGCCATTTTCGTTTAAGAGAAAGATAGATAAACGAGCAAGAGGGTCACCTGATGGGATATGATTACCGGCACATGGCTGCATGTTTTCAAGTTTCAAGGTGTAGTATTCAGTTAAATAGCACTTATCCGAACAGGCAACTTTAAACAATAAGGATCTTTTTAAAGCCTCGACACCAACGGAAAAAAATGATATAATTTAATTTATAGACTTGCTTTTATAGAGCGAGCGAATATTTCTCTTTTTGGCCTTGTCTTTTTCTGTCAGCCTATTTGTTTTCTCGACATGTATGCTACTTCTACGCTATTTGTATTACTGAATTAAAAAAATAAAAGTAAAATTGTACAAGAGCGAATATGAATGAAAATGCTGTTATTATAATTAAATACGAGCTGGTTGGGAACAAAACAGCTCATACATATTTCGTTTCTCCTTCTAACTCCACAGAGTAATAATGTCAAATACTCAGACGAAGCAGTAATCAGCATTCCAGGTTCTTACTCACGTTCAAAACATTGCGTTATTATGGACGTTGATCATTCACAGCTCATTATATAATTTCCAAATATTGTTAACTCCGGCAGTCCATATTCAAGAATGTCCATTAGTATGATTAGCGTGTGTTGCTTTGCTTTGTCCCTATTTTGCGTGTCTGTCAAACTACACTAGTCAGCTGATAACTGATAAGCCTAATGGTCCTACAGCTTTTCAGCTACTAACTGGCCAGTGAGAGAACGTAATTCTAGTCAAACACAAACCGGCAACATTGATCACAGTTATGCGGGCCTTGCATAAAACTTCCCCGACTTGTTGAATTTTGGCACTTGTTTAGGAGCAGCAGCATCACTACCGGGCTTGTTTTACGTGCCGAGATGGACGAGCACTAGGTTTTAAACAGCACACACAAAAGTTAACTCAATTCGAAATTCGAAATAATTTAAGTGAAACTGACAGGTGTAGACGCGAATGCGAATGTCATCAAGCTCCTTGCATACCTACTAATACAGTCGTGGTCAAACACTTGGAGAAGCACTTCATTCTTTTCTCAGTTGATAATGATGACAAATTATAACGTATTGTGCTTTAATAAAAATCAATGCCAACGCGTTGACGTTTCTATGGACACGTGAGCAATAGTTTATAAATTCTTCCTCTAAGAGAGCTACACGCCTCTGACAAAAAATAGTATACCATTTTAAATCGCTGTTCATCAGCTAAACAACTGTATATAATAACAAATTAGTGTATTTAGGACTTTTTGGTTAGTTATCAATTTTGGGAAGTTAAATTTGAAAGCAATGCCACCTTAAGGACAGATTATTTATAGACTTCTTACGGGGAGTGTAACCGCGGGGCACGTAATAAAGTAAAACATTTACCCCCTTATTCATAAAAAAATAACAATCTTTTTAAGCTAACAAATGTTTTGTCCCTTCCATTTGAGGGCAAACGTCACAGTGACAAATAAAGACATACAAAATGTTAACTAACAAACGTTTACGAAGCGTTTATGAATAAGGGGGTTAGCTTTTAAAACTTTTATTAATTCTTTGGTTAGATATCTAAAAAAAGAGAAATGGAGCACGACGCTGACGACGGTCGGTGGCTTTTCTCGGGGCGAAAGGCAATGTTACTTCAAAGTCGCCGGGGTCGGGTGTCGGCCGCCGGCGCCGGCTTACGAGTTAGTGCGACTCCGCGACACTCAAAAGAAATTGCTGATTTACTTCATGTAAGATTCTTTACCTCACACACATTTTCCTTTGATACAGAATCAGCAGCTAAAAGTTAGATATTTATTTCATGAGACCCGAGGAATCTCCGTCATGAGATACCGCGCTGGCACAGGACGTAATAAAAATTAAGGAGAGCCATAATCAGGAACGACACGATTGGCGATTCAGTGTGGGGTGAACAAGAAACTAATTGCTTGTACAGAACGCGTCAAAGGGTCCGGCACAGCCTCGAATGTGGGTTGCCAACACACATAATGGCTGGTAGGTATTTAGCGGTGGATGTATAACACAAACGTCAGGTTTTTAGAACCAAATTCTTAACAATCCTGCAGGAGCTCACACAGACGCACGATAAATGCCCGGATCAGGGTCCCAGCTTGGTGGACATGCATTTACTGCACTTTAATCACGATTTCATCAAACAGATAAACTAAATTGCGCCGTTAACGGCGTATATCATCTTATCTGTGTTACACGAGGACTTTGCCAGGAGGTTCAGTTTGTAATCTTTGAGGTTTAATTTCCTCATCTGTATCGGAGTCAAGTTTAAGGATTGCGTTTGAGTTTAATGACTATTTTCGAGTGTACCGTAGCGGTTAATGGCGCGCCACAACCGGCGTCGCGCGGCGTGCCCGATTGGCTAAGTTAGCATTTGGCACGAACATTATCCATTCAGCACCAATCAGGGCGCTCGAGTGTTGCTCTCAAACACCGCTCTATCCAGCTTTCAATTATACAACTAATAAGCTTTTGTTTGTCTCCAGTTAGTGTTAGCACTCCGTCTGAGTGCAGTTATTATTTGCAATGTTTTTCTGATTCCTTTTAACTCGCTTTGAGAATTCAGCTCGTTTATATTTTCTGGTGCACCTGCGTAACGTTTCGCAACATAAATTGACGCAGGTGTTCCTTTCATGAAGAGCAAACAATAGTTCTATTCTATCCATTATGATATCAATGAGACCAAAGCACGCAAAGAACTGTAATTTTATTATAAAAACAATAAATTAAAATGGTTTCAGAAACAAATTAAAAACATTAAGCACCTACTACTAGTTAGCCCTAGCAAATCATAACAATAATTTTATAGTCACGCATACAAACGTCGGATTGCTAGATTTGCTTTCTCTATCGATATAATAAATACAACAGAATTTATGTCATTGTATTAATCTGGAAGTAGGATCGCGTGGCGAGTCACGAGGCGCATTGTTGTGAACCAATAGGGATTCACACGGCTCTCGTGCGCATTCGTCGCTACCAATATCATAAAATATCCTTTACGTATTACAGTAATTCAATCTTGATGATAAAATAGAAATACGGTCCTGTATTGTGTAATCGGTGATCACAGTGTATGTTCGCGATTATAATCCCATGAAGCTGGAATTATTTTAAACTGTTATTATTATCGTAGGTAAACGAAATACTAGTTCTAAAGCCCCTTCAGAGAAACACCCAAGGTGAGGATTATCGCGAAGCTAAACTTCGGAAGGTCGGAGGCTAGTAATGTCTTCTATCCTTCCAACACGCAGAGGTACTCACTCGGAATATAAAGTCTAGACGTAATAATTTATGGTCCACAACATCTAAGACTGTCGTTGACCTCCGGCACAGCAGAGGTAAGTCAGCAGAATAAACAATGGGGATCAGGTTATTCGAACCCGAGATCATTCGTTAACCGCTACGCCGTCGTTATACATTAGTAGTTTGTACACGAGTATTGTTAGTTAATTATCGACGCCTGTAAGTACCCCTACACATAAAAGAAAATGGGCAAATTCTGCATTACTTGTAGGGATGATTATCTTTAAATCTCATCTGATAATGCACCCTGAGCCGCTAAAACGTCTTAAAATATTACCAGTCAGCCGGTTTATAAAAAGGAGGCTTTAATATGTCCACCAACCAGTAGGTTTAAGTTTACGGTCAAAAAGAAAGGATAATGGTAACCTTACGATAGACTCGCCTGCATATCTATTGTAAATGGAACCTGCTACAGTAAAGGCTAGCCAGTGTAACAGCATGCGAATGCTACCTTTTTCGCAGTATTCACTAACAACGAGACAAACAATCAATTTGACAATCCATTCTGTGGCAGACCGCAGTCAAAGGTGATCGAGATGCACTCGGTTCGGAAAAAGACATCCCATTCGAGATTCAATTTACGTCAGTGGGGGGAACCGCACAATCCGTGCGAGCCGAGTTGACTCCGCAAACATTTCATTTCAATTTCAATTCGAGTGCAGGCCGCTCCCGCTCGTGGTCAGTGTAGCCCTTCTCGGACTGCGGCGGCTTACATTGCCATTGATACAGAGCCTGTGTAATGTAGGTAATGCGTTAGCCAGTTACAGTTGGATACGGAAATGTTACTCGTACGTCCTGATACGACTATCTTACTTTTGCAACTAGAGCTAACCATTTGGCATGGACTATTTAACGGTTTTATAGACCGGTTCATCGCTTCCAAATAAATGGGAATGAATGAAGGAATGCCTTAACATTCAAAACCAGGAAACGTCTATTTTTCTGATTACAAGAACGGATCAGTTCGCCATTAATATTCTGGTCTCGTATATAGACGAAAATCTCGTGCTCAGGGCAACTCCTGAATCGGAATCGACATAGAATAATAATTAAGAAGTCCATAATTAAGTGCTGTCAAAATTAACTGAAATTTTTAAATCTAGATATTAACATTGATTATTGTGGGAGAATTGGAGGTCACAATTTCTTTTAACTTTTACCTTCTAATAAGATCGTCAAGCGACTTATCAGATAAGTACTTTTAGTAGGATGGAAAAAAATACTTACGCATAACTTTATAACTTTGAAGTGAAATCAAAGTTCAAATTAAGTCATCAAAGTTTGTCTGCCGCACCAGGATTATGAGCGGCGGCGTTAATTTAGAGTATTACGTGCTACTTCACGGATACAAAGGTGTCTAATTTCCAACTTTGATGCGGGTGGAAAAAGTTCAAGCAATTTATAACCGCTACCTACTTGTAAATAAATCTTTATTCGTACACGTTTACACGAAATAGGCGCAATAAACGTACCTTTTGTATCTGTAGCTACATGTCTACACAGAGCGATAAAATATAAATTGGTATGGATTTTTCGACCGAGCTAAGGTTAAATAAATTGTTCTTTACACGAGGCCACAGGTGCTAGGTTTAATTTTCCGATATTTCGAGGAACAGGGGCAAAACGTTTAGCAAATAAAAGCGCGCTAAGCCGGGTAGAGAGAACGGGCGAGCGAAGGAAATTATTAGTCCGAGAGAGACGAACATAGTTGAATTAAAGGAAAAATTTAATCAACGACATCTGACAAACGGTAAACAAAATAATTCTCTGAAAGATTCCGGGAACAGTTTACGGGGGCGATGAATTTTTCATTATTTATATTTGCCTACAAATTACAAAACATAGTTCCTATTTTCTCTTTTTTCGCATAGTGAAATGGTTATTCGATATAACGAAGATTTTCATCATATATATTATGTATATGCGTGCTGTGGTCCTATGGATTGACTCTATTTCTTTATGAGGCTCAACAGATATATGTTTTAAAAAAAATGTAAAATTGGCGTATATTTCAGGGGACAACGAAACTGTTAGGCACAAACAATTTTCATTTGTTTATGATTCTGAAAGAACTATAGAAATTAGTTTAATTTTGGATGAGAAAAAGGGGAAGGGAATGCGAAACCACTATTTGTAACATAACATTGTTTAACTAAATTATTTACCGCTGAAGCTGTCCTCCTGTTTATGCTTAGCTGAAAGGTTTCCGATCAGATGCGATGGCAACAATTTACAAAGACAAACTTTTAAGCTATATCATTTCTTTACCGTATCGCACCGTAATACTCGTAGTTTTATTTTCGAACGTATTATATCATAGATCTTTAAACGCTCTTTCGCAAACACTGGCGACGGAAAATAAAAAAGAAAACTTTAAAGAAACTTCTCCCGGAAAATCGGAGAGCTCTGAATACCTGGCTCAAAGGCTAACAAAAGAGAATTTTTCACAAATGATTGCTTAAAGTGGAACTGTTATAATGGTTATTCCGTCGGACTTGTTAAATCAAAAGTCTCCTGGCTTCTTTTAAGGAGAATGGAAAATAGGGTATTTGATCCAGATTCAGAGGGTCTGGGAGGCGAAGTTGCTCGTTTTATATGCAAATTTTCCACGTCCTTATGAATATGAAAATTTTCTATTAGAGCGTGTCGCTGTCAGCACTCCCTTGATGTACTGCGAAGCTTTTCTCTTCATAGTTTTTTGCCCTTTCAGCGGTTTGCGATAGAATTCTTTTTAGATAAAAAGCTGCGCTATGTGGATTCGATCAAAGTGAAGCGATCCACATATAAATCGTGTCGGTACGCTCGGGAGGCCTTAGATGGTAATGGTTGATAGAGAATTGGTAGAAATGCGGGCTGGACCCGCGGGACGGGCCGCGTGCAAGCACGTAATCACTCCCTGAGGAGTCGGACTCGCTCGCTAAATATCTCACGTCGGCGACACACCGCGGCCAACCCGACGTCCACTACCCAACAAAGGTGCGGTTAAAATAATATAAGACTCAATTGTAAACGTAAGGGTGAACTTAGACGAGGTGCAAGGGTAGCCACTGACGACGAGTCCATTTGGAAGGATTCCGAATGGATTCATCCAACTGGATGCCCATGCCCATTTTGAACATACAGACGATCAACCCAACGGCTTAGGCTTACTTCCAAGTTGCTAGTCTGCCCGAGAGACCGTCGCGTGCGCACGCGACGTAAAGTAGGTACTTGCTTTATTAATTAACTATGTAAAATTTATAAATCGACATGTTTTTCTCATGTTAGCTTAGGGTACACAATTTTAACCACTAACGAGAAACTTAAAAAGCGGACACAATAAAGAAATGGCTAGGCTACGGAACCCTTTACAGAGCATGGCTCGAAATACTCTTGCCCGGTTATAAATAATAGTGATTCATTATAGTAAATAGAGGTAAAAAAATATGGACCAAAAATATTATAATCATATCAAATATTATATACAATTTATAATTATAACACAATATAAATTAAAATATAATTATGTATATTGTTATAGAGCATTATTTATTATAATGTATTATGTCGGCAATAAGTTGTTTAACAATAAATATTGTAATTATAAATTGAATAATTAATAGATTCAGGCGTTACTTTGCGGAGGTCCATATCAACAAACTGGAACAAATTACCTTGCTACTCCGCGAAACCAGTGCCGGGCTCGTGCAAAATACGCACGCAGCTATTTTGCACGAGCCCGGCACTGGTTTCGCGGAGTAGCAAGGTAATTTGTTCCAATTTGTTTATTATAAATTGAGATGTCTGAAATAAAATATTTATTCTGAGCTGATTTAGATGAAATTTGGTACAATGGATGGATCCTGTCTTTTACTTTTTATCGCGTAAAATGCATAGAAAACGACATCAAACGGATGAAGCCGCGATTAAAAGCTCGTACGTATATAAATATGAATAGCGAG
The DNA here is from genome assembly GCA_963691745.1 of Ditula angustiorana. Lineage (NCBI taxonomy): Eukaryota > Metazoa > Arthropoda > Insecta > Lepidoptera > Tortricidae > Ditula > Ditula angustiorana. The sequence goes on from OY829479.1 coordinate 4,629,061, forward strand.
TGATTTGTTGGTGCTACGAGTGTACGTCACGCGCACAGACTCGTTAAAGTTTCAGGAAGTGCAGGGCTCGCCGGGTTCACGCGGCTGCATAATAAAGGGGGGATACTTCTGTGCCTGTACGTAAAGGTTTGTCTGGTTATCTGGTCTGCGTTGTTTAACGGAGACCAGCATTACTAGTTATTATTATAAGTAATTACTAGCATTACTAATTTATTCAACGGAATTTACTTTGGCACGTAGCCAAATTAAGCATTTACAACGGACGGATATCGTATCAGTTTTAAAGGTACAAATTTTAGGTTAAACGCGACGTAAATAATGTTTGATTGACGTGGTTTTTAAGACTGGAGAAAATTTGATACATCATAAGAAAAGTAATTGAACATGGCATCCAGCGTTTAAAATCAATAATTAAAAAATCAATTTTCGTGCGCGACGAAAATGCGTTTAATATTAGGAATTTAAGCGTAACGTAAAAATTGAAAATGTCTTTTCTGAAATTAAGTGTAAATCTCATCCCTATAGTAATTTTTCGAAAGAAGTCTTTAAATTTCAATTCAACAGCTGGCACAGCAGTCGGGGCAGCCTCGAGCAGCCGCGGCCCCAGCGCAGTAACAGCGCTACGGGCACTCTGCCAATAAAGCCAGACGTCCACGTTATGTTACTACTTTACCACCTGCAGGCTAATGGTCTAATTTACCCTTATGACAGAAACTTTAGTAGTTTAAAGATATTACGGATTAGACTAAAACTTATTGAAATGGATAATATGACAGGTCTCCTGCCACGGAACAATGAAAATTCAGTTAAGAATGGACCAACTTCACGGAGCGGCGATTCTCTTAGGATCACCTGGTTCCCACGGACGGTGGCGGTCACTCTCCATAAGGTGACCCGCATGCTCGTTTATCTTTCTGTTCCATAGGAAAAACTCAGAGCTGATTTAAAGATTTATTATTTTGTTCACCACTTTGGTTACTTTGTTTTATGTTTTAGTTTTTGGCGACCAGTGGCCCTAACATGACTGCCCAAACTAAATTTATGTTTCCCAGTCGCTCTATCTAACTAGTGTCAAAAAAAAGGACGCATAGAGAAAAAAATTAACTTGGACGGTCATGAAGCTACTGTAAGCAATTTGATTATATTATGAAATCGAAAACATTATTCAAGAAAAGCAAAAATTAACCTTGCAATAAGAATTTAACACGCAAAACAATTTTAACTTTTCAACACACGTATGAAAGGCGAACTTTGGCAATAAAAAGTGAAAGAGGCTTCCCGGGCCATAGCTCTTACCAAGTTAGGGGCGAGTCGGAGCGTCGGGGCCAGCGCCGACTTGGCGATGCTCAATAAACAGGCTTCCACATTCAAGGAAACGGAGAAATTAATACCACAAAATACACTAATACAAACATTTACTCTATATAAGATTAGTTATTGCACTCTTAAACTATCCCTAACTATTTAAAAACTATCCCTAACTATTTTTTTTTTATTTGAACAATTAACGTATAAAATAAGTAATAAATGGTAATCTGGCGTCAGCAATTCCTGATAGAGATACCTCAGCGCTGTGTTTCAGCCAGAACCAAGATATTTTTAGTTCAGTGATCACATACATTCCTTTTTTATTTTTGACTAAAAAAAGTGTCCCCCTTCACACCTCTTGGCTAAACTTAACCAGTGCCAGTTAGTTCATTATGCTTAAAGCTTGCTGGGCTATTTGCTATTGCTATCAAGGGCGACTAAGTATAAATAGTTTCAAAGCCATGTTTAGTTGTTTACCTCTTTTTTGGCCCCAATTAAGATATTTTAGGGATTTCTCTCCTAGTTATCTAGTTATTGATACGCCAGAAAACCGCTTAAAAAGCATTTGAAGTCTTAAAAATTAAAGACTAACCCCCTTATTCATAAAAAGTTACCAATCCTTTTAAGCTAACAAATGTTTTGTCCTTTTCATTTGAGGGTAAACGTCACAATGACAGATGAAGACATAAAACATGTTAACTAACAAACGTTTACGAAGCGTTTATTAATAAGGGGGTAACAAAATAAACGGGGCTGTGCAAAATCGCTCAGGTTTAAGTTTTAACGACAGACGCAATTGAAACTAAGACAACATAGAGATTAATTTTCACTTTGGTGTATGCGGGAATGAAATGTCGGCGGCAGACGTCGCCGCGGGATAAGAGCGGGTCTGTTTGCCAAGAATTTAATCGCCGGGGTTGCGCTTTTGGGAGTATTCCCGATAGCTCCTGCATTGAGGCACTATTCAAATACATTAAGTACTTGGGAGGTAAAATTTATTTTAAGATAAAAGTGCTGAAATAAAGCGACGAATATAATTATGTCATGTCCTTGATTAAGACATATGTAAAAATAAAACGACAGATTTTTTTAGTCATTCTTTAAAATTGCTGCGTAAAACTGCACACAGAAAAAACAGGTAATACCGGTTACCTGCCCCCTATATCACAAAAATTACAAATGCCACAATTTAACATAACTGTAAAGTTTTTCATACAAAAATGCGACAAATATATAAAATTGTAGCACTTGTCAATAGTGGTTTAGGCCTCTGATTGATAAACATCTCAAAGAAATATAAATACTAACTAGAAATCAACTTAAAGACTACTAGTTCAAGAGGAGATTGAAAAAAAAAACGTTGAAAATTAAATTTTTATTTGCTGTCGTATAAACTTGCACGTAGAGAAATATGATGATTTTTTTAAATATTTAAAGCTGACTGACACCGTGTTGTCATTGTCTGTTCAACAACTAAATCTGGTTTAGTGGCTACTTAACTTTTAAGCGTTAAATAGATCTCAATTATAACAGAAAATCAGAATGTTTAACATTCACAGTTTTGATGAACACTGAACAAATAAAATGCTGTATAAATTATATTTAACTGTAGTTCTTATATTTTTTTAAAATATAAAATGCATTTTCTGATTTGTCCGGGTACACGGTGCGAGTCGCAGGAGGAACATATCGGGACCGCGGCGCAGACTCATTAATAGAGCCATCAACATATCTGCTGCTATAATCGCGACCAAAGCCGTTTATATAACAATTGTCTCGACCTTGCAGTTGTACCTTTGTCAAGAAAATATACGAAAAACATGCTAGAATGCGCGCGTACAGTTTGCTAATGCTTAGTTTTACGCACACTGTCTTATTTGACAGTAGCAATTTCATTGCTAGTTATAAAATAAACTTTTCAGTACTTAAATTAAACTTTAAAACGCCCAAACACACACACACACACACACACACACACACACACACACACACACACACACACACACACACACACACACACACACACACACACACATACAGATCTTGAGCTAGAGCCATCTATTCTATCTTAGCATTGCGCACTTGGACTGACTGACTGAAGAGTACAAGATTGGCATTTTGTTTGTTTAATTGTTTAATAGTTTTTAAGGTTGTATTTTTTTATTATTATTTCTATTGTTCTCTTTACCTACTGTGTGTGTCAGGAGTTACGACTAACCACTGTAAAAGGGGCCCATCTAAAAATCAGCGCGGGGTACTTCCACCTCGCACATGCTGAGATTGGGACCCATTGCCAAACAGCTGTATTGTTTCTTTCTCACTTTCTTTTATTGTAATTATCATTATTTGTCTTTCCAACTACATGCTGATATCTATGTTGTGGCAATAAACGTCTTTTTTTAAAATTTGTATTCTTGCAAATTGGTACCAGAATAAGAGTTATGGTAGATTTTTTATTTCATTTAATTTCATAACAACAATGTATGTATGTGCCCTAATACAGGGCGCATATATGGTACAGTCAAGGAAATTGAAACACGTACCACCGTAGAACCTAGTCGAAGAGACATACGCGTGACATTTGTATGACATAACCTGGCATTTAACGTCATTGCGATAGGGTTCTAAGGTGGAACGTGAATATATTTCCCCCACTGCACACTAGCGACCCGCCCCGTCTTCGCGCGGGTACAATTAGAGTGTAATGTACATAAAAACCATCCGCAAAAAAATATCTAACCGTCAATGAAAACCGTATCAAAATCCCTTGCGTAGTTTAGTAGGAGAAGGCGGCCGAACATACACTATAAGGATTCAGGACGAAGAGGTAGGGATAGCGACTTTACTCGTACTTATACTATGTAAGAAGATACATTTATGGCCTTGACTGTACCGCTGGCATTATCACCAAATGAGAATATGGAGATTGTTGCTATATTGATTAATGGCGAAAGAATTAAATGCTGCATTTGCTTTGTCAACTATATATTTTTTTTGTATTATTTAACACAGCACGGCACAGCATCGTGAATTTTTTTGAATTACTTTAAAATATTTATTTTTTCTATGTTACGGAGTTGTCAATTCATACTGTTATTTCTGTCGAAAATGACAATCACACGGACGGTTGCAGACACATAGAAAGCCAGAATATTTTTTATATTACGGCCTGTAAGATGAGGGGAAAACTAAATCTACGCAAGCCACGCTCCAGGCAATACCCAATATTACAGTGTCACATCGTATAAATTGTCGCGAACAAGTAAATCAATTTTACTCCCTGTATATGTCGTTTACCGTCTGACATATTAGTGAGGCGATTGTCACCTATCTTGCACTTTAAGACTACCACAAATTAAGAAGAAAGCCAGGACTTCTGACAGAAATCCATTTGGCAAACACGTGCAAGACATGTAAATCATCCAGTTATTCTGAATAGCAAAAGCAGACATTTTGAGAATACGATTGCAGTAGTGGAATTTTAATCATTGCAGAGTGCAGGTTTAAGCCAAATGAAGAATAGAAATAGTTCTATTACAGCTATGAAAATTATAGCAGAAATAAACATTTTGATATCAATCGAGGCTAAGCATCGGAGTAGCTTTATTGGTTATGCAGTATCCGGAGCTATTTTGCTGTAATTTCATTCTGCTGGTCGTCAGGTTTACGGCGGTTCGTAAACAGTGCGCGCTAGGTGAATGAGAATAAAAACAGTTACGAGTCTCGCACCGTCGCTGTGACAGAAACAATGTAAAATCCAATTTCCCGAATTCCCCGGGCGATCAGTCGCGGCGACATAACGTGCCTTTATGGGCTCCCAGAGGCTTCCCGGGACCCTCCGATGCGGTTTAACTTTACACAATCAATCAGTGTTTTGAACTCGAGACGGACACTAACACTAACCACAAACCCTCGAGAACTATGTCATTCACGCTAGAACACTAACAGTGGCTAGAATTGAATACGGTGCGCTGTAGAAAGGTCGTTTGTTATTGCCCGACGTTAACGCAGCTGAATCGCTAACAATCGACAATGACGCAATTCAAAAAACATTTCTCAATACAGATGTACAATAAACAAACCATTATGCAGATAAAACAAAAAGTCGGCGAATAGGGATGGGCTTTGTAAATTCGAATGTTTAGATAAGACAATATTAACCTCCAATTATTGAATTATGTTTTGTAATGAGTCAGTCGAGAGTTGAGACAATGAGTGGTGGACAAAGGGAAGGTTGCGCGGGCAAAAAGGGCCACGCGAGCATGTGATGCGGACGCGCGAGTATCTGCCGACCACCGGCCAGCGCAGAAACGGAGCACTTGTACCAACAACACGCAACATGATTAATGCTTCACGGAACCACTAAACGTATGATTTAACAATGCGATCACCGACACAAAAACCACGCGTTTATTTAATCCACACCGAGCATGAGAGCGACTCTGTGAGGGCTTTATGTGAAAAACATAATGTTAACGAGGAGATAAGTAAAACGCAAATTAGAAATGCAGACTTATTCGATAAAGATAAATGAGAATGGAAAGACGCGACGGGAGGTAATGTTTTATGTAAGGTTCCGTATTTCATTAGGTTTGTTGTCAAAGGCGCCGACGACGTGGGATCAGATCAGAGTGCGTTGAGAGCTCGAGACAAATTGGATAAATCCGGAGATACTAGTGAGGTATTAAAAGCAGAGTATACTTAAAACTGTAAGCGCGCCTGGTAACATGAATGTGGAGCGTGTAAAAAGGGCGTTTTTATTTGCGGCGTGTGCAGCCAAATGTATTGTTAAGTATGTGAAAATTTATCTGCTCGGATCGTCTGAGTGATGTACGATGAAATGCCAGCAAAAAACGGGAGAGGCATCCGTCGCCGTCGGGCGCGGCATCCAGCCCGATGACGTATCGAGCCACTCGCCGCCCCGGCATCCGTCACAGCAGCCGCTCGCCCCTCAACTGTCCACTCGCATAAATATCGCCGCGATACTTTGTAATATTTGACAAGCTACATCCAAGTTCGGACCCGATTAAAAACGTCATGACGAGCTGTTATCAAAAAACTGTATAATCACGCAACATCGCATTCATAAATGTTTGATTGACAGGCGTAGCCATGCAAAAAGTCTGATTCCCAATTTTTGACAAACTATCATGTAGACGGGTGTTATAAAGTCTTCATAAACATGAACCTTGAAAGCGTCTACACACAAGTGAAATAGAACATGATTGATTGGGCTACATGAGCGTATCTCAACAGTAACTCAGATATTCCCTTTGTTGTCGCGAAGCCGTAAATTTAGAGGCGCGTCGCATTTCACGCCCCAGCGTTGCTCTAGCCGTGGATCAATGCCGGAAACTATGATAATGCTAAACGACTGCAATTGCATGGAAATGCAAAACAAGTCAAACTGCACATCAGATGCAGCAGAAATATCCGAATTTGCTAGTGTTTGTGAAGGTTCAATAAATTTGGTTCTGCGTCTAAATAATTTACAATAACCATAGAATGAACGTCCACGGTATACCAGACGAGTCATTAAATTTGAGTTTTTGGTCGTTCGCTAACGGACGGTAAGTGCGTAGTAAGACAAGATGTACGTATGACATATGACAGTGAGACAATGCAGGCAAAATCATGTCCATTTTCTCGATATTTTGTGTGTATTGAAGTATATAAATTGTTGATGCTTGAAATGATTTTTTTTTTGGAGTGAAAACTTCTTTAGGCGCGCTGTGATTTTTTTATATCTTACTAACTTACCAATATATGTGTAGTGTATTATACTCGTAAATGTGAAAGTAATGATGATTGGATATTTGGATGTTTGTTCCTCAATTATGCATTAACATCTGGACAGATTTGGATGCATTTTTTTGGATAAATAGATCAAATCTTGGATTAAAAAGGACAGGATACTTCTTATTTCGTAAAATGCATAATTAATCGCACACGGAGAAGCCGCGGATAATAGCTCGTAACTAATAAATTCATCACAGTTGGGATATAGCTAATATTTGTTTTTATTAATACATAGTTAGACAATAATAATATATTTTTTGTGTTACGATGTATCTGTAAATTTTTATAGGCGTTTTAGTCTGTTTTTTTTAATCTAATCGATAAAGTTAACTGATTTATTGTTTGAATTTATTAACTAGGGAATTTGTAAAAGTATTGAGGTAGATTTATTATAAATTAAAAATTAAGCATATTGTCAAAGTACTGAAAGTGCTAATCACAGAATTCGTGTCAGCCTCGCTAATGGAATCATGGCGGTGTATCGCGATCGCGAAAACATTAGCATAAATTACTTTAATTTTAAACCAACCGAAAATTAGCGGGTGCCACCCAAAATAACAGCTGTTTTAGAGAAAACCAAGAGCTGGCGATATCTTTATTACGATCTAGTTCATATAATAGCGGTGGGGCGAAATTAATTCATCGCACGGAGGCGGCATCGGGGGCTATCTGCCGCGATAACTTCGGGGGCCCGGGGCTGAACATGAAAACTATCGTAACGAGATCGGGATTTCTCGGAACGTTACGTTGGATTGCTGCGTCCGACAAAATACCTACCGACGTGTGCGTTGAAAACGCTTATCACGATTTTCGCGGGATCTTTGCACGAGAAAAGAGCCTTTCGCAGCTAAAGGCTACATCACACACATCAGGGACCTACATATTACATGTTCAAGCCGTGCAGCGTCGTTAGATAGTCAGGATTAGCTTCGTACTCATCGCAGTAAATGGAATGTCACATTTCACGTTGACAAGGGTTTCAGTATTAAATTGGTAATGTGTAGTTAATGTCAAAGGTAAACGTAAAAAGGGAAGCCAGTGAGTGAACCTTTGTAACAACGTTACAAAGAAACAGCGAAGTAGACATGACCCAGAAATTGAATGAGCTTATCACAAAGACAAAACAATCCAGTAACGTTTTTGGAGCTTCGCTAGTAACACCGACCGTTTGCATGCTTGCTAAATAACTAAACTACGAAGGCGAGAGATCAAAGAGCTAAATTAAATTGAGTCATCAGCAAGTTTATTTAAATGTAAATGAAGTAGAGGGTTTTGGTTAAAGAAGCAATACTTAAGGAGGGCGGATGACGGCGCAGAGTTACGAGTTTTAAATGTCGATTATACTTCATTGCTGCATCCTAGGAGATTTAATAAACCATGTAGTCCGTTTTCCGTGGTACTGCATCTTCACACGATTTTTAGAAAACCTTTTAACAAATCTAAAAAGAAAAAAGGCTGAGTGCATATCAATTCCTTTACCCCTTTCCCAAGTGTCGCATAATAGAAAGTGCGGCTGTCATTCGTCTTTTCGTGTGGTGCATCTTGCACATAATTCGCGTGATAAATATTGTGTTTTTTTGTGAAAAGCTCAATATGTTTTCAATTTTTTAGCAAGCATTGCGTAAACAAAGTCGTGAAATGACAAATAAAGAAACAAGCCGAAAAATCGAGCGATCAGAAAAGGAATTAAAAACAAGAAACCGGCAAAATGATACGTACGTAACTGGATTATTCTTACAATGTTACAGGTTGACAATAGAATATAAAACGGGGCACTCTTCTACAAAAGTATATTTTTTTATTGCGTATACGCACTATCTCTTCAATTAAGACGCAAGTTGTCAACACAACATAACCTACATTTTCATGCCGTGATGGTACCAGATACCATCCGAAAATGTGCAACTTTGGGCCTGTAACCCTCTAATTAAAGTCCTGGGACTTTATTTTTTCTTATTTCCTAAGTGGTAACACACGATGTTATCCGGAAATAAAATTTTAACTTTCTTCAAGTGGTGGCACGAGATGTCATCTTGAAAGTTAGCTATGGCTTACTCAGCCTTTTTTGCCCAAACAGAAATCGAAGACGACTCTGTTTTTTTGACGACTATTCCTACGACGTCCTATGACGTATGATGAATTGTGAGCCTCTATAGGCCATGTAATTCGAAACTTCCGCCGGCGACCACTGCACAGGGGTATCCCCGACTAACTCGCCTGGTCATTCCCGAAGATAATGGTGATCACGATCACGAAGAAGGCGACGTCGAATCACTGCGTCAACCGGATCCTAAAGTCCCACTTATAAGAAAAAATTTCTCTCTGAAGTATTAACAATACTCAACTTAAATTTTTTTTTTCTCTGGTTTAACAACAACCAACCAGCCGCAATCAATAGCGACCATTACTCCAATGACTTATGAAATTAACAATACTCGTCAAGGCAAACATTGCAGACAAAGGCACTGCTACCCAAAATATTGTTCGTTGAGAATTTTTAAAGCATCAAAGGCCCTAAAGGTAAATGCTATCAGCAACATAAATAAGAAGTTGGAAAAGGCAGAACCAGCTAGGTGTTGGTATATTAAACTGGTCAACCTGATATGGTAACTGATAATCAGAAAGATTTTAATAAATTTGGAATTACTAAAAACATTCCAAAAACAAATTAGACTTTATACGACCTACACTAAAAGAAGACCTACACTATAAGAAGACCATGACCTGCAGAAGATTTAATTTCAATGCTGGACAAAAGCTTCATTAACATTATCCAAGCTGTAATGCGGGATAAATTTATTTTTTGAAATAATTTAGGCGATAACATCAAAACTACCAAGTCAATTTCGAAGACAGTCTTCAAATTATGAAACCAGCTCCAAGACTCAGCCTGGAACAGCGCGAGCGCGTCCTGCGTCCTCATGCTGCTACCCGCCCTACCCCGCCACCGCGGCAGCCGCCCGCACGCCGGCACCCAACAGCGCAGGCGAACCGCCCTCAGGACCTTCGAGGCTGCCGCTAGAGGTACATACCAGTTGTATACAGTACTACAGGTACATGCTAATTGTATACAGTTTTATCTATATAATTGGTTACATATAACCGTAAATTCTGGAGATAGTTTGAAGGAGGTGAATTACATTTTGCACAAAAATGTAGATGTCTATTAAAAAACTGAAGTGTTTAAGTTGGATCAAGTCATGTAAGGACTGTAGAGGTCAATTTATTTATATTTTTCTAACAGGAAATTTCCGATTTATTCTTAATTTAAAAGCACTCAACAAATTTATTTTGCATACTTATCTTGAAATGGAAGACTGACACTGCTGCTAATTTACTATCCAAAGTTTTTTATACATGACAACACTCAATATTAAGGATGCTTATTTTTCTAAAGCCAATGCATAAATCTTGCAGAAATATCTGTTTCAGATTGGATAATAATTCAATGGAATTCACTTGCATAATAATTATGGTTTGTCTGTGCTCCACACCATTAAAAATTTACAAAATTGGTAAAACCTGCACTTGCTTTCTTACGTGCCAAAGGGCACAAACTATGGGGCTGTTAAGATGGCACAATGAAATTAACTAGTGACACTAGAAAACATGGAATTTTAAAATCAATTAGGAAAAAAGTATTTTCATACCTAATAGCACTTATATGTTTTTAGGTTTTATCCTAATTCACAAAACATGGCCTTAGAATTACCAACAAAGGAGAGAAACAAGATTTATGAAAGTATATATATATATATATATATAGGTCTAGACATATCCATAGGTATAAAAATCCTTAGGAACAATATGTAAATTTAGATAGTTTATAGGAACACTCACTGCTGTTTGTCCAGCTACATTATATAACCATATAATGTAGCTGGAAAAAGTTATGTGAATGGCTAACCAGCCATACATAACTATTTATACAATATATTCATAACTTTTTGAAAGCAACAAGAACATTGCATTATTAAAAAATCAAAAATGTGACTCGGAGATAAAAGTCAGCCCAGTGATTGCAGATAATTTAATATAGTGGAAAAGAAAAGTTACTCAACAACCCTGTTCGGAAGGATCATTTCTAATTAGAAATCTACTACTCTGACCAGTCTCTTTCGAGACGGGGAAGTTTCTATATCACAATAAATTGTTAGTAAAAATTGAAAATAATAATACTAATAATTTTAAGAAGATAATAATATTAATAATAATAATAAAAAAAAATAAAAAAAAATAACCTTAACCTATTTGGAGTTGTTAGTACCTTCTATAGCATTAAAGTATTTCCGTCAAAATGTGAACAGCTCAGAAATTTTATTAAGGATTGACGACACCATACTGGTATTAGTTATTCATATAAATAGGATGGGCGGGAGACAATTCCTAAATTAATACCATAAATATAGAACAGAATAAATTAGAATCTGGGGGGCACGGTAGTGCCCCCGCCAAGTCGAGCAATTATTTATTTCGACCATCAATAGAAAATAATAATAATATATTTAAAAAAAAAAATATATATATATATATATTATATAGTAATCTGCGAAGTCATTCATACGATCACAGAAAAAACTAGGAAGCAGCAAGGTTGGCAGTAAGCTCCAGAAGTATTTTTCTTTTAAAAATTGATACATTTAATCCTCAATTTTTTTTGACAGGAACAACAGTTTCTTTCTCTTATGTTTTTTTTTTTTTTCTATCCCCTATCTTTGTGTATTAAGAAATCATTATGATGAAACAACTGGAGTATAAATAGTTCTTTATTGGCCAGGCCAGCCATGGCTTCTTCATGTCCTTTAAAGTATTTCAAAGGTATTATTATTATTTTTACTTTTAACACCAAATGAAAATAATAGTTCCCCCACACTTTTAGAACATCACATCCATTCTTTCCCAGTATGACACCTTTTAAAGCAACTAGGCCAGAAATGTAAAATTTCTAATACTGAAGTTTGTTAAAAATGGGGCCAAATGTGTCACATTGAAATCATTTATATTAGATCAGCATCATCGCTCAAATTAGGTACCTGTTAAAGAAATCCGTACCCATAATAGTGTTAACAGATTTGTTTTTTTTCTAATTAGGCCTAATGTACCAAGATATCAAAGTGGTTGGGTTTTTGGCATTGTATTATCTGACCTTTCTAATCATTCAGCGAATGAGTCATTGTCTTTAGAACTAATGACCAAAAAATTTTTGTTAATTGTTTTTTTTTTTTTTTTTCTGAGCTTATCAACTGAAGGTACAAAGCCTTTGAATACAGACACTGTGGTTTGTTAAAATCAAAAGTTTTGTAACGAACAAGATAAACATTAATCTCACAATAGACGATGTAATCAAAACATCAACTGCTAATAGAGCTAATCCAAAGAAGACTCCTTTACTTTCTAGGAAATCCTAGCATTCGCCCAGTAAAACTCTCTCTGCCTACTTAGACTGAACACGTCTTTTTTAACAGTCGCTGACCGATTCATTGTCAACCCCTTGTCGAGGTTTTTTGTTCCTCTAACAGCATGCGGCAATGTTGGCGGCTCGCTGCACTAGCATTGCGACAACATATCTAGCGATGGTATTGGATTTTAATAACTATCGATGGTACCGATGCTATCGATGGGCCTATCGGTATTGTGATACTTTTTTATTTATTTGCAATATATTTTTTTGTTTCGAGTTCAACTATAAATAGTCAAACTGTCGATGGTTCAGCAACGCTGCGCTGCGCTGCACCGGAGTCTCCATAGACGCCATCAAACACACAGCTGGCTGGACCAGGTCTTCTGTCTGCTTCACTATATTATATGATTTACCGTTAGTAGACACTACGCGAGGGTGAGTTTTTTTTGCTGAGGTTTAATTAATGGTGTAACGTAGCTATGTTCAGTAAGGGTTACTTTACTTCTTACAACCTGACTGAGTTAAGTACACATGTCTTTCTTTAAAACTGCCTTTAATTCTGCATTGGAGCGCTAAACATCTACATGGTTTATTAAATCTCCTAGGATGCAGCAATGAAGTATAATTTATGGTTAATTGAACTTACCTAAAGTGAACTTCAACCAAAATTATACGAGTTGCTGCATCCGTAGAGATTTAAGGTCCCTACCCTCCCTTAGGTTTGCTAAGTTGCCCCAAAAATAGCAGAATTAAGAAGATATTACTCTAAAATGAATGACAGCCGCACTTTCTATTATGCGACACTTGGGAAAGGGGTAAAGGAATTGATATGCACTCAGCCTTTTTTCTTTTTAGATTTGTTAAAAGGTTTTCTAAAAATCGTGTGAAGATGCAGTACCACGGAAAACGGACTACATGGTTTATTAAATCTCTACGGATGCAGCAACTCGTATAATTTTGGTTGAAGTTCACTTTAGGTAAGTTCAATTAACCATAAATTAAAGAGGTTAAGGCAGGGTCCGCGAGCGACAGTATTGTTTGCTTCCGGGGCACGCAGTTGTTTACGCTCGCGTATTCCCGTTTGCAGAGTCGAAAACGCAAACAACATCCCAACTACTATTGCGGAGATGAGATGTTTCCGTGCAAATATCAAATATTCATAAGTTTGCCATTAGGAATGAACATCACACATATCAACTTCAGCAAGAAACTGTATTTTATATATTCAATCGAAATTTCTGAAAGGTATGAAGGCGAAAATGTGGCAACCGGTTTATTTCTTGTCTCTACACGAAGATAAAGTTCCGAATTACGGTGTAGCCATGAACAGAATACAAATAAGTGATCAGTGCAGTAATTAATAAACGCTAATTTGGAACGTCATTTCTGACTTCATTTAATTAAGTATTTTAAGACGGCGCAGTTTAAAATGGTGTTTGCTGAAAATATACTATCCTTGAAAGATAACGAAGCGAAGTAACTTTCCAAGATGCGGTGAAGTAAAGCCGCCAAATATCCGCGATTTGGTTGCGGCGGCGCCCACACTTTGACAGGACAATTGTAGATTTATGCTCACTGGATCCACAAACTTTAATTTATGACCGCTCCACCCGCGTACCCGGTTAGGTGTCCAAAATCCGAAGAAATCAAACAGACCTTCGGTTTACGTATAATCTTTGTAACATAATAGGTGTGCAGTTAAAAGTATTAGTTTTATTTTTACAGTGACTGTTTTAGTTACTCTCCTTACGATCCCTTCGATTTCAAAATCAGCATACAGAACGGCAGAACCAAACACAGCACGCACGGCAGAACCATAACCCGAACGAATTCTTTTAAAGCGACCATTGCGGTGACGAGGATCGCAGAAAATGCCATCAACTGCCTTGTTTGCAAGCTATAAAGACAATTATGGCATCAAAAGATACAAAGTAAGAGTGAACAAAAAGCAAAGGAGGAAAAGTGCGCAATTAAGAGGCGCTCCGTGATCAATTTGCGTTTCAACGTTTACTTGACGTACCCCGAGCGGCGGCCGCTCGCGCGGCTGTGTTCGTAAGCTCTCGATTATTTATGTGGACCGACTCCGCCGACCCTCCGCGTGTCACTCCGTAAAGAGGAGTAATCGCTTGCGGCTGCTAGCTGAGTGAATTTTTCCATTCGGAAAATGGCCGAAGGAATTAGGTAACGCAGCGTTTCATATTTCAAGTGGAGCCGACCGTCCGGCCGCTGTTCGCTTTGTATCTGCGGAGAGCTACGGTTCCCGGGTTGTTTTTTATAACGCTCGTAAAAACGGCATACGAAAATACTGCCGGGAGTGAGCAAATCGGGAAGGGCCGCAATTACGTCCAACGGAACGATGGAAATATGTAATACTGGGCGTAAAACAATAAATAATATCGTAAACCTAAAAACCTCATGCCGCGCTGGCCGCTTACCTGAAACAAAGCAGTTGTTTAAATTAGTTTCGTGAATAAACAATGGCTTAAATTTCTATTGCATAATCATGCCCATCTATTCAAATACCCAGGCTAGTAATTAGCATGACAGGACAGCTACAAGACAAGGCGACAATATTATAATGAACTTTCCCTTTAGCGTGCCTGCGTTGCTAAGGAATTAGTCGCTACAAATTAATGCAAACTAAGTTATCGGCGGTAGGTATGTTTAAAAAAGAACTGGTTAGGTAAAAAGGGGGTCTGAAAAGGCTAGAAACTTGATCGTGCGCTATTACAATAGATATAGAGAGTTGATAATGGATTCCATTTTAACTTTATTGGCAGATTAATGTTGGGCCAAATAGAAAGGCACGGACGAACGTGCGGTCAGTCGGTGCATTAACGAAATCCGCACTACCACGTTCGGATGAAGTACATAACTATATTACAAACTGGCCTAAAGCGGCTTTAGTGCTAGGTACGAATGTAACGTTGATGCAAACAAAATCCATTCGTGTCTAAATCTAAATATAAATATGCATTTAAATACGCCCTTGTAAACCAGACGGAAATCGCTATTAATTGAACCATCCAATAAAGTCTGACCAGGCCCCATATTTGACCAAGCTGACATATGATATGTGACAACGACAGTTTGGCCTACATGGCTAACTCGAAGAGTTTTTGTACTCTCAATTGTCGTTGTCAAAACGGGGCCAGAGTTTTTAAAACCCGCAATGAAACCTTGTCACAAAAAATATCACCATGACTTCTTTGGCAGGTTTTGGGATGCAATTATGACAGTTACTGTAAATATAGCCTATATCGCCCAAATTACAATTACGAACCGATTGACACCTCATTCATCAAAATCGGCTCAGTCGTTTAGGCACTACAAAGGAACATACGTAAATACAAACATACATACATAGACTGGTAAAAACATAACCCTTCCTTTTGGCTTTGCCGTAGTCGGGTAAAAAGGTTATGCGGAGGCTTTTAAAACAAAGTGCGTTAGAAAATGTCAAACAGCAAAAAATTAATTTTGTGTACCCAGTGCTCTCTATACAAACAGCTGCCCTCTAAACCTTAATAAATTAATCTAAATTCAATGTCTGCAAGTCGCGAAAACATAAGAAAATACCACACAAACCTAATTCTAGGGCATAACTACAACATACTAAAAAACCACGACTATACGAAAAGGTTTTGATAGGGGAAACGTTTGTATAGAGAGCGCTTTTCGAAGCTTGGTACACAATATCCTCTTATTTCAAAATTATAAAATAATACATGTTTTCTCGCTTCGAACAAGACTAACGCCTGTCATTCAGCACTAGCCAACCGAGTACTTAAAAACTTTTACAACAGCATCATAAAAACCATACCTAGTAAAAAAGCCGTCAAAATGTTCCCCAGTTAACCGTAATAAAGTGCAAGCTATCTTGTATCGAAAATATTAAAAGCTGTGAGGTTCGGGCGTATCGGCTAAAGAGCTTCCCGCAGGACAAACGAGCTAGATAAGGCAGTGAACTCCGCCCAAAGTGCTAAGCGGCATCG
Source organism: Ditula angustiorana (assembly GCA_963691745.1). Taxonomy (NCBI): domain Eukaryota; kingdom Metazoa; phylum Arthropoda; class Insecta; order Lepidoptera; family Tortricidae; genus Ditula; species Ditula angustiorana. The sequence goes on from OY829479.1 coordinate 4,645,564, forward strand.
GCGAGCCCGAGCTAAAACATTACCGCGTGCGGGGAAATCGGTTTGCACGGCTGCGGACACGGACACCGAGATAACGTTCTTGTACCTACGATTAGTACCTAAGTACCTAAGTACCTAAGTATCTTGTACCTAAGTATCTCAACCACCCAAATAATATCAGGCAGTTTAAGTTGGTTAATGTCATCGTTGAGCTTCTTGCTGGCGCTCCGTGAAGGTTTTTAGCCGAATCGATATAAAATAGATTGGAAATACAGACATCTGTTTGTCGATACTTTAGTATTAATTCAGGAATACATCTCCGTAAAATTACTTTGACCTCCCTGACCTTTGATATCCTACACGTCTTTAAGTCCATTACGAAATCACAATCACCAAAACATGTAAGGTGCCTAACATTTTGAACCTACATAGTGCGTAACTGGCCGATCACAATAAAAACGGAATTTTAAATTCAAGATGAATCGTTTGGCTTTTGTTTTCATTTCACCCCGCTATAAAATTTTGCTTATCACTTTTCTGCTTCGGAGCAGACCGCTGATGAAAACTGAGCACTTTTGGAAGCTCCAGTTCCTGGATTACCCTGACCTGCCTTCATAACAACAGTGAAAAAAACTGTAGGTATTATTTTTACACTCACCGAACTGAACATAATGGCAGCGGATTTAGGTAAATGTTTGTACATTAAAAACGATACGACAAAAAATGTTAACAATGATTTTATCGCGTTAAAGTCTCGTTTGACGTTATAAGTATTTGTGAAAATCGTAAAAGCTTCAAACAATTTACAAATGATGTCTCAATAAAGATAGGCTGTTGCAACTGGACCACAACTATACCTGGTATTTGGGCAAGGGCAATCAACACGGTGATTCTTTTTTTATAAAGCCAAAGCTATTTTCGTTAGTCACCATTTCTCCATTTTATTTACACCTCGCGATTCCGAACCTGATTAGTGTTTGCATATTTACCGCCGGAATGTGTGCAAACAAAAACACTCCGGCGGAACCTGAACGCCGGGGAATAATTTCAGTTCTCAACACGCGGCGTAAAACAAACCGGAAAACATCGGTAACCCCGCCCCCATCATTTCCAGCCAAATGAGATACAAGGTGAAAATTAAATGTGAAGTTGTTTACTTGAACGCCCCTTGATTCCGCACGCGGAGAAATTCGAAATTACAATATTAAATTTGTCCAATGTAACCTTTATTGGCCAGCAACTTTGTTCCATTTTTGAATTTCAAATTATGATTTTATGTTCATGGCCGGTATCTGCAATGCTCATTTATGGAGGCCGGTACGATCAGGGTTTCTATTCCTAGGCCGGCTGGGTCATATTTACGACGTATGAACATAAAATCTCGTACCTAAGCGGGCTCTAGAGTCACTTAGGTATAAGGATTTTATTCGGTCATAGAAACTGAACGGCCCTACAACGTGACGTCTGAGTTTAGTAAGTTCGAGGCAGGGGATACCACGTTGTATAATTTTGTACAATATATGGAGACTGTCAGTAATCGTCACTATCAGCGTGAAGTGAATCAGTTTTGTTACGAGGTATCCTTTAAAAACTAAACTAGTCATATATGTGTTACTCTTACACAAACTAAAGTCGTAGTTTTCATAATGTAGCTTTTAAGTTGTAACCAAGAGTAACATATTTTTTCCTTACAATATTTGTTTTGGTAAATGAATGGCGCAAACATATTGTTTGGTTATACAAAATCCACAGTGTATGAGTGTGACTCAGCCTTGGTCGGTTTTAGTAACTGGGTACCACTGGTGGGTCTGAATCACGTAGCGATGTCTCCGTGTACTTTGTATTTGAGAGAAAAAACAGTTAAGTAATGTATTCTTACTTCTTCGTAGCGGTTTGCCAGTTGCTAGTGGTAAAGGTTAAAGGTTACTCTTAACGAAACGGGAATTTATTTACTAATAAGGTTGTTGTCTCGCCCCATTTAACTAAAAACACTATTTAACAAAAAAATCAGTTTCAAAGCAGCGTCCCAGAACTGAACGACAATTAGGCGCCTAAAAATTTTTTTCGAAATAAATGTTCGATCTAAGATTTTGTTCCCAATCGTGTTTTCAAACTTTGCAATTTTGAGATTGTATGAAGCAGAGATGGCGAACCTGTGGCACGCAAGCTGCAGGTGGCACGTGACAGAAAATTGCGATGCTACTTTCTTTTCAGATGAGTTATCAAAAAATCGGTGAGTCATCTCATGTCAAAGTTGACAAGCAGGCCATAAAAGGGTTGGCCATCCCTGTCCTAGTTAAATGAATTCAAATATCAAATCAGTCGACCTAAATACAGAGATCCCGATCGGCAAACATTACCAAAAATAATTATTGGTGAGCCTCTTATTGCTTAAAAATTGCCCGCGTGCACCTTTACAATCTACAGTTAAGGTGCAAAAGTGTTCGAGGAATATTCGAGTGAATAGCATAAGCTGTCTAATAAATTTGCTTGTCATAAACAACGCTTTGTGAGCCAGCTTTCGTAATTTTGAAGCGCCTGAGGCGTCGTTTAACGAAATCTCCGTAATTGAGTTAAATTAAGGAAGTAAAGTAAATAAATACAAACAATCGTCATTTCCCTAGTAATATTTTAGATGGAAGTGTCCATTTGTTGTTCCTCGTTTGTAACTTTCATACGTTTCATTAGGAGAAAAGTATCTTTGTTATAAATTTCGCAACCTTTTTGTTTATTTGATTGTTGTTAATGTGACGAAACCTGGACCAATTAACGTATACCTCGCATTGTCCCAAAGAAAATATCGAAGCCTAATTGTATAACAAGATTCCTTATCAACCCGTCGCTTACACGTATAATCACGTATTCTTGTGTCAGTGGCGCTTTTTACAACACTATACCGTACACTGTAGGTGCGGTGTGTAGTGTGCGTGGGTGCGTTCATGTGTTTACATCTGTATGTGTCGGTGAAAACCTACAACTTCACGTCAATAGAATTAAGTTACAGTTTGGCGTTTTGGTAAGACAGTTCACATCGGGACATCTGTGTGTGAGTGGGGGTACTTCTTTTTCTAAGATCCTTTTGGCTCGCGATACTAAAGCATCACTAGTTTTCGTTTGCGCCAATCTCATTTTTCGATATTCCTTCAGAAAGTTACACATTATTTTGGAGATATAAATAATCCAAACTGATATTTGGTAGGGATATTGATATCTGTATATATTATCTAAGTACCAAATATCATCTCAATCAGTTCACAAAGTTATGCTTACTATGACGGATAAAAACAAACCGATAAAACGCCTAACACTTCCGTCTTATGTTAGTACGGAAAACGATATTTCTAAACATTTAATACATAACATGCAAACGACATGTGTAAATATAATGTAAATAAATATGTTAAAGCTCGAGATCAATATCATGTTAGAATTCCTAAATTTTACTCATGCGAATATATGGACATATTGAAAGCATGTTGTAACGACACTTAATTTTTAATTAATCACGATGCCACGATAAACCGTGACTTGTCTAGCATAATACTGTCCATCATTCACAGCAAGGCTCTAACATTTTTGCGAGACGTCACTCAAGACACGTATATGCGGCAGTAACTTAATCAGGCTGATCGTGACTCGTCGCGTGGAGTGGGAGAGCCCGCGACAGTGACATTGTCATTACTAACCTCCCCACGCCACGCCACGCCACCCTCAGCCGTCCTACATTATCACGCATTAGCCCAACATCAAAAGACACGATCAGCAAGGGTAATGCCCCGGTATCTGTATGACGGATGGGACTCGCCTCCTGTAATAGCTCGCCTTAGGACATTCATAAAATACTTTGTACTCGAGGATGAATGATCCGTTTTCAAATTTGTAACCCGGGTCTGTGTGGGAACCGGACCTTTTATTAAAGTGCTTTTTCTTTTTGAACGGCTGCTGGCGGCCGTTGTGTTTTTATTTGATGGAATTTAAATCTTTAAACAAATATTATTTTTATGCAGTCCTTTATTAGACTATGACTGTGTCGTTTGTGGCAATTAAAAATTAAGCTAAATTATGTCGTGCGAATCATGCATTAGAACTTCCGTATTAAATGTTCTTTTATCCCTTGAGCTTGTCTCCCAATACCACTAGAAATGGAAGGAGGATGAAATAGGAAGAAACTCCCGTAGGTATACTCCTGAATGACTAGCTTGTTAAAGAAGAAGAGACACACTGAATGATATTACGAATATCAGCGTGTCGTGTTAGTCATCGTGGTTTTTTAAATCTAATTAAACTATAACAGGAACAAATCAATGTCCTTTATTACGAGTATTTTAGCTATAAAGAATCCACTAGCAAGTTTGTTTAATAGAGCCATCTGCCGGTGTAAGTTGACCGTCAACCGCAACAAAGAAGGGTCTCATCCCGTCGTCGGCGCGGTCAAGGACGGAAGGCGCTCGTTGCGGGATATCCTCTGATGAACATTAACAATTACCGTTTAATTTTCAATGAGCATTAACAGCCGTTGAATCCCCGAGCGAGCATTAAACGATATCACAGGCTCGCTAAATTATGTATCGAGCCAAGGATAAACCGTTTCTGGGACTTTGTCACGGTTATTTTGGGAAACCGTCATTTTAAATTTGGTAATCGGCTTCATGGACACTCGTCGACTATTTGTGTGTCGAATATCGCTCAAGTTTGATACAATTTGTATTGGAAAGTCATGTTGTCTTGACAAATGGGTGGTATTTTGATTAATTTGCTAATGTGTCGTAACAGTACCAATTGTTTAATCAACATATATTTCCCGCACGGAATATGTAGCACGTAATACTGTTAGACATAATTAACACCACGAAATCGACATGGTATTTATTGAAATAATACAATTTAAACGGTCTATATCGCGTTTATTGCCTCGAATTTAATTCCAATATTACGTTTGAAGCCCTTTACAGGTCTAATATTACAGTTCTAACATGCAATGTAAAGGACAAAAAATAATGTCAGGATTTAGATTCTTGCAACGAATACGCAATTTTATTCTTAACGGCAAAATAATTAAATTGTTTTATTTCAATGACGATTAATATTTTGTAACTAACTCTTTTTATTAAAACAAAGTAGGGTAGGGTAGAGTAGGGTCGCATAGTATTATGCGACTATTTACTAATAATTTCTATTTGGCTTGACTTGCATGTCAAATGTATGATAATTGAAATCAAGCACCACTTACATGACACTAGAACAATGGTATAGTTAAGTTTATTTGTTCAGTCAAAGTATGTAAAGTTACGAAGTTACATTATAAATTGCAAAAATGTCAAGTTACATGAATACATCAAATGTAACTTTTTACATTAATATGTTCGCAACTCCACAACGTCATACAATTAATCTTGAACATCGCCATCATGTTGCGTGAACGCACGCAGAACTCGCTGTATTTTATACACTTCCTAGGTTTCATGGTAAAGTTATATAAATGACACAGTCTGAGTGCAGCCATAAGATTAAGAATGTTTAGTGGCATATTAAACTGGCCTGTCATGTGTACAGTCTAGACGTAGGTGATGTGGTGAGTAATCACGCCACACTCAGCGAGCGCGGAATGTCGCCCGACTTCGAATTAACATTTTTATGAGGAAATAAAGGCCAGAATAGTAGGAGAAGAGCCGTTTGCCCGGACATTAAGCTCAATAAAAGAGTTCCGGTGCGATCTCCTGCTCGCTAATTACACTACGCATTAGGGACAGGGATGGTGCGCACTAAAGCTGGTCCATACACACTCAAACGTAAGTATAAAGATAGATGCCATTTCTTCCTTACGCCATGTTGGGCTGAAGCCTTTGCAGGTAATAATAGTCGACTAAGAGATTTTTTAACCACTTTCCGATCCTATTATAAGAGTATAAGGTTCAAAAGTGGCTAGGCAATTATTTGGTCCACTACTTATACAATTAACCGGCCGCGACCGTTAATGTCTCGTAAGTAGCTAATTGTGCATAATAGGAAGCAAACGCAAAAATGAATTCAGCTACACGAGCATTAAGATAAAAGGAACGTCCCAAATACAAATGTAGACAGCAAAGAAAAACGTGAAAAACGATGCGTCAGGGTTTATGATAATGGAAGACAACGTAAATGTTGTTGCACTATTTATTTAAAGGTACTTATTTTGAAGAAATCATCCGTGCATGAAAATTAAATCACGTGCCTGTTATTTTATTTATGCATTCATAATCATACAGGCTTACAGTGTGCACCAACACTATACCTATAGTTGTATGATGATTGTGAATGAAGAAATAAAATAAAAAAGGGCCTTTAATGAAGAACAAAGGCATAATTAACGACGCTTAAAAAAATAAAACTGAAATATAAATTAAATAATAATGCCTTAATTTTAATACTTCAACGATAAGGTCAACGCTACTCGTCTCTGAGAGTGAGAGAATTGCTTGTACCGTCTTCTCATTATCAGAATATACTTGGAACCGTAGATGTAATTTGCGGAGACGGGTTGTATAGTATACCTGATTTTGACACTTATCTAGCGTATCAATATCCTACCCGGGATAAACCAGCTCATAAGGGACTTAAGATCTACATAAGGTATACATTATAAAGTATGAGGCACAGATCTGAACCCAGCGTGACGCTTAACGGTAGCTGTAGCGAACGATAAAGAATCACTAAATGTTATGGCCGCAGCGAACTGAATCGCGAGTTACTTAAACTGAATTCATATTTACCCAGTCAATTGTTACCACGTTAGCTTCGCTTTTACTTCTTTCCAAATCTCACTTTTATAGAATTTGTGGAACGAATAAATTACCAGGGCTTATTTTACATGTATTGCGCACTGAGGCGTGAGTTAATAATCCGTTTGTAGCTGTAATCTTGTTAAACAAGGTCACAAGTTAACCTACAGTGTGTTAATACTAGGCCTGTTGTATAATTCTAGCCCGCAAAACTATAGCAATATTATTTTTACTAAGTTTATTTCCTGCTACAGGTCAGTACGTCAGTTGAATGGGTGGTTCATGAAAATAAAAATACTTCGAACATAGATGCCGAGCTATAGACTGATAAACTTATTATAGTATTATACCAATAATATTTGTGAAATATGCATGACGTTATCCGAGAATCTATATTATTTTAGCAATATACATACTTGTATATTGGCTTTTAATCGGTAAATATGATTTATGTGAGCAAAAATCGATTTAGGAATCATTTTTGGGAAAATTTGTTTACTCCTTGTTCTTTACATCTGTCCTCAGCCGAGCGAGAGCCCAGGTACTGCGATCTTAAACGATAGCACGATATCGTTGGTACATACATAAATACTCGTAAACTTCGTATCGGAAGTAGGTAGGTACGGTATTTTATGCCTTATTGTAAAATTAGATAAGAATCAGTTCTCACGACTTTTTTATGCACCAACAGAACTTTACAATAAAACAAAACATACTAAATTCAATTCAATAGAGAATACCTACCTGGTGCACTTGTAAACCATACGCGTGGCAGGTACGTTGCATTGCAATCTGGCGTCCTTCGCGCTCGGCTGGGGACACGTCGATTCGCAGATTTTATCATACAAAATAATTATGCTAATTATTAGCAATCTCAATTGAAAATAGCCATTCTGGAAAATGGACGAGTCATTGTGCACTGCCTGTTATTGAATCAGAGTCGGGTTCCAGAAATAGGAGACTGCGAAATTAAAGGTCTATAGAGATAATTAGAGCGACACGATCCAATCAGATTGACTGATTTGAGTTGGTAGTGTGTAGCATCGCTGCCGTGCCGCACTATTGTACGACGGGTTCTAATTCTAGGACTATCCTATAGTAACATCATATAGAAATATAATGTATTCTACAAAACATGTTAATTTATAGATGACCCGCCGCGTATTATAAAAACCTATGTAAAAATTATCTAAATGACGGTGAAAACCATATCAAAATCCGTTGCGTGTTTTAGAAGGAGCCAGCAGCCGAAGCTATGAGGGCAGACAGGAAAGAATAGCGACTATGTTATATACTATATAGAGATAAAGATCGAAAGAAGATATAGATAAATAAAAAAAATAATAGTAGGAAAAAAATTTCAGACAACTGTGCAAAGGTTATGTTAACTAAAGCAGAAACCTATGTTAATAATTCGTTGATCCAAAATTGTAATTGTAATTGCTCGCTAATTCTACCGCTAAGCAACAGTGCTTGCACTGTTGTGTTCCGGCGTGGAGAGCAAGACAGCCGGTGTAATTACTGGAACAAGAGGTATTCCATCTTAGCCCTCTGGGTTGGGAACGCATCTGCACTCTCTTTGTTGTTGCAGGTGTCTATAGGCGGTGGTGATCACTTACCATCAGGTGACCCACTTGCTTGTTTGCCTGCCTAGGTTGTATAAAAAAAAATTTTCAATAACATTCGAATAAGCCCTATAGGCAAGTTTTAAGTAAAGTTAGCTGAGCATCTGAGCAATGCGAGTGTATCTTCAAAAATAAAGCCACCTATGATACAATTGTATATTATTTTGGTAAACATGCTTATAGGTCTCTGAACTCTAGTTTCAAGTGAGTTTCTGTAAACAAAACAGCACAGACGGCTTTGTATAGTTTGTAACTACCTACCTAGTAGCGTGCTTTTAGCTATTTCTGGACGGATATTTTATCTATACTTCCATTTTTTCCGATGAGAGAAATAACAGTCAAACTTATACACGTTTTTACGTTTAAAATAAAGAGAAGATTGGAAAACGTGTCAGCTTCTGCATTTTAAACGTACTTAACTAACAATTCAAGATTATCATTTGTCAGTTTAATCTTTAATTTACTGAGAAATGTATGCATGTTTGTCCGTTATTTTTCTCATCCAAAAAAAAAACGAAGTACAGGGCTAGGACGTGTGGGAGCATACCATGGTTTTAGAATCCATGGAGTTGCTAGTCGTTAAAAATGTTTTAAATGTAAGTTAACATATGTATTGTATTACAAGCGTCATAATATACTTTAACTTGTTTTTTTTAAATAACAAGGTCGAATGGATTTTAGAACCATGGAATCTACCAAAAACCCTAGCTCTAGTTATATTTTAAGTCACACCTACTTTACATACAAGTTATAATACAGAGTATGGTAGGCAATCGAAATAAATAAATTTGATTCATAAAGCGTCTTTTTTAAATCTCACACCTATGGGTGTTGTCGGTTTATCGTCACCAGCATGTCTAAATTAAATGAACGAGCTAAACATACGACCCAAATAACTTTGTTATCCTTGTTGTGTAGCAACACAAAACAATTTGCATTCCATTTTAGAATCAAAACACTGTACCTGAAATAAAAATAAAAAGTATCAATCATTGTCGGGATTAATTTGCGCAGTTAAGACTCCACCCCCGCTGAACAATTTATGAGTGATGGCCACACGAAATGTGATTTTATTTCTGTTATAAATTCCTATAAATGTTTTTCTGGACATTGTTTAGATTTAACAATGAATGTTTCCATCAGAACATTTAAATAAACATTTAATGTACACATATATTTATTTTCTTGTAAATGATTACTTTAATTCTTATATGCAATAAGACTTTTACATACATACTATATTCTATACAAGGATTTATATAAAATTATTCCACTACTGAGTCAGACTCAACGCATAGCCTAAACCGCTTAAGATAGAAATGTCAAATTGGGAACATGTATTCCTTGGAGGGTGTAGAGGTGAACTAAGAAAGGATTTTTGGAAACTTCAGCATTAAGGACCATTTACATGGTTCAAATTCTCGCCTGCGAGTTGCGTGACATTGCGGGCTACCAAGGTATGACGAGATCGATCGATTGATCGAGCCGCGCAATGTAATGCAACTCGCATACGAGAACTCACTCCGAGTAAATGACCCCTTATGGGGTTAAAACCGGGGTGGAAGTTACGGAACTCAAAAACTATGCGGACGAAGTCACGGGCAAAAGCTTGTTGAGAAATATATTAATTTTAATCATATTTTAGCTGTTGCATTCATGCCACTAAATTTCTTTGAGTTAACTAATGGACCTGGTTTTCTTCATGTCAATACTCCACGAGTCCCACCAGGCCACCACCTTTGTTTGTGTTGTCATCACCTTTTATAGTCGCCGGCGATCATAAACCGCTACACCCTATATCGTACCAACCATAAACTTATAATAGACTAGACGTGCTGCGTGTGCAAGCGAGAAAGTAATATGTATGGCAGTTACACAATTTAGATAGAGAAAATAAACACACTGACATTGTATTGTAACCTGTTTTGGATGACAGGTCAGCGAAAATTAGCTCGGTCTTAGTATGATTTTTCACTTTACTTGAAATCTTGTAACAAACTTTGCCAGTAAAAAATAGTAATAGTAGTATAGTTTGTTGATATGGACCTCCGCAAAGTAACGCCTGAATCTATTAATTAGTTACACGTCAATGATATCTTTGTACGTCTATACGCTAGTAATCAGCGAAATGGAAGGTTAAGTGTGACTTGGCTCATAAAGTTAGCCACTAACTGGCATGTGATTCGTTTTTATTATAAATATTGAAGTAAGCACCCCATAAGGAATTTCGACTGTTTATTCAAAAGATGCTTTTTACACTATTGTGTTTGTAGTGAACGCAAAAAAAGAAGTAGGTAATTTAGCAACCAAAAAAAAGGCCCCACGCCATTTGTGGTCTAGGTAGATAACAATTGTGGTCTACCCAACTTAAAATATTCTTGATTTTTGTGTAATATTGAAGTGCTAGGCATAGGTAATAGAAGGAAAATTTATTCGAATTTAGTCTTTAATGATTTTCACGTCCTATAGTAACGGGAAGCTATAAAACAAGAACTGTGCAACTAGTTATCAGCTCTTGTATAATTTTAGCAGATGGCCGCAAATGAAATTAAGAGCCAGGTTTTAAAAACATCTCCTAGGGCTTTAATGTTCTTTCAGACAGCCCCTTAGGTAGCAGATTATGTATTCTGGTGACTGTATGTATAATTATTAAAGATAAGATTGTAACATTCGCCTTTACATAAAGTTCTGCATCGCAATCGCAACACTATCTACTTCAGAATTCGTAAAAAGAACAAGTCTTGGCGTCAGTTTACTACGTTGTTTGTACACGCATAATACACTCATCTCGGTTTGTAAACTAATCATGTAATCTTACGTATGTATACATCAATGACTGACACCGATCTAAACGAGCGAAAGTTAAACACGGCTTTAAAAGCTAGCGAAGATTCTATTTATGGCGCAGACATAACAAACTGCAGATGATCGCGAGTGTTTCCACATGTGTATCGCAAATCGTAATGACGCGATGATGTAACAGATAATAACATGACTTAGAGCTATTGCACACAGCGACTTTTTGCGGTGATACAGTCGGAAAAAGGCCGCCGGCGAAGTCCGCGATAATAACACGACACGGTTACAATTCTGCATCGCTTATCGCGATGCCTCCGACACCCTTTTCTTCCCTGATTTCATTTGTCCTTTGTCATTGTATTGCTGCAGTAGCGCCCCAGAATACACACATGCAGTCGGACTGTACGCGGTCCCATTGCGACTGTCGCACACAAATGCATCGAAAAAAGCAGTCGCGCGTTAGCGTTGCTGCACGCGTCAAAGAGTCGTCACGCAAAAGCATTGCGAAAAGTCACCGCGTATAGTTGTGTATAATAGACTGCGTGGTCTGCACTATAATACCGCAATGACAAATAACTGCCTGGGCTGGGTTAGATTTGTTAGGAGATTCCGATTTCTACATTACATGGACACGAGTTAGATGAAACTTTTGTATAAAACTCGTCGTAACCATAATATAACACATGTGCTTATTAGTTTAAGTTATTTCAAGCGAGAATGCTAACGTTCATAAGTAACTCCTTAATGAAAGAAAAAAAAGGTGTACGAATTGAATACATATCTTAAAGCATTCGCAGGCCTATGGCAGTCGAAACGGAGCCATATTACTACCAAAACTAGCTCCGGAATACACGGCTGGGCTACAATACAAAACAAATATTCTTTACTGCTCATCACACAATAGGCAACACTGAAAAACGTAGTTTTTTTTTTCAAATATAAACCATGTAGGTCTTGTCGCTTCAAATAGGCCGTTTTTAGACAACCTAACCTTAAGTATGACAGAAGAAGAAGAAATGAAATAAAAGGCTGAGATCTTGACCTACAAAAAGGCAAATAGATAGAAAACAATACGATCCAGGGTTTCGTTTACACTTTTTAGCGTATAGTGAACTCTAATATCAAACAGCAAGTTACCATGATATGGGAATACTTAGTAATTCAGTAAGACAACTGCCGCGACATATTCATATTGGTGAAACTGTCCCCGACACGCAACACGACGACGTTCCACTTTCTACCACAGAAAGAACAATGCGATACAAACAAAGGGAAGCCTTCGAGGACGTTTGAAATCGCAAGTTTCTTTAGTACTTAGAAATGTTTCTCGTAAACGTGAGCACCAGGGAAGGAAAGATTTCATTTGTAGCATTCCAAATATTAGTACGCAGAGAATTTCGGAATGAAAGGACCGCATAGCTGTTGTGAATATCTTGGATGTCTTTACTCAATAAGGCAAGCATTTCAAAATTACCAGAAGTCGTCGATCGGAAAAATACACTTGCCAATGGCGTTCGATTTAATTTGAGTGAGACCGGCGACCTCTCTCATATATGTCGTTCTATGTATCTATTACAAACTTGTTCTTTAGTACGTTATACTGTCGCCATCAGATATATATACGAGTAAGTATATCTAATAGTATTTTATGCAACTGTTGCATAATGAGGGGTCTTAAAACACGAGTGTGGTTTTATGAAACGAGCGTCAGCGAGTTTCATAATAGGATCACACGAGTGTTTTAAGACCTAATTGGGATGTTGACTATAAAATAATAATTAGTCCATCTTTTAGAACGCCAGAAAATAGTAGATACGTATTTTTTCTTTTGCTTCTAAAACTTAAAATAACAAAGTTACAGAGCGGCGAAAGTTCGCGCTACGTCATTATATCGTAAAATTTTTACGAAAGAGTGACGTCACGAGCCCCTACTCCTGAATTTGAATGTGCTGTATCTTTGTCAATATTATTCGTATGGACAAATAAAAAAATACGTATCGAGTATTTTTCTATAATCTAACTGACGGACTAATTAGAATCTTGTTGTTTTAACCCAGGAGACATCCCTATTATGTACAGTTGCATACATTACTTTATCTACACACATATCATCAGTACTCTATGATGGGTTCAGAAGCCATAGGGTTATGACCTGCATTGCTACTAGCTACTAGTGCTAGGTACCTATTAAATATCTATAGACTGTACACATAAAAATAATGTAATAAAAAATGAATTTGAACAAATATAGAAACAAATTAGAAAAATTCTCATAATAATATTGGTTGTTATAATGCTGGTCATTGCCTACGGTTTCTGAACGCATTATAGAGCATTTATGATATATGTGTAGATAAACATACAAAAGGTGCTCAAAAATATAACAAGACAAGACAAATACTCTTTATTGAAAACCACACGGAAAATAGTTTACAATCATCCACTTAAAAACAATTTACAAAGTAAACAATATAACACGCACTAATTAGACCTAATGACATGCAAATCAAACGATTTCTTTTCATTTAAGGAATGTCTTGCTAAGGGCGTTAAAGTGTCACTTTTGAGCATCTTATCCGATTCAATGTATCTGTCTGACTGATAACGGTTGTCGAAAAAGAGTACCTAGATGACCCGTTTAGGTAAAAATAACGGAAACCAGAATCTTCCTAACTAGATTCGGTTCCAACCAATATGTAGTGGATGGAGGACCCAAACTCTTCAATCGTTAAGACATTAATGAATGTTAACGTAAGACACAAAACTCGGGAACAAGTAAGTATTCGCATTGGAAAGTGTCGATAGTTGTCGAACCTCGGCGAGGTGATAGCTCTCAACTTTTTGTGGTAGCTTCACTACTTAGTTTCGCGAGCTCGTATCTTTTCCAACTAAAAGCTACAAAAACAACCTAAATACGTGGTGATAAAGTTTGTACTTCAGCTAAGAAAGATGCGTTATAGGAGCTTGAGATGTGTGTCGAGCGGGTCAACGCGTCGCAAGACTCTCGAGACGAGACCGATGAGTGCCGTTAGGTTCCGTACTTGCGCCATTATGTGCCATTCGATACAATATAAACTGGGGCTTAGTAGGGTAAAGTTCTACCTATCGAAATAAAACTGAAGTTGTATATTGATAGTTTTTATTGAAGTGTTTTTTTTACGCTAATTAAAAGCCATATCGGTAATGTTCCTAATCGAAAGCCACTAGAACTAACCATTAATAGCATTTTGATTAAAACATCATAGCGTAACTAGCAACGTGTTAAATAAAGCGTGGTGAGCTGTTTCAGCCGCATGCGATTAAATTCAAGGGAAATGAGGTAGAAAGGCTATATTAAACAACGTGGCATTCAAACAAAAATCCATTTTGTGTCGCCCGCTTCTATTAGGCAAACGAGCCTCGCGCCCGTATTTCCAGTGAACAAAGCATGAAAATGGAGTCAGACTTGTTTGTAGACAGGCTTTGTCGCCGATCAAATATTTACACATAAGCTATCGTGGCCCGAAATAATACGTGACTGATTGAATGTTTGTTTAATGTTCCGGGAGGTTGAGGAGGGTAGCGGTTGATTGCTGACGGATAAATCCTAAATCTTCGGATATGACAGCTTTGTTCACGAACTAGACCACTTCCTGGAATGGGCACCTATAACTAGGATAATTCATAGCTCATAGCACTGCTATTTTTAGGAGCGATGTGACATCACCAATTTTATGGAGGAGTTGGAAAGAACAGCGATGGAAAAACGCAGGATGTAAGAAATATAACCCACATTGTATCATATTATTATATGCATATGGAAAGGCTCCTTGTAGATAAGATAAAATTAAACCTCTTCTACGGAATAACAGATCTTCGATTCAGGCAATTATTTGTAACTCATTGCAGGTTTCAAAAGTCGGCCTTCGGTTTGACCTTTTTATTCTTCAGGCAGAGTACGGAAATATGCCGATTGGTTAACACGTATTACTATTTTCTTTCTACGGCGTTACGGTAACTATGAAGTTTCGGCGCACCTTACTTTTTTCGGGTATACAGAAGCTATCCTATCGTATTTTTGTTAGTCTTAAGTTTAGGCAGATAAACATGTTAATGTATAGTTTCAATCTCGAACTTGCTGGACCAATTGTTTTATTTGTTCAAACTAAAGTCTAGATGGTATGTGGAGTGTCAGACAGGACCGTAGTCAATTGACAATGTAGTAGGTAGTGTGCCTGTTTTAGACGAAGGATGAAATGGGTTTGAATACTATTAGTATATGTACAACATGTGTGTGTACATATTTATAAATATTATGTTCTAGTAGTCCCAAGGCTCTATCAGACGCTTTGTTCTATTCCATATTGTGCCCAGTGGGAACTTAATAAATACTCGCAAAAGCGTGACGGCTAAAAACGATAATATGGAGATATTCCGTGCAGTTAAAATGCTTCGAGTAAAATGCCAACATTAGTAGTATTTATTATCATAAATATCATAATTCACCTTCGACCTGTAAAATTACCATAAATTATTCTCTCACGCTAATATGTTTCAATTTATAAGCAGATTTGGTCGACAGCATAATTGTAATTATTCATATATATACCTCTAAGAATAATAAAGTAGATACTTATCTAGGTATTATCAGATAGGTTTTAGATTGTGTCACACACATATTATGATATCTACAAATGTTACCTTCGTTGCAAATAAATATGTCAATTAGGATTAATGGTTTAATTACTTTTCTCAAAAGAAGATTTATGTATGAGTCCGATAAAACCTTTTTTTGCGGTTTTTAGTGTTTGTGTAACAAAATAAAAGAAAAGCATGAGAGGAAAAACGACGAGAATACAATAACCAACGGTACAAAGAGTTGAACAAACTTTCCGTTTAAAAACAAAGATCAATGTTGCCTATTCCAAATGTTTTACTTATTGCTATCTTCCTACAGAGCAAGTATGTAGAATTTAGCTGTACGGTACGTAAATAAGAACGATCATTTTGAATCTAGATTACGCTGATGCCTCGTCACAAATGCAAGATGACATAGATGTGACAAACAAATAATGGAATGGCAACTGTTAAAATGTGACATTCTAATGCGGCAGCTTTGTTGCAATTTTGTCGCGTCTCGTGTTGCTTACTGCCTATTAAGCGGCAGAAGCCTCGAAATATTCGCCATTTTCCTTACTCCGTCCAGATAAGAAAATACTTGAAGCAACTTTTGATAAATTTAGTCAAGCGCAGGTTTTTAATGCTAAGTTATTTCAATTTCTTATGGCCGCCATGCGTCAGGATTCTTCCTGAACCTCCACCTAAACCTCTTTCTGGAAGTTCTATGACGCGTTGGCTGGTGCGACCTATCTGATGAGACAATAGCTGCGATGGCATACATGTCAGTATTCCCAATACCTACCCTAAGATAGAGTGGCAAAGTGCATCTTTCAGTCAGAAATGTAGGAAAGAGGAACTATAGCGGGTAGCTTCTACGAGACAAAAATGTGCTGAAGGCGACGTTGATCCTTCGCCTTGGGAGATTTCGGCTCAAAACAGCCCGAAGTGGAAACATAATTTGCAGACCAAGGGCAAAGCTTTCGAAGATATATGACGCTAAACGCCAAGAGTTAACCACCTGCTGTCGTTTTAATTTCGTCTGAAGAGAGCTGACTTGAATAGAGTGGGACCGCTCATTTGCTGCAAAAATTGGCTACAATGAGTCACCTGAGAGCACACGAGTAACACTCTCACTAACTAGTTAACGGGATCCAGAGAATGGTGATAAACAACAGTCATCAACATCATCATACTTTTCGTTAATACACTCACTAGGGTAATAAAATGACGGTGGTTGAAACTTCCAATTATTTTGTAAAATTTACAGGTAAGAGGAGTAAGTAGTTGAGAAACACGTAATAAGGCCAGGCTGTTGTATGTAGGACAAGCAAATGAGGCTCGCTCGAAATAATCTGCATTATAATTGAGGAATGAAGGGTAGGCCCCTGCGCCAAAGCAAATTCTAACGTATTGTGCTGCAAATAGCGGCTTTGACTGGCAATAGTTGTCGAGAGAGCCGTTTAAAATGCGAACAATTTTATCCCACGTCATTTTTGAACACCCTATCCGATTAGATCCGTTGCTTCGCTTCGCTAACTGTACTTTGTGCTGATCGCCTTCGCTTCGTCGTTTGTTAAAAAGTGGCTCAGAGCCATTTCGCGCGATTTGTACGTATGTAAGCGTAATGCGATGTCGCTTGGCGCACGGGGTCATTGGCCAAGCCGAAATTAGTGTCATACCGCGAGGAAAACCGACTGAGGGAGCCTTGACTTTGTGTCCATAGTTGGGTAAAAAAAGTTACCAACAGAACTAAACGGAACCAGAACGCAAAATTCGTTCTCTTTTTTGTCAATATATAGTTGCCTGTGTAGACCTTTTAAGCTCTTTGCCTGTTAATATCTGCTACTAACAATACTATTAAATCTAGGTACCTATAGGTATATGGAGAGCAAACTAAAGGCTCAGTTTAAAGAAAAGGGGGAGGTACTATGGAGGTAATAGTGTACATTAGAGGGGTGTTTAACCCATTTCCCGACTGTAATGTACTGACGTTGGTACGACTATAAAGTAGAGTTTTATGAGTTTACCTAAACTGTTTGGTTAGGCGCTGCGTGACGAGACTCGGGGACGGACTAAGGGTAGGGCTTCAGTGTGGAGACTGCGTAAAATGCCCATGTAAGTTTCCACTCCACCATGGTGAAATCAATAGGCAGACAGATAATGCAATGTGGTTAGAATGACCACAGAATAAAAAGTATTTGAATGCCAGGGCGGCTGAAACATATTAAGCCTTAGGTGGAAAATAAAAGTTAAGAATAAAAGCATTTTTTATATCAGCCTAATAAAATACCTAAAAAAATATATTTCAAAAGACATCTTGAAATACCTTAGGCTTAGAATAGGATGATGTGTTAGTGTGATGGAGAAGCTCTTACTTCTTGGAGAGTGTGGGGGGGAGTCATGACCCCTAAACCCTCCCTGTGTACACCTATGTTTAATGTTCACTAAAACTTCCAAAACAGCAGGATTAAAAAATCTTTAGACCATACAGACTAATAAAAAGACAAAAGGTAAAAAAATAATCAACAAAAGAAAGTTGCTTAGTTGCTTATACTTGAAAATTGAAAAAGATACTGAAGTTAAAAAAAAGCATGTGTCATACCCAAGGTGTTTGAGTGGTACTCAAAATGTATTACCACCATTTTCTAAATATTTTGTATCAAATGTAACGAAATAGCATCGCATCAGTTATCTCCAAATCAAAAGTGGCTTGTACAGTCAGCCTCAGAAATAGCTAAACACTTAAGAACCTTGTCGTAGTAACATATGAAATGAGAGTTGCTCAAATTTGTCACATCACTGTCAGCGACAAGGTACTAAAATGTTAAACTTCTGAGGCTGACCGTACATTACATTTTGCACATAAGGATACATAACAAAACAGAGGTAATTTTTTTTCCAAAGAAAATTTATCTGATCTGTGTAGCTATATTGCAAACAGATTTTCAGATTATTCTCTATCAGAATGTTAGGATTATTTTCCAACTTGCATAGGCATGAATTATATGAAAATTATCATTCTGTCTAAGGCATAGGTACAAGAGTTTTCAGACTAGTGAAAATTCCTAATAAAAGGGACTCTGAGGCTCAGTGTTAAGAGGCAACAACCAGTTTGTAAACTAAATTTGGTTGCAAGGACTGTAATAAGGTTGATATTAAGATGTTGAAACTTTTAATGTTGGAACTTAAATCCTGACATAGAAGTAAATTGTTTTTCAAAGGGGTTTGAAAAGTAGCAATTTCCACTTATTTTATTCTTAATAAAAAAAAGTATTCATCTTATCACTTTGAGTGGGAGACTAAACCTCCTACATCGATACAGCTTTGAGTTTCTTTGTCAAAAAATATCAAAGTTGCGCACTATGCATACACTAAAAAAACATAACTGGAGTTACAATTTATTAAAGTGACTCCAGTTTATTACAATTTATTAAAGTTTCAGTGATGTCCAACAATAAAATATAAAACACATCCTCCTGCAAGCTTTTGCTAGCTTACTACGAATAGACAATGAAATGTACTATTTTTGTTTTCCTCTTTTTCCCATGATACTGCCATACTAGACAGGAGGTTTGTAAAAAAATATTAGACTTTCTTTTGTGCATTACAATAAAAACATTTAATTAAATCTTTATTAACACACTAACTGGCATGGAGTGCTACTTGCTACACTTGTAGCTCATAGCCATGGTTTCCTGGTATGTAGCAAAAAATCCTCTATGAACAGAGATCTCACCTAGCGAATCCGTGGCACTGAATGTGTTAAAAAGTACCAAAAACTAATTATGTATTAGATGTTTTATACCACCCACCTCTTTAACAACTCCGAGTTTGTGTTTCACATCAGGATCAGCATTGGACCCTAGAGCCACTACAGCATACTGGTCCGAACCGTCTGCCTTCAGACCAGACGGAGACACATTCTTGCTGGCTGCATTGTTACCAGCCACTGGCTCTTCTAGGGCATCTACGGGAGGTTTACTGGGACCTTTTGAGGAAGAAACCGATGGTGCGACGTCGAATTGAGGTCTTTCCAGCACTTTCATGCTCATGTCTTGTTCTATCTTCGCTCGCAAGCGGTTCCTGTCTTGGACTACGTGAGGGTCGTCGCCCTCCCCGTGCCTGGCGATCCCGACCACGGGGAAGTCTCCCAGCTCATTCTGCGCCAGCGGAGGCGGCATAAGCAGTTCAGGCCCCGCTTTCTGAATACGTTTGTACACATTATACACACTATCGTTCACACTCGTGGAACTTTTGAACTCTGGCAAATAGAACAGCGCTCCTAGCCACACGATTCCGAATGTCAAAAGTACAGAAACAATCAAATACTTTTCCCGCAGGCGGAACGACCGCCGCGAAATGGACGGCACGGGAACTCCATTCACAAAGCGCTGGTATGATGGTAAAATGCCCGTCATATTTACGTAAACAAATGTCCTAGGTTCTACGGTAAATAATTCGTAGATGACAGGTCATACAGACGACCCGTCACTAGTGGTCGCCATTAAACATCTGCCAAGTTGCCAACAGACTGAGTTGAAGGAACATGCCGAAGTTTTCCAACTCCACATTCGTGTGCACTGTGTTCACCCTGTTATAAGGGAGTCTGTGCATAATCCGTATCAACAGAAAAGGAACACAATAGAACGCTGTGTTCGCTAAACCGGTTTGGTAGAATACTTCATACAGATAAGGAATTTTTTAGCAGATTGCCACAGCAATCTTCTTAATTTTCTACTATTATGGTGTTTTTTTATAAATTTAGTGTGCATTTAACGGACATTTTGACAAAATATAAGTAAAAAGCACTTTTTTAACAAGGTACTTGAAGAAATGCTCTTATGTATAACATAAAAATATAATGTTTCATTATTTACTAGTAAAATTAACCTGTACACCTACGGGCCTAGCACGCTAGCTTTTATCGATGACATAAAGCATTTATCCCGTTCTACCTAGTGTGCGTGTGCGAGAGGGACCAAAGCATTTATGTGCGCGATAAACGCTAGCGTGCTACTATAGCTAGAAATAAATACTGATGTCTAAATAATAACTATGATAGTTTTTTGTTTACAATTTGTTGAAACATAAAATGATCGATAAAACCTTCTTCGTATAGGAAATAATGTCATATGGCAACATTTTCAGAAATACATTCACAACGACATCTTTTCTTTTTTGTATGTACTAGACACTATGGTACTAGATGTACCTAACTGTCTAACTTGACTATCAGAAGAAAAAGGGAATGATATCATTACTAGATGCCGCTCATGAGCAACTCACGTAAATGTTTCTTGTACAAACAATAGATGGCGCATCACGCCCCAAAAGGAAAACGCCGATTTCTTTTTGTATGATGATTATTATGCTGATTTGAATGAATAAAATCCCCTGATGACGACGACTTGCCCGTTCGTGTTTTAAAGATTACAAACGGTAAGATTTTTAGGGTAACATTGGATGCCTATTAGGGAGCGTTCAAGTATTCGTAGTCAACAAGGTACCCTTATCCTTATAGTCTCACCATGTCTGTCTGTCTTAGCTTTAAAAATCTTAGTACTAGAAAGCGGTAATTTAGTATAGATATACTAAATTACCGCTAGCTAGTGGCTTATTTTTCTTGTTTTCTCGTCTATCCTGCCGCTAAGCAGCAGTGCTTGCACTGTAGTTTTCCGGCGTGGAGAGCAAGACAGCCGGTGTAATTACTGGCACAAGAGGTATTCCATCTTAGCCCTCTGGGTTGGCAACGCATTTGCAATCTCTTTGGTGTTGCGGTTGTCTATAGGCGGTGGTGATCACTTACCATCTGGTGACCCACTAGCTTGTTTGCCTTCCTATTTCATAAAAAAAAATCTCACGGTGTGGTATGTCGTTGGATATAGGTCGTTCAAAAATGTTGCAATTGTATACATGCCGCTTTTCTTTCAGGAATTTGTTTACAAAATATAAGCTTTAAAGAACTCATTCCCCGCCCTTCATTAGGTACCCGTATCTCGGGACACTAGTGCTTCTGAATTTTTTCAAAGTGAAAATAATAGGGATACCTGAGGTTCTACTATAACAAAGCAAACTGCAATCATAAAGTATGAAATTGTTTATTTTCATGGATTTTTATTTTTATTTCTTCGTAACAAAAATACACTTTTGTATATAGTTTAAAATATTTATAATACATACTAATCAAAATTAAGTAGTTCAGTTTAATCTAGTTAAAATTATGGATTTCATATTCTCGAGTGAGATCAGTCAATCTTATTTTAAAATTTCTAGCGTTCGTTGATAATTTACATTTGATGACTTAAATTTATTTAAATTCATTTATAATTTCATGTAAGATCTATATTGTAAGATCTATATCTACAGAATGATTTCAGTTTATGATACTACGACCGGGGTTTAAATCTCGACATATAGAAGTCGCAGTCAGGACAGTACATGGCCGGCGGGTTGACCGGCTTCTTGCGACACAAGTTGCACACCGACTTCTGTCCTACTAGGGGGTTGCCTTGACTATCCCCATACGCGTTCCCGTTCATTTGCGGAGGAATGGGAGACTCAGTGCCGCCCTTCGTCCCGGGCTCAAACGACACAGATTTCTTCTGCAGTTGTTTCGGCGGTGGCAAGTGCTGATAAGGATTGTAGTTTTGAGGGTATTGGAACTGCCCCATATCGTTATTAGACGGAGCTATGTCCGCGTTGTACAACGCCCTCTGCTGCTGCGTATTAGCATAATGTCTGACATCTGAGCGATTCTGATTTGTGTTATCAGCGTAGTAGTTTGGTTTCTGGTAGTTGTAGGTGTCAGGCGTGTCGCCGTGCGGTGGCGGTACGCGCTGGTACGGCGACTGTGCGCTGTAGTGATTTGTATTTGTACTGTTTTGCGGGTATCGACTAGAATACTCGGAGCTAGCGTAGCTTGTCGGTGGGTTGTGGTAGCTCTGATAAGCAGGCGAATTGGTGGGCACACTTTGGTACGGCGAGGGATTGGTTTGTGCGGGAAACTGGCGGTTTGTGTTGTAGCCAGGCGTGGGGGTGGCGGAATGTGGGAGTCTATGGTAATAAGCGTTGTTCGGTGGTTGGCTCTGGTGGGTCGGTGGGTGCACGTAGGTATTGGGAACGCTTCGCGGTAGGTGCGGGTTGTGCTTGGTCGAATAAGCCGGGTTGTGGGCAGTAGGCGTCAGTCTGTTCGTTGGGTTTTGGCTAAAGTTCGGTGGGCTCGAGCTGTTGTGGTTTGTGTAGACTGCCGGCGGTTGGTTGTACGGTATCGGACTTGCTGTGTTCTGCGTTGCGGCGTTTGGCAGTGCTTGGTAGATTTGGTTTGCAGGGTTTTGAGGTTGTGTTGGTTGCACTGGTGAGCTGGTGCGATATACTGCTGTGCTCTTCTGCGTATTGTACTGTTGTTGGGGTCTAGTTTGAGCAACTTGGTATGGCGGATAGCCGTTTTGCGCTCTAACGTAGTCTGCGTGGGCGTTGTCATTGGGGACGAAAGAGTTTTGTGATAGGGACGATATCGTGGACCGGGACGACTGGCTGTCAAAGGATTCTGTCCGCTGTAGTGATGGTTTTTCCGTCTGTAATGGCATCGTTGTTAGCTCAGGTTTGTTCATGGCAGATTTCAGTACGCGTTCTAAAATAGGATTAGGAATGTAGCTATCATCCTCTTGGTCTTCAGCAGTGGCAACTAAAATGACCTGATCGCAAAACGACACGGATTTCTTCTTGGGTTTCGATCGGTCGCTGTAGATGCCGCCGTTGCCGGACTTCTGCTCGCCGTAGTCGTCGTCCATCTGTTTAGGGTCGATGGATGAGGCCGAGGCTCGTCGGTTGTATAATCCAGCATTTGATAAGTTAGAACAATTAATAACATCTCTATTGGCACTCATTCCTACGAATCCTATATGAGATCTTTCTCCGTCCGGAGAATTTTGTGCGTTATTCTCAAATCGAGATGCAATGTTCCTTACACTATTGCTATTCGGTGAAATTGCTTCGTTAGGACTAGAAAGCTGATCCTCGAGGGAACCAGACCTCTTCAATTTTAGCGCTGCTTGTTTGGCTTGCAGCTCTTTAAGCCAAATATCAGCACTACTGCTATTATTTGCTTCAATCTGGTTCATTTTAGATAAACAGTCTTCGTTTCTCAGGATCTGATTTCTTTTCTCTTGCAATTGGGCTAATAGAGAGCCCTTAGGAACGTCTCTGTCATTATCACTTTGTGCGATGTTCCCGTTTGAGTTTTGTATGCAGTTGAGCTCATCCTGAAGTGGAGTTAGGTCTATTGGAGGAGGTGGTGGTGGAAATTCTTCACTGGGTTGTCTTGAGTGATTGACAGAGTTCATTGGACTGGGGTAGGGCGGCAGATCAAACATTTGGGGAGACCTACGCATGGGAAGCGCGCAGTCAACCACGTCGACACCATTATCGAACGCGTGGCTAAGGTTTTGCATGTTAGGACGCGACGGCTGTATGGGTGCCATAGCATCTCTCTTGATCGGACTTTGCTCGTGATGAATCATTGCCTTCGTCACGACCGTGTGGAAGTTTTGTGACGGCGAGTCTTCTAGCCTATTGTAATGAGGGTTTCCGTCGTAAGAAGGCAGGAATGGAAGTGACTGCGGCTCGTCTCCGTATTGTTCTGAAAAACCACCGTCTTCTTCATTATCGTGAGGGTAAGGATATTCTCCACGGCCCGCCATCGGCACTGGTTGTGGTGGCCTCGATTGCATGTTGTGCTCAATCACTTCGGACTCGAACTTAGGCCCGCTAAGCTGTGAAGTGGTTCGCAGCGGGGGCGGCGGGGGTACTTTTGCCGCGGTTAGCATCTTGCCAGCACTGCCGTGGAAGCTCTTTCTCATCAACTTACTCCTCTCGAGGTTGGGATTGGTGCCGCTCGCTGCGGAATACTCTAAATGTCCTTCAGACAAGTAACCACTTAAGTTCGATTTATCTTCAGTCTTTTTCCTGCCAACATCACCATCATCGATGGAAGAAACGCGTTTCTCCTTGCTTTTAGATTCACTGTTACCATCAGCGCCCTCAGTGAGGTCAGGCATAGATCGGTTTTTTCGCCTTATCAACCCACCCATTAATAATTTTCGTCGAATTTTATGTTGCTTTTTGTTTGCTTTCTTATCTTCCACGGGTTCTTCTTTTTTCTCAGTCGCTACTGTGATTTCTTTCTTTGCTCGACCACGATCTTCGCTTCTAGATCGCTTTTCTCGGCCTTTTTCCTCATCCCGTGACTTGTGTCTAGGAGGCCGTTCTCGCGGTGGGTTATCCAGGTCATCGTCTATGCATTTGGGCGATTTTTTTGAAGAACCCTTCTTCTTGGGTAAGGTGGCATAGATTTCTATTGGCGTCATCGTACTCTCTAGTCCGCCCTTGGTGTTTCGAATTGGGGCAGCTTGTGGGACTTCCGTGACTCTGGTCATTCCGGCCATCCGTCGCTGCAGGCTTCGAGCGCGCATGACGCAAGTGTTGTGTTTCATGCGAGCGAACGTCATCGTGTGAGGGTTATTGTAGGGTGCGTCCATCGCAGCTCGCGCCTTTGACGCGGCAGCATCGCACAAAACGAGCGCGGTCTCGTAGTCGGCCGCGTCCTCGGCGTGCCGAGACTTTTCTAACAACCTATCAGCTTCCAAGCACAAAGCTTCGCAGTCACCACGGGTCGTCAACTCGGGTATCTGTGCCAGTTGTAGATTATGCCGGAGACCTTGTTGAAGAGGAAGACTGTCCGTCGATGATAGCGAGTAAGAGTCATAGCCGGCATCACACGAACCGCCGCTCGATAATTCTCCTTTACGCGTGGGGCTGCTGGGCACGCTGCCGGGACCGCGGCCTCGCGAGTACATGTAGGGACTCTCTACGGTGGACGACGAAGCGGACGACGCGCTGTTGCGATCGCCACTCCAATTCCCGGAGTCTCGTCTCGCTCGCGGTCGCTCCTGAGTATCGGAGGCCGACCCGGTGCTGAGGCTGCGAGCCAGCTGAGCTCTTCTGTTGGCTTGCACTTCGAGCATGTTCTCTACGGCTTTTCTGCTCACATAATCGGACTCGTTGTCGGGGCCCGGCGTGACCGCTCGCCGCGCGAAGCCGGCACTGTTCCGTTCGGGAGCCGGCGTGACGGCGCGGCGCGGCTCCGGAGCGGGAAACGGCACCACGTCTTTGGGAGCGTGGCGGGTGTCGCACGGCGTGCCGTCTACCGCCGCATAGAGCAGCAGCAGCGGTTGGAACCGGCCCCTGCGGCATTTCTCTACGACGTGCGACCACTCGGGTCCGATCTCCTTGACGTCGGCGTCGTCGAAGTAGATCCACAGCCGCAGCTTGCTATGGAAGAAGAAGGTGGAGTAGTGTTTCCCGTAGTAGGTGACGAGGCCGACGAGGCGGTGCGTGGCGCGCGCGGCCCAGGCGCGGTCCACGCAGGCGTGGAAGGCGTCGGTGGGGCGCAGCTCGGTGCCCAGCGCCGCGTACACGCCCGCCACGTGCTCCGCCGCCGGCCGCTCCGAGTCCCACACCACGCCGATCGACACCACCTCGGGCCGGTTCATCAGCGTCCGGCAGATCTGGATCTTAGCGCCACACGCGTTCTGCGAAACGATACAAACAGTTTGATGAGACGTCGACGCGGCGAAGTTTTGACTGCAATTTGCCAGTTTTACACGACTCTTTCGATTCTATCTCTATTGCGAAACTTTGTTAGTCTGATAGAAATAGGTACTTACGGGACAATCTCTGATGTCGCCCATGCCGCCGGCCTTTCTCAGCAGCAAGCCGAAGCTGTCTCCGTGTTCGCCCAGAGCCGCCTGTGCCGTTAGTGCCGTCGCTGACACGTAATGCACCATCTGTTTTGCGGAAAAAATCAGGTTACTTCACTAGCAAGAGGAGTCGTAAGATACTAGATGGATCCTTGTACTAGTGATCAAGGGCAGATAAATAAAAGACATTCGAGTGGTATTTTGCAAACCCTCTCGGAGCTACTTCCAGCTGCCACTGTCGCATTGGCCAAATTATTATAATTATGCAAAAGTCAGTAGGTAAGTACACAACATGGCAGTTGAAGATGTCGTATTTAATGCCGATGGCAAAGAATTTAATTTATATTGCAGAAACGTACCTGAGTAAACGGCAGCGGTTCCGACGTGGCCTGGCACGCGCCGCAGACGCTCTGCTCGACCAGCATCATGGCGAACTTCCGGTGCGGCACGCAGTGCGGCGCGCGGCACGCGTCGTCGTCCCGCCGGTCTGCGCAGGCGGCGACGTGCGCGTGCACCCTGAATATTTACCAATGTTATCGTTAAAATGTGGAATTTTGGGTCGATAAAATATGATCATCGACATAGGTTATTCTTTTAACAAAAAAAATCTGTTGGCATAATAGTGGTGAACAAAATGTAAATAATTTGTAAAGCGTTTGAATTAAAATCGAGAACTTACAACAGAAAAGTCTAGTTTTAAGCCTCAATACCCGCGCGGCAGTAATGGGAAGGTAGTTTGGACACCATGTACAGTCAGCAGTAGAAGAAGTAGCTAAACACTTAAAAACCTTGTTGTAGTAACGTATTAAATGAGAGTTGCTCGAATTTGTCACATTACTGAGAGCGACAAGGTACTCAAATGTTCAGCTACTTGTGAGGCTGACCGTACTTCCGCACAGTTAAGTCACTGAATATTAAAGCACTTTTAAGTATACCCTATGTGTCAATAAACTCTACTTGCATCCAATACAATAGGACTTTAGCGCTAGTCAGATCAGTTTCGCTGTTTACCTGAGCAGTAGATGCTCGAAGCACTCGCTGGCATCAGCCATGCAGCCCAGCTGGAAGCGCGCGCCGCCGCCGCCGAGCGCGCGGCGCAGGCTGTCCGCCGCCGGCGCACGCTCCGCCGACCATTGCAGCTGCGCGAACAGCTCCTGTGGACAAGAAAGTACAGAATTTTAGTCATTGCTGAGAGGCATGGTACAGGACTTACATAGCTTAGTAGGGGTTTTTTCTTTTATGGGTCGGTGTATACAAAAAGATCCAATTGTTGCTAGATTTAGTTGTGACGCTCATTGGCTATTCAGAAAACTTTGGATTATGATGTATGTTTAGTGGAAGTCCTATGGCATCTTCTATGTATGCATACTGTATACTCTTCTAATCTTAACACTTAAGTGTCCATTACGAGTAGCAGTCTCAAATACAGCGGACCATTATTATTGATAAGCATCAGTGTAACCACTTCTTAGCGGGTTTTTGTTTCAGGTTTCTGTCCAATAACCAGTTCCGAGCGCACAAAGCAGTAAAAAAATCGCAAAAATATGCAAATCAATTTAACAGTTAAATCCAAGCAAATTGGCACCGGAAATGTTTTAATATTGATTCTTCTAAATAGCTTACTTGTGAAAAAAGTGCCTATGAGGTTTATAACTGGCGTTCGTGAAGAAAGTTTTGACCGGAGCGTGTGTCGCGATAAAAGGGGTTTTAAAGTGTCGTAGTATAAGGTAGAAACTTGTTTGGTAACTGTGATAAGGTAAGGCCAAACCGGTACGGCACGAATACGAGGCAACCAGCCGCGGGTCACCAATACGCCGTGACCCTGCCGAGATGATGTTTTAATGTTCCGACGCGCGGCCGTCTTGTTTTAACACTTTTCGTAATAGCTTGAGTCCAAACTGCGGTTCAAACACTTTCAAAATTAAGCCGCAATTTGAGTCTAGGTTAATAATTGGTGAGCAGGAAAGTAATTTAGTGAAGTACCTACTTTATTAAAGTGGTTTTGTTTTAAATTAAATTTGCTAAAAACCCTATATTACCAGTAAAAAGACACACTTTGTAGGCTCCATCGTAGAAAATTAACAAATAAGTGAGTGTTCATCAAACATAAATTACTTCATTAATATTAAGTCAATCACAACTATATCACAGCAGATAAAGGGCAAAACATATTTTGTATAGAATCTATTTTCAGAGCCACTAGGGCGAGTTCAGATTTTAAGTGCCTATTTTTTTCCCCTTTACTTATTTTTATTTACTACCACGATTTAACTGTCTAGAATAGTTCCTAAGGAATCCTTCGCGACTTTTTCCCAAATAAAAAGTATAAATTTGATAAACTAACACAAGCACCCACGCAACAGTGTTGTAATTTTCACCGCCTATCAATTCTGCTTTATCGTGCAGATCGGCCAACTCGGCGATAAACTGTTAAAAACACAATAGTAAGGTGTGAGAGCTGTCGGTGCAAGGGTTGTCGACTATGCTTTATAGAGGCACAGAAAATAAACGGAGCAGTATGTCAAAATCCCTTATTTATACATTTAAACAATCCCCTTCATCATGCATGTATAGGTAACGCAACTAGAGTTGAAGTCACGCACACCGCTGCATGTCATTTTTGTACCGGAGTTTCGTTCGAATTCTCTAATTTATGTTTTGTTTTGTATGGCGCTGTGTAGTAGTGTGTGTAATCGTCCACCTCATCTCTCGTTGCGTTACCTGTAGCACCTGTGATTGGCGGCATTGCCAAGCTCGCTAAGAGCTCTAGTTGTGAAGTTTGCTGTTTGTGTAACGGCGTCGTTTCGGACGTTTACTGAATAGATTTGTTTGACTGTTTTAGCTATTTATTTATAGTGGTAGAGGTGGGAGAGATTTGTTGGAAATTTTACCTGAAAAAAGTTAGATAAGGTAGTACTTACATACCTATATGTTATTGTTAAGTGTTTTAACGTAAAGTAATGTAAAAAACACATTGCCAATGAACCCATATCTTAAAATACTAATTATTGGTTCTTTATTGGTCTTTGTACCAAAGAGTCGGCAACCCTAGATCCGCGTGCTAGCGATTACAGTGGTAATTGAACGCCACAAATAAGCGTCTTTGTTGTGTTAGCGGAAGTAGGAGCGCGGCCGCATGCGCTTTGATGACCCCTTTTAAAAATTAACGTAAATTAACTGATACACAAGTTAATTTCTTAAGTGTCAAACTAAATTGTAAAGTAGACAAATCGCTTTGCCTCATAATTAAACAACAGATAATTTTACTTATTTAGTTGCAGTTAGATATTGGCAGGTTTATTCACAGAATTTGTTTCTTTTAAATGTTGGTTTTGTTTTTACGACCAAAAATAGCGTTTAGGTAAAAGAAGCCTTCATTCGCACGCGTGGCAACTTGCCTTATCAGATAGACGGATTATTGTTGCATACATTTTGAATCCATGCCATGTTGCTCTCAAGATCGCGAGGCTAACGAATAAAGCGACTTCAAAATCCAAAACCCGGGAGAAAAAACGAGAATGAAAAAAATAACAAGCGTAAGAAGCATGTGCCTCGAAATTAAAAGTTTATCGTAATAAGACTTAAGTTAATTCAGCTTACAAATAAACCACTTCCGTGCTCCTCATTAGTTGCTCCACGTTGAGATAATAAGTCGAAATCGACTGTTTTTACGTTAAACTCCGCGCGCCGTGACGTGGCGCGCAACGGAAGGCACGCAAGCTGCGTCCGCCGGAACATCCTCGCCGTCATCTTAAGATATCTTCGAGTAAAGCCTTTTATATGCCGATGTTATGACAATAAACACACTTCCCAGTGCAGTATTAACTAACAATAGCAATCAAAATCTAACGCCCAGATTTATTAAAAACAGTATGATTAATAATTACTTCGTATGACATTACCAGCAGACTAAAAACCCAGCATACTAGGTTTCGCAACATACATATGTCATTTGTACAGTCATCAATTTATTTGTCTAAAACTGTAGTTTGCAGTATATTTTATGAAGCCACTGACTCGTTTCTTTGTCCAGAATTTAGTTCGCTTATCATCCCCCTCAGTGGTGAAATAAGAAAGTTAAGTGAGTAAAACTGCATGCCAATTAAACAATGATCACATTGTACTGCATTAAAGTTGTACACGTAGGGTGAGTTATTACCGATTTCCCGGTGAATACATGAACCAGAAAGTTCAATCTCAACAACATAGTCGATAAATAAACGGTATCCACTATTAAAGTTTAATGAATTCAATTTTTATTGGATTTCGCGTTTTTTTAAATATAAAATAGGAAGGAAAACAAGCAAGTGGGTCACCTGATGGTGTGAGATCACCACCGCCTATAGGTACTTGTAAAACCAAGGAGATTGCAGATGCGTTGCCCTAGAGCGCTAAGATGAAGAGAGCGCTGGCACAAGAGGTAATCACCTCTTGTGCCAGTAATTGCGCCGGCTGTCTTGTCTTGCGTTCGGGAAATTGCACCAAGGGCATTAACAGTTTTGATTTTTTGTATCATCTCGCCCTTTCGAGCTAACTGTCCGCTGATAATGATAAGAAACCGGAACTAATGCATCACACGCGGGCGACGCTTGTGGAGCGCCGGGTGTGAACCGGAGAACCATTGTTGTGTGGGAGCGCGCGGGCTCCCAGGCCGCGCCGCGACCTGACTTGCGGTCTCGCCGAGCCGCGAGGTTACTCACAGGGTGTTGAAACCGTAGTAAGTAGGCTAGCTAGAGCACTATTGAGCACTTTTCTATTATTATTCTGAACGGGCAAGCGGTATTCTGATATTAAGTTAACACCGCCGCGCCGTCCAAAGGCACGTTTACACCGCGGGGCTTCTAAGTAGTTATGTATGTTGGGCGTTTGACTTAGTTAGGCAATAAAGCGGTTTTAATAAGGAAGAAAGGAGTGAGAATGTTAATTTTTTTTTACATATTAAAAAGGATGGCAAACGAGCTAGTGGGTCTTATGATGACAAGTGATCACCACCACCCGTAGACGCTCGCAACACCAAGTAGATCGTAGAAAGGTTTTATTGGAAAGCCAGAGAAATTCAGATTTGACTCTGGATGGAACCCAAGAAGTATAAGGAGGTGGTAAGTTACACCCTTGTTTAACTCGGAGTCAAATGAGTATCTGACTATGTATCTGGCTTGCTCTATCTTTAGAAATCGCGCTAAATCTAGAAAACCGCCTTGTTTTTGCTAGTTCTCATTCGGCGACTCACTTTTATAATGTTAGCTTCATACGCTTAGTAAGAATCTGCCAACGCTTGAGATGCATTTTATTTGAATGAATCAGTAATGTTTACTTGTTGCTCGCTCTAAGCTAAAGGACTCAAAATACAGAAAAAATCACGAAGCGATAGAAAAGTCAAATTCAAAATGTTACATGTATTACGAGTATGTATCATGGGTAATTAATGGATTAATCGTGTTGTGTGTAAATCCACAAAAACTTGATTTTGTGACTCAAGCGCCGGATATGCGATGCGTCGCGCTCACTTTTAGACTTTTCAGTTTCGGCACTAACATTATGACTATGTCTCGCGCGTCGGCCGACGCAAGTAAGGTAGAGTCATAGAGCTAGGATAAATTCAGAAATACGTACGTATAAGTGCGTACGTAAAGTATAAATCACCTTAGTTACATTTATGTACTTATTTTGTAGTAAAAATTGCTATTCAAAATAAATGGGGCAGTAAGTGCCACAAAGGATGGATAATACCACGAAAAAGCTATCTTCATTGCTCTACATAGGCTTTTGCTATTGATTTATATAGTTAAGTTCAATTATAAAAATAAGTTTTGTAGCATTTTGAATTTTAAATTCGTCTATTTTTCCCTACAACATATCAGACTTGTGAATTTATCTTTTTATTAGTCACTAGCTGACCCGGCGAACTTCGTACCGCCTAATTATTGGAGGCATATTTGCTCACCGTTTAGACCTACCCTGGACTACGACAAACATTTTAAAACCAAAATCAGCTCAATCGGCCCAGCCGTTCTCGAGTTTTAATCAGACTAACGAACAACAATTCATTTTTATTTATATAGATAGATAGATAGATTAGACTAATGTAGAACGGAGCCTCCAGTTTGCTGTGTTCTTTTCTAAATCAATAAGCTGAAAGCTCACAGAAGCTCATCAATACGCGGACAAAGCTCAGCTCAGCTGAATCATGAATATAAATGACGCGCATAATAAATAATCGCTCGTCACAAAATTTCCTTTTGGAACAATGGCCGATTCAGGCGGCGCGTCGTCGGACCCAGGGCTGCCGACGTCCAAAAATAAATAACAAAGTCCTCGAAAACCGATTTAACTAAATAATTAATTGATTCAAGCGTTACTTTGCGGAGGTCCATATTTTTTTATTTCATATAAATATTAACAAACTAGAACAAATTACCTTGCTAATCCGCGAATTTTTATTATTTTAAGAGTATTTTAATTTTTTAGATTTGATTTTTATCGTCATATTTGTTTTTGTCATTGGAATATTTTTATTGAATATCATTAAATATTTCTGGTCATTGCATGTCCTGTTCAAAAAACAATAGTAGGGTGTTAGTACCTCTATCCATTTATTTATAAATACTTTATATAGCCCACAATAGATATTGTTATAGATAGTGCTATATTAGTATCTGGTTTTGGAATAAAACAATTTAAACGGTTTATATCGCTTGTATTGTAACGAATCTAATTCCCGACGTTTCGAGCCCTTTACAGGTCTCATGTTCAAGGGCAGACTGACAAAAACTTTGAATACAAACTACCCAATTTTGAAAAATAATTGAAAAAATTAAAATAAAAACTAAATATGAACAATACAATACACGCGATATAAACCGTTTAAATTGTTTTATTCCAATGTCTACAAGTCGCGAAAACATAAGAAAATATTAGTATCTGGTTGTCAAGGTTGGCAGCCCTACGGTACCGGAGGAGGTTCTGCGCCCGCGCATACTCAAGTGGCTGTTTCGTTAAGTATTCTCGGGACAAATTGCCTTTGGAGGCCTCGGCACAATTGCCTTTGGGGGGCCAGCACTCGCCATACATCACAAGTATTCTTCGCTTGGTACTCGTGTACATGCAACTAAGTTTCATATTCTACCTTTGTCTAAAATTATCCTTAAATATAAGGGATGCCATAGCAATAAAAATAAAACATTTTATTTTAGGCAATAATTTGCTATTTTTTGTAGTCTCTTGCGAGAAGGACTGTGCTTGCATTGAAACATTTACAGGGTGTCTTTAAATTAGATGCATCTGAAAAAGACTACTAAGTTTAAGCCTTTTGTTTACCATAGAATTATTTATTTCGACCATCTATGGGGCATAAATTATGTTAGTTGTAGTTTACATTCAAAACTTACTCTAATGTTAGTTACACATGAGCACAATTAATAATAATAATAGTTATGTTTTATCTGTAATTCTGTGAAATTGTAATGTGGTATTCAATAAAATTTTATTGTATAACGTTAAAAAGACTTTAACGCCATTAAGTCATTAACGTTATAAATGTGTGTAAAAATCTCGAAAATTTAAAACAATTTACTACAATGTTTTAATAATATCCTCATATTCAGCTTCATCAGGGTGTCCCTAAAACTAACATCATATCTAACAACATGCTATCTTATAATACCATGGTTGCAGCAAATAAATAAGTATGAGAATGGGTAACGTTTAAACAACTATAGCTAGTCGTTAGCCTAATTATAAACCAGGTAATTTAGCTGCCAGATCTATCGATTGTAACCGTAATTTTATTTTTATTTCGATATAAACCTTCGAGATCTTATGCCCTAGTTATTTTGCAAAAGCGAAAAAAATATTTATTTTTATATAGCTGATTAGCGGGCTAGTCGTTCAGTCGAATTTAGTTAGAGGCATTGTTTTCTACTGGATTATGAGTATTTTATTAATATTTTGTAGGCTTTGTCAGATCTGCCTATAAAAGTGTATCATATATTTACATTTTAGCATCGCAGGGTCTTAAATAGACACAGTAAGTTATTAATGCAATTTAATTTATCCTTAAAGATATTCAAACGGAAAATACATAACTGAATGCAGATAACTAGTTTTAATGATTCAATTAACCGACTCTTCTTTTACAATACAAATTAAAATTAAACGTAGTGAATAGTTAAAGCTCGTTTAAATGCAAAATAATTACGCCTTAACTGCTTGCTGTTCGATTGCTAAATATTCAAAAAGCTAGTCCTACAGGATAATGTAGTAACGACTCTTGCTGATTTATGCCAAGTTCGAGCGCGTTGATGTCTTTTGCATAAAACGTGCGATGCGTAGAGAAGTAGAGCTAGTAACCGGTAGAGATAGAAACGATTTATTGTTAGTTTTGCTAATGCTAAATAAGGATATTCAATCTTTTTAAACGCTAATTCTTTTTAGGTAAAAAATAGCTGGCGACCTAGAGTCATAATAATGCGGCGACCAGGCGAGTGCACTCTACTCTGACGATCAATTATTATTGATTGCGACCCCCTTAGCAAGGCTGCGGAATCCCTCTGGGAGTCGCGACTGCGAAAAACTTATAGTGTTACAAAATCACCCTGTAATCTTTGATCGTTGGTTAAGTCACTTACAACACCCCGTAAAGTTCTTTAAAATAATTGTATTTATAATTAATGACCCTTTGGTTAACTAAGTTTAATATTTCTTAGGAAGATTCTAGGTTCACTTTGTGACACTGTATATAAACCATGTAAATTTCGTACAATATAAAGAAGAGTCGATAAAAAACTTGGCCAATGTCAATATTGAAGAGTCATAAAAGCTTAAGAATTTACAAGGAAATACGACTACAACTTTATTCCCTTGCAATAAAGGTCCTTAAGGGGGATATTTTACTATTGCTATTGAGTTTAAGGCAAAGCCTATTAAAAAGATACTTGTTAACCATCGGCATACACAAAGAAGGATATTTTTATTGAAGATTTTGTCTGACTTCCACCCCCACTTTAAACACCTTCATGGTGGAATACAAAAATCCGTTCTTAGTGCATCTCTACACCCTCTAAGGACACATTCTAAATTGACATGGTTTAAAATTATGTGTTTGGTAAAAATTGATTAATTGTATAAATTTTAATGTATTCATTCATTTATGACATGTGCTTTTATGCAATAAAATATTTTGATTTTGACTTTAACTTTATGTTTCTATCTTCAGCGGGGTATGTTGTCACTTAGTTTCAGGATTTTTTTATTAATAGGTATAGATTTTTTTTCATAAAATTTCAAAGGTAAATTCATATTTTTTACATTACGTAGTTATAGTTAGACGTTCGACGAGCACAGTTTGTGCAAAAACTTACTCTAAACAGTGCTATCGTAGTCTGGCTGAGCGGCACCAGTTCAGGAGACTCCCTTCTCGGGGTCCGCAGCCGCGGCAGCGTGTTGTGCCGCACCGGCATCGAACCCACGACCACCATGTCCTTCGGCGGCAACAGCTCCCGGTCCTTCAGCCCCTCGATCTTCTGCTTCTGGATCGCGGTCCCGCTCTTCCCATCGCTGGGCTCTTTGCGCTTGTACCGGAACTTAATCATTTCGCACTATACATCGCGCATTACCATTCAATCGACGTCGCGAACAATGTGTACCTATGTATCGTGGGTACTATAATACATGTGTATGTACCCAAGCTATAGAGTACGAACCACGCATACGATATTCGAATGATACGTTTAACTATTTCTTTTTTTAAACACCTATTTGTTTACTGGACATGCCGGGTGCGTTTCACGTAACGGTTGTTTAAGTATGGGCTCAATTTTTGCCGCGACACATAAGTTTCCACTGTTAAAACAACAGGCGACACTATTATATTTAAAACTATATTACACCGCAACAGACTTGTTTAGCAAACGTCAATTAAGATCCAATTAAGTCACAAATCACTATTAATAACTTTCCGCTATAAGATAATATTAATGAGTCTTTTCCTTTTTAAAACATCTAAGTTAGGCGCTGAGTAGTACGAGGTGTACATAAGGGCGAGATTCACATATCTTTAAAGGTGTCGTTTTGGCGCGAGACACCGCCCGCTTTCGACGACAGGTGCCACCAATACTGTTCACTACACGAACAACTGTTGGTCACGTAAACGTCAATTAGGGGCTCATTAAGTCAACACAAATCACTATTAATGACTTTCCGTTATTAGTTAATATTGAATCACTTTAAGAGTCGTGATACGGTCGTCGCTGTGGAGGCTTTAGTGCCAACTGGCGCGGGCGGCGACCCAAGCTACCTCCCAGGTAAACTTTTTTTTGTAATCTATTGTTAACGTAACTCACGTGGGTCATACGCTGTCTCTTTCATCCTCGCGCTTGGCCGATAACGTTATCTCTGTTTTTTACGACAACACGAACCTTTGTTTATATTTCAATGGCGATAACTGACTGACTTGGAATAAAGTTAGGCTGTAAAACTTAAGACAATGTTTGTATGAAATACGTGCGTTTTAGTTATAAATGTGTTAAGCACGTGTTTAACACCGTGTTGCTTTTTTTAAGTTTCTTTGAAATAAAAAATATTGCAACCAGATCTCATAAACTATACCTAATTAACTCATGATATTTATTAGAGATATGCTCAATAAAAAGCACTAAAGAAGAGTTGTTTTTAATTATTTATTTGCGAAGCCATACCTACCACATTGCATACGATATGTAGTACAATTAGTATAATAGTACGGTCGAGAAATGTAAAGTTTTGTCAACTTTGCACCCTATTGCAATGCGATCAGATGCAAATTTTACATACCTTTACATTCCTCGACGTACTAAGGTGTGCAAAATAAGAAACTACGACTCTAAATTATACCGTTTTAAGAAGACAAACAAAGTGTGCAAACAGTTAAAGAACGCGAGTGTACAAAAAGACAAGTGACGGACGCATTGTGAACTTTATATGGTGTTCGGTGTTCTTTCACCCCATGAGTCACAGCCCACACATCCCAAGAACGTCGCAAGGGATGAACGTGTAAACAATTTGACAGATGACTCCATAACAAATTCCGTAACAAACAAATAAAAACAAATTAACTTCACAACTTCACCCTCATCGTTCATTTTATGAATTGACTTTCACATGTTGAGTCATAACATAAGTATGCCAAGTTGTGAGTCGATGGTCCGCCATGGAGCTCTTAAGGAAAATGCTACAAGAAAGAATAATCGGGACGCCCACGCATACCAAGATCCTGGGAACATTTTGCACTTCCGTTGGCTAATCGATTAAATTAACGACTTTTAGTATATACGGTAGGCTTAATGAAGTGTTTTGTAGAAAAATACGTCTTCAAATCAAGTAAAACTTTGCTAGGTATTTACTTACGTCTATGTAGAAATTATTTTTTTCCTCCGCTGTTTATCGTAAAAACATACAATGTCTACTTTTTTAGGATTTACACGAGATGTACTTCAATTTTAAGCATTATGTGTCGTTAGCTTAAGTTATAATATCCAGTTTGATGACCGAACAATAAAAAAATATATAAAATCATGTTGTCAGGCCAAGTTTCATTGCTGATTTTTTATTATTTTTAGGGATAAAAAGTATGTTATTTTAGGATATTAGTACCTGGGCGTTCGATTTCTGCTCAAGACAGATGGTAAATGAAACATAAAAAACGAATATTCCCAGAATTTTTACCTATTTAATAGATCCTTTGTCACCATAAACCCCAACACGTAAAAGAGCTAATTTCAACAATTAGAAACAAATATATGAATATAGCTTGTATAATAAAAGTTTGATAATTTGATATAAACAAAAAAGCAGACAGGCTGTAGCACAAAACTAAGTAATTAACTAGAGAATATATTTACATAACTAAATGAGTCATCCACATCATCGTATGTTATTCGTTTAATCAAATAAGGAATATGTCGATAGTGATAATCTGTATAAATTAAAACGTGAGAGATTCTCGTGTGAGAGGTTGCGATCTAGATATAACCAGTAGGTGTAACGGGTGCGCTCGCTAATCAAATCAGCCATCTTTTATAATGATAGCGTTACGTCGTATCTGGAGCAATTGGAATCTTACAAAGTCGAACCGAACTAAGTTAACAACCGCTTTCGTCAACTGGTACACTAACTTGGGTTATAAATAGTGGTGATAGCTTAGTGGACCATTAAAACCGTGAGACAATGTCATTGGTATTAACAAAGACAAAACTGGCTCAGCCAAAATATGTGATGGAGTATTTACTCGATATTTAGAGCTAGATACTGTTGAAAATTGTAAGCATAAAGATACTCATATTGTTTAGTATTAAATCCACATGAAAACTTTTCCTCGCTACCTACTCCTAGTTTCGACGAAAAAGATTTCACCATCAGTTTCAGATGCGCGTGATTCAGGCGGATGTAGCGTTACCCAGACAGTTGCCTCACAGACCTCCGCAAAAGGCCATTTCTTTCTTAGAAACGGTTACAAAATGACTTCTTACTGCGACCATTTAGGGTATCACTCTGATTTAAGAGATAGCGCCAGCTAACTTTACGAAAATGGTTTGGTATAAAGTAACTGACAGCCCAACCGGATTGCCTATGCCTACTACAGCAGGTTTTTTGCGCAACGATCACTACACAAAGCCAAAAGTAAGTGTTGTTTAGGCACTGTTAAGGATCAAAAGATTAATCAAGGCATCATAACATCCGTAAACTAAAAGTTAACAATGGCACACCATCCTTCGTACGGTCCGAATCTTCTGAAGTACGAATTGTTTACGGAATCAATAGGCCATGTGATGTTGAAAGACCGATATACGAGCTAGAAGGCTTTTCAATAGCCGCAGGCGTTGCCGCAGTTTCAAACAATGCCAATTGCGGCATTAAGTGGTAATGTTAATTCATGGAATTAAACATTGCATTAACACTGTACGGGTACGCTATCTATGTGTGAAACTATCGCTAGATCTAATCACATTCTTGACTATCGTTTTTTTACTTAATTGCGAAAGTTTATTGCTGCACGGACTGATACATGGAGACGAGTTTTGGGCAGATAAAGCTATCAGACTACTGAATTGATTTGGTACAGCATAGTAAGTGATATAATGAAGGATGGCACTGAATAGTTTAGTTATGCATAAGATAGCGACTGTGAGTGTATTATCTCAGTTGTACCTGCTTGTAGATAGGCCGATTTATTCATGATACTTATACTAAGTGACACGTACGAGATACTAGGGGTACCTGAGATTACATAGCGGCATAACACCTAAAGTTAAGCAATACCTTTGCAACCCTACGTAAGCCTATTGATATCGAACCTATTACGTGATACAAGTAAAAGTCTGCTTCTTATCGTAAATGCAGTGATGAACTCTTGTAATGTATATTTCGATGTTGCGATTGCATTTGGTACAAATTATCGGCGGCACAATCGATTTTTTTCTAGCCACAATTCAATTACTGGCAATAGACCATTATGAAACTCGGTAGTTGGAACAGCGACGTGAAATATCGATTAAGTACGTGTATAATAGAATGAGAAAGACAATGTACCTACGGGGTCTGTACTTGACTAGTGAACGCGAGAGAAAGCAATCGCGAGAATTGACTCCTGCACTCCCGTACTTTGCAAAGTGGTCCTTTCCAATCGAGTCGTAACTTTGGCAAGCCTTTCAATCCGCAAGTTAAGTCGTTGAGCAGAAAAACGATGAAGGCATTATTAAGATACAAATGCAAAACAACTTGCTAAAGTTGAACGAAAATTATTGTCACCTAAAAGGCATTTTGCGCTGCGTGGGAGTAATTTGCAATCGGTCACGAGGACAATGAGATCGGTTGACGAAGTTAGCGCGAGTGGGATGTTTGTTTGGCAAATACTGGCGTTTACATGGCCACAAGTGCACCGCCGTGGGTGAACAATGGGACCGAATAATGACATGTAATTAGTGACGCATTACACCAACTGCTCCAAAAACGTGTATGTTTAATATGTTCAAAGAGTTATGCTGTAAGTCGGAACTAGACGCATCGGGTAAGATTAGATAGCAAAACACTTAAGCACAAGCTCTTTAAGTTGGAGGTGACGTTTGTGATTAAGTTAAAAAGGTAAAGCTATTTTAAGTAGCTCTAATCGAAACAACATGCTCAACGACTACGTTTAAGCACGACTAAAAGTAAATATTGACCCTGAAGCATGTGGTTCGTATTCTATTGCGATAGAGTAGCAGACACATTTAAATAAATTAATCGTGAGCAGACAAGTAAATTCGGCTCGCAAGGCTAACAAGCAGCCAATGAAGTCACTGCAGATTCCAATACACAAGCACTATACCGTTCACTTTATAAAGCACAAATAACCTTTGACACTTCACTCTGTAAACACATGGTAAGTAACACTTGGCGGAATTAAACGAGCGTCTGCCCACACTGTCACAACAAACCGCGGCAGAAAAAGTATTGTGTCACGTCTGATTGCGACGTCTACCCGCGGCGGTAGAGCGGCGGTGTGTACGCGCAGAAATCGCGCAGTGACAGGCAGGCTGCGCGTGCGATGGAGACGGAGCATGGAGGCTTTGGCGCCAGCGGCGGCGGCCGTGGGTGCGAGCGAGACGGCCGAGAGGCTAACGCGGGATTCCGGTTACGTATAAGCTTGTGGCGAACATTAAAGCTTCGTATGTAGAGTCGAAATTGATGGCTTTTCAATTACAAATTATCTATTACGAAGTTTCAAACACAACAAAGAGGTTATGATTACGAGCTAAAATAATAGCGAAATATTTTTGTATGAATTCTAAACAGTAGAAATCCAATTAATTACGTAAAGTAAGATCAAAAAATGACTAATAACAAAACGAAAGAAGCTTGATATAACCAGCTCTGATACTTGAAACTATTAATTTTCTAACCTTTATGAGGGATACTGTCAGATT
This sequence comes from Ditula angustiorana, assembly GCA_963691745.1. Taxonomy (NCBI): domain Eukaryota; kingdom Metazoa; phylum Arthropoda; class Insecta; order Lepidoptera; family Tortricidae; genus Ditula; species Ditula angustiorana. Next base: position 4,687,020 of record OY829479.1, read on the forward strand.
ACGTTTCCGCTAATGAGAGCCGAGTACCGTAAGTAATCAAACCAGTGTGGTGAGCTAACCATGCGCAGTCTAGATTTTATCGATCATTGAAGAGTCAACCTAAAATTATAAGGCTTAGATCGAATTTCAAGTAAACCTCTACTTAGTTCCACGAAACTATCTGAACACACTTTATTTTAGCTATCGAATATTAGTATCAATAAATCAAGCAGATATTGAAATCGGGGACCACGAACACTCAGTTTTAGGACTAACAAGACAAAGTTGCTCTAGGTACAGTCAACCAATTTCATTCACATATAGGCCACTCTAGGACTGTCGCAATGTGTCGTCGCTAAAATATTATGTATGACATTTATTCAGAAGTAATTACGAGTCATAAATTAAATCATGACGTTTAGTGTGTTTTGTATTAACAACACACAATTAACGTTATAATTTATGACGTTTCCACAGTGGCCTATGAATCAAATTGGTTAACTGTACATTTTACCCTATACATATAATCTTATCAAAAGCGTGTACTAAAATAATTATGAAAGTGAGCTTAGTTAAGTCCTAGAGCGATCTGAGAATTAGCTAGAGGAAAAAGTTAAGTAGAGATTTAAATGTTAAATCGGATTATTTGACTGAAGACATTAATCTCATCTTTACCTCGTTCAATTCTGTGAGAATCAAACTAGTAAGATTTTGATCTAGCACAAAAGCACAAAAAACAGCCAGCTTAATTTATACCACAGAGCGACCACTGCATACAAAATTCGCGTAGGTACTACTACGTTAACAAGTTGGCGTTTCTATACGGGTCCTTGTGTGCGCGCTGTAAAGTTGACAGTTTTCCATAATCAAGGGAGTGCGGGATCTGCAAGGGTTGCGGTATCTGAATTTGGTGCGGGGAGGGCTGTGGTCATTCTGCATTTGAAATAGTATGACGTTCTATGCTGATACGAATGTGTCCAATACCTTACACCGGTTCTGCAACACGAGACTAACAACATCCTCATTTCGCATACTTAATAAACATAACACCGCTGCACCGTAACGCTTCGTAATATGAACCCAGCATTATAACATCGTCCCAGGATTTTTAACATTACTTGCACCTTGTTAATAAGGGACATAAAGATTACAGTCCTGTAAAGGTAGTAAAAAGTATTCGGCGTTTTCTTTCAAGCTTAAAGACTAGAAAGGCCCCAGTTACTAAGGTTAACCGGCTAAATTGCAATCAAAGACCCTGAACTTTCGACTGTACAAACAGTCGCTTTAAACGATGTAGCACTAGTAAATATATCATTTTAAAGTTAATAATGAAATGTGCTTCTTCGTGATCATAATATTATTGTCTTGTTTTGTAGGTATATTGCATTCAGAATTTTCCACTCGCATATAATATTTGCAACGAATATACCTGTCACACTTATTGTTATTCCTCCACGAATTCTTTAATCACATTAACATTTAGGCATTTTTTTTATCCAAATAAAGGCACAAAGCGCTTTGCTAGTTTGTTTTATTCTTTGTACCACCATATGCAGGTGCTAAAGTTTCCGCTTTCAAGGCAACATTTCCATCTGATCAGAAAAACTTGCATCTGAAGTGCAATACCATAAATAAACTCCTATGTTAATAATAACAAACGTAATGGAGTTATAAATGGTGAACTTAAGACCGCTATTCCATTGTCCAATCATTTTTGCAACGCCTGTTTAATGCTCATTGTAGCGTCTTCAATCCGAGGCTACATCGAACAAGGGGCTCGTTAGATCGCGGTGATTAAACGAATCTGTGCCGCGGACACCACAAATGTCAGAAGTTTACAACCCAACGACTAGGCGATAATGTATCTTAGGTAAACGCTATAAGAACGGCGTCAACTTACAAAATTTTCGTATTGGTATGTCTATTGTAAACTCCGTCAACTTATCGCGGTACTATATTTAGCAACACTGACTAACACTTTTACTACGAGTAAATGCTTAAATTGAGAGAAATAGAAAGCCAGGTGGTATCAGTCTTTAAATCGTCTAGATTTTGAAGAAAGAAAGAGTAAAGTCCCACGGAAAGTAGAGCCGTTGGAAGCTATTAAACAATATCTAATTTTACTACTGCTGCTTCCAACTTATAATTAGTTGCAAGACTTGAAAGTAAGTTCTCTGGTGCTGCACGCGTGCGAAACCGCTCACAATGCTGTGGTTTTTACTTGGAGTATTTAAACAGAGTGATTATAGTGTATCGACTCTTGGGATTTCCGTAACATGTGCCAGCGGTACCGCGAATCTGGTTCACATGAAGAAGTCACGCGATTATTTGATCCCAAATATCTAACAAGAAAGCTCATAAGGAAGCTTTTTCTCTTAAAAAATGTCTCATTTATCGATTCTCACGGTGTTGCTCAAAAGTACTAAACCGAACAGAACTGTATCCAATCGCAGGTGGATTTTTCAAACAAACCTTACTGTAATACGTGATTTAGAATCAAAGTTAATTCTTTACTATACAATCTTTTGTCGGTCGCGGGGCGTCATGGTGCGTTCAATAGACGAACGTTAACCTGAACCAACAAAGAGGCACCTGATGTTCTGGGAGTTTCACACGGCAATAAAATATGACTTAAAGACCAACCGTGGTCACTTTCAATGGCCAAAAAGAATCACACGAGCAATTAAAATTTAAACTACGAATTGACATAAATTCAACGTAGCCAACTACCTCCACGGTATGATATCATCGTAAAGCTGTGATTTACTGCTCATTCTCACACATTAACCGATGCGTGCAAACTACATTACAGCAAATTGGTTTTGACGCTCATGGAAAGCAATTTTCTGTGTCAATTGACCGGTGTGCTGTGTATGCCGATGGCACTCTCGCTATAGTGATGGCCTAGTTTGTGTACACTTGTTCGTTTCACTTGCGACCAGTTCTGACGCCCAAGCCTCCTACCCGAACTTGTATTCACTTGATAATTAATCTCACTTGACATTTCGGTATTAATTGTACTGGTTTTCATCTCCTTATCGGGGTGAACCGAATTAAATTTAGCTTAGATACCTTTACTTGGTAGACGGGCACGATTACTAAAAACTCCAAAGAATTCTCTTTTTATTTCAATCTAAGCAAATACCGCGTAACTGGCTGGGACCAATTGTAATTACCGCAGATAACACTTAACTGAGATAATGGGAACAATCTCGCATTCCTACCAGATTGCACCGACTGACTGCAATGACCATTCGCTCCGGGTTGAAGGTTGGCTGCAAAACCCACTGTTACGTCTTATTGTTTCTCAGCCAACAATCAATATGGCATTACGATGAGAAAAAAGATTAAAATAACGGCAAATTACACAAGCAACTGGCCCCAGCGAGAAAGAAGTATGTGGTACACCTGCTAAAGATGCACGAACAAAAAATACTAGATACTGAAAGCCTACCCGGGCAAGATGCTCATATTATTCAATATTGTATACTCTACAGTAAATATAAATAACTCCCAACGGGTAGTAATTATCAGAGATATGCTAAGCTAAGTTGCATCGACGCGGTGTCCTTCATTCTAAATGCCATGCCATAACTTGTTAGCGTTGCCTAAGACCTGCTAACATAAATAGCGAACTAATATTTCATCCTGTATGAGTTCAATCAGTTGGTTTCTAGTAGAAATAAATATAATTATACTCAGTAGCTCATGTAAATGTGGCAACGTGGCAGTTAAAAAAGTACCTTACTTCACATCTACTTTGCTTACCAGATAGGATAGAATAGAAATATTTATTTGCCAGAATACACGATTTACACATCATTTGACCTAGTCCCAAACTAAGCAAAACTTGTACTAATAGGTGTGCAAACTAGACAGTGGAAAGACAAACCTACATACCTACTCACATACATACTTAAATACATACTAATACGTATAAAAATCCACGACTCAGGTACAAACTTTCATTTTCATTATACAAATATGCCCCTCACGGGAATCGAACTCGCAACCTCTAAGTTAGAGTCATAGGGTCACTATCGCTATCCGGTCTTCGTAGGTAGGTAAACTATACGTATATTCCATCGATTTATGTGATATTTTCCAACATAAACTATACGATAATTATACGAGAAGAAACATAAGAAAACATGGCATCTAACCGCGGGCCGGGCCGCGCGTGCGTCATATGGCAATGACATGTGCAGCTATAATTGACGTGCGCTTGCTTACAATGCCCCGCGATGATTATCTGCACTTAGACCTTTGGTCGTGGAAGACGTTTTATTGAGGCTTCATTGGAAAACGAAAACATTTGCCAGATTTTTTTTTACATTTCAAATTTCATCGAGTATAGAAACGGAATCGTACTATGAACTATCCAGTAATACATATACCATAATTATCATCATCATCATCCTCCAAACGCTTTTCTCCATTTCTTTATTTGGGGTACGCTTTAAAATTCCAAAAATTTTGGCAGGTCAGGGTTATTTTGCTGCGAATGCAATTTGACGCCGCCCGCGCGCCCTTAATCCCTATATCAGCGAAATCAGACCGATAGCATCATGTTTTCACAATCATTTACATAAATGTGAGGGTTTCCTGACGATGTTTTCCCTCAATGTAAGAGCGTCGGTTACTGCAGTGCTTAAGATAATGTGCTACATGGCGGCCTCTGGGGAACGAACTCGGTACCCTTCGATTATGAGTCCCCCCACACCCTTATCCACTAAGCCACCAACGTTCTCCAAACAATACACCATGCTGTGTAATTTTCTGTGTATTCAACCGATGGTCATTATAATAATATCAACCCTAATCAACGCAAAGATCAATCAGATCCTAGATAATGACATCGCGTGTTGCCATGACATACAACTGAAGCCATATACAGCTTTACACTAATCAAAACTGCGTGTTTTTAGGAAACATCTAATAAACATGGGCGAGATAAAATCTGAAATGTCATCGAAAATTTGAAGACGCCTCGCCCGCCCACAGTCGGCCTACGGTTGCTCTGAACTTAAGACTGTCTTGAACTTCAGAAGCAATTGATTATGCTATAAATCTGATGAGATTAATGTTGGTTATTGTATTATGCAAGTGATTTGTTGGTGGTTTGGTTAGAGAGCTGGGGACACACGCGGGGGCGAGCGGCGCCTCGGACCGGCGACACGTGGCCTGCCCACCGCCGCCTACCGCATACCTACCTACGTAAAAATACGATATAGGTTCAACGATTAGTAGGTGTACTAAACTGTGATCTGATTATCACCGCACTAATTGCCTGACAGTGGGCGACAGCCTTGCTTCTAATAACGGTGTAGGAGTCGAGAATACTTTTGCATTTTCCTGCAAAGCTTTTACGATAAAGCTAAATTACTTATTTGTCGGACAAAACTGCGCATAACCTTACGTTCACTCTATAAATCACTTTATACGTTTGATAAATGAATAGCGTATGGTATAACCTCTTGGTAAAGGAAACATGTATGTTCTAAAAACCTCTATTTCTATTCAACTGCGTGTATTGTTGAGAAGGTGCATCACACAATGCACAGGATGCAGTACTGGTGCAGGTAAACGTGTGTTTTTTGCAGCACCATAATAGCTGGGGTGGACAAATCGAGAGCTCGGAATTGTGATCATTGTGTAGATAAGGATAATTGTAGGCGAACGAATACAGTTGTTCATAATTAAGGTATCGTGCTTCGAGTTATACATTTATAATGGAGTGAATAGGACCAATCAATATGGTGTTAAAAGACTACATAGAAAGAAGTTTAAAACTGGCTACCTACAGAATAGCCTGCGCCAGTAAAATGACCTTGGAAATGTTTTTTAATAATTTGGGTACTTAAAAAACCTAGCTGAAATGGATAATCATATTACCTAATCATAGAAATCAGTATCATTTTCATAGGAGATTTTGCGACGCTACAATCCTACAATTTCAATTGAATACAGCAGCATCTATCAGTTATTATCATCGCTCTGTCACGCGTAGTTAGGTTTATGAATCTTGCATAAACAGACATTGGTATGAATTCTAGATTCATGCAAACACGCAGGCGCTTGAAAGGCACAAAGCTCACTCCTTTGTACATTTAACCTTCTGGCCATGCTAATGGCTAAGCGCACTTGAATTCGATCATAATCATGTACCTGTAGGGTTAGAACACATAGTCGTGTAGTTAACCTCCACTGTAATTAATTTTAATTTTAATTTAATTTAATTTTAATTATATTGTAATACTTATACTTAACTTAATGCTAAAGATTTCTATGGGTTAATACCTAAATAAAGAATTATTTTATTTTATTTTATTTTTATAAACTCCTATAACTTAGTATATGACGCAGCAGATCGTGGTGTAAACGAGAAGCCTAACCGGTCCTGCAGCTGCGCGCGCGCTATACAACACATACACGATTATACAGCCTGTGGTGATCTATAGGCCGTGTAATGTTACAACAATTAATCCACGAGCACGTGGCAGTCGCGTGATCTTCCTCCTTCATAATCGTTCAATCAAAACGAATTTTAAGCCCAAAGGATGTAGTTACACAGATAGTTTCACGCATCGTTATTAATTCAGATATAAAGTATTGTAGAGTTCGTTTTTTACGTTATTTTGATTCTTATTTGGATTTTAAACTCTAAGCTTTTATATGAAGTTTAAATGGGACTCATATTAATGCCGAGCTGCCGCTCTATCGCCAATTACACTTAAAAAATAAGCGCCTGGTAAAAACGAATAGCAGTCTAACGCATCTCGATGACGCGATGTTTTTTATATCTACTTTCATATAAACATACGGCGTTTGTTAGGTTTTTATTGAGATTATCTGGCATTGCTTGAGAGGCACTATCGCCGGCTCAATCACGCTGCGGCTGTAAGGCAATACTTTCCCCCTATCTGGATGATCGGCCTTACGCGATCCAGTTACGAGTAGGTACGTGAAGGCAATTCGTTAGGAAATCGAATCTCGAAAGCTTTAAATTTAATTCGCAGTGTATGAAATAAGTCTACACTAGACAATCTAGACATCACTACAGAAAGAAGCGTGCTTTGCTAAACAAGTAGCTGATTGATGTTGGATTGAGTTTAAAAAGAAACCAAGTTTGATCCTAGTCCATTTTGCTGAGACGATAAAGAGGTATGTATTTGTAGGTAAAGATATATAGATACATATAATATATAGATATTATAGAACTTTGGTTTACACATATTTACACATATATGGATACGTATATATAGATATTATAGAACTTTGGTTTATTAATTGTATCCGTAGACAGTTTGTTAATTAGTGCACTATTACACTTAAAACCTGGTGGTTTAAATGACTGATAATTGATATATGAATCTACATCTACTGATCCCTTTGCCAAGGGTCTATGTTTAGACCGCGATAAAGTCAGCCTCAGAAACATTTAAGAACCTTGTCTTAATAACGTATGAAATGAGAGTTGCTCGAATTTATCACATTACTGACAGCGACAAGGTACTAAAACGTTCAGCTACTTCTGAGGCTGACTGTACAACGGGTCGTGGCAAACGGAATGACTGTTGTACAGTAGGGAAAATATATTCACGTACCACCTTAGAACCCTATCGCAATGACGCGGCGCGTTAAACGCCAGGCTATGTCATACAAATGTCATGCGTATGTCTCTTTGACTAGGTTTTACGGGGTGGTATGTGTTTCAATTTCCTTGACTGTACAATCAGCTTCAAACATACCAGAGCGGGCAAGGTGGTCAAAAATATCTGAACACACCTGAACGTATTTGAAAATAAAGTAGAGTTCATATATTTATTTTTGAGCACTTTACTCGATCCAATATATTTGACTGACTGTACCTACTACAACAGATATGTCACAGCGCCATCATAGCTAAAACCAACTTCACGATAGGTCACATAATTATCAACATTACTTCCACCCCATGTATTATGTAATTTAAATAATTATTCATTGTCGTGTAAATTTATGCGTATGCATGTTCAATAACGATTAAATAACTAAACAAAGAAATAAACTTAACAGAAAACTCTAAAATATAATTGAAAACAATACAAATAAAACAAACTAGCCAATTAATAAAACAATCAATGTTGATTCAACAACGTTCGTGACTACCATTGACACACAAACTCATAGATATATTTATACTCGTAAATATAACCGTTTCGTTGCTTAACGTAGTGTTTCGTGTAATGTGAGTAGATCCAAACAAAGGAGTTGAATTACAGAATTGTAGTCGTACAGTGTGGCGCCAAGACTTAGTCCACAATCGACGTTATGGTAATAATACAATACTACAGTAAACACACCACTTGTAGGAGCGTGTCCCAGGTTATTTATTTGTATTCTAGTGGACTGTATTTTAATTGATAAGCCGGTTCATTATCTTCAAGTTTTTTATTAGAAGCACACAACCACAACACCATACAGAGAGTTTTTGACAGATACAGAAAAATGCACAGACTAAAAAATGCCATAGATATAAAAGTGCTTATTACATACACTGTTAATGTTGGCTGTATTGCCAACACCACTATACTATAGTATTCCACACTATACTATACCGCATTACTACAGTGTATACTAATATAGTGTAGTATAGTAGTATACTATAGTAAATGGGACTGGGCCTGTTAAGGGTAGGTTTGGAAGTAAGTGCTGTAACTGTAGGATGAGCGACAGATACGGCAGTAGCATACATGAAGGTTCGAAGAATAGAACTTGAGTCAACGACTAGTTGAAGTTGGCGAAAAGTTATATGACTGACGGTATTGTGCCAAAGACATACCAAACCCACGTAGCTCACAAGCGCTGTAGCAGCTGTATAGTACCTCTATATAGCATTAATAGCGCTTATGTGCAACTAAGGCAGCTGACAAGACACAACCCCTAAGGTAAGCCGTAGAAATACATATAAGGGACTATTGTTTAGTAAAGATATGTTACTATGTAACGGACTGTAAAATGTAGAGCCGTCGTACTTTAAAAGGCCTATAGTTGAACATTTTATTGCTACCAATTGATTACCCAACTAGCTCTTGATTTCTAACGACACCAGAGTTCCCACGAGCTCGTATGTGTATGGAGTGTCTTAATTTAGGAGAAAAATATTCGATAGGGACATAAAAAATAAACAAGGCGGGAGTTAATGTTTGTCGTTAATTATACGATTATATATAATGTAAAAGGAAAACTTCAGATTTTTTTGCATAATATCAGGTATTTATTGTTTGTTATTGGCATAATTATTGACCGTTTGATCTACTCAAACTTTTTTTATAATATAAATATAAGTGTAGGTTTTCAGAAATTAAAACAGTAAAACTGTACACCTGGTATAATAAATTCTTACAGAACTAATTTTAGCGTATTACTAGAGCGATCGGTTACTAACTAAGTACTCTAATTATTAAACTGTAGCAATACACAGAGTGGAACGAATTCGTGCGGCTAAGAGATTGGCTGGAGGAAATGAAGGTTTAAGTTTACCAACTCTATCTGAGCAGAGTCCGGCCGTCCGATGCAATCAAAATTGATTGCTATATTAACTGAACAACCATGCAACATCAATTCTTTATAAGGATTCAAAGTACTGTTTATTGAAACGCTAACTTAAAAAAAACAACAACAATAATGTCTTATTCTAAACTTATCTAAAGGAAAAAAAATGGCCCAAATTGCCGCCAATATGGAAAGTGTCTAGAAGGCTGGCAGCATCACCACGTCGGATGGCAATAATGCTGATTCTTTCAGCGAAGTATTGCCCAGCCTTCTGGTCACGGGGTGCCTCTATAAAGTTTGCCGATAGGTCTTTGTAAAGACAGCGCGCAATTGGCCCCCAGCCCCTCTAGCACACTAGCGTTTATCGCTGACATAAAGCATTCGTCCCTTTCGCACACGCATACTGGTTAGAACGGGATAAATGCTTTATGTCATCGATAAAAGCTAGCGTGCTAGGCCCCCTGGGCCCCAGAATTTCGACCCCAAACGCCTCAAATATATAGCTGCAGTCATGTCACCAAGGAAGGTATACTTGCGACGGTAGAGTTCTTCCGCGTAGGCTGGGACAGAGCCAGCATTATTTTTAGGTGCTTTTTGTATATACATACTTTATTGAAAACCACATGAACAAACGCACAGAATTACAGGCCTTAACCTTCAAATATAGGAATCTTAAAAGCTACATGGGCATGAATTTGTAACGAGAGGAGTATTTATCGATAAATAAATTTTATTTTAAGACAAAATGTTATATGCTGATTATCTATTAAAATACAATTAATGATAAGTTCTTCTTGATTAGTATCTTATTTCTTATGCATGAATTTCAACTCGAACTTTGAACTGGATGTTGATTAATTTTATTAATATATTCATATTGTAGTGTTAATATGCTATTAAATATTGATAGACAACTAAGTGTAGTTAATAAAAGTAAGTAAAATGCATGTTTAATGAATACATTACTTTACATTACCTGTCCTCAAAATTTTTAAATGTTGTCAGAGAAGTAGGTGCTACGGTTTTAAAGGTTTGTTTGTTTATTTTTAGTGCAAATAATTAACAAGACGTATCAAATACAAAGGTCTCATCGCTAGTCCTAGGGGCTAAATAAAAGCGCCTCACGACTGTTAACGGCTGATTACGATTAGCCATAACAAAACAACTGGTTAACTTAATAGGTAATATATTTCTTGTGTTAACGATACTAAAATAGTGCAAGAGCAATAGCCTAAATGGCGTAACGTCAGTCCCTAACTGGCTGGCCCAGTTACTGAGCTTGGTCACGTTGCAGCGCAGCAAACGTGCCTAGATCTTGGACTTGCCTGTAAATATACAAATGCTTCGTACTGCAATTATCTGTACATAACTACTTGACCTTCAAATACCGCTTCGTGCGATGTTAATGTATGGCATGTTACATTCTTGTTTTAATTTACCTCATTAAAGTTTTGCATGCGGCTTTAGTTACAAATCAATTGGTACATATTTTTAATATTTTATACAATATTTTAACTAATGACTGGATAAAAAGGACCGGCTGGTTTATTTGCGCTTTGTCGCGTGTTACAAACTGATCCAAAATCTAGGAATTTCTGTTTAGGTCTTTGTATGATATTCTGCTCTATTATATTTTGCTTATTAATCATCATTATACTTATATAATTCACTTACAACCATCTATAGTATACGAGACGAATAATAAAATAATATCTTATGTGTCTTTAAATCTTAATGAGAGACAAGTTATAAAAGTTTATGGACCGTGGAAGAAAGTAGCGTAAAAGTTAAACTGTAATTGGCGAGATGCCGCGATTCCGCAAAATATTCGCGAGATAGTGCATATTTTATTGTGTTATGCTTACTTAGAATTTTCTTATACTAGTACACAATAAAAGAAGTATATATGTATGTAAAAGGTAACTCCACTTCGCTTACATTCATGTTTAGCTATAAATTAATTAATGAAATCGGTAAATATAAATATTGAATAAATAGAATCAAACAATGTTTTTTTTACTTTTAATTTTTACATTATTTCGTTTTTTTTACATTTTATAGGGCAAATATATACCCCACATATATACCTAGTTTTTGCAGCATTGAAATAAGATTGAAATTACCCATCATTGGAGGAATACGGTACTGTCCAAAAGGAGTGTTTTTACCCTACCAACTAGAATAATGATAGTTTTTATGCGGCGCACAAAAACGATTATATTTAATAATAGTGATAAAACAGCGAATGACAAACAAACGCCTCCTTCTATGTATTTTAAAGAACAAAAATTAAATTACCCTTCCAACTCAATCGTAATCCTCTTAAACGCACTCTATAATTTTCCACTGGCTCTCAACTCCATTCTTCCGGAACTTGATAAGCTTTGTTGGCTCCAAATCTAACAAATATTGATTTAGTTGAGATTAACTTAATGGATTAAGCATTACCCGTGGAAGAGTGTTGATGTTGTCATCACCTGGCTTTTATTAGTGTGAATTATTTAACAAATAAATTTATTTTATTAACTACTTACAGCAAAAAAATTCATGGCGTGTATAAACTGCCGCCAAGAATTTCATATAATCGGTTAATAGGTAATTTGTTTCAGTACAAGATTACAGAACGTTCGTTTTGCAATGTCACCTACTAATCATTTTCGTTAAAAAGTAACTCAGCTCGAAAACAAGACGACGCAGAGCCTAACTTAACCGTGGTAGTTTTAAAAATACGTCATTCCGTATGCTAACCACAATTTTCATACAAGTAAAACACTTACGTAACGCCATGTTGGAACAACGAAATTGTAAATTAACGGCTTTTGTATGTAAAAGTGTAACTAACGGCTGACGACACTGTTGGGTAACAGCGTTTAGGGACAGCGACAGTGTTAAGGTCGAGCGCGTTGGTAAGCACAACTAATTGCATTAAAACAAAGAGTTACCTAATTATTACCTTATTTTGTTTATCTTGAAGTTACTATGTACGAGTGTGTCATTGTAGTGGGCGATGAAGGTAGTCTGTCTGGGCGATGAAGGTAATATTTGGTCAAACCCAGATGGGTTAGACCAAAAACGATTTACAAATAATGTAAAACTATATAGGAACGAATGACAGTCTTACCTTATTCTCGACGAATTATCGGCTATTTGCATTACGTTTTTTTGAGGCAGTCATATTCATATAGATAATTTTTCGTCTAAGTAGGTTCAGTTTAGTTCATTTTACTTTGTTTTAAAACTGATCGATTAAAAAAAAACCTGTAATGCACCTCCATCTTAAATTATTCTAAGCTTTTGAAACACAGTGACTAAGCAACTACATAAAGTTGAATTGGACAAGTTAATTTTCGTTCAGTATTCAGTTCAAATTAATTCTGTAAAAGTCAGTAAAAATATTTCATTTGAAATGGTCACCTCGTTAAAAATTAAAAAGGGTAAAAGCTCATGATAATCAAGCACCAATCAAAGTTAGAGTTGTGTTGGGCAACTCTATCTTGGCACACGGCGCGAGCGCACGCTTGGCGTCAACCGCGGGCGCCGACCAATCAGGTTCGAGGCCAAGAGTTCCACGAACTCTCGCGAGCACCCCATTGGTCGAAAAGCGCGCCAAGTTCCAAATACGTGATTCGAAAATGGAAACGTAAGCTCGTGCACGTGCTACGTTGTAGACGGTCGTAGTAATACGTAGCTATAGTGAGTTGTGTTTTGAAGAAGGAACATAATAGAAAGTCTGTTACGAATGTAACGAAACGAATATTTGTAGTTCGTAGGTATGTTTTACGATTGAAAAAAAAATCAACAACGCGTTTATTTCGTTTCCTCGTAGGTGCACTTTAATTCATAATTTACTACCGTACTTATACAACTAATGGACCGCAAGATTATTCATTAGTATACTTCCAGTTTCTTACGACCCATCTTTCAAAGAAAATTACTAAATCATTTTATTCATCGATCAATACTAAATTTTGCAGTGACTGTCCAACAATAAGGTTTTAGTAGAGAATTTAAAGTTGCTTGAGGATCAGATTGTACTAAGGTGGCAGTTCCAGTAATTGACAAGATGATATAGAAAAATACGAGTAACAACGAGAGACAACGATGTCAACTGGTAAAAACACCCTACGCGTGTCGAGCACTGGTACGGTTACCTTAATTTTCTAAACGAGCCACCTATACAATATCAGCTGTACTAAAACCCGTACTAATTTAGCAGACTATGACGGATTTGCCGACAACAACAGACTGGAAAGACAAAGAGCAATAAACCCAACCGCATATAGCTATAATATTATAGCTAGACTTAAATCACGACTGGGGTCTATTCTGCGGGAACCAGTCTGGCCAGTAGGTACTTAGCTGGTCTACTTCATGAATCCAACCGCGTAATAGAGTAGCTATTTTAAGCGTGCAACACGTACAGGATTCTATGAAATTGATGGTGCTATCGCGTTTTTAAAATTATAAAAACGCGGTATTTTGAAAGCCAGGTAGAAAGACGACAATGTTTTTAATTTTCATCTGTTAATAAGAAAAAGTATTCACTGTTTGATATCCTATTGATCGAGCAAAGGAGTCACAACAAGATCAGGACGTATAAACCTCATTGGTTGATCTGAATTATATCCGCATGAATTCTGCCAGTTGTTTTTTGAAGCGCTTTAAAATGTATGTTTGCTTTGAGTTTCACGGTCTTTCTGTGCTATTTTTAACAATAGAGGTAAATACGAATTCGATCTTGAGACACGTCAAAAGCTCGAGCGCAGGGATTCGGGGCCTGAATAAGGCCGCGAATGGAGGCTATTGTTCAAAAGGTCACGTCTGATGGAGCGCGGGCGCAAAGGCCGGCTATGCTAGTTGCTCTTATTGTAGTGCCTCAGAGTTTGCGCATTTTGAATTGTACTACCAAAGAACAAGGTAGGTTATGCATGGACGCGTCTCTGCCATGTTTTTAAATTATCACGCTCTTAATTATTAGGCAACCGATGGGTTCCTGACGTTGCCCAAATCAAAGTCATAGAAAGCTGTTGATGGTAAAAAAAAACTTGGAATGAAAGCTTATGAACGAAGCTAGATGATAAAAGTAAATTTTACTAAAGAGATAGTAAACGTATGCAATAAATTATACATAAGTGTCAACCATATATTACAATGCCTTGTTTCACATAATTTAAGTGTCGATAAATCATCTTATACGCTACTTTAATTTCAATAACCCACTTATCAAGTTAGCGTCTTGAACAGTAAGTCGCTCGTAGCTTTTTTTAGAACTGTCAAGTCATCGGTTACAGAGGCAGCTGCAAATTAAAGTTGGCACTAGGTAGTATTAACTAGTATAAAGCTGGTTACAAAAATTTAATGAGCCTTACCTTGAGTGCGCAAAAAATGCAGGACGGTCCGAGGCAAGCGTGGCCTGTAAGTTCACGGAAGCTGCGACGGAAGATGTCCAGATGCCACAGCACCTGCAAGCGAAATGCAATTGTTTAATACATGGCCACGGATAGATTAAAACAGCTACACCTTAATGAGAACACGGTAATTACACGCAAGCAATTACGTTGTTGATTTGTACGTCGAAATGAAACTATTATTTACACCGAATTGTAGCACCCACGTAAGTGCAATAGTTTTTAATTTTTGCATTCTCTTTAATTTCAAACCGTTGAGATCATTGATGGAACGGGTAACTCGTAAATTGAAAAACTTATATCACAGTCTCAGTAATGCATTGTACAAAGAGAATATATTACTATACTTTACGAGTGAATCCGTTCCAATCAGTGTTTGGTTCAGGAACCATTTCTATATTTTTCGATTCGATTGATATCATTTATAATCGAAAAAAGTTCATTGTGCCGTGACTTTAATTTCTGTTACGTGTATTTTGTATCTAAGTAAGTTAAGTAAAACGTGTGATGTTCGATTGTAACTATTGTCTAAGTAAAGTGCCTTCCTTACTTTCTAGAAAGCGTATAGATATTTGGATAAAAACTATAGACAAGTCACGAATCGCTCATGCTGCTAACTTATTTCTTGTAGGAGCATCTGCTGACACATGAATTGCCTTTTTTACTCTTATTCCAAGATGAATATTCAGCAATTTAGTAGCCTTAAACGCATGCGGCAAAGCAGGTGCGTTTATTATTTTTTAGTTCCTTATATTAACGCAACTATTAATGCAGTTATATTCACAAGACGATGGAACACATGCTGATGCATCACAGATAAACATATTGCGTTTCTAGTTGAGCACGCGGCAAAAATTTTAATGTACGTTTTTTATTTTTGAACGTGGCTTTTTAAAAGCGTATTTGGGATGGGTTTATAAATCTTGTGTTGTTTTACTTGCAAGATTATGATGTTAGATGCACCTCGGTGCGCGTGCGCGTCAGGTGCCGGAAGACATGTGACGACGCAAAAAATGTTTGAGGTGTGCCACCAGTAGGTAGCCAAAAAGGTAATGTATAGTTTTACAAATTAATCAAGGTTTGACAGTTCTAAATTATAATTAAAATGACTATTCAATAACAAGTCTTTATAACCCTAAAAACAGAACCGATTTCTTTGAAAATTGTCGAGTAGTTTGACAAGCAAGTACTTTCAGGTATCAAATAATTAAGCCAAGTGAGATAAGGGAAAAAATCATCAGTGCAGCCGAAACCGCGGCTAATAGCTTGTTTGGATGTCCATACAACCGTTGAAATATATAAAAACAGCAAAAATCCTTTCCACAAGAAAAGCCAATGTCATGTTTATTCAAAAACCATAAATAAACTCGATTCGCTCTACTTCGGAAGCAATTTGTTAATATTCTTATCGCCCATGAACACATTTGGTCGTTTTATAGCGAAAAAGATTTTACAAAAAACAAGTTTGTACGATATACTCGTAAACAGATACTATAGTCAAATTTCCTCTAGAAATGAAGGCGAGGCTATCTGTTACAAAAATAATGATCACATAACGCCAACACATTTCCTGTTGCAACCTACGAAACTGATGAACTCATGTTGTCATAATAAGGGGGATATAAACCAGCTTAAAAGAACTCTACCTTACTCCCCAATGTTCGAATCTAATTGGCAGTGTAAAGCAGTTGTCTTCCCAAGTCGCACACAAGTACTATAATAGTAGTATAGCAGCTTTATAAAGGCGATCAGGTAGTCGATTTTTTAATTTCGAGCGCTCAAAACTCGCCAGCCGCGCGCCAATCAGTGCCGGCTAAAATCTACACTCGCGTATATGATTGGCCCGCGGCTCGCGAATGTCGAGAGCTTCAAAGTCAAAAATCGACATGCAGCTCTATACAGCAGCTTAAGGGTGCAGCTTGGGTTATAGCGGTACGATCGCAGCTTATTACAGGTATGGTGAAAATGAAGTGCAAGCGATGATTTGAGTTTACAGAGCGTATCTAAATACGTCTGATCTATAGTAGAACTAATGAGGGGATATTATTAGAGTAGGCATTATACATTAACAGCTAACTTAACAAGTAATCATGTATCATTTAATTGGTTCTAGAAAAAGTATTAAATTTTTAAAAAAGGGTGATACTTACAACAAATACCCTTTTCATAGGGACTGACGAATTATAATTTATTAATAAAAATAGGTACCTACTGTAATGAGTATTTGCACTGGGATATTGATTACAAACTTTCAAATTACATACAAACGCTTTTAGAATAAATTAACTAGTGATTACACGTTAATTAATTTATCTTTGTGTACCATCTTACGACTGATGAGTGCGATGTGATGATGCTTGTTACATAGAGCTGCATGGAGCGATAAATTAAACTTGGACGGTAATGTTAACGCAGCTAGATGATAAGTATGCGCTATAAAACTGTTAATTTATTCCTGATAAGGAGCTGAAACCATCTGTACGCTATCCCTCTACAACTATATCACCGCGTTCACCTGTCATTATCCGATGCTTTTTCGCGATTGTTTCGTCGACAGGTGCGCCGACGCAGATGTTTTCCCGAGCCCCGACGACGCTGTGTTTGACGTCGTTCCAAAAGAGCTTACCTCCTTTTCGATAACACTTAATTTAACCTCAACAGGCAAAGTAATAACGACCAAATTCAAAATGTCAGTTAATGAAAATAGATCTAAACGAAAATCACTTCTTTGATATTCTTCTCCCATACAGCGCATCATTATTGTTCCTGGCTTCGTTTGTTATGTTTTTTTTGTAATTTAAAGATGGTATGACCTTTTAGGGAATTTAAACATGACTATATAGCTAAGTCGGTAGGTATATGTTATAAAAATAGTCAAAAAGTGATTTCAGCTCTACTAACACAAAATTGTGATGTCAATTATTTTTTGTCGAAAAGTCGGTCGGTATTTGTTGGTAGCTACTTTTCTTGTCTACATTGCAGACATTGTAGTAAACATACATTTCCTATGTAACCTTCGTACGTTCCAGAACTGATTACGAGCATGGAATGACAAATGCGCGTTGGCTAGTGCCATCAACATTATTCCAAGAAGTAGATAAAACGGTTTTTCAAGTCACTTCATACTAAAATACTGTTATAGCAAAAACAGGCAAATATTTGTAATGTCTTAACTACGCCACTCAGCGAGCCAATTACTGGACTATCTAGTCTATTTATTTTAACTTAATTATGGCTTAGTAAAGATTTAAGAGTTCCAATGGCATTATAAAACAAATAATATGAAAGGTACCTTAAAATTATTAAAGGCCGAAATACACTGGTCGCGTACACGTCACGTAAAAGACGCGGTTCCAACAAGCTTTGTAGAGTTACGTTACGCGTGTGTTACGAGCGTGAAACACGCGTAACATAGCTTTACAAAGCTAGTTAGAGCCGTGTTGCACTACGCGACGTGTACGCCACCAGTGTGGTCTAGCCCAAAGCGTTAAGTACTTAGCGGATCTTTTGCGGAGGTATTAAAAATTTAAAAGTAATTCGTTTCAATTTGTTATCTACTCCAGATATGAACAGAAGCCCAGAATTAGGTACTAGTTTCAGTTAAAACTAAGCAAAATGTTCTACATATCTTTAAAAATAGAGCAGAGGTTGCAGCAATCGCCAAAGAAATTACACTTAAATATTTATTTAGCAATAGAAAACATACATAAGTAGGTACTTCAATGTGATTGAATAGTTCGAGGTGGTTTGAGGTTAATATACTTAAGTCTCTTTGTAAATGCATAAGCTACGTACAAATGCACAATAAGTATGAAGTGTCCGGTTATTTAAATTTCGAATATCTTATAATGGGTGAATTCAATGTGTTAGTCCTAAAAGAAGTACAAACACCCCGTGACGCGTTACTATCTTCGTGAACAAGCTTCTA
The DNA here is from genome assembly GCA_963691745.1 of Ditula angustiorana. Lineage (NCBI taxonomy): Eukaryota > Metazoa > Arthropoda > Insecta > Lepidoptera > Tortricidae > Ditula > Ditula angustiorana. Next base: position 4,705,872 of record OY829479.1, read on the forward strand.
AAGCCTAGCGCACACCAGCATTGTGAAACACTGAAGCCATGTTCTATACCGATAGTGCTAAGTGGTGGAGAAAACCAGCCAGTGTACATTTGGCTTTACGAGTTTGGGCTCGTGACAAACAGATAAAGTTTCTCGCTAATGGAACTGGGGACGAATCACAAGGGAGATAAAGGTACACTATTTCAAAACTCTTAGTAAATATTTGGTACGATAAGATAAGTGCTTAGACGTTTGCAGGTGCTTAAAAAACCCTTTACAAAAAATAAGTCGTCGATTTCATTTTAATTGCCTATTAAAATTGGTATTTTAATTCCAGCTTTTAAGAATACGAGCGTATAAAAATTTGGATTATTGCTGGCACACGCCTTTGAGAAGTGTCCGCCTTCAATAATTTCTAATAGAGATGCAATATCCAGATACCATTAATTACAAGCCAGCCTTTATAATAACAGAAACATCTAAGTATAGGCTATTATCTTAAGTAGCTAGGTATACATATAAAGAACTAATGCGCTCGGGCACGTGTGCTAATGCCAAGCGAAGGCAGTAGCCGGGTATCTGAGAACATCAGTTTATATCAGCACTTTATTCAACGCTCGCGAAGCCTTAACGAGTTGCGCTGGCGCATAACGGGACGGCAGCCACAAGTTCATAATCATCATGTGTATAGTATACACATATAGTTGTTCTATCTTAGTTACTGACGTGAGGACATGGGATTTAACACTCTAGAGAATTTTTTAATCATGCTCTGTATGTTGCAAATCGTAGTCCTCGCGAGAGCTACTGAACATGAAAGCATATGGGTTGATATGAAGATCGAGGTATAATAAGCGACACTAGATGGCTGAGTTTCTTGAGGATACCTTGTAACATCGGGATATTTACGACTACGATGTTTATTGCTAAAACAGAAAAATAATAACGCACTTGAACTCCTTTCTAAGCAAAAAAGCACCCTTTTTATGTATTAGAGTCATTCAATACACCAAAATTCTTAGTAAAACTGGCGCTACGACCACTTGAAAAGCCATAAATTGAGCGCCTGCTGCGCGTCTGGGATGCAAATAAATATGTGTAATTCTGACCTATCGAAACGTCAAAATCTTCTATTTTAACCCAGCATGCGTTTAATAAGCGGTTCATATGAAGCCGTAATTACCTTACAGACTTAATAGCTATTTACCGTGTAATCTGCGAGTGTTAGCAACTTTTTTCAGCTCAATCAGAGCAAATGAATCAAGCTAGGGTCAGTTTACACACGTTTTTGTAAAGGTTTTTGTAACCCGAGCCGGGGAGAGCAGTGATGCGTCCAACATGTTGAATTTATAATGTAAATGTAAAAACTACGATTTGACGGCTAGTAACTCTCGTGGGAAGCGGACGGCTCGCACGATTCATTGTCTTAACGTTCAGTAATCTGTTTTAGAGCTAAACTAGCTGTTACCATCGTTCATCTCATTCGATTTTACTGGAGATTGCATGCAAATTATTAAAGCTGAGACTTATTTTATGTCGATATTTTGAAACGCACTTACAAAAAGAGCATTGTTGGTGGTACTAAACTAGCGGAGGTTGGTTGATATACAGGGAATCCATATTAAATAAGAAACTAAAAACATAATTAAAGTCAAAATGGAGTTTGTACTGGAAGCACTGGTGGTAACCATAACTTTGGAGTTATAAAATTGTCAATTTTACAAACTTTGGTCAATCTAACACATTAGGTAATTTGGTAAAACTGACTAAAATACATGTGATGGGACCGAAATTGACCTTAAATTTTTGTACCTTTTTTTTAATGCTAGACAAGTATAAATGCCTTTTTTGTTTTTAAAAACTACTTAGTTTATCTGATACCTGGTACTGACCAGAATTTTAACTGTTTTTAAGTCATTAAAAAAAGGAACAGTTTAAATTCTGGTTCATTATTAAACTACCTATATTTGGTATACCTACTCGGTTTACCTATAAGTTACTTACGCAAGTTTTTCCTAAAAAAATATATAAATAAACGATTCCCCGATTAACACACCATTTTAATTACGAAGATGATAAGCCCGCAGCGCACACGACGCCGGCGTTCACGGAAGTAGATTTGAATCAAAATATAGACTTCCCTTGCGGAAGCGACGCGCCTGCACTTTTACGTTAGGTGGCACAATTTACGCCTAATAAAATTTTGGTATGACGTTAGCCGCAGTCAATAATGTATACGAAAATAAACATGGCAAATTATAGCTGAAGGAAGGATGCGAAGGAGGCCTTTACCAAGCAGTGAGACACTTTGCGTTTGAGATTTCACCAAAAGAAACATGGAAACATACATTATAACAACATCGAAATTTTTATAAGTGGCACGCTTTCCTAAAGGTTGTTGTTTCTTTTAACTTAGATTAAAGCCTGGAAGACACGTGCTTGTAGCTTGTGCATTCTTGTGCAAGCAGCTTGCATGCTTGTGTCAGATTTGTATGAAATACGATGCATATAAACAAGCCAGCTATTTGTAAAAAGATGTACAAGGTACAAGCATGTGTATTCCAGGCTCAGAGCTGCAAAACAGTGTCGCAGCAGAACTTAAATGCAATTGCCGGTAAAATATGACCAAGAACAGAACTAACAACTTAAATGCTCTGTAATCACCGGTCCTGACCGGCAGCCGGCAATTTCGCCGGCTTCAGATTCGGACCAGGTGCTCGAAATTCACTTTGATTTTATGGAAATAATTACAGTCGAACGGGCATAAATACAGTCAATTCATATCGCAGTTAATAAGGCACTCAATAACAACATTATTAGGGTATATTTACGTTTACGTTAAGAAACATATTTTAGACCAATTCACTTTGTAGTTCAACTTCTCATGGTTTCCATTTTTGTTGACACATGCCATACAGTATGCTGGTAGAACATCTACCTAAAAATTAGGCCAATATTAATAATTAGTTAAATCAACGACTTAATAAAAAGTACAGTATTACAAATACGAAGTATTTATACATTTAAATTCTATCCTGCTACAAAAATTCAAAATAATGTTGATTATAAAACATGGTTATTGGTTACTTAACCAATCAGTTTATAAAGCTTTGTCGAATTCAATAACGATTCTTTACTGTTACGATTTTAAGGTGCATTTGTTACGCAAAAAGCAAAATTTTAATCGTTTCTGGTAAATTTATCCTCGTTAATAAATATATCCGTGTTATGCAAACTGGTGAAACTGCAGAATATGGATATTATCAAAGTAGTCCTGTCTGTTAATGCTTATGGCTTAATTATGCTACTTACAGTGAAATAAGAGAGCAAGACACCGAATTTCACCGGAAATAAAAAATACGGCTAATTAATTTTGTTTAATAAGATTTTTCTTTGAAACGGGAGTTGAGGTTAATATTAAAAATGGTGTCCAAGTGACGTGAAATGGCGCGCGTTTCTATCTAAGTTACAATATGCAATTTTTAGGTGGTGGTTATACTACAAATCTTACTCGTCTTGGTTACTTCACTAGTCGCTTCAAGACAAAACTGTGATTAGAAAACGAGTCTTATCAAATTATTTCAATAGTGTCATCGGTTATCAAGAAATGAGAGTGTACCTAATTGGGTTGACAGTTATCAACCACGATAAAAAACAAAATAAGTAAGCGGTTGCAGTGAGACTATATTTTACACTTTCACAGGTCAAAGATTCCATCAGTTCAGTGAAATGAGGGGTAATAGACAGACATTGATCACTAGATGTCACTTATTATCAACACTGTGGCCCTAACGTGACCGGCCATGTTTGATTTATCTCTAAGTGTGATCTTTTTTTATGACACGAGTTTGACAGAGTCGAAGGGAGGTATAAATTAAACCAGGGTCGGTCATGTTAGGGCCACTGAAGTGACTTTAATATTTGTCGCCTTTTTGAAAAGAAACGTCCCTCGTCTAAAAAGTTTTAAAATCAGGGATGTTTGAAATTCCTGAATGTTTGCGTTTGTATTCTATACGAAGATGACTCCGTCAACAATCGATTTATGTCCATGAATATTGTGTGAAAAATCGTAGACTTTCAAAATCTTACCTATAATAACACAGAGAAGCCACGTAAAACAAGGTTAGGTCTTTCTATCTCATATTTTTCCGTAGACTTACTTAGTATTTTACTCTTGAAGCTAAACTATATGTAGAACACTGTCATTTTATTTGCAGGAAATAATCTAAATCATCCAAAAACACATCAAGCATACGTACACGATATGATTGATACTAAACCTACCTAATACTAAGTGGACTGAATTGCATGACTTTGTATATAGTTTGATAATGATTACAGCGATCTAGTTATATATAATTTACAGAAGAAAACAAAATCGGCTAACCTAATTGGCTTGAAAAACCTCTATCATATTCTTGTCTCGTTCATACATAGGGTAACTGAGGCAAACAGGAATAAGTTTCAGTTCGAGCCACATGCCCACAATTACATATGCATAAGGCCGAAACAACCGCAAGCCTCCGCCGGTTTCGGCGATTCTGAGAACAGCCAATTTACTTTTTATACGCTAGTGCAATGAACGAGTTTCTATCTTCATTATAAGAGAATTAGTATCTTCTACAAATCTGCTGGTTTCTTAGTAATGATCATCATTTATGGCACGCAAGTCGTTAGAAGTGCTAACCTTTTGATACCATTGGATTAACTGGCCACAAGACATTAATTGACACTTAAATCAATTATTGGCATCATACAAAATAAGGAAAAACTTCCATATCACTTAAAACCCTCTGAGTATCCCCAGTAAGAACCCAGAACCCAGTAAGTTCCTTGGGTCCTTTGGACGTTGCGTTGCAACACTTGGTACATCCAGGCGCATCCTTAAATATTTTGCCACCTATTCTATAATTTTGGATTCATGCATGCCAGATGTTCAAAAGGGAATGGGAAGTTCAGAATTACTAATAGCGTTAGTCTTATTGTATCGTTTATCCTAATCATCATTTACAATAAATATTTTTTGCTGAGACCGTAGTTGTCCAGTCTCAGGTTGGGTTAGGTTTGTTTTATAATGATTCTGCTAACTTTACACTTAATTCATAAAATCCTTAAGGACCTGTGATGATGGATATCAATACTCGTTCAGAAATGTCACATGTTGTGTGAAATTGCCGTATGTCTCATATGTCTGATGTCTGATGGTGATTATTGAATGTTCGTGACAAACGTGCCTTTTCACATTGTCCTACTGAGATATAATATGTACGAATGTTGACACCTCAACATTTCTGTATAGTAAAGGTAGAATTGTATAGATTATTCTAGAATGACAGTATTCAAACTTCTCTTAAGTGTTTCAAGTGTTAAAGGCAGATATGTAGATGACGTTTGGTTAAAGATGTGAAACTTGTCACTATGACTTGACAGGCATTGGCTGGTCATGTCATCATAATATTTATTGTGAAAGGGTTACACAACGGTTCACGATTCAAACGGTTCAATATGAGTATCTTTGGTTAGTTTCACTTTTGGAAACTCTTTTTACGAAGTGCTTCGCGCAGTCTGGCGCAGTTCCCTTTGCGAAAAACGGAACGTTATCAATGTAAGAAACATAAGGCGGTTTGTATACAGGTTTTAACGACGGCTAACTAATGTTTCATATATTAAGAATATTTATAAGATTCGAAAGTATGACAGTCCCGATTCTAAAACGTAGTGATTAGATTACATTGTCCTTGGCTTTGCGATTTTCATTTCATTGTTTCTAGTGCCCCGATTTTATCTTTAAGACAGTATAGTAGTCTCTTTCCAAAACGGGCCACCAAAAGCCAAAAGGTCAAGAGTGTAATGAATCTACTTCAACGGCAAGTAAATCGTTTGGTTCACGCATCATTAGCGGTCACCGTCCGCAACGAACCCCCCTAACTCCGAAACTACACGCACTCACAAAAATTGCCCCATTACAGTGCATCCCTTGAACGAAATAGGGAGAGCGTCCATCCGTGGCGATGGTCACTACCTGCCAACCTACCTGTATACAAAATCCCTGTATAATTATATAGATATAAACAAAGTCTGTCTCGCTTCCGCTGCGTGCATTTGTATAGTTGTCTCTGTTACGTGCGCGTTGATGTCGGTCGTTCGGACACGGGACGCGGTAGGAAACGGAAAGTTCAGAGTAAACATTGCGGAAAATGTATTAAAATTAAGGTATTTTCACAAGCTAGTAAGTGTTTGATTATTTATTGATGATTCAACGACCAATACGACACCAACAAAGTTGGTTACCATTAAAGTAAAGTACCTGGATTTAAGCGGAACCAATCAAAAGCCTATTAACATAAAGTGTTTAAGTTATTAAATCTTGCAAAATGCTGCTTATACACGCATGACATTGTCAAAGGGCCGAAGGTATTATTGACATCTACCAAATAATAGAGCAACATTTATGGTAGAGCATAAATAACAATAAAACTCTACCTCTTAGACTATCGTAAATCATGTATCCAAACAAAAGAGTTATACCTATATCCCTTGGGACAACAGGTACTGAATTCTGAAAAGCATGTCCGTTTTTTGGGTATACTGCTTAAGATGCAGTTCGTTTATTTCGAATCAAAGGTAAAGGCTTGAGAGGGCTCGGGAGGGCCGAGAGGGGGGAGGGAAGGAATCAAGATCACAGCGCGGGCGCAGAACCGGCTCGGCATACAGCATTATATTTATTATAAACATTTCTTACAAACCGCTATCTCCACTTATTCACATTTTAATAAAATGAAAGTACTCTGCATTGTTTATGTTTCTAGATCATGAATCAAGATTGTCTAATTTCCATAAATCTCACGCTGATTAACATTGAAAATAACTCAATTCTAATCTATGTACCTTAGGTTAAGGCTTTAACTTAAAACTTAAGTGCCAATTCCGACCAACCAAAACAATTTAAGGTAAAAGGGCTCACCTTCGCGCTGTGGAACAGGGCGCTTGTCCGAGTCATTTTCGCTTTAGTCATAATTAAATCCGTCACTGAAGCACAGTTCTCATCACAACACTTCATAAACTTTCATCTTGTTGACAATCCTTTTATGTCCATGGGAAAACAGTGAAGCGGTGAAACTTCGCGCGCGAGCGGTGTTTACAATGGGAGATCGGACGTGGGAGTGTAGAAGGCACAACTCTGCGCGCGCGCCGGCCGCTTACAGCGCCCCCGTGTCCGCGGACGGAACTAAACCCCCGTTTAACGTAGTACCGTACTACAGCGCCTCGAGCCTCACGCAGCTACGAACCGAAACGAGGGGCCTACGAGAGGCTTTTGTTTTGAGCGGCCATCTTGTTTTCACGTATCCTGGAGCGCGGGAACGATGATGGCATAAAAAATGAATCTAAATCCTAGTTGAACAGCAGCGCTACTTGCGGCTATAAAGTGAAACGCGAAGCCTACGACAGCCTTTTGTTTTGAGCAGCCATGTTGTTTGGAGAGCCTAGAGCGCGGGAACACTGATGACATAAAAATAGAGGCAATAATTACCTTTATTATGGGAATATCAGGATGCGGCTAGATTAAGTTTTTGTGAGGAGACAGGATTTAGTTGTAATGATGATATCATTACGTACTTACAGCCTGGGAATAAGCCAAAGGGAGTAAAGGCGGGATGCGGTATGCTTTAGCTATAAGGATATAATGCTTCGCGTGGGGACTCTAACAAAAATTCAATAGTTTCCATAAATTTGTAGAGTAGAGCGGGTAATAAATGATGTATTCCAAGTGAACCAGGCACGATATTTACAAACGGAAAAATTGGCAGGTTCTAAAAGCACCTCTACCACTTCGAGACTATCGCGTGTGGTTAGGATCAGATCACAAATATCATATTAATCTGCACTCAGTTGTAGAGTCACTTTGATCATTGTATCAAAGACATTGCAAATTTTTCCACCTTATTTAAGTACTATGGCATATCTGACACTGGGTGTACCTAAACATCATTCAAAATTGCATACCTTACCTGTGGCCATTGCCGGGACACACTGCTCGTGGGATCGATGGCCGATAGAAAGATCGACAACCGCGCATTGGAAGAAGTGATGGTAGGCCTTCTAACTACCAGGTGAAACGACGATCTTGTGAGGATCGCAATTAACCGTTGGAAACGAGTAGCACAATATCGATGGTTGATGGGGATCCTTAGGTCAATTCCCAGAAATAGGCGTATTTCAGCTGATATAATGTATAAAGACTATACTACTAGTACTAGGTATACGACTAGTAGGGACATATTTAAATAGAAAAACCTAATCCATCTCCCGGTCGCCCGTAACAAAAGGCGCTCCGAGATCGTATTTTATGTATTGTGCAACGTATTCAATCAAAACTTATTAATAATATTTCATACAACCTGCTCCGACTGTGTTTTTTACTGCGCAGGGGCAGGTGGGCCGTTGAAAAAAGTTTCGTTTAAAGTGTGAGGGAGGCAGGATGATGCCCTTCTGATCCTGATCCCTTATTTAAAAACATCACGTCTTTTTAATCTTCTTCTGGAATATAATCCGCACTGAAATAATTCTATGCTAGTCTGGTATTAACATTGTATGTATTGGATAATTTTATAAGTTTATTCACAACCTAAAGTAAAATATAGATCTTAATCTGAAATCATTCCGGTTAGTAATTAATCCATGAAGGGAAAGGGGAACCTAAAGGCTAGCAATAAATTAGCATTTTCTTAGTAATTCTAAGAAGCTATGAGAATCTAAACTATAATATTCTAAATGCCAAACTAACTCTGTCTGTCTGTTACGTGTAAGCCACAGAACCAATACTGAAACTTGATGTAGACACAGATTGGATCTTGAAAAAAAAAACTAACATTTGTCGCAAAAGTAAAGCTTGAAAATATCTCTTTAGTACACTAGGGAGAAGATAAACATACATATATATATATATATATATCCATCACTTAAATACATAACGTAAATCATTGCAAACTCTACATTTTGATATTAAAATTGCATTTTCTAAAAAAAGTGACAAGACATGTTTTTCCGTGATACCCTTCATTCACGTAATTAGAGTTTTTTACTCCTGACTGTGCTACGATTCGAATAACAGAAATACTGTTTATATGCAAATCTATACAATACAAATGGCTAAATACATTCGTACATATTCATTAACACTAAAGACCTTGGCAGAGATTTCGCGTTCTTTGTCTCGGCACACGTGCGGAGTCTGCAGTATTAACATGAACAACTTAGCAGGGCATAAAATATTATATATGTCATACATAAAGTCATACAATTGTCGGTCACCTTCACTTGTGTATGAGTTGACATACCAAAATCAGGTTCATTAGAATAAATAAGGCTTAACAAACACATAAAGTTAAATTGCTTCTAAAATTATATTGTCTAATTTATTTTAATGTAACAAGTAAAGTCAAATATACAATTTTTCTCTTTAATCCATCGGAACGGAATCTTTATACATTAATTTCTGCTTTTCGAGCATATCAAGATATGTATTTGCCTGGCTCTCTGTATCAACGCCGTTTACAAAGTTAAGTGAGAATTAATTACTTTATTTTAGTTTATTTTTAGTTGTCTTTCGTTTTTAGCTTTTTCTATGTGAGAAAGATGCCGCAGAACACAACGAGATTGAGAGAAACCCGATGACATGTGATGATCCGAAAATGTTTTTATTGATTCAGGAAACTGACCAGTGTTAACTTAAATTGTTTGTTCTTTGTTGTATAATCTTATCTTTCTGCACTTTTTACGCAAATAAAAAACTGACATTTCATTTAAGTAGAGTCATAAAATGATCTTTTTTAAAGCTATCAGTCGTACCGTAGATATCTTTTTATTATATACACCAACACGTTTAAAGGACTTAAATAAAATATATTTAAAGGTGGAGGGTTGCTACACCCCAATAATAGCAATATTTCAATTTAATTATTCGAATCACGATTTTAAAGCTTTCAGTAAAAACTATCACAACTAGCATGTCCATGCTTAAATATTTAGTTATTAAAATTAATGTCACGTTGAAAAAATAATGAAAAAATACCACAAAGCTCAAAAGCTCAATCCCAAACCCCACAGAATTATAATCTAATTTCACGCACGTAGGTAATCCCGGGAAAAGAGGATAAAAAAATTGAAGGCCAGAATTCCCGCCTCACTATAAGTAGTAAAGTAGTTCGAAGTCTTCTTATTACATTCCTAAGTAATTGCCGCTGGCCCAATTACACCAACTCCTGGTGTAGGTGAGAAGTGGGATACGGTAACGAGATGTTGGTAAACTATTATTTAAATTATAGGTACGGCTAGCTACGTTGCTCGGATTGCGCGGCGTAACTGTGGTCACAAGTAGTCACAACATTTACGGAACCAGTTACGGTGACATGGCGAGGCAAAATTTCATTTTACTTGTCGATAAGTGAGACCGAACATGGCGCCGCAAACTGTTAATTTATCTGCTAAAACCCAAATCTTTATTCAGATAAGGCACAAAAAGTATATTCTATAATGAATCTGTTATGTACAGTCAAGGAAATTGAAACACGTACCACCGTAGAACCTAGTCGAAGAGACATACACATGACATTTGTGTGACAAAGCCTGGCGTTATTGTATGAATTAAAAAAAATACCTTCGATTCAGAAATAATCTCAATTGGAACTAGCACTTTTTTCATAGTCGTAATCATTTATTGTCAAAACTGATGAAACAAAGAATGAATGAATTTGATGAAGAACGGAGGAAACCGACCATACAGGTCACTGATGGAAAGTGAACACCGCTCGCTTCCTATTGGTACCAGCGACCCAAAAGAGCTCATGGTGTTATGCCACCGGGATATCAATGTTGTCATTACCTTGCTTGTCTTTGGTCTTTCGTGCTTGCTTGAATGCTAGCTTGCTAGCATGCTTGCTTACACGATTGCTTGGCTTGTATGTTAGCTTGCACACTTGCGCTTGCTGCTTTCTTAGTTACTTGCATGCCCGCTTGCTTGCACGCATGATATGGTACAAGTTTACATGAATCTAACGCAATAAAGTAATTGCACGTGCGTGAACCAGCGAATAAAAGCTAGTAGGCATAACTAACAATTCGAAGATTATTATTATGCAAAAAAAGGCGAAAACATTATTTAATTCTGATAAAATGGTAAATTTATACGACGGTTGGTCACAAGATTCCTTTAGTTTCCGTTAAAAATATATCGTCTTACAATTACTTAACAATTGCCGCTAAAGCTCGCTCACGTCATGTTAATAAGAAAATAATCTGAGTACGTCTCGATTATTATGAATTTAGTTGTACCTAAGTCAATTACAATAGGTGTTAATTAACAATAGAACGTGAATCACCCAGAAGCCTTACGTACGGGAGAAATATCCATAGCAATGTTCGTGAGTCACGTCGCGCTTGCATAAGACATGCAAAGATAAAAATGTGGATCATAGAGACGACTGTTGGTAGATTGATCTATAAAGAAGGTTTGTTTATCCCACTACTAGTATTTTATTTAACCTTATCTTAATTCCCTCCTACTCGTGATATTTCATGAGAAACTTACTGCCAGCAGAAGTAGTCAATACTTAAACTTATAATCTTCCAAAAACCATTGAAATATAAACTAAACTATTTAATAATAAAAAAATCAAACTCTATATCGTCGATATCGTTTTACTGCGATATTTTTAAATTAAAATAGTTATCATTATAGTGCCCCTTTCAAAGTTTGGACATTCTATAATGCTCTAATCGGGCTTGTAGACGAACAACGTTTAACTTTGTGTAGATATCTCTCTTTAACATGAGAAATTAGAGCAAGACAGCTACATTTTTCAAGCCCCTTAAGATTAGGAACACCTTCAGCGCTGACAAGCAATATGGGATTAGTGACCAGCACTTAAAGCAGCGGGGTGTGTAATTAAAAGAAATGTGTTAAAATCTAGTTTGGAATTCGGAGAGGTATAATTTATCATTTCTTAAGCTAATAACAACTTTGCCCACAGTATTATAAGTTCCTCCATCCTTTTTAAGAATAATGGACAACGAACGTCTTGATGTGATCTTTAAAAGTGAGTACACAATTAACTGTAATGTATACAGCGTGTAAGTATGCATCTTTAGTCTAAATAGTGGCACGCGTGTTTGTTTATACATATAGTGTGTGCAGAAAGATAAAACTCATAAATTAGGTATCCTTAAAAAAAAACAAAATATGATTAATTGTGTGTAGTTAATGGTCATCAATTTTTAAAGTTTTATCTATGACAACTGTCGAAATACGCTTCAGTCGCAAACAAATACGCAACTTTACATATACATATGTATGTCATGTCATGTATGTATAATCTACAAAGATTTTTAAACCATAATGCTGTTTCTTGTATGTAGGTAGATATCTATAGCAAATTGCAAAATAGATAGATCGCTTACAACAACGTCATATTATTTACCTTTACCTTTACTCAATCAAAACTATCATTAATCATGTTTCAAGCCGTTATTAATAGCCTCACGAGCGTGCTACAATCACAATACTATGTGAACTACAAATAAATAACACTATAAATCATTCGCTATACGTAGTAGCCTTTCTTTCTTCTCATAATCTTATAAATTGATCTCAATGATTCAAACTTACAAAGAATTTAACGCTACCTACCCCTTTCAAAACTATGGATCATCACAAAAAATGGTTAAAGTTTAAGTAAAAGTCTTGTAGGTACAATTTCAGAAGCAAGATCAAAGTATAATTTTACATTAGATATGGTTATCTTTCTATGTGTATCTATACATTAAGGCTTTTAATGTGTTTCTTAAAACGATCAAGGTCAAGTACCCCCGATTAAACGCCCATCGATAGATTGTCCATTAAAGCTGTATGTAGATATTTTTTGTTAACTAACACGATCTTTTTACACGTGTGTTCATTTACAACTCCTACAACCGGTTTTGTATTCGTACTTACACACGAATAGTGCCTATGCGCTGCTATCTTTCGGGCAGCCCAAGGGTAATAACCGAGAGTCTGTACCAAATAATCCTTAACGCGTTAAGGTTAAGACTGCTTTCGCCATGTATGCAAGGGAGTGTTTGAGTTGTAGTAACTCGTAGTAAGTTCAAAACGAGTTCCGCGCTAAGTGGAACTGCTAACTCTGCTCAAAAGTAATTTACCGTTACAAAGCGTCCAAATATAGAAAGACACGAGTGCAAAATCCAAAAGAAACGCGCGTTAAATTTAACAATAATTTTTAAGTAGGTAAGCATATTGAAACATAGATCTTTAAATAAAGAAGTTAACTAATTCAATTAAAGTTTAATATTTATTACTCCCTACGATTTACACATCTATAATTTCAATACATGCCAGTAATTAAAAACATTCCTGTTAAAAGGATTCCTATCCTAAAACCAAAATAAAAAACAGATATTTTCAAGTATTTTCTGTAACACGCCTGTAGGTAAAATAAAGCAATGGGAGGTTTGCTTTTACCAGTATCTTTGCTTGCTTTGTTACAAAGGCGCAACTTAAAAACTTCACTAGGTATGTTATTAAAGGCAGCTGTAATCGTTACTCTCTTTTATTAGTAAGTAAGTAAACATTTTAATTCCTATTTTAACTTTATTTGTTTATGTTTGTGCGCAAAAGTACTATTAGTCTAACAGCGTTTATGAACTCGCACTCAATTTGGAACCATTTCACAATAAATGCTATCATGAGGCTTTAGCAGCCATAGGCAACAATTAGTTGCTGTAAAAAGGTTCTACTGAGGGTTTACAAAACACTGGTTGGGTTGTGATTCTAAATTAGTATAGTTAGTTAAGAAAAAAGGCTAAAACGACGATGATGCACACAAATTTGAAATATGCATAGCTGTACGAATGGAAATAAGTACTAGCCCCTTTGACTATGGTGAAGAGGCCTTCCGCAAATGCCTCAGCTATGCTTAAAAGTAGTCGCATTTTTTTTATAAAATAGAAATGCCAACGAGCAAGTGGGTCACCTAAGGGTAAATAATCACCACTGTCCATAGACACCCGCAACACCAAAGAGACTGCCTTTGCCTTGCCAACACAGAGGACTAAGATGGAATACTTCTTGTGCCAGTAATTTCACTGGCTTTCTGTGCTCTCCACGCCAGACCATAACATTGCAAACACTGCTGCTTACCGTCTGAATTAGCGTGTAAGATGGCGGTTAGCGATCCGGACGGACCTTGCACAAAGGTGAATGGGCATTTTTGTATGGGCGCTGTCCCAACCCTTGTATACAATAGTGAGTAGTATGGACGTGTAGTACTCGGTGTAAGGATCATCATAGGCTATGTTTCGAAGACCAGGTGTCTGCAGCATTAATCATTGTTTTGTATGAAAAAAAAAAAACACCAAATTAGACCTATGCTCACATTACGTTTTTTACTTCTAGTGGCCTCAGTAATGCGTGGTTAAAATCTTTCGGCTATATCTCGAAAATGATTTTACAGATACTTTTCATACAACTGCTAGTACAAAGTGAGGTATAAAATGGGCTGTAGCTTTTTCCCTGCAAACATCTCGGTTTTGCTGTCATATAAAAAAATTAAGCTCTTATTGAGAGCTTTCTAATAAGATATAGCACAACTGTATACAGCACTTGGGACAATTTGCCCATTCTCCTTTGCTGTTAATTTGCATTGGGTTGGAATGTGTTTAGACATAATCATGAACGACGCTAGGTACTGTTTGATGCATCAGGTGTCCAAGCACACTCAAAACAACTTGAGACAAGCGGAGTCTAGCGCCCACTTATTTACACAACACCGTGCAGCAGGCCATTGTTCTTGTCGTTATAATTCGCGGTTTATAAACTTTCTTCCGACGCCCGCATGCCGTGTCGACCGGAGGTTAAACACGCGATTCTCACGGTTATGCCATTCACAAAGCCGCAATAGTTACGGTAAGTTTAGTATCGGCAACATCAGCCGTCTGCCATCAGTTATCTAATGTCATCATCCGCTGTGGAGTTTAAGAAATCTTCTGCAACCATGCCAGACCTAAAGTTGACAGTTGTTATCTTAACCCTTTAATGGATATTGGCAAAATATTTGGCATCCTAAGATAAACTAAAATCCATAATATGTTAAACAAAAAGTTCACTTTAAAATGTGCGTGGCCGCTAAAAGGTTAAGCAAATAAAAAAAGCTAATAAATAAAATAGAGATGTCGAAAGCATGCTTATGTGTGGGTTAGATTAAATGAATGGGTGACAATTAATTATAACGTGAGACTAATGACAGTTTCCAATATTCAAATCACGGATAGAATTGCCTAACTAGAAACAGTTTTTTTTTTTTAATAATTACATGAAAAAGTATAATTTACCCGTAAGTAACTTAAAAAAGTGAATTAATATTTCTCGTAATGTATTGAACATCAGGTTGATATGTATATGCAAAATGAAACTACAACCCTACTTAAATATATTAAAACTTGGTGAGCCGTTAGTAGGCAAATCCATCCGTGGTTTTGATATTCGGACCGGCCATAACTCCATAGTTCATTCGTTTTACTCGAGGTTCAAGAAGTTCAAGGTCAAGGTCATGATGTAAATCATTTTTCTCACGATAAAACCACACCGTTTTCAAAATTTCTTTAAAATGAAATAATAATTATTAGTATTCTATAATAAATAAGTACCTACTCACAGATAAGTGGATAAAAACACCAAATATTTCGTTAAATTAGTCATGAATTAAACATGTCGGATTCCGTGGCCACTTAATTATCGACACCATTACACCATTCAAAATAAAGTGGGTTAATTACCAAAAATGATTACAAAGTTCTGTCATCAGAATGAAAGAGAAGAAAAGTTCTCGCGAAAACTCCAGCGGCAGTTTTGCTTTATCTTACAAACTGTATAAAAATGTACGAACAGCCAACCATTAAGTGACCTTTGCCATCCGTAGACCCACTTGGCCAAATGATGTCAAAGTCAAAGTCAAAGTCAAAATATTTTATTCAGATTAGGCTTACAGGTAGCACTTATGAATGTCAAAAAATTTACCACCGGTTCGGAAAAACATCTGATGAGAAGATACCGGCAAGAAACTCAACGAGGTGTAATTTTTTAAATAAATCAAAATTACAATGATATTTTACATCTCAAATATTCAAAATTTTTACAATTTATCAATTTAACACAGCAGGTGTACAATCTTTGGAGCCAGGGATCGCCAATACAGATCGGGATCATTTCCAAACATCCTTGTCCAAGATATAGTCATTGATTTTAAAATACGCCCGAGAAATTAATGTCTTCTTGACAATAGATTTAAATTTTGTATCATTTAGTTCAGTTATGTTTTTTGGAATTTTGTTGTAAAATCTTACACAATTTCCCATGAACGACTTATTGGTTTTAGCCAGTCTGTAAGTTGGAACTTTAAGCTTTCCTGTATTTCTAGTAGCCTTTGGCTTATCGACGTTGGTAGGGAAATTGCATATATTTTTCCTAACGTACATGATTATTTCAAAAATATATAGCGACGGTAGGGTTAAGATGTCTATTTCCTTGAAAAATTCCCTTAATGACTCACGAGTATCCATATTATAAATTGCTCTAACTGCCCTTTTTTGCAAAATGAAAACTGACTCAATATCTGCAGCAGATCCCCATAAAATAAGGCCGTACGAAATAATGCTATTAAAATAGGCAAAATAGACCAACCGTGCTGTCGCTACATTGGTTAGCTGCCGAATTTTTCTTACTGCAAAAGCAGCAGAACTCAACCTACTTGCTATCGCTGTGACGTGGGAACCCCACTGCAGTTTAGAATCGAGTGTTATTCCTAAAAACACAGTTGATTTTATGAATTCAATCGTTTGACCATCTAATTTGATATTTGAGACTGAAACTATATTAGTTGAATTTAACAATGAAAATTTAATACATTTAGTTTTATTAGGATTTAATACCAAGTTGTTGGCAGCAAACCATTCAGATACCTTGGACAGGGTGTCGTTGAGTTCAATGAATTCAGTATCTTTCCTATTAACCTTGAAGAGTAAAGAAGTGTCGTCCGCAAACATGACGATGCCTGATCTTCGGCTCACCATATATGTAAGGTCATTTACATAAGATGGTGCCGTAGTGCAAATAAATATAATAAATAAATAAATACCTCAGATGACTCAAATATTTCCCAAATCGCGCTATAGGTTGCTTACAATATTTGAAAAGGTCCATTGATTTGTCGTACATTTTATCATCAGATCATAATTTTCACTAAAATGGGACCAACCGGAGAGCATAACTAGCAATAAAAAAACTGTCCAAATCGTTTCGACCATCTAGCATCTGCGAGTACATAATCAGGAAAACACACAAAAAAATACACGTCGAATTAAAAACTGCCCCTACTGTTTTTTAAAGTCTGTTAAAAAGTAACGTGATTCCTGGAGTAAGTATATGTAGATAAAATAAAATACTCTTAGTTAGACAACATAGGCCCAATTCCTCGTATTACTAGAACGAATTTTCGCTGTTAGCCGCAAATGGGTTTCACAGATTCACCGAACAGAGCGCGGCAAACAGCGGCCAACCTGGTCGACCCACGTAACTGACACAGGGATAACATATTCCTCAGTGCAACTCTGTCTACTAGTGCTATATGAATCTGCTACACTGTGAGGAGACTTAAACTTAGACAGTCGTGTGAGGACTGTGGCCTGAAAAGAACAGTTGCCGTTCAGTAAGTTACTTAGAATACCTAAAAACAATCCTATCAAGTCTTATTCTAACGTCAGATTTTAAACATTTAATAAATAATAATTTGATATTTAATAATTAACCTCCGATTCTTGAAATTAATTACCTAAGGGATACTAATAAATCATCGTACCAATTTTCTAGTCACTTAGACAACAACCTCAATATTAATAACACAGTTTATACTACGAATTCGCATTGTTTTCGTATATTAATAACAATAACTGTTTTTATAATTATTACCTCCACCTCAAGATTCTTAAGCCAGCCCGCACCATTGTTAGCTCAGGGAAGAATTCTCCAAGCACAACAGCGATGAGCTCGGCGCTGGGAGAGCGCGCTGCCTCACTCTATCGCGCTAGCACGGGTGAGCGAGACCAGCCATGCTTCGACGTCGAACTCGACGCTGATATTATGCGCTTAGAGAATAACGGGGCAGGCATGAGAACAAATTTGAATAACCAAATTCAATCTGGACATTCTCGATCGAGAGGCTAAAACTAATAAACACACAAACGTCGTAAAGCTAATTTATCTCACTTCATTTGCATGATGCTCAGTGGATTTGGTCCGCGCATAATGGCCGGTATCGCACGAGATTTCTCCAAAATTCTACAACTGGTTTGACTCGAGCCGTGCCTTATGGTGTTTTCTCTCGTAACCGTTTAGATAATGAACCAGAAAAGCTTGTATCCCTTGATTAGTTGGCTCGCGTGGTCCCAATCTCCCAATGCGGAGGTTAATCGGTCAAAAAGGCAATACCGTTAAAGAAATTAGAGGTGATGCTACTTTACTTTAATAACCCTAGCTTTCCTTCACAAAATTTTGAAGCAACAGACCCTTGGTGCGTCTAGAAATATACCTAAAGTACTTAAGTATCTATGTTTTTAATAGTATAGTGGACCTAGAAAGCGTATACTAATTTAGGTATCAATTCCTCGTTAGTATAAAACCACTATAGCTGATAGTCATTATTGTCTTGATAATAGACCATGAAGTTTTATAATGAGTAAATGACATAGAACATAGAGCGGTGAAGCGGTTTCTTAGTCATCAAGTCTGTCGGGGTGACTAGCCTCCTTGTTGCCTGTCTGGTGGCCGACCTCATAGACTAGCTGATATAATATTTAATAATTTAATATTAGCCGTGCGTTAGACGTATTCTAAGGAACGAACACTCAAAGGTCCAGACTCCAGACCATAACGGCTACGACTCTTTGCTATGATGCGACACCTGACGAGTAAGATATCTCCAGTTGTTTTGGGACAAATGCTTTTTTCTACAATATCCAATGACGTGGCTGTTTGGAAGTAAAGTGGCATGTCCATCGTCCACGGTTACGAAACACTCCAAGTTGAGGGTTATTTATAGTCTCCGAGTTTATGATCGAGCGAGGACAGGTTAACGCCCAAACTATCGCCCGTCCAAATAGCTTATTTACATTTTATTACCCACCTCTTTAAAATGGTCGTTTCGTTCATCAAATGTTTTATGCTAATCTATTGTTCTGAAAGCTTTTATCAAATAGTAATTCTATGATGTTGTATATATTTGGGGAATATAGAGCTCTTTGAGATGTTAATGCCTTTTGTTATATTATTATCGATCTATGATTTGTATGTTATTATTGTATTGGAATGATTTTACCATCAGGTAAAAGCGCATTGCTTAAAAGTTGTATTCATAATAGAGTTTGTTTAACATATACACATTTTGCAATTATTTGGTATGTTAAGTAGCTACAGCTACGCTACCGGGATTCGTGGAGTGTTACCAATAACTATCCGATAACTGCACTTTCGGATTGTATGCATGGTCATTGATACATGTTGTACAATATTACAACAAGTAGTTGTTACGTGGATATTTGCAATAAAGATAATTTGAATTTGAATTTATATCTATTATTACACATTAAACTATAGAGCAACCAAAACTTTATAATACACTGCATTAGTACTCAAATGGTGTGCGTTTAACACCCTAAGTGTGTGTTATGGGTTAAATCCTGAAGTATTTTTGCTCCTTAACAGCATCTGCAGTTACTGACTTCGGAAATGACTTTTATCCACAAAAAATATCAAAAAAATCATTGTCACTTCAAATTAGGAAAGTGAGCGTGAAGGAATGTCACCACAATGGTATGTTTATTGGACAGCCAAGTACCTAATTTTTAGATGAGATGTCTCGACAATAACGAGATTTCTTCAACCATCTTTACGAAGTGTGTTCAAATTGGACGAGTTCTTCTTCAACAGACAATATTGTTAGTTAAACAAAACCTGTAATGTATGTTCATGATGCAATACAATATGCATGAATTGGGTTTTATGTGTATGGTGGTGTAGACCAAGATAACACGTGACTGAACAGTAAAGCGTCCTCCGTAAATTAAATGTAGAATTTACCTCGACCGCCGTTTCGACTTGCAAAACAGTCATCACAAGTCTTGATTAGGAATAGTGATTGAAATATACCTAAGTGTGTTAGAGGTTTATGGGTCGACGTCAAAGAGATGTTTACGCTTTATTACCTTATTTCATTGCAATACGGTGAAAAAAGGTAAACAACTGAATATCTCTTTGACGCCGACTGTATTTGCGGACATTTCTTAGAGATACGTGCTACCATAACTTAACATAAGGAAGCTTTATTATAATAATAAATAACATAACATTTTATTTTTCATTTTCTCCAAAGTAAGTAGAGTCAGCAGCAGACGCTGCTGAACCTCGAAGAAGTTTAAGAGATCTACAAAAATGTTTACTCTCTGGGAATATAGGTAATCGTGTGTGAACTTTTTAAAATCTCTTTAACTGTGCGTGTAGTTATAGAGGTGTCATTTTACTGCCGACTCTATGAGTATAAACATCTATGGTGAATGTTTTTTTAATATAACTATCTAAATTTTACCTCTAACATCATGAACAATCAGCAAAAAAAAACATAACAACGTAATAAAACAATAAACAACTCTACTCATGTATATAAGTCGCATTATAAATAAAAAGTTCGTGAACCGCGTCAGGAGTGTAATTCTCACGGCGATCGCGGGTGCTGGCCAGCGCACACGCACGCTTGTGGCGAAGAATCAAAGATGGCGGAACAACTGTGGGAGACGCGAGGGATCTTATTGATATCATGACGTATTAGGCAACCGGTCCGTTAGTTTCCTATTACATCCGTAATGTGATTTAAAGGTTTTATGTCCTGCTGTGACCCGCGGCCCACTCGGGCATGATCAGGGCCTAGTGCCGGGTGCAGTTTAGTGTTGTGCTACTTTTGATCGTTTTTTTTTATCGGGCATTGTCTATGGCTGTTTAGACTGCCACCATTTCTATTTCCTCAACATTGGTATACGTCAATTTATATAATGAATGCCAGCTTCTATACAGCAGCCAATGTCAATAGTTAAAGAAACTGATGGGAACAAGATTTCAAAATATGGAGGTTTGAATAAATACACATATAAATGAAGTTTTTACCGTAAATCTATTAAAATAATCACGACAAAAGTATCTATTATATCTCTAAACAACACTATTAACGATACTATTAATTAACGTGACTAATACCACCCACACACCGGTAGAAGCCGAAATATTACAAGTAGATATACGGTTTGATTTGATTATGATATGATTTATTGGATACAAATAAAACTAAGATTGAGGGTCTTAAGGATATGTTAACAGTCCCTATAGTTAGTATGTCAAAAATTGTACTAAAATATACACATTTTATTTATACTTATTGTGCTCACTTCTATGTATAATAAAAACAACACAATAGCCATAAAATGTATATTTTATAGTCTATGTTCACACCTCTGAGTCTCCCATGTCGTAAACTCATGGGAATACTCAGGTTTCTTTCTGTAACCGCAAAAAACATAGAGGTGGCGCCAATGCTTGGATTAACTAATGGTGCGATTGCATTGTTCAGTTTCCCGTATATGGTCATCGTAGACGTCCGTGGCCATACGATCAAGGACCCATAGGCCGAGCCTTCCCAATCTGTCATAGCCGCCATCCAGTCTTACGTTGGCAGTAGCAGTGTAAATGCGAGGTTAGTCGCCGGCTTGGATCCATTTGAAAACATTGAGACTGCCGCGTTTGCGGTACAAGGTAGATTGACCAATGTAATAGCGCCATTAATTTCAACGTAAGCGGGAAACGAGAAGCCACCGCAGTCCCACAGTTTTACCAGCAGTTTGCGGCAATTGATGCCACGTGATTCTCAAAATCAATAAATTATATTTTGTTTAAAATAGAAATCCATTGTAACAGTTCCGCTTATAGAAATGAATCAATCGAACACAAACCTCTCAGCGAGTCCAATCGAATTGTTGTTAACCGATTATAATTGTAACTTTGAATTGGAACGACGCTTTTGATTACTGTTTAAAAATCACCTTTCATTACTTTAGGTTTCTGTTTGGTCCCGCAAATGGTCAGCGTCCGTTTTTAAAGTAATGTCATACTATTATCCTAACAGGCTTTAACATTACCTACATGCACCTGCAATCAGTGATAAAGACATCAGAAACAATAAAATTGCCCTTGACAAAAGCCCTCGAACAATTGATCTGAGCTTCCTTATTGCAGCTTGCGCTTTCAGCCTGCATACAATTAGGTGCATGCAATTGGTGGTTTTACGTTATTCATAACGCGATTAGCCTATGACCGTCCAGTTGTGAAGTGTAGTAATTAGGTCGTTGCCCAAGACAAGTCGTCGTGCTTGGCTGGCGTTCCCACACGTCTCGACTGTATGCTAAGTCGCCCCGAGCTCTGTTCACTTTAGAAATTAAAGATGTTTTTCTGTAGGCGAACAAATTCGCATGCATAATATAAACGTTGGTGTTAATGTGAGTTTACTTGCTGGATAAAAGATAAATTAAATACTTTTGCTATACTTTTCATGTTTAAAGGTTGGTACTACTCGTACCATCATGTTTGACGCGCATCATGTTACCGAGAATCGTAGCGGTATTAGGTAACGACATTCTGTTGAGTTAAGCGTCAATAAAAGTCACCAGTAATCAGCCTAACGTTAACTGTTTAAAGCTGCCATAATTTAGGGAGCTATAAAACGAACGGGGAAAATTGGAAGTTCGTTACAATTCGTTCGTTTCACAATGGACAAAGGCAGTTTTTTTGTAGCGGTTAGTCACAGGAGGCCCGAATCCTTCAAGACGGCCAGGAAGGGTGACTCAGCGGGTCGGGTCGTGGTTCAGAGAGCACGACAACCCGCGTGCTAACAATAACTCGCCGCAATTTACGGTTCAACTTTGTTCCACGGCCACACGCCCCTTGGCCAACTTTGTACCAATCTCACTCATGCTACAGACGGCGCGATTCCAAGAAACATAACAGGTAAATGGGTCCTAACTTTACCGTCTCGCTAAGGCAATTGTCTAGAGATAGATATTTACTTTTCCTCCTCCTAAGCAAACACTTAAGGCTAATGGTTTAATGGAATATAATAAAATTAGTAGATGCGGATTAATTTAAATAGACACGTATCAACATATTTATATCACGTCGCTATTTTGTTATTGGACAAAAACGACAAACGTGAGCTGATGAACCCGAAAAATATTGTACAATCTGCAGTTCATTTCCAAAATCATGAATCAAACTGGAATCAAAACTTCTAATCACGCTTTGACTGCTATACGATATACGATAACGCAGTGTATGCAAAAATGGTGACCACGTCTGACACAAGCACGAGTCCAACTTAATAGAAGCTTGACCCATATAACACTAAACCGAAAGCTGAAGTCATGGTGTATTGAAGCATGCAGTCGCAAGCCGCGTCACGTCTAGCGGTGTGTCCAAGCGGTCAATAGAGCGAATAATGCGGTTTAAACGGACTGGGGACGCGCCATTTAATCAGGACATGGTACCATTTTTAATTATAGATGTCTCATTGTTAGCGGGATATTAATTGGGAATACAGCTAATGCTGTAATAATAATAGTTGGAATTAGATATGTAAGACTTAAGAAAATTGCTACCCTTGTTGCTAAAGCTATAGAATAGATCGTGTTGAGATATAGATATACTTATCTCTACAGCAGACGACACAACGCCATTGTAAAAGTAATCCGGCATATATATGTAACTGCGTGGGAGCTAGCACTGTGTTAGTTAATTTTGTTGTTTGCACCCTGTTAGGTTACTTTTTAAGTCACAACGTTTATATTTCCACTCAGACCCATTGACTTTGATAATGAATCATGAAGACAAAAAGCGGTTAAACATTAGGTAACTTTGGAATTGTTACCACTGAATTAACACGAAATATCTCTATATCTACATGAGCTACATAGAAAGCGGGATGTCTTGCATTATAATGGTTACGGAAACTTTAAAACCTGCCCTCGTAATCTTTTGTAGACATTAGAGTAAGAATTATACTCTAAATTATTTAAGCATTAGAGTTTCCGCTCGACTTACAGAAACGGTTAAATGGAAGACAGCCGTGGAAACGCTTGATAACATATTTCCGGACCACACGTCGAGCCGAAATTGATATAAAATTACATGTGATGACGCAATTTTAGTCAAATAAATTGGCATGACGTGATCCTAGCGCTTATTTTTACCGTTGTTGATTTTTAACTAACCGTAGAGAAAGATCTAAGTGCCGCTTCTTCAAAACAAACATAAAAACTCTTATATCTTTAACCGTGCGATTTGAGTTGTGTAGTTATAAAGTTTGGTTTACCAAAGGGTAACAGTTGACAAAATACTTATTGTGTGTACTCGTATTTATTTATCATTTTAGCCATCAGCCGGTCACTTTTACGTCAATATTGTCCTTTTTCGGCCCAGGTTTCATTGTACATGTAAACATACACTTTTGAATCTATAAGCTTAGTCTGTCAACGTTGTCAGAAATATAACTAATTTAAAATCTAAGCAGGTCAGTAGGTAGGACCTTTCGAAAATAACAGTGGTCAGTTTGCCCCACCAGCGCTTGAGGCTTCATTCGACATTCAAGGCTAATGCCTAAATTTAGAAAGCTTTTATTAGCAGAATCATTCACCAGCAACAAAAGACGATCTGACCAACATTATATGTACAATGTCCCTACCGTTACACAGTTGTGCAGCAATCAGCAAAACCAATTCTGTAATCTAAACTCAATTTTTAAATTAAATTCGTCTCCTCGATTTCCACAGCCATTTCTATCAGGTAGACAATGACGTTGACTGACTTCCATCAGTTGCTTAAGTCGTTGGTGAAAACAATTGAATCATGAACCGTGACGAGTGCACCCACAAAACTGCTTATTAAAAATGCAATAAAATGACCCACAATGTTAAAGTAGCCATTATGGCCGTCGTGGGATCTGGATTGATGCTCTACTGGAACTGGAACAATTATGATTCTAAATCTAAGTATCCTCATAGTGATTGGTTCAGCTTTGGAAAGAGTGTATTCGGCAACCTACTGCACGGTTCTAAACCCAGAATCAGAATCGTCATTGCTGGTTATATAACTACCTTAGCAAAATACTGAGCAAGTGTCTAGAATCTAAATTCATGCAAAAATGTGCATAGGATAAACACAGTGTTTTAAATTCCTCAAAACAGTTAAATGGAATCTCCGATATTCTCTTTAAGCAGTCAGGACAACTACGTTCTATTTTAGATGCAATAACAATTGTTCTCTAATTAAACAGCACAGGTGGATGTAAGAAGGGCGTCTAGCGTCTGTTACGTTCCCACGATAAGGTTCCTTCCGGAGGCGGCGACCCGTGACGCTACCGTCTTGGGTGCTGTGTCGGCGCCCACCTCGCGCCTCACATTATTCAACACGACTCTTCCGAACAGCTCGTATTCGTACCAACATTTGATCAAATGTTATGCCAAAGGTAACTGGTGGATAACCTTAAGCGGTTTGATCAGAGTGTAGAGTTGGGCCTAGTGAGGATCTCATCTTGGCTGTCGTACTGTTTCGTCACACGACTAGCGTAAACATCACGTAAACATCAAATGTTGGTACTCCTACCAATACGTGAATCACGTATTGGTAGGAGTACCAACATTTGATCCAATTTTAATATCTAATGTTTACTTCTATTCTAAAGCCTCGTGCTTGTCTAATATCTGTAAACCTTGCATTGGACCCAAGAGGATACTGCTTTTAACAGCAGTTTGAGTTCAACGTGGTTCAACCAATCGCGATGGTTACAAATTTCTATACAACTTGTTTTTTATGAGATAGAAAAAGAATCCCCTATTGACCGAATGCCAGTACAGTATACAGTAGACAATATGTTAACAATTTGAAGTCAACATTTTGAGAACCTGAAGCCCTTACCCACTCTTGTGAAGTTACGAATACAATCACTGAAAAGAGGGCTAGCTGACCTGTTCGGTTACTCGGAATTTGTAATGATCAAGGTTCGTTTAAATTTGCGAAAGAATCTAGTAGTTATGATTAACATTTAATGATTAATTACTGACTTAAAACTTTAGTAAGCTGTTGCACTGGTTAGGCTGCTATGATTATGGAAAAGGTATGCAAAACTCGGTCAAAATATAACAAAGTTTTCTTAAGTGATTTTTGTTATACAGTATTCTGTTTTTTGCTAAATTAACTAAAGTTTATCAGACAGGCCAGCTTTTAAATGCACTTTAAGAGAATGTGGGGTCATTAAGGGTATTATAACTAAATCACGAGCTCAACACACCACTTATGTAAATGCAACAATTTAGATTCTTGATGACTGTCATGAAATAGTAATTCTGTCCGCGTCACATTGTGCAAGTTGCAAATGCTTGCTAAATTATCAACGTAAGTCTGGGCTTTATAACAATCTCGTTACATCAAATATTATTTAAGCTCATTAATATAAATTAAGTATTTATTATTTTTTATTTACGCACGACCTTAAGAAAATGGAAACGAATTTAAAAATTTTAAGGATACTGTTGTGTTCTTAATTAAAACACAATGTCAAATCTTTTAAATAAAGACTTTATCATGCCCATTGTTGAATAATAATGCTATAAAAATAACATAAAATGAAGCTTCGATATTGATCGACGAGGAAATATACGATACGTGAAAGATATAAATATTTATTGTTAGTGGAAGATTGAACGAAGAAGCGCGGTGCGGAAATGGCTGGATATCGGCGCGCGACGGAATGTCGCTACGTCGTCTGCGCACCTGCCCGTGGAAGAACTAAAACTTAAATAATAAAACAATAAATTTATACGTATATCGCAACGAACCCAATTCCCGGCGTTTCGAGCCAGTTTCACGTGTAATTTTTCATGGGCAGACTGAAAAGACAACAACGTCAATGTCTACTCTACTGCTGAACGGTAATACTCCAGCGTTTTCTCCGTTGTTCGTTACCGTTCCTGCATTAATTGTTGAAATACAAGTCTAGAAACATGGGCTTGAGGTAAGCACAGAGGCTGTACTCAGAGTTGATACTATTTTTAGCAGAAATTGGTACTAAACGTTAGGTATTTCGTCAATTAATTAAGGAACGATATGAGCAACGAAGAAAACGCTGAACAATTACCATGATCATGGTCTCCCCAAAGGCTTTCACACCAAACGGTCGTACGTGTGGTGTAGTCACCGGTGTGCAGTGACCTTAAGAGTATTGTATACTGAGCCTCCGACAGCGCTTTCTATACAGACAGCGGTTATATTTTACGCCCTCTAACTAAACCTTATCCCAAAATCATGGTATTGACTTTTCATAGATTTCATAATATTTGCATTTTTGAGGTTTGATACAAAACAAAAAGTGATTTTTTTTACGAACCTATAAGAATATTTTTTTATATATTCTTATAGGTTCGTAAAAATCCAAACATACAAACCTAGTTCCAAGGCATAACAACAACATGCTATAAAAACCATGACTGCGTAAGTTTTGAGGGTGGAAAACATTGTCTCGTTTTTATTGAGACGTTTGGGAACACAATAGACCTAAGTTGGTCCATCTTCTAGCTGCGTCTTGAACTTATTTGTAAAGTTCGTAATCTCTATCTTTTAAAGAGTAGGTAAATCAGAAAGAGAGGTGTTTAAAGAAACCTGTATCTCTATACTTTGTACCGAATACTTCTAAATTTAGACTTGGAAATGAGCATAAATGGCAACAAAACAGACCGTAGATAATTATTGGATGTATTCAAAACACCATTTTATTTCTGTCTAGTACGAACCACCTTTACAACATTGCAATGTTAATAGCGCACTTGACATTTAATTAAATTTAAAAATAAATAGCCATGCGCTGCGCACGCGCCGCGTTATGCCTGTTAACAACTTTCGTGAATTATTGAATAGACTATCGACAGATGTTATAACAGGTGTATAGGATAGACTTATGGGTTATATTTTAGTTAGTGCACAAGTTTTTATACATAATTTAATAAAGTTATTATAAACAATAGTTTCGTTTTGTACATTCAATCATCTTACTCTTTTCTTATTTTATCTGACTTGTAACCAAAAGTTATCAATAAAATTATCTTATCTTATCTTATCTTATCTTATTTAAATTTATACGTATTAGGTATATAACTCGAAACTGTTCGAACACATAAATTATTTATAGGAAGCTTCTTGGAATGGCATTTTTAGTTCTACTTTAAGATTAAGTAAGGTATGTTTTATAGGTAATTAATTTTTCACCTATTATGGTTCTAAGTAAACCGCCAATTAATGTATTTTATTAATATTATTTCATTTTATTATGATCAACGGGACTTAACAACCACTAATTTTATATTTTAAACGCCTACCTTAAGAGGTTTGTGTACCAAATCACAAAAAGGTGTAAACGGCGTTAACGTCATGATTGTTTAGGAAGCTGTTGTAATGCCTTAGAATCAGGTTTTTATTTTTTTTATATTCCGGATAGATTTGATATTACATATTTGCATAATTAATAAATAGATTCAGGCGTTACTTTGCGGAGGTCCATATCAACAAACTGGAACAAATTACCTTGCTACTCCGCGAAACCAGTGCCGGGCTCGTGCAAAATAGCTGCGTCTGTGCGACACATATATGTTCATGCAAAAACCCACCCTCCTCCGCTTCCACACGAAACAACATATATCACACAGACTCAACTACACACCACCACCACTAAACACTAAAACTACACGATCGACGCGCGTTTCGCCTCTATACGAGGCATCATCAAGATCGACCCGTACGACCGTTCGCTACTTGAACGAATGGCGTAATGAGCGTACTTTAGTAGTGACGTGAAGACGCTGCTATTATAATAACCCAGCCTTAATTTATCCTTCCGTGCGGCTCTTTCTAACCAGTGTTATAAGAAGGAGGGAGAGAAATTAGGTATACTTGGGTGCTCATGTAAAGATCACAGTAGAAATGTGTATAAAATAACACCTGTCTGTGGCCGTAACATGACTGGCCCAGGTTTAATTCAAGCTCCCAGCGTCTCTGTTAAACTAGTGCAATGTCATAAGAAAGGGACGGAGTTAAACTTAAATAATCTGAACTTGGCCGGTAATTTTAAGGCTACTGGAGTACCAAAAAATCTAGATTTGAGATTTAGGGCAACCGTTTCCGTTTGTGGCGCTTTTTGTTACATCGCTAAATACTGAGCTGCGGCCACTTCTAGGTTCAAAGGGCACTTGAGCTAGTAAAATTGACTTGGTATAAGCGGTTTCTCCCCGACCGACTCCTTTCGTTCCTTCTCCAGCCCGTCTACCAGGATTTTAGTCGACTGTATTTTGTTTTCAGACTCGAAAAAAATATGCAATATAGAATAGATATTATATTACAGGAGTGAGTTTTGACTTTCTTTCATTTGATTGGCCCGCGGCTAGCGAATATCAGTGCTCGGAAGCCAAAAATCAACCCGCTGGGCTGTGGAATTCTTACGTCTAATCTACTACCCATATTATTGTGATTACATTCGTTCCCACCAGAATTTAGTACAAACAGGTAGTTGAAGCAGGCAATTTAAATTTACTACAGGTGTGATGGCGTCATTTAGAATTCAGCACTCGATAGGTACGACACATTAACCGGCCTATGTCCGACTTTTATGAAGTTTAACACATGCGTTGGACTTGAGACGTGCACGAAATTTGAATCAAAATCAGATTATGATCTTTGAATAATATATATGTCATAAATTAAATTTTACGAGACGCTATCTGCATAAGTAATTGCATATACATAGAGTTTTAATCGGTAGCACTTGAGAATTATTGCTAGTAGACCATTAAATGAAAATATTGAATCTTCAAATATTTTTTACACGTATAGCAATATCGGATTAGCATATTTTAATAACTTCTTAGATATTAATATCTGCCCGCTAATATAAGCAAAAGGTAATAGACGCGAAAAACTAGCTATGGAAATATTGTAGATGGCATGCCCTGTCCCAAGTGCTATTTTAAATATTATAATACTATTTAAATCTTAAGAAGGTCACACAGGGTGAGGTAATTTATTAATCCACGTAAATTACAAAGTCATTGTGCGCGTGAGCATCTCGCACCGATTTAATGAAATAACAAACCAGATTACCTTGGTGACAGGTATTACCCATTATTTAATGTTTTTTGTTGTTTTGATGAATTAATCTAATTGGTTTCGCCCGGACACAAAAATACTTTCTCAACCTACCCCCACCACACCTCCAAGGCGTCCCAACAAGGCATGATCAACAACCAAAGAGTTTCCTCTTCATCTATAAAAAAAGGTAAAGAAATATAAACGGGACCATACGTATTTGTATACTTTTTTTTTAACTAGTTATAGCTCAAAGTAGTTTGCATGCAAATAGTTCCATATTACATCTTTAAAGTGTGTTATTATATCCAAGAAACGCAATTGCCCTTGTTGCATCTATCCCACCTGACCTTACTTGAATAAGGTTTGTTTTGGATCAAAGAGTTTAGAAAGGATAAATGAAGTGCAACCATCTACCGTGAACGTGAACTGTGGACATCAATCTACAAACATGCGCGGGCGCAGCGAGCTCTCAAACTAACGAGCCCGTATTCATCACCGCACCAGATTATTGTTTTACAAACGACTTCCAAGATCATTGCCAACATTTTTCATTTAGAACTTCCAGTAACAACTTTGATTACCTTCGGGGATCGATCAATCTCCACCATCAAAATGTAGAGTAATTAAAACCCATTTGATAGTACTCGTAGATATTCATAAAAGCTTTTTACACCGGCGCCGGGCCGAGTGTTTACACACTCGCTGCGAACGTGAGGAGAATGCTCGATAGTTAGTAAAATAACTTCTGTCAGCACACGTGCACCTGTTCAAAGAGAATCGTTTGGAAACTAACGACGTCTGGCTCAAACGTATCGGTACTTTTATCTTGCTCGCACTGATCGCATTCAAATTTGGTAGACTGAGAACGATCAAAAGGTAAAACGTTTAAAAATCTATACATAGATTGAATAAACTATAGTACGGAACAACAAACGGGGGCAAGTTGTCATAACAAACTTTATAGGGGGCAACAGTGACCGAACCGAAGTTAAACGAACGAGCGAATTGAGCCGAGTTTACAAACCTGCCCACATAACAACCGATTTGTAATGAAACGGGACCAATAACAACCAAAGGGCGTAAAATCTATAAATGACTTCACGAGAAATTTGTAATATTGTTTTCAACTATTATTAAGATGTAGGGAAACAATGACGAGCACACAATGTCGCAATCTAGTAAGCACCTACTGTTAGGTCATAAGGAAGAGATAAGGGCTCAGTAAACAATACGGAAAGGGCTGAGCCGCGGCGCGCGCGCAGGTGAGCAAACACGCGTGAGGCAATCCATCATACCTACCTACAGCATGCACTCATACAAGCAGGTTAGGTACTGCGGTTTTGATAAAAGTAGCAATATTTTTAAAAGATTTTCTCCGTGTATATTCGTTTCCTGGATTGAAAAAACCGGGCAAAAGCATGCCATAACGGGCCATGCTTAATATACCTAGGTACGGCAGCAAAAATAAGTTTGTATTCTATAGTATTCTCAGACACTATAAAAACAAGGTACACTCGCTAATAAACTCAAAATAGCGTGTAACCGAAACTATCCCATATCTCAAAAGTGTTCAAGCTTCTCCGCGATAGATGATCTGTTTTTTAAATTTGTAAAATTTTCTCAAAATGACGGGTCTATAGTCTATCAACTATAAAATGATTCTGAACAAGGAGAAAAAAACCTCCTTACTTAATTCCGTTCAATTAAATAGCGCAAGGAGTCTCCATAGCAGACGCGGATTTGAGTTTATTCAGAGTTCATCGTCCGTATAATTTTAATTAAATCAGACACCTTGAGACCGGACACTTACGACACAATGAAGTAATTTTTAATTCATTTTCGAGAGATTGATAGGGCTATCGCGTGCTCCAATTAGATTGTACGAGTGATTTTTATGGGAACAAACCTGTTATTAAACGTATCAAACGAAGTTTATCGAGTTCCCATGATTGTTTTTTAATTTTATTAATAACTGGCATTAATTTTGGGATGATTTTGAATAACAATGACGTCAAAGGTAAAATAGCTAATAGATTTATTCTCTACTACAGAAAACCCAAGAAGATGAAGATAAAGATTGTAAACATGCTTTATTGGCATTACGAATGCAATCTTTATGTGTGTTCTTTTCTCTTGGAAACAATATGCGACCGGTTAACTGTTTCATTGCAAAATACTGACAGAATTTTTATATAAATTGTGTGAACACGGAAAATCTATTTGCACTCGACTATTGACTAAATGACTCGTCTTGTTGGCGTTTATTTTATATTTATTTAAAAGTTCCCCAAAAACTTTTAGACAAATTGCCACTTTGTGTCTACTTCCGCCTTATAAGTATCGCGACTCTTCCGGCATCGAAATACACTAGCAAAAGTATCGGATCATAAGATTCTATCAAAACATACATATAATCAATTATATTTATAGAATGTTGCTAATACTGTTCACTTCTTTTGATAAGCACAACAAACTCGTCGACAGCACTGCTAAAAATAACGTTTTCATTATAGGACATTATTGTCCAAGGGTCCTTTATGAGCGGTCATTTCGCGACAATGCTGCATGGTCCTGGGAGGTAATCCATCAGGCGCAGTCGTCGCCGCCGGCAAATCGCACTCCGGCGCAGCTCGCAGCGTCACTCGCATTCACATTCGACTTTTTCTTGCATTCCTGGCACGAGCCACAATTCACGCTATCTTTATGCCTTTCGACAAGGTTGGGATGAGGATCTAATGGAAAGCAACAGGCTTTAAGGATTCTACATCGTATAAGTATTTGTATTTAAATTGGTATGCCACGTAATGATGTCTCGAGTTATTTTTATATTAAAGTTATGACTATAGCGTCATCTCATTCTAAGGCACATTGTGTTGATGTGGTAATTGATCTAACGCAATATTTTGTCATTAAAACGGACGCAACCAAAACGAAGCCCAAGTCACCGCCAAGGTGCGTTATACTTTTATGGGATCCATTGTCCATCACCAAAGTATCATAGGTGTAGGCATTTTAATGAGAGTTTGATGCGGCTACCTCGCCCGGCCCGAGACGTCGGATACTTTTTTCCCCGCCTGTCCGGCGTAATTACGTGTATGTAAATTGTATCAGATTTATCAACCCGCTACGAGCCGAGGAATGTAAATCATGCGTGTACTTACAAAACTCCGTGGTTACTAGTTTTCTATGAGCTGTTTTTGTATCTTGTTAGCGTCGCGGGTTATTAATATTAAGCTTTTGTAATGAGCGTTATAATTACATACTTAAAAAAGCAAGTTAAAGCGAAAAAAAATAATGGGTATAAGTTATGTGTTTGCGCATTGCGAAAGTAGAACATAATGGTGTGGGAAATATGGTATAAAGCATTGTTTTAAAAGTTTCTATGAAATCTGTTGGCAGATTTAGCGACGTGAGCCGTGGAACGCTGTCTTATAATTCCGTTAAAGTTAAGACAACTACGACATAAATAAGGAAGGAGGAAGTAAACAAACTCAATCACACATGCAATGCAGCGACAGCTTTACATATATGTAGGTACGCCAACGGACAGGTTAAATGGCACAGGTTATAAGAGATGTTATTACTACAAGAGTAACGTTAGCAAACGACCCCCCATAAGCCTTCGCTGTAGCCAGATCATCATGGCAAAACTGCGTTCAGAAATGACCCTAAAAACCTGTTTGTTAAGTTTCATCTTGCGACCACATCGAGCGTCGAGGCACGGCGTAAATGAGTACACACCGTTACGTGTGTCACCAAACTAAATTGTCCACTAGGCATGACCAGTCTAGGAGTGCTATTGTCCGTAACTAAAATATTAACAGCTTTAGAGTTCCGTACCTCGAATGGAAGAAACAGAACCCATATATAGGTCAAGTATCGAGTTGACTTTAATATCAAAAGACCTCTTACGGTCCTTGGTAGTTGTAAAAACACAAACAAGGGAACGGTAATTTATGTATTCGATACTTCGTAAACTCACTCATGAGTTTTGCGCCATTTATTGCACTATGTCGACTTCTTTTTTTTAATTATTTTAAGTTTACTAAGCCTTTATAAGCACGAGGTGTAAGTTTATAGTTACCCAAGGGCTGTCAGAACTCTAAATCAGACCCTGATTGTGCCCCAGGTTTAACTTATACCTCCCTGTGTCACTGTCAAACAAGTGTCATAAGAAAGTGACGCACATACAGATAAACTCAGATAAACTAAAGTTGGCCGGTCATGTTAGCAGTTAGGGCCACTGCCACTAGTAAGTAGGTATATGTCTATGACCTACGCCCAAAAGTTGCAACCAAAACGAGTTATTGCCAACACAGACAAGCGTTATCCTACTAATATTATAAATGTGAAAGTTTATATGTTTGGATGTTTGTTACTCAATCACGCAAAAAGAACTGTATGGATATGGATGAAATTTGGCACACATTTAGTATATAACGTGGATTAACAGATAGGATACTTTTTATCCCGTAAAAATGCATAGTTGCCACGGGGTAGCGATAAGTGAGTTATACCCCGCCGTGACGTCATGAGCAGCAAAGCAACTAATTCTCATTATTTTTTCCAGGAAATATTGCAGATTGCATGTTTCAATTAAACAAGTCTACGCGGACGAAGTCGCGGGCAAAAGCTAGTTTTCAATAAAGGCAAAAGTAAAGTCATGCGTGTGTGCTAAACATTTGCTATCATTAAACAGTCGACGCGATACCTTTCTTAGGATTAACGTGGGTTGACTATTTTAAATATACTTGTAGCCGCAACGACATGTATGTTCGAGTAACTAATCATCAATATTAATAGCTGATTATTTATTCAAGATGGTGCAGGATTAGGCCCCCGGCTTACCCGATGATATTTGAATAATGCCCTTCGACGCGCTCGCGCCTAATGCCTCATTTATCCTCCGATTTATCACAAAGTATTACAGTCAAGTAAGGATTATTGAAGTTTTTAAACCGGTCTCGGTTCAAGGCCCTGAGCTTTAACTCTGAAAAGCTTTTTACGTTTATGGACTCTTCGCAGCAAAGTCTTATCTGTTAGCTTTAAAATAAAGCCTTCCAAGAAAACATGCCATGATTTTGAACAGAATCATCACTAGCTGCCTCACTCAAACTCAACTAATAATGAAGTAATGAACAATATTTATGATTACGGAACAATAAATGGCTCAGAGACCTGATAATATTCGCAACAGGAATCGCCAATGAAGCAATTATTTTCCTGAGTTTTTTTTGTAGGGTGACTTATGCTATCTACACTAAAGGAATAAGTAAATTACGAGACGATAGTTTTTCATCTTCAGCTTCATCCTAAAATATCTCGAAATATAGATTTCGTATCTCAATGGCGTTAAAGAGCATAAGCAGGTACGTAAACTCAATATGTACGTGACTTATTCTCAGTAGGTAAGTACTCTTCATACGTTGTTTTTGCTACGTTACCCGCCCACGCAGCCAGCAACCATTTTACAAAGCAAACAATTTACGAATCCATTTAGGTACACGCTTTATTTAATCAGCACCTCGCGGAATTTTGCGAGTGGTGCGTAAACATTTCAAATCAAGCTTATTTTTTTACAAACTAGTCTTCGCAAGGCGGGTGTAAATGTGCTATGAAGGTTAATAGGTTCTCAGTCGGAGTCCGTCTAAATTACTACACTTGATGCGTTTACAGTTAAAGTTGACAAATCGTGCATTGCGTATATTATAAACATAAAGAACAGCAAAATACTTTTGAAGTATTAGAAATGTTATTTCAAAACCTTTAAAAGTTAATTGGTGTCTAAAGATGCGTCTGCTGTTTACTTGGCCATACATAGTGTGTGCAATACATATTATAGGTAAGTACCTTATACATAAATTGATTTGTATTTCCGTTCTAAGATTTTGGACACTGAAATGCCTTCGAAATTCATCTTTCGCGATATTCTATATGATCTCATAAGATGTTTTACTACATATTATGTGACGTTTATAAGCTGGATTATTATTGTATAGAACTTACCTGAACTGCGCTGTTCAAGAAGCAATTGTTAAGCCCCGGAGCATTCCACAGTCCCTTTGTGGTGTGGAAGATCCCAGAGTCCCTGGAGCCGTCTCGGGAGTGCTGCGGCCGCAACTCCTCGTGGTGCGCGTGCGCGGCCATCCCCGCCGCCATCGCTCGTCACCACGAGGCCATTTTGATGCATGCGGTCACCGAGTCGCCATTTTGTGCGCTGAAAGAAAAGTGGTTTTTGTTGACATTCAGCTAGGGAACTTAAAAGTAGCTGGAAAGTAAGAAAGAATTTGAAACCAAAATAAGTATCCATATCATCCTATGAACATTTCTTTTGTTCAGGGGTGCAATTTTTGAATCTTACCAGGTGACTAGAGCTCACCAAAATGCCAAATCTCTATGAAAAACGGCTATTTTGGTTAGGTTTAGTTACCCGGTGAGATTCAAATGCCATTTTTGAATCTCACCAGGTGACTAAAGCTCACCGAAATGACCGCATTTCTATGAAAACGGCCACTTTGGCGAGCTTTAGTCACCCGGTGAGATTAAAAAATCGCACTCCTGGACTTTACTGATTTGATTAAGTACGAGCACAATGTTTTTAGCTGAGTATATAGGTATATCCTAATTTGTATTCAGATACTTACATTGAAAGTGTAGGTAAGGATTACGCCTACTGAGTAAATAATGTACGGTAAGGTAAATATGTGATACAATAGCTGTAACATAACCGCCAAATTGTTTATCCAAGGGAGGACCGAGTGTGGATTGACCGGCCGAGGCTCCATTTATCCCTCCTGAGTCTCTGTCAAACTAGTATCATGAGAAAGGGACACGTATCGGGATAAGCTAAACTTGGCCGGTTATATTAGGGCCATGGGTTAGAACACTGATGAGAAATGAGCATGACGAGAGAGTTTAATTTCTTCCGCCAGAAAGGAGAATGATAAGACGTAAAAAATCGTCCGGAAACAGTAGCCGATTTCCTTACAATTTTAATAAGATTTCAAATTAACTGCACAATGAAACATTAGCGCATTCCTTTCACTATTCGAACAAGCATTGTGGTAGAGGATTGCGACAAACTGAAACAATGAAATGTTTTGTTTAGTCTCACAATGAGCGTAAAAGTATAGCTAGTGTCTAGGGGCATACAGCGGATTAACTTAGGTAATCGATTAAAAAGATTTAGTTTAAAGTTCAACCACCATAAGCTGACAGTAAGCACTAGTTAGAAATTATAAACTATGATTATGAGGAGGGTTGACGACACCGATGGCCACTGCCAAATGACAACCACATATTGAACAAAACGGAACCATAAAACACCTAAACAATGCTGACTAAACTTAAGTTTTAAGTTAAATTATTTATCGATGTAGAGTAGTTAATTCCAATAAAATACTATAATACCATTCGAAGATGTTACAATTGAAACTTCGTTGCTTTTGTTTTGTGTTTAAGTATTGAATTTTCATAATGAAGGACTTGACCACGACTGTTTCAATTTAGTTAAAGCGCCGAACCTTGGAAATAGATAAGTAAGCATGGGCTTCGCCAGCCAGACACCATGGCCCGTGCTAGGGGAAAATGGGGCAAGTTCATACTGAAACTGATGAAAGTGCGAGGTACATTATACACTTATTGAAGCTCTAGGGATTCAGATACCCTACCTTCTAGCCCCGGCGCCGCCCGTGAAAGTAAGAATTCTTGTTTGCTCTTATTCGAAGAATTTGTATACAGTTAATCGTTTTAAAGGCACGTGAGGAAGCTAAAATCATTACGGCTTGCAGTCATCCCACTTCTGAGTCGCCCTAATGACTGGGACGCGTAATCATGTCCAAGGAATGACCACATTCCTCGCTCTGGCATCCCAGTCACATTGACATGCCATTACATATTATTATATGTTTACACTACACGTCATTTTTGAAAGCAGAACGCTATTGGACACAACTAACTATGTTATGTACAAAGTTGCCCGTTGCCTTCCTTTTTTATAAAAAAAAACGGTTCTGCGATGAAAAACGACCAATCCCGAATTCGTACAGTATTTACGCAGTACCTACGGTAGGTAGGTAACCTAACCAATTAGAATTCATTAAACACTCAATTAGAGTACAGTAAACAGCAGATGCTAAACACTTGAGGGGGTCAATAAATCTTAACAATAGAGTAGTGTGTAGACCGTTTCAACCTCCGGGTGTCGATAGATCCGATGCTGACTGTACCTAGTAATTGTAGAAGATGCCGTAATATACATATTAGATGTACGAGTATGGCATGTGTTAGAGGAAACATGTACATAATAAATAATACATGAATGTCTGTGTAGTGGTAATAGACTAGGAGGTCACGACATATTTGGCAACGATCACCAATATGGCTGATCGGAAGCTCACAAGATAAAGGGCAACTCCGTGATGCCAAATATGTCGGTCTGCCTGCACTTAGTGGTTGCGTTATCGAAATATGGCGCCTGCAAAACCAGTTATTGTTCCCAAAAAAAAACGATAAGTAAAATGGCTGAATAAAGTACAGAAAGGAAGTACCGGTAGCACTCATGTGAATTCTGCTAAAACTGAACAAATATTTGGTCGCGTTTCGAAGTTCAGCTCGTTTAAAGACCCTTGATCGTTGCCAAAAAAAAAACGATAACCGAAATGGCTGAATATGACGTGGTATAAAGTGTCAGTATGTACGAGCTTAATGCACCAAAACTAAAAAAATCTTTGGTCGCGTTTCGTAGTTATGAAGTGGTCTAGGTTACAATATCTCATACATTGTTGGAGTATTTTTTCAAAAGCATTGGATAAATCAAGTTCAAACATATTTTTGGGGAATAAGCACAGTGTCAAAAACATCCTCCTACACTTCTTTAGCAAACCTACCCTCCTCCGGTATGGAAATGTCCTCCAAATGGAAGACAAATTCTTTCTCACCTGCTGAATCTTATCAGTTTCTGGGGGCCTAGCACGCTAGCTTTTATCGATGACATAAAGCATTTATCCCGTTCTAAGCAGTATGCGTGTGCAAAAGGGACGAATGTTTTATGTCAGCGATAAACGCTAGTGTGCTAGAGGGGCTGGATCCTATTCATTTCTTTTTTATCCACATCGACATTTAACGAAAAACAACCCTTAAACTTAACAGTTGTAGTTACGTTCTGATGAACGTAACGACATCATTACATAATTGCTACCGTCAAATCGAGGTTTGATGATAATAATTATAAAAAGGCTTCGTTTATACTTCTAAAGTGAGTTTATTTTTCAAATGCTGCGTTTCTTTTGATTTATGATGATGATGATGGATTTGCAACTAGTTTCATCCCCAAAGCTTTGAGCCCTTTTCAGATCTCGTGTTGAGTGGCAGACTGATATAATAATAGCCTATGTACGAGTATGACGAAACATTAAAAAAATACATACTACAGCTTAAATTCAATAATAGACATAAAAACACCCTGCCAATCTGCTAAATATAAACTGATTTTATTTGATCCTTGCGTCTAATATTCCTGTTATCAATAAAGAAACTTCTAAAAGTATAAACAAGCTCCATTTGTTGGCGTATCATCGGTATCTTACCTGCCGCTCAACGACGCCACTTCGCATCGCGTTGCAAAAGCGCCACTGTGCGCTTAACGGGAAAGACACAAACTATTCCGGTAAAATGTATACATGCATGCCGCGCAACCATGCGGATACAGATTAGTGTGCATTCCTATAGATAAGTAGCACACAATGATATAAATAACGCATACAATAGCACAGAGTAAACAGTGTCTTTCTCAGCTTGAGCGTCAACAATTACCGAAATTTTCCGAACAGTTAGCTTGATAGTAAATAGCTTTTGTACACCTGATTTGAAATTAATGAAAACCAAACGCAAGTTAAACCGTCACTTAAACGTCTACCCTGTCTAAAAATTCTGTGAACGGCACTGAACATCAAAGCAAGACTAGAGGTGACATTTCAAAAAGGAAAAGCTTCGGTAGATGAGGAAGGACTTGTCTTCTATTTGGATACCAGATCTTACTTACCCCTAACCGGAGGAGGGTAGGTTTGCTAAAGAAGTGTAGGAGGATGTTTTTGACACTGTGCTTATTCCCCAAAAATATGTTTGAACTTGATTTATCCAATGCTTTTGAAAAAATACTCCAACAATGTATGAGATATTGTAACCTAGACCGCTTCATAACTACGAAACGCGACCAAAGATTTTTTCAGTTTTGGTGCATTAAGCTCGTACATACTGATACTTTATACCACGTCATATTCAGCCATTTCGGTTATCGTTTTTTTTTTGGCAACGATCAAGGGTCTTTAAACGAGCTGAACTTCGAAACGCGACCAAATATTTGTTCAGTTTTAGCAGAATTCACATGAGTGCAACCGGTACTTCCTTTCTGTACTTTATTCAGCCATTTTACTTATCGTTTTTTTTTTGGGAACAATAACTGGTTTTGCAGGCGCCATATTTTGATAACGCAACCACTTAGCGCAGGCAGACCGACATATTTGGCATCACGGAGTTGCCTTTTATCTTGTGAGCTTCCGATCAGCCATATTGGTGATCGTTGCCAAATTTGTCGTGACCTCCCGTAATATAATCACCACTCTACACAGACCCATGCAATGTGGTGCGAGTACGTATCGCGTTTCTTCATTCGGCGTAAGAGAAATGCCCTGCAGTTGATGATTTATTGTAATAAAAGCATTGACCTTTATGGCCGTCGAAGGTTTTTGACCGAAGGTTTACGGCGTTCCGCAGAAATGGCAAAACAGGCTTGAACAATTAAAGTTCTGGCTACTTCGTTTCACACATTTTTATATATTGAATACCTTATTTTGCCTTGTCCGAATAGTGGCGTGAGAAATGACGTTTGGACTAATGATCTCGTCTCCAGTACTTACAATGCCCACGACCGAAGAATATAATGACTTTATACTTAAAGGTTTATTCGATTACACACCTTCTAAATATATACATAACGCACTTCGCACTTTTTTATAGTAAGTAGAGGCAAACGAGCAAACTTTAACTTAAAAATAATTATGCTTACATTAACGTTTGCTCGTAAATGACAGAATGGTTTTCTTTCAATGGCACATTTGCCGTTGTCATCTTTTTCATATTTTCTTTTAGGTCTTTGCACCGTCTGCGGCTCTAAAAACGCTGACATGATGCTAATTTAGTTTTCGGTCTGGCTCTATCAAATAATAGAGTCATAAAAGGATGCACTGAGAGTTAATTTTAATTTATGTCAGGGCTACCGTTCTTGTCTGTAGTTCTACAAGCAACGCAACGAAATAGATCGCTTTGATAAGACCATTTTATTTTAGTACCTTGCAATTTTTTTAAGCATTACCTTTCCTGTTACTTTTATGTGTCGTTTAATCATAGTCTTTTGTTTTATATTCGACGCTGATACCTTACAGGATGTTTTTTTTTCAGTGTTTATTTCCTTAAATACGGCACACTACCTTCACATAACGTCTCGAACATAAACACACGTCGTGACATGGTTTCTGCAAGCTGTCACGGTAGAGCAGATTATTTCAAACAACACGAATCATCACTAAATAAACACAGGGTTTAAGAATTATAGATAAAACTTGCGAATACATAAATATTCTGGCAGCTGTTATTAATCTTTTTCTTGAAACCGAAATGAGGTTCACGTAAATACAGTACTTTACGCGGAATTATTAAAAATAGTTCGTGATAGAGTCGTTCCATTTACATAATACTGCATATGTGTTTAACCAAAAGCATTACTGATGTTTTATCATATGATTGGGTGGAAAGCGATGAATACAAAATTGATCAAAATCAAATGTTGCCAGACTTGGCCGATGGAAATAGCACGCTTTAGCAACAGCAATATTCCGCACATATTTAATACAGTTACCCCGCAACAATAATTTTAAGTAAATGCGTTAATTATATAAAATATACAATGATGTCAAAGTAAATTATAAGCTAAACTAACATAATCGTGTTAAATAAACTCTTAATCCAATTAGCACAGTTAAATACCAGAACACTCAAGTGTTTAATTGATACAAATAGTCAATGGAACGATAGCTTCGATAGACGTGATCGCTTAGTTCAATAAATAGACACTTTATTGAAGTCCACCAGTCACACAGTTTTTCGTAAATATTTACACAAAAAATCGATAAGTTTGCAAAAATTTATCAAACAAGTGAATAAAGTCGAATATTGCAGCAATCTTACTAATATCTTCCACGTGTC
Source organism: Ditula angustiorana (assembly GCA_963691745.1). Classification (NCBI taxonomy): domain Eukaryota; kingdom Metazoa; phylum Arthropoda; class Insecta; order Lepidoptera; family Tortricidae; genus Ditula; species Ditula angustiorana. Next base: position 4,748,437 of record OY829479.1, read on the forward strand.
ATGAGTTTTGCTCTAAATTACAGCGAGTTTCAGCCCCGTTCCCGCCGGCCATTTCCGATCTATGGCGATCGATAATTCAACAAAATCAGGTTAATTCCTGTATCACTTGCGCAAGCCGACTTTATTCTGGTCAGCACATTGGTTTTATTTCACGGATGCATTTGCAGCCGTGTTTACGGCAGCGCGGAATGTTTACTATACACTTGTACGGTCAGAACACAAATAGAAGGGTGCACGCGAGCACGTGCAGCGTAGCACTTTCTCACTAATTGCGGGGTTCTGTATTATTATTTACTGAATCTTGTGCTAAATAACTTTAGGTTATAATTTAAATTCCAATAATCATTAATGAAATAATGTTGCGGATAGTCCTCTGACGCATAAATTATATAGGTATTAAATCCATTGTTACCTTTTTAACTTACAATGTGTTTTCGTTTCCACACAGTCTCGCCTGATCAAAAGTGACGACATCAGCCTGTACTAATTTTTGGCTCATGCATAAGTGCATCACTTTCTTATGATTATGACATTAAGTTAAATAGAGCCGCACTGAGGGACAATTTACCTTGTCTTAGTTATGTTAAGACCGCAGAAGAAGTGTGGAGGTTCCTCGTTTAAGGCCTTTATCTGTCTCGCTGTATTTGTCAAACTATGAAATCGTAAAGTTAAAACGCGTTTAACGCTGTATGTATAGAGATTCCAATCATCCTGACTCAGTCAAAGAATCTAAATCTTAATAAGTTATAACTGTTAAAGCCTAGACTACTGTACGCCCTAGGCTCTAGGAACCTATTAGTCTAATGTTATTCAGTCGTGTGGACAGGACAAATCAATATACGAGTTATCTTTATAACAATCTTTACGTGGAAACGTGGAAGCAGAAGCAATCGTGCGACGCGAGGGTATCTTATTCTAATTCTCACAAGCTCGGGTTACCGCGCAGGGTTAAAACGCGATATCAGGTCGCTAGCTTAGCTATAACCGGAACATGTTCATACGTAAATCATACTATTTACTGAGATGGGTGCGAAAGGGATCACAGAGACATATTATGAGTAATTAAGCGAACTGGAGTGCGATACTTGAATCTCACCGGGTGACTAAAGCCGTTTATTATAGATAGACTTTCGGCCATTTTTGTGAGCTTTAGTCACCTGGTAAGATTCAAAAATTGTACTTCTGCACCACGTCCTTACTAATTAGTACGTATATTATTTACTATACTTTACTGTACTTATATTATTACGTATATTATTAAGGCGATAGGTAAGTTTACGATTTCAACAGGTTTTTATAAAAGCCAGGGATCGCCAATGCAAGTCAGGCTCTTTTCATTTTATAAAATGATTCTTCTGAGTTAGTCAGGCACCAAAACGTTGATATTGTAAGTGTTATAAAACATATGATTACGTAAACGAGCGTTGGCAATTATCTTTGTGATCAGATCGTCCGATTTATCGACGATAAAATTAAAATGATTATACTATCAAGACAGGAATAATCTAACCAAGGGTCGGAAATCTCATCAAAGCTTTTAGCTTAATATCAGTAAGTAACTTTTTACGCATATAAAGTGGCTGCGGTTGTTTCAAGTGCTTCGATTTTTAAATAGTTGAAACATTTAAGTGGTAGAGATAGTTTTTATTTCTACTAATGTAGATTTCAAAAGAACTTCCTTACCTAAAACTTTCTTTTTTGTGGTGTAACTCAAATTTATAAAATTTATTTAATTAATAATTAAGCCAAAATTACTTATTATATCCGTTTGAGGCACCGTAGCATCAGCGCTCTTCATATTAGTAAAAACTGCATACATACCTAATACCTAATAAAGATTTTAATCCAAGAACATCCTCCTTCTTTGCATTTCACTGAAAAAATGGAGAGCTACTATATTTTTTTTTCTGTTTTTGCCGGTTACTAAAGTACTTGCGTTGCTTCACAAATCTTGTAATAGATTGTAAAAACTTCGGTATGCATTGCTCCTTGCCCTTTAAATCGGCTTAATAATGTCATAATGGCCTCTTATGTGTGATTTATGCCCTTGCTTGATTACCCGGTAGTTCGCCAGCGCGCGTCACGGTTGACCCGTGCTTCCCAAAGAATGAGCAGTGCATATACAGATAAGCAGGAATAATGTAACCTTCAGAACCTTTCTTGGTTTTTCATTTGTCTTAAACCCTCCACCGGTGACAATAGTTTTAATGATTGAATCGATTTTGATAAAATTTCCGCTTTTGTATTTTCCTGTGGCCATATAAACTTGTGTCAACTACTTAGCCCTTTTCTTGGCATCATTTGCTATGGATTTTTGTGAGATTATAACCATCTAGTAGAAATATAGATTGTTTAAAAATTACATGTTTGGAAATACTTTAAACTTCAGCCATTAGAATGAAGGAAAGAAGCCTAACCGTTAAATTATTTAAAGCTTTAATGTAACTGTTCATACAAATCATTATGTAAAGTCTACTTTAAAAAGAACGCGAGCTATCCCTTATTTTCATTTTCACGGATTGTATTGAGCAACTTCGACGATACCTCCATGGAAAATAAGTTTTTTTTAATCTGCCCCATCCGTTTCAAATCGTTGTATTGGAATTAGGAAAGCACCTTTTGGTGAGCGTACACACTCTCGTAATGACTGGTAATGATCATAATCACCGAAATGATCCGGCGACCGCGCTCCGCATTCCTCGATACGCTCCAATTTTCACTTTTTATCTTACGAGGATACCGGGAGTTTGGGTCAAACATAAAAAAAACTTTTTTTGAAGTTTTAACCTATTGTTCGATGACGGGATGACCTAGATGTAAACGTTTACAAAAAAATGTTTACGTTAACAGGGAGATACGTTTTCTATCCGCTCCACACTTTACAATTGCACGACAATCTACATGCAATTATAGACAAATATGAGACTAGACTATGAGCTCAATATATCTAAACAACTCTGTATTGCAAATTTATTGTTTACGATGCACTTCCCCAGCGCATTCTACAGTTGCCCCTACGTTCATTCGAAAATTTTCAGTAAAAAAACCATAATCCGTTTATGAACAAACTTTTCAAACATCCCATAATTAAATATGACAGCACACGTTTGAAGACGAAGACATGATGGCTTAATCGTTAAATACCTAATAGTTGTCGATAAAAAACGATTGGTGAATTAGAGGATTAAAAAGACACAAACCGTGATGGTTTGTCACTAAACGTTCTTTAAAAGCTTAATAACCATGTTTGGACGCTAATAGAACCTTTGTTGGCTATTTATTTAACGCCACGTCACGGTTATATGACATGACTTGTGATTTTAAACCAATGAGGCTGTTTGTACCAATAATAGATGATTACAGTGTAAGTACGTCAAATTGATTGGGATAGTTTTCGGAGTTTTATATGGCCCTACCATTTATTGTTAAGATGGACTCTCACGCAGTTTGAGAAAGTTTAAAAATGAAGCGAACACAAAAAATGGAATTACACAATTTATTTTGTTATTGTCAATAACTAATATTATTAATTATTATTTTAACTAATATTTGCAAGTCTTTGCGACGAATCATGCAGTGCTGTAATTTGACTGTAAAACACCAACTTGTCTGTATACCATGTTTGAGCAAATAAATTACTGATTACTGACTGATCAATCAATTCCCTTATCTCTCAATACCTACACTATTTCCATGAACAAGATCTGGGGCTACCTTCTTGGTCCTTATTAGGGTTTTTTATTTCCTTGGCATATGTAAGTTAAGTATTTCAATGGAAGTTCGGTACTTTTATCTACAAACATTAACACTTCGAATAGTATCGCAAAAAACGCAATATTCTAAAATGTCAAGTGGTTCCATATTTGTCTGGGAACGAGAAAGAGTATTCCATCGCTCAACGAAGTTAAAAAAACACTCGTTCCAAGTTCAAGAGCTCCATTAGTAATAAATAATTTTGAGTGATAACCGTAAAAGGTTCCGTCGCGACGGTTCGAGTGCCCAGGTCGACCTGAGGTTCCAGTCAATCGGTAATAGACCTTACTATCTACACTGTAAGGTGCGATCATCGGTTTCATAGAGCACCTATTGAACCGAAAGTTCAAAGCTGTGTTTCGACATAAAGACTTCATTATCTACCGTCAAAGCATTTCGACTTTCTAATAAAGGATGCCTAAATACGTCTGGTTAAATTTGAACAATAGAATCCCTTGTGGTTTGAAATGTCTGCCTGACCTGCACCGTGAAATCTAATAAGGTGTTTTAGAAAAAAAAAAAAAATTTGATATCTAACAGAATTAACGTGAGGTCTTATCAAATTTTAATTTATATACGGACTAAATAACAATTTTCTAAGCAGCTACTGTTTTTTCCTCATACTTCTGGTCCATAGACCAGATCGTATAATAAATAATTTCATTTAATTATTTCACTTCTTAAAAATAGCAATCTAAGACTTACATTCCTATTTTTAAGAACATACCATATTATTCTTAATAATTAATAGAATCCGGCGTCGCTTTGCGGAAGTTACAACTCCGCGCTTTGGTTTCGCGTAATAGCAAGGTAAGTTCCAGTAACTTCCATTTTGTTAATATAATTCTTTTTATTCTAATATAATTCTACTCTAATAAGAGTCAAATCGACATCAAATCACAAAGCTCACCCACTCACACATACGTAATATGTAAGTCATTGTACCGATTAGTTTCTTTAATACCCAATATATGGACTTGTTATGGTGGTCTGAAATAAAAAATATATTTTATTATTTTAATAAACAATCAACTCGTACCTAACTTAGAACATAGTAAGAGAGAGCAGTGTTTTGATTCTAGCAGCCATCACATAGCCGCCAGAAAACGCCTGAGGTCAAAATAGGAATTTAAAAAACGAACACCGAAACACGCCTACACCATTACAAGTTAATTGAATTCACATTCGCACTAACGGTGTCTACAATCTCTCCGGCCATTAGCTTCTTAACAACTATTGCTTCCTAACATTCTCATAAGTATGCAGAGTTATTTATCACTTCTGTCAACAATTTAAACTCAAAAAAGCAATATCCCAGTAACACATTACGACATAACTTTTTTACTGCAAATGAGCTCTACTACAGGTGTCTGCTTAAAATGAATGTATCTATCATATTAATAATCAAAAAATACAATGTTCTTACAAGGCTTATGTCATTTTGTATTGATAATTGCATGAATTAATCTTATCTCCTTTCTTTAGTGGCGGCCACAGCGACCCTAACATGACCGCACAAATTTAATTTATCTCTCAGTGCGTCCCTTTTTTATGACACTAGTTTAGAAACTTGAGCGGTTATGTCAGGACTGCAGTGCTACCAATGTTAGTTGCGATGGATTAACTGCCTAAAATCTTATAAGAGTCTTGTACGAAAATGGTAAAATTCGGGCAAAAGCAAGTCGAGCCATGCTTAGTACAGGGTTCCGTAGACATTACAAAAAAATCGAATTGCATATGTATGATGATGACAGCTCTAGTTCTCAAAGACTCTATAAAAGTGGTTATTTCTACGTTAGCTAAATTCAAAAGCGTGTAACTGAAAATATTCCATATCTCAAAATGTTGTTTAATTATGCCTCTTCTCCGTGTTAATTCTCCTTCTGTTTAGGGTTCCGTACCCAAAGGGTAAAACGGGCCGGGACCCTAATACTAAGACTCCACTGTTCGTCCGTCCGTCTGTCACCAGGCTGTATCTCATGAACCGTGATAGTTAGGCAGTTGAAATTTTCACAGATAACTTATTTCTGTTGCCGCTATAACAACAAATACTGAAAACCAGATTAAAATAAATATTTATTATAGCTAATGGTACGGAACCCTTCGTGCGAAGGTTCGACTCGCACTTGGCCGGTTTTTATATTTTCTAATATGACACGCCCTAATGCCTTTAGTAATAGAGAAGTGTCATATATTTTTGAGCCTAAAATTGGATAAGATATTATTGCTGGCGACTGTACTGAGGCTATATATCCATGCTTTAGTTTTTCATCCAAGGTTTTGACGATCTCAATGTACCTACATAAATATAACTTTGACATGCACAATTTATATGTAACTAATAATTAAAACCTAAACCTATATTACGGTCAGTACTTACTAATAATACCTGTCAAAAATGTTGCAACAATTAATTCGCCTACAATGTAAATGAAAAAATGCCGTTCTTAGAATAGAAACAATGCTTTTAAGTACGTCAGTAAACTCTTTGTTTGCTGTAAGTAACATTAATACATGTACGCACATATATACGTGTACTTGTTTAGCTTCCTACAACTTGAGCAAGTCTTTAAAGTCTCTAATGTTATGTCGCCTACGTAATCCTCTAAAGCTTTTGTAGGTAGCCTTATCATTTCTATTATTAAATAGGCCTACTCTACAGTATACTCCCTAATGCGCCAACAAAATCCGTGCTGAGTACACACACTAAAGCTTTACACTCACACTTGTGGTGTACGTATGGAAGAATTATGGTACTTACACACACTAGTACAAAAACGCACACCCGTGTATGGCACGAAGTTGATTATACGTGACACAAAAGGAGCAAGAACGGAGGCTGCGCGTGCGCCGACCCGCGAGATGGCACGAGTCAAACGGCCCGGTAGAGCTGCTATTATTATTGACGAACTGGGTCTTCTGTAGGTTTCAAAGGAAACTGTTTACTATTGATAAATGTTAACATGCACGTGCAAATCCAAGGGTTTGTTTGTTTGCACTTAAACCCTGCGTTTCGAACCGCTAGATAAATATTTCAAAAACATCGAATTTCGGCTACAGAAAGTGAGAATCCATTAAGAATCAAATAAAAAAACCCGTCTTCTAGTCCACAAGGAGAGTCATCTCAACAAACCATGAACAAACACAGTAGTTTTACCGCACGATTCATTGCGCTATAAACCTGTGCCATTGCAAGAAATGTTTTAATCATTTGCATGGGTAGAGACATAAGCAAAAGTCAAATTTTAGGACATCGTTTTAACCGTAGTGGGTAAGATTGGGCATATAGAAAACAGAATGACTTATGAATAATAAGGCGCACATAGTAAAGAGCAATCATCATAAATAATATAGCAACGACGTAAACAATATTTCCCCCTAGACATCGGACCACCAACGATCACGCAACACATTAGTCTTATCTGAGAGCAGATTGAATTGAATTCACCGTACCAAAGTAAGCGTGGCCAATAGGCGTGAAAATTACGGCTTTATACTGCAAGTATACGAAAGTATACCAACACTGCAGCAGCGAAGGCACGGTGACAATATGGCCGGTCTACTTCTCATTAATGAGGGTCATCCGTCAATGTCGAGAGCACAAAGAGTGTCCAAGTGTCGTCCACTCACAATGCAGCCTTTCCCATCAAAGGTCATGACAGTGACGCAACAATTTTAAAACCGATAAGCACAAACCAAATCCCTCCGGCGACCAATGCGTTAATGCGTTTTGAAATTAAAAGCTCAGTTATCTCGTTAGACGAGGATGTCGCCGAGACAGACTTTCATGACTAAAACCTCACGGATATAGTTTTCCGATAATTATCATCTTTCTATATCCTAAGATATCATAAGCAGTCAAAGAAATAAACGCTTTTAAACTATTTTTTTGAAGTTTAAAACGAATATAGCTGTTTTGCAGCAACTATTTAACTTTTTCTAAATGTCGGGAGATAAATTCAATTTCTTTACTATTTTAATTAGAGTGCTAAGTTATAATTTTATATCGTTCAAATCAGCTACATGAACACGACAGTTTCGCCACACGTCAGCGTTTTCCTCTCAGTGGCCTATTGTCTCCTTCGATAGTAGATGGTTTGATTAGCCAGTCGTGATGTGAACCATATCGCGATGAAAGCAATCACGACTATCGCCAGGGACAGCGAGAGCGTCGTCACACGAATTACGAACGCTGTCGCGGGTAAAAACTGTGTCAGACATTTGCGACACGTGGCCGACAATGGAAAATTTGCATCCAATCCAAGGGCGTTGTCACATTGGAAAATACGCTGACGAAACAAAAAAAAACGCTCCCTATCCTGTTTCAGGCTAAATCGAACTATATTATACTAGCAACCCGCTCCGGTTTCGCACGGGTACAATTAGGCTGTAACGTACAGTAGGGGAAATATATTCACGTACCACCTTAGAACCCTATTGCAATGACGCGACGTTAAACGCCAGGCTATGTCATACAAATGTCATGCGTATGTCTCTTCGACTAGGTTCTACGGTGGTACGTGTTTCAATTTCCTTGATTGTACATAGAAACCTTCCGTAAAAAAAACTCTAAATGACAGTGAAAACCATATCAAAATCCGTTGCGTGGTTTAGAAGTAAGCGGGTAGGAAGACAGTGACTTTGTTTAATACTATGTAAGAAGCTAAAGATTAAGAAGATATAAAAAAAAAATTACCAACAAAAATCGAAATTAAACGTACGTACGCAGAGGCATTTCGAACGAGCGACACGGAATTAGGTAAGCGCAAAAGTTTTTGCAACCTTAGCACTCATCGTTGATATCTTGAAAAAAGCTGCTTCAGTCGCAGTAGGTTTCGAGTATTAACGAAATTTTAGTGCTAATGGTATTAAAATAAGGTTTCTAAGTAATTTGCGCTTTGCCGTGCCGTGCCGCTGGTGAGCTTCGATCTTAATTCTTTGCATTTTTTTTTTGTATGATAAATTGCCGCTGATGACGTCACTCAGTGCGGATTTTAGTAATCGAATCCTAAGGCCCTATGCGTAAACAAAGAAAACACCTAAAATGCACATAGCTACAAACTTGAATATAATAATAATATGTCTATAGAATATGTAGATTTTAATGTTATGTTAGTTTAAGTTCTCTTGTTCACGTTTTTGTGTACACAGTAACCTTTTCATGGATTATTTTATTAAAGAAAGAAAAGAATCATCGACATTTTATAAGAACAAACTTAAAAAATACAGTATCGAATGTGACACAATATGCCACCAAAAACGGAATCTCCACTTAGCACGTGATGATAAATAATTTGATAAGTAAATGAATAAATGAGTGTTTGACTACTCAGAACAATGTCAGTAAACAAAATTATTAAAATTATCGTTTGGTCCATTTTGCACTGCAAGAATATGTGAAGGCATAGCGTAAGAAAACACTAATTGTATACTCCGATCTATAGCAAGTAACAGTGAAAATTATAAGTACCTATACTTAGGCGATGTCAGCGTCAATTAACCACATATTTAACTAACGGTGATGCGTCCGCTGCGCAGGAGTGCCAGTCCGTCGCGGAGACCGATTAGTGCCAATAAGCCAATAATATTGGCCGCATATAACTCGTTTGAAGTTCATGTGATTGCACCGTAAACAGTGTTTGACCCACTGAACAAGGAACTTCCAATAATTTACTAAGTAAAGGTAAAAAAACTTTTTGTGAACATGAAGGGTACACGGAAAGATGACGTCTAGTCCGTTTTTGTATTAGATTTTAATCTTAAAATTGCTCACTTTCACAGAATAATAATATAAAAAAAAAGTTTAGCAATATCGGAGTGAAGTTTTAGGTTGCAACTGCAATCCGTTTCGTGCGACGAGTGAAAAGTTAGACACAGAAGGGGGACCTATAGGCTGGCAACTGATCAAAGTCAAAGTCAAAGTCAAAATATTTTATTCAGATTAGGCTTACAGGTAGCACTTATGAATGTCAAAAAATTTACCACCGGTTCGGAAAAACCTCTGATGAGAAGATACCGGCAAGAAACTCAACGAGGTGTAATTTTTTAAATAAATCAAAGTTACAATGTTATTTTACATCTCAAATATTCAAAATTTTTACAATTTAACAATTTAACATAACAGGTGTACAATCTTTGGAGCCAGGGATCGCCAATACAGATCGGGATCATTTCCAAACATCCTTGTCCAAGATATAGTCATTGATCAACGTCTTACACGAGGTTTTCATTTTAATTTACGGCTAAACTGCAGAAGGTAGTTTCTTTAAAAATTTGGTATAATCCGGTAAAGGAGACAGGCTAGATAGTTTTTCTAGAGAAAATAAAATTTAAGCTCTCCACGCAAACGTAGCTACGGGCAAAAGTTAATTCCAGAATAAAATAGGCAGAAACACATGCACATATGCCGAATTCCGATAATATGGCTGCGGCATTAAGAACAAGTTTAATTTACCCCTGCGTATGGCCCGGAGCCTCCTTTTGATCTTAGAAAAAAACGACGCCATAATGAACAATTCGAAATACGTATTACACTCACGTGCTAGTTTCGCCGTGCAGCGTGAAGACCATTAATCTGCATTGAGATAATTATAAGTCAAACGTAAAAAAGATGGCGGCTCACCTGGCTTTGGCGCGTGCCGGATCCACCTGCGGTACATTCGTAGTCTAATAGACGGGGTCTCGAGACACTTCGTGTTTACCATGCCATTATTTTTTGTCTACGATAAAATGTGTAGCAAGTAACAGACTTGATTGCTAACCAGTTATTACTGAGAGGTAAGAATTCTAATAACAGGTTATTTTGTACCAGAATTTAGAGGTAATGGCACCCTACAAGTACCCACAATGTCTGATGTCTTCATGTGCGATAGATTACGTGTGAGGGATGAACCTACCTCGATTGAAGCGACGCTTTTTGCCTTGTACTCAAAATGAAATATGTAGTAAGGCTTGAGGGAGGGTTTAAGCATCAATTACAAATATCGTCTGTAAATATAATCCAATCCATGAATCTAAAGTGAACTCTGCTTCTTTGGACACACGACTTTCAATGTTTAAATATGCACTGGATATGCACATAAGACAAATATCTTCTCTCGTGAAGGCAGAGCGTCATGGAAGTTTTTTTATATAAAATAGGAAGGCAAACGAGCAAGTGGAGTGCAACGGCTTGGCGGCCCTTACATTACCGACACAGAAATAAGGATATCTATCCTTCCGTGCGGCTTTAGCTAACATAGCGACACACGAAAGGGAAGTTTTTTTTTGCGAGTGGGGGCCACTAGGCTTGGGCCAATGTCAGTTTTTAAGGGAAGTATTAAGGGGTTATCCAAATCTGTGTCAATTGGGATGTTGACTAAAAAATAATAATTAGTCCATCTTTTAGAACGCCAGAAAATAGTAGATACGTATTTTTTCTTTTGCTTCTAAAACTTAAAATAACAAAGTTACAGAGCGGCGAAAGTTCGCGCTACGTCATTATATCGTAAAATTTTTACGGAAGAGTGACGTCACGAGCCCCTACTCCTGAATTTGAATGTGCTGTATCTTTGTCAATGTTATTCGTATGGACAAATAAAAAAATACGTATCGAGTATTTTTCTATAATCTAACTGACGGACTAATTAGAATCTTGTTGTTTTAACCCAGGAGACATCCCTATTATGTTACCAACATATCGCCCGCAGATTGTGCGGAAATGTCATACTGATGTTGTTAAGTCAGGAGAAAAAATGCTTGACTCGTACTAATACTGCTTAAATGTCTTAAATCATCTGCCTAGAATAGATAGATAAGCCAAATTGATAGAGAGTAATTCTCGCATCGTTAACAATTTAGGCAGTTTACGCTACGAGTAAGAATAAGTCTTATTGGATTTCGCTGAGTTTACGTTACCAACTTGTCAAGTAACGCTAGTTCGATGAAAATCGAGTCGAAAATTTTTAATGAAATTTGAAAGGTAGGTGTCGTCTCTAATGTTTTATGTACCAATTTACATACATAGGTGTTTGTAATTTTGTTGGACGGCAAAAAATCTGGGCCATAAGAGAGCGAAAGACATAGAAAGCTAACGTCGCATTGTACGTTACATGAAGTCAACTTATGCAGGTATTCAAAACCAAGTTTTTTTGAGTCTTAACCATTTCGTTACGGTCTATTCGTTGTTACGTAGACATAGGTAGGTACTGACAGGAGTTTCTAATCATTAAAATGAAGATTGAATGTATTTAAGTACTTGTTTTATGGCTATAACTGCATTTACATTTTTTTACCATTATCTGGTCATACGCGATTTATTGACAACGTATACAGAATTTGGCACTTAGCATCTTATCTACGTAGTGTAATACTTTTTTTTTTAATAACTTGCTTTTCAAATGATTTTCCACGGTGTTGCAAACTTGAAACTGTATTTGAATTTTACGCAGCATTTTGTATGTATAGGAATGGGATCTGTTTTAGAGTCAAGCAAATAAAATTCTTGATTGATTTATTGATTGTTTGAAATTGAGTAATTTTTGTATAGTGATCGAAATTTGTTACTCTAATTAGGATTAGTCATGAATATACAATTCACGTTTGTTTTTATCATTTTTCTAAAATAATAGTTCATCTAATGTGCTAAACACAAATTTCATCGATCCAACGAAATTAATTAAGCGTAGAGGTTAAGCTATTTTGTAACCTTATGAGGCTGGCATATTCACCTAGCGAAAAAAGCCTCTTTTTAAAATAATAAAGATTTAAAAAAAAACGACCCAACATTAGAATAAACGTGATGAATAATAATAATGTTGAATAAGTTAACTAACGGAAAACGGATTATTAAATCAGCTAGCACGTCGATGCCTTTTATACAAAAATTAGCAACAAAATAATAGCGACCTTTATTAATTATTAAAGGTCGAGGATAAAACAAATTATTGAACTTTGTAGTAGTATATGATCAATATACATACATGATAATAACACATTATTGACATTTTCGCGATTCACACACATACTGGTATAGTTTTTTCTAAAATAGGAACGAAAACGAGTAAATGAGTCACCTGATGGCAGTGCTGATGCACTGCCTATATACACACCGGCAACATCAAGGAGAGACAGATGCGTTGCCAACCCAGAGGGCTAAAATGGAATACCCCTTGTGCCAGTCACCGGCTTCAAAATGGGCATTTATCGCGCAAATAACAAATTTACTTATCATGTCGCATTTCGCCCATGTTCACGACTAGGTAGATAAATAAAACACGTCCTTTGCGCACTGAAGCCTCAATTTAGAATAAGTACAAAGAAGTATGATAATTTAGAAGCTTAGGTTTTTAAAACTAGTATCCTTGGAAATCCACTTCGCATTATCAATTGAACAACTGCAAACTAATTTAAGAACATTATAGGTAGGAAACTCAAGTTACCTACTCTAGATTACAGGTGTGGTTAAATTGAAGGCAACCTACTGTTTTCTACTGTTGCAAATTGGTTATTTATCGGAGAGCGATAAAACTCTTATTGTCGCGGTAATCGTAAAACCTATAGCTAACCGAACAAAATATGCACGTACAGGTTTTCAGTAGAAGTTAAGTTTATGAAGTAAAATTTAATTAATCTGGTTCTGGTGCTAATAAAGAACATCCATTCAAGACATCATGCTTGAATAACCTGACTAACTTGATTTAAGTTGTGTATTTTTTAGGTTCCTAGTCGAAGGCATTATTTGTACAGTCAGCAACGAATGTCGCCGAACACAATAACGTTACAAAAGTCACTAAACAGGTCATTTGTCCATAAGTCGTTGAACTGCGTTAAGAACAAAATTACATTTACACCATGAAATACCAAAAGTCGCTGAACAGCTTTATTCCAAAAATTACAGGACAGCATAATTCCAAAAATTGCTGAACAGCCTAATTACAAAAGTCGCTGAATAGCGTAATTTCAAAAATTACAGGACAGCATAATTCCAAAAATTGCTGAACAGCTTAGTTACAAAAGTCGCTGAACACTACCATTGTTTAAATATTTGGAATAGTCGCTGATAGTATATGAATAATTACACACACACACAAAGAAAAAATAGAGTAATGGCAGGACTCGAACCTGAAACCTAAGCATTCCGTGCCTTGCGTTTGCCAGTTTCGCCACATTATCGCTGCCCTTACCCTGAGAATTTTTCAATGTGTTTCGTCTTTACGGTCATAACATTATTGATATTTGTTTGGGAAAACTACCCTCGGTGTCATTTATGAGAAACTTAATCAAGTTATCTCATTCAACTTGCACAGCTAGCACGACAAGGCGCGACTTGCGCAAGAAGCGACAAGGAGGCGCGAGATAGTGCTTTGTCGCTTTGTCGACTCGCGCTTTTACCTCATTCCGACATACTGCTGTCGATTGACAGACATGTGCGACATACTCTCGAAATAGGTAGCACGGCTGTACTTTTTGCGACTAATATGTCGCTACTTGACGTCAATATGCGAGATATATATCTCTTCTAGGCTTTGAGCGCGCGACTCGATATTGGAAGTTTAGATTTACATATTTTTGATAATAATATTTAACTTTTTTTCGCCACATTACTACTACCATAACCTGCAAATTTTTCAATGTGCTTTGTCTTTACGGTCACTACATTATTGATTTTAAAGGTATTAAGGTAAACTGAGCTTTATTTTAAACGACATAAGATTTAATTTAATTTTATCTTGGGTTAATGAATATGTTACTTACTGTGTGTGACATTGACGATACGCGATAAGATTCAATTTAGCCTGTCCTATTTTTTTTTTTCACTGAGATATGCTCATCTCTTCGAATTTTGAATTTTGACAGTCACTGAGAAGAGTACTCACTTGTCAGTGAGCGTTTCATCTCTTTCATTTCGAATGTAACCTTAAACTATTTAATCAATCGGACATGTTTATCAACTATTGATAATTTAGAGATCAGCTAATTCTGCAGTCAGACATGTTCAGCGACTATTGATATTGTACATATCAACTAATTATGTAGTCAGACATGTTCAGCGACTATTGAAAAATCGATGTTAATTGACTTTTGTTATTCTCAAATGTCCACAGACATTTGTACATTAGCCTGTTCAGTAACATATGGAACTTTATAGTGTGCAGGTGTTTTGGAAATTAGGATGTGTTCATGGACTTTCGTTGCTGACTGTACCTACCAGTTACACTCCATCTAATGTAGAGGCAATGTAGAGTCATCCTTATAGGGTTTTTTAATGTGACATTAGAAATTAAAAGTTAGGTGCAAATAGAAAGCTGCCTATTGTTTTGTTTTTGTAGATATAGGTACTTATTATAACCATTTTAAAGGCATTTGTATTAGTAAGTACAGTCACCAGCACCAATATCTGACACAGCGAAGCGTGCAAAAATATCTGACACGTCCTACCAGCCCTAGAAATAGAGTCGTATCAGATATTTATGCACGCTTTGTTGTGTCAGATATTGGTGCTGGTGACTGTACTTACTTAAAAACTAGGTCGAAAATAATAAAGAAATCCTTTCCTATGTACAAACGTTAAATATCGACAAAGCGGCTGAACCGATTTTGATTAGTGTCATTTTTTTTTTCAAGTTGTAAAAGCCGCATGTATCAATCCTATAATAGATAAACATACAGACAGACATTTTTTTTTCACTCGACATAACTTTTGTACCTACTTACCAAAGATTAAAGCTCAATCAGTTCACATCAACAACATTCCCTTGTTTTTTTCCAGGTAGGACTTAAACAATGAGGGCATTGGCCATTCAGCGTTCACGCCTTCTGTTTTGTTATTCACACCTCCAAGTTTTCAATCCAAGTTCATACACAAAAAACACAACAAAAAAACTAGCACTTTAAGTCCCACAATGTCCCAAGTCCGTAAGTTTAAAAAAAACACATTTAATCGCAATATAAAAACACAGTTTTATTTTATCACTCGGAAAATACTGGTATGCACTGTCAGTTTTACTAAAAAAGTTTTTCCCGCCAAAAGTTAATATTTTTAAAACGCCGGTAGAGTCGCGAGCTGCGCGGCCAGCGACGTCCAACCGCGAGCGAAGCCGGTTCAGAGCTGTTCGAGCGTTCGTTTTATTTTGAATGCGCGACGCGGCCGCGAGCCGCAGCCTTCCAAGTGGACGAAGAATAAAATAAAGCAATAAATACAAGACTAAGCGAGTGCCGAGATTTGAACTGAAGGGGTTTCGGGGCCGTTTTTATAATTAGGTAGTACTTTTTTTGTTTTAAGTAAGTTAAAAGCTTAGAAGAGCTTTCTAGTTTATTAACAACAGGTTAGTGAAATGCAATATTTCGATTTAGAAAAATGGGGGAACCCCGCGTCGACTATTACACTTTATCTACCTATTTTGAAATGGTAATGTTTCTTAATAATTAATCAAACATTTATTCAAAAATTCTTATATAAAAAGATATAGAATAGGTTTAGTCAGAACGAAAAACATTACAAACTCAACGAGGCAGGGCCGCACAATCAACCAAGCCGAGTAATTAAGCGATTTGAATTTGTGCAGTGCACCAGGAACGCACCACGTGCTAGAAGCACGGATTATTGATAAATTTATACCCAACTGCTGCCAGAAGGGAGGGTTGTTTTCCATATTACTTTTACTTATGTATACTAATATAGACTGAGACAAAAACTACAGAATAATTACTTAACTTTTGATAACGTCAAAAACTATACATAATTATAATCTTTACCTACGTCACCTTCGATTCTGTAATTAATATTTATTAATACCGGTAGTTACAACCTACAACACATGCAACTAAAAGGTTTTCTGATAGCGTAACTCTATAAAATTTACTACTGTAGCTCCCGGATGAAATTCGAGCTTTTGTTGACGGAGCCGGAGAGATGATTCGAATTACATTTTTTATCGAATTTAGGAAAGGTAATTAAGAAACTGGCTTCAATAAAATTAGGATCGCTTGAAGTAAAGCCGTGGCACATTTCTCGAGATGTGCTTTCGTACCACACACCTTTCCATCTTAAGTATACATTTTTAGAAATCGCCAATGTACTTATAGAGCAGTGAAAATGGCGTTTATTTTGAACTATTTATTGTTTGTTACGCTTACTGCTTAAATTATTTCAAAGTAACAATACTGAATCACTTACGGAATAAGTATCACAAAGGACGGATAGTACAAAATAAATGTTGTTTTTATGGCTCTACATTATTTTATAACATTTTGTTTGACCACTTTTTCGGCGTGACTATATGTATATCCCTGACAAATTACAGTTTTCTAGTACGAAGAGTCTCTAAATTAAGCTGCGGACAGACGGACGGACGGACATGGCGAACTCCTTGTTGAGTACGGAACCCTGAAAAGGATGCTACGACTCCGTTCATCCGTCCTCCTTTCACAGCGGTATCTTAAAATATCAACTACTACTAATACAATCAATTTTAAATTTGGAATGAGGCGGGTAGAGCTGCTAAGTTCCTTTTTACATTCAAAAACCAGGTAGGTATTTATTTGTGTACCGCGTAGTTGTTGAATAATAAATATAATAATGGAAAAATAAAACATAATACAATCCCCCTCCCCCTTATCTCCGAAGTGAGTAAAGCGAATAATCAGAAACAGTTACTGTTCATAAGGGTTTATAGACGCGTAGCGCTGGGTTTTGAGGTTTCAAAAATACTAATGTTAGCTTTTTTTCGTATATAGTTTCTTGACCATTTACTTAACCTAACACATGAGTTTGTGTCAGTTTAGGGTTGTGCATAAGTAGTAATTCAGGTTTTTGTCTTTTCTAACAATATCGGATGAAAAGAAAATTAGAGATGAAAATTTTACTTTCATGATGATGACGAAGTTGTAACCGACGTACATGAGCCTTTTGTGTCATCTCTGTCGATGGAAATACAGTTATTTAGCCACTACCTAAGATGTCGCCTTAGTAGCTCTAAAAGAATATTACAATTGGTCAAATAAGTGTTAGATGTTTTAGGTCAATGATATCTGTTGTACAAAGTATTCTGTGTCGAATTCATCCATGGTATTTCTAGCTACTTATTTTTTTTTGTAAAACACCCTGTAAAAGTCACAAAAGAAAATTCAAGTTATTAGAGTTTATGTCTTTATTATTATTACGGTGAACCGAAACACTATTCACAATTTGTGTCGTTTTTATTCATGAAATCTTATTTTTAAGATACAGTTGAAAGACGAAAACTTTTTAGCGCGAAGGACAGAGAAAGCATTCACGCGCAGGGAACGGGGGGCGGGGTGCGGCGAGGCCGCGTGCCTGCTGTTTGTTTACATTCGATTGCGAGTTGCGACAAGTGCGAAGTGCAATGTGGCCGCGTTGTGAATTAAATATGAAGCTGCGAAATACTAAAATGGAAGTTGAAAGTAATAAATGTGTTGTATGTGGGCTCAAACTGGACGTAAATATTGTGATCGTTAAAGAAAAAGGAATATTAAAGTTCATTGAATCGAGCGTTGCTAGGGATGACGGAAAAGTAGACTGTTTTAAGGACCGTGCCGAAATTTTAACTAAGTTCGCTTTACAAATGAGACTGATTAACGACACTTTATACTAAATAATTAAAAATTAAAGTATTAGGTTACAAATAATATTATTACAAATTGTTACAAGTACAAGGTATTACAAATAATAATCTCCTAAGGCTGATACAAAGTTGTACCTATCTATCATAGGTATCTTATTTAAATATTGAGTTGTTTGTTATTAATAAATCTATTAAAGCTGGTAAAAAATTGTTCATTAGTAGTTAAGAATATGAAAATGATTGTAATGTCAAATTTAATGGCATAAATAGTGAAGATATTAAAATATGTGATACACGACATATTAAGATTATGTATAATTATGTAAATATTAATAGTTTATGAAAATGCCCTACAACTTTATAGGTTTTAAAATAATGATATACTGTGATTTAGTTCTTAAAATTTTTTTGACATTGTCATAGATAGTATATGATTGTTTTGTGAAATTGAAAAGTAGTGTTCAAGACTAAAAGTGATTTTAGAAGAAATTATTAGCAATGACGACCTCTAATTTTTATGATCATTACCGACAAGTATGAACACAAAGAATAAGTGTATCAATGTCTGACTTTCAAAATTCAGAAAAAAAATGGGAATGAAAGTGATCCCATATAAACTACAATTATGACAATTAACAATTATTACGGCGATGGCGACGGTGGTAAAATTATATTATGTGTAAAAGAATTGAAGTGTTTGTAACACGGACCTAAAAAAAGATTTCTTATGTAACAAAAAAATTAAAACTTTTAAGGCTTACGATTATTTTGTACTTTATAAATATAAAAATACTGCATTGTGATCCACAAATTGTTTTTACCTCTTACCACTGTTAATACCTTGAAAACAACGATTGGCATATTTAGTAAGTACAAGCCTTTGTTCCCAACGAGTCACAACCTCAACTGTCACACTGTGACTCGTTGGAAATATTTTTGCTAAAAAAATCCCAACCAGTCGCACTGTTACTAGATGGGACAGTATTTGATATTTAGTCTTTTTGTATTTTTTTTATACATTCAAATTAAATTTAAAATACTACAAATAAAAATTAGGGTAATGGCAGGATACCCTAACTTTTCTTTGTGTTGACATTCATTATATATAGCATTTTAAATTTAATTTGAAATGAGTATTCCCAACGAGTCTCAATGGGTGTTACTCGTTGGGAATAAATATTAAATACTGTCCCATCTAGTAACAGTGAGACAGGTTGGGATTATTTTAGTAAAAATATTCCCAACGAGTCACAGTGTGACAGTTGAGAGCGCGACTCGACGGGAACAAACTAACATATCAAAAAGCGGTATAAGTAAAAAACAACCAAAAAAACTGAAGAACAGAGAATAACATATTAATAAAACGGATTACTCACGTTTTTTTGCGTCGAGAGAGAATCTCGACGCAAAAATACGTGAGTGATCCGTTTTATTAATATGTCCGAGTCTCACGGTAGTTTTATGTTAAAAAAAGCAGAGAATAATCCGTTACATACATCTTCATCCGATTTCCGATTCTGTCATGAAATTGTATGAATAAACTTTTATTGCCAGATCGTTAATCGGATATAGATGTACTTAATAGACTATTGTTTGCTTTTTAGTTGTTTTTGAAGTCAGTTTTTTTTATTGTAATTTTTTTTTTTTAATTTTTTCGATTTTTCTTTATGTATTTTTTTTACATTGAAATCAAATTTAAAATGCTATATAATGAATGACAACACAAAGAAAAATTAGGATAATGGCAGGACCACATTACCGCTGCCATACCCTGCGAATTTTTCAATGTGTTTCGTCTTTACGGTCATTACATTATTGATTTTTTTTTCTTTGGGAAAACTACCCTCGATATCATCTATGAGAAACTTAATCAAGTTATCTCATTCAACTTGGTCGTTTATTAATTAATGTGGCGGAAACTGGAATACGCAAGGCACAGAATGCTGATGTTGCAGGTTCGACTCCTGCCATTATCCTAATTTTTTCTTTGTGTTGTCATTCATTATATAGCATTTTAAATTTAATTTCAGTTTTTTTTTCTCGCTTTTTAGTGGGTCGGTTTATTTATCTAAGTTACAATTGCATATTTAATGTAAATTGCTCACCACCTTTTACAAAATATTGCTTTTCCCAATGCTGGGGCGATAATTGTTGAGGAGTTCTCCTGGTACTTCAACATCAGCTCCACTTTACCATATGCCTTGCAACGAGCTTAAACTGCTAAGCAACTATATTTAAAAAACCGTATCGCCACCTGTGAAATACTTATTATTGAGTAGTTCCGGTGACCGTCTGTGGTCTTTATCGTCAATTCCACTTCACCAAATGGTGTTTTCTGAGAGCAAAAGCACAAGTTACTATCTAAAATATCCAAATCGCTATAGGTGTGCATATTATTTTAGTAGAGTTCCCTCGATTCCCCCAAGATCCCATCATCAGATCCAAACTTGGTGGCAGTGAGACCAATTTGGAAGTATACCCTTTCAAATAAAGAAAGAATTTGTCAAATCGGTCTAGCCGTCTTCGAGTAATCCGTGAAAATACAGAAACTTCCTCCTTTTTTTGAAGTCGGTTAAAAAGGGAATGTAATTCAGCACATTACATTATCGCTTCGCGAAGAAATCATGCCAACCCGAACGAAGGCGCCGCGCGTGTTCGTTTTTAAATAGTAAGTATAGTACCCGATCGAGACGGACCGAATGTCGCGCCGCCCGCGCCCCGCTGCCGGTTGCCGCCACCTCTCGCTCGCTCCTACTCGCTTCGACCGCTGACTTTTTTGTTTTTATTTTCATTAATATATCATGCAAGAAAATGACACAAATTCACAGTGTCCATCTTTAATGCATTTATGATATTGGATATGTAAACTCTAATAATTGTAATATTCTTTTTAAGTATTTATAGCTTGGAGAAGCAAAAAAATTTGAAATATTAAAAGTTCGTGTTTTAATTTGGCACAAATTTATCTAATAGAGATATTTAAGTGATCTGAGGTATATGGTACTAGTTTTTGGAATTGTAATTTTTTTTTGTCGAAGTTTTTAATGTACTGACCCCAAGTCAGTTTTCGCTGGACGAAGATGACACAAACTAGGTTTGTACACTAGACAGGCTATTTAAAATACAAAACGATTAAATCTTTGAACTCTAATTCAATTTTGTCAGTTTTGATTTGAATTGTGTATATCCACTACAAATAATCAAATTTCTAAAACTGCACAACCGGGATGTGACACAAAAACGCAAATATATTTTGTTTATATGCAAATGTATCCACAGACAAGATTTTATCAAACATTAGAATTCTTGAAGGTTTTGCCCTCAAAATAATTCAGCGCTACGGGTCTATTATGTAAACATGAGAGGAAGTCAATCTTTCCACAGTTTTCTAGGAATCTTCAAAAATCCCTCACGGAATAAAATATTTTTAGGTTCGCCGGTTCTTTTTCCTTCATAGAGTGTTTTGTTAATAGTATTTTATGCAACTGTTGCATAATGAGGGGTCTTAAAACACGAGTGTGGTTTTATGAAACGAGCATCAGCGAGTTTCATAATAGGATCACACGAGTGTTTTAAGACCTAATTATGTACAGTTGCATACATTACTTTATCTACACACATATCATAAGTACTCTATGATGGGTTCAGAAGTCATAGGGCAATGACCTGCATTGCTACTAGCTACTAGTGCTAGGTACCTATTAAATATCTATAGACTGTACACATTAAAATAATGTAATAACAAATGAATTTGAACAAATATAGAAACAAATTAGAAGAAATCTCATAATAATATTGGTTGTTATAATGCTGGTCATTGCCTACGGTTTCTGAACGCATTATAGAGCATTTATGATATATGTGTAGATAAAAGCATTTATAACACAAATACTATACTGCGTAAGGTAAGGCGGAAAATGTTTTAAACTTTTCATGTCTACATGTTTATTTGGGCACAAACCGTACAAATGCTCTTAAAAAAAACTGATAAATTAACTATTAAAATAAAAAAAATGCAAAATTTCAGTATTGGATTATTCGTCAAGACGCAAGGCAACTTTAAGAGTGGAGTTCTTATTTTCTGTATTGTATTTTTTGATTAGTAGGTACGGTGCGGCGCCTGGACGAAAATGCTTAGCTTTGAATAGACTTCATGAAACTTCACTAATGTAATGAACTAAAAAGCCAAAACAGTTGTTGCCATAATTGAATAATACGAATATGTTTTGATTGCAAATCAAAGCTCTAAGGGTGCAGTACCAGAATGCGTTTAGGGTTCAGATAGGGCTGGGGTACCATTGAAGTTCATCCGGAATGTTCTTCGCTTGTGGATGGCTTCCACGCCATTATCGGTCGGTAGGCATGGCAGCCCTAACACTAACTGAACACAGTCGCATATCGCACACAGCTGCATGGGACAGTCCAGTAAGTATTGGAGCACTAGCTGAACCTACATATTAACGCGATAGTTAGTAGTTAGTTTTTAATTTTACTATCTACTAGGTCAAGGTCAAGTCAAAAAGGGTTATTAATTATTATTTACTAACAAACTACGGAATATTTTTTGGATCTGAATTAAACATCTTTTTTTGTCACATTTTTGGCTGAACACGTATTTTTAAAGCCATATGAATTAAGCCGTGTCGATGGAAGATGGAAGGCCAACGCGTCAGGTAAATCCCCGGATAACTGTCAAACACCAAAAAGTGATGATTATGTTTCGACCTGTTTCGATCGATCGATCTGTTTCGACCTGTTGTGTTTAAAACGAAGTTTATTTATTTATTTCTTTATCATCTATTAAAATATACATACTTAATTTACCCACAGAGAAATTAAAAACATAATTATAGCGACGTCGATTAAAATCTATTTCAAGAACTTCAGGGCGACTGACTTCATTCTTATTGGTAAATGACGTCCGTTATTGTCCGGCGCAGTGCACAAGGTAACAAAGTGCTTCAATTATACCTAACCTAAACAGACAGTGCTGTATGTAGATAACCTCAACCCAGTGAACAGACCAAAGGAATAGTTGTTACAATGTTGTGAATTTGTCTTAGGACAGATATTAGTACCTATTTACTACTACTCGTATATTATCAATATAGGTAGGCAACAGATTTGTAATAATAAGAGTTACAACTAACTATGTTATCTAACCAAAGATAAATAAATTGTATTAGATATATCTGTAAGTACTGTGTATGTGTGTGTGAATGTAATGTGTATGCCTGAACAAATTACGATAACTTATCGATTTTGTGGATAATATTTGTAATATGTACAATCTATTTTGGTAAGTGTCTTTCCTTTAAACCTGACTAGCATCAGCTAATTGAAGTGAAAATTATGGATTGAACACACAAACGCACATTGAAGAAAATTACCGTTATAATTACGAGAGATTAAAATCCTAGTTTTTGGATAGGTGGCGAAGGGATTCGCCAGATACTAAATGCTTAAAGAGTAAAGGTAATTTTTACTTTCAGATTATACTCACCGAAATGAAGATAAACGGATTTCGTAAGCTAGTGGAGACGAAGGCTCTTGAGTCGATGGTGCTCCGCGACGCCACCGTCGTGGTTGACGGCCATAATTACTTCTTCAACTCTTACGAGGCCAGCGGCCTTACGCATGCATTCGGCTGCGACAGTCGCCGCTACGCCAGCTATCTCAGAGAACACCTCGCCATGTTTCACAAAGCCAACGTCAAATGCTACTTTCTACTCAAAGGTGGTCACGAGAACATGAAGAATATGAATTACCTAAACAAGCATCGATATATCACTATCAGACCAATTCTTATGAAGGACATTTACAAGGAGGTATTAGAAGAAATGGGATTTGAATATGTTATTTGTGAGTACGAAAGCAAGAGAAACATTATCGCGCTGGCGCGAAAACTCAACTGTCCCGTCATAAGTGACGATATAGAATTTTGCTTCACTGGACTTCAGTATATCCTAAAGAACCAACTAAGGTTTAATGAGCACGATAATACCATTAGTTGTCGTTATTTCTCACTAGAGAATTTCATGACAAAGTATAGGTTGACTAGGAAAAAAGTTGCTATATTTATAGTTTTGAGAGATGAGTGCATTTTTCCAAGAAACCGTCTCTCAAAATTGTTCAATCGGCAAGTTCCTTCGAATGCTTTCGAACGTAATTTGCACGTTATCTATTGGCTTTCCAAGAACAACAAGGATCAACTTTTCAGAAGCATTTTCAATTGTATATCTGCGGAGGTCAAAAACAATTTTCTACGAGAAGTGCGTAATGCTGAGGCGATGATCGAGTCGCAGGAGGCGGGCGGGCTCGGCGCGGCGCGGCTGCTGCGGCGCGACGCCGACGCGGCCTACGGCTGGTTTACTGTGGGCGTCGCTGATAACCACATTGCCATAGATTATGTCAACCTCTACCATTCCCAAGTATTCTTCGGCTCTAACGTCGTGATTTCTCCCCTAGGCCAAGACGACGCGATGGTATTGTCGCTGGACATTGTGAAATATGCATACGACTTACTGACCAACTTCCAAAACGATGGATTCACATTTATATACGACACCAAGTTGGAAAGATTAACAATGCATGTGGGAACTTCTTCCATCAGGAAGCCAGATTACGATGCAAGCGTTTGCGTGTTTGAAAACGGTTGGAACGGAGTGCGTGAGCTCGGGCTGTTCGAGCACTTCTTGACGCACTCGTTGGGGCCCGCGGTGCCGCACGGGCTGGGCAGACTGGGAGAGGAGTCGCAACTGCTAATGGCGGCGCTGCTCTACTTCTCAAGCAAGCGGCCCGCGGATACGAGCGCCGACGCGGTCGCTGTACTACTCTCCTATGTCACGCTGAGCGTCGTGCTTGACAACATCGACAAAAACAATATCACCACGCCTCCTTTCATCTCTAAACCGTTTCTTACCCCCACAACGGACAAGAATGACGTTACCGAAGGCGACTGCAACATTGCAGGGGCTATAATGACAGACTACGCCACAACTTCTAAAAGCGAAGTCGAACAGATTTTAGACCCGGAGCTGTTATACCCGTTAGTGCAGTTCCAGCAATGTGTAAGTCAAATGAATGATCTAAACGCGCTGTGTGGCGCACCGCTACAGCCGGTGGCGCTCCGGCGAACGTACGCCGGCCCGCTCGTGTACAAACTGCGTCGCGCTATGCTCGGCGAAGACCCGAGACAGTTTGTGGAAGCGTTGCTGGGCCCCGCGCCCACGGTCCTAGCTTTTTTGAATGGTCTCATCGAAGTGTACGAAGAAATTTTCTCATCAACTTATGATTAATTACGTTCAGAATTGCGAACTTGAAAATGTAGGTACCTACTTACTGATTGTTAAGCCAAGGATATTCTACCTAGAAAGCAGTAAAGTAAACTTCTTCCAACGGCTGCAATACTTAAATATCAGAGGAATGTCAAATTAACGACCAGTTGTCAACACAATTCTTGTTCCAGCCACAGCTTCTTTAATACCAATTTTGATACTATTCGTCATCTCTCTAGTCAAGATTTACGCAATGCGTAATGACGACGGTTGAAACGCTCATAAACTGACCCAATAACGGCGTTAAAATTATTTAAATTTACTACGTCTTCACTTAACTTGGGAAAATAGATCCTTTTTTTGGCCTGTTTTGTATAATTGATTATTCCTCCTATTTAAAGTCCTGTTTTGGCTATTTTACTAATAAATAGGGATTTTTTTGTAATCGAAATTTACTTCAGTGGCCCGTTTCACTAAGCTACAAGTTACAATTTTACAAGTCTAAACCGGCAACATAGGCCAATAATGACCAATGGCAATGGGCATAATGATCAATGTTGCCGGTTTAGACTTGTAAAATTGTAACTAGTAGCTTCGTGAAACGGGCCACAGATTGTTGTTTTTTAAACATTGCAATAAATTTAAATGATAATGACAACACAAAGAGTCTTGCCACTATCCAAATTTTTCTTTGTGTTGTCATATATCATTTACATTTATTTCAATGTTTAAATAGGGATTCATTAAAAAAAAATAGTTCGAAGTGATTGTTTTTTATATTGGTAACAAGTTTAGGTTTATGATAAAACAGCATAAATTAAATTAAAATTTTGATCAACTATCTTGATTCTGAGCTTCCTGTTCAAGTTTATCAACATCCTCAATACTTATATCTCCAGCAAAATCGTTTACCACATAACCTCTTTTAAGAAAAGGTTCATGTAATGCTTTGTATAGTTTTTTCGCTTTAGTGGCTCCGAAACCTGGGCATTCTGCCAACCTACTCTCCGTTGCTTTTATTATGTTGGCCAGAGTCCCGAAAGTCGTTAGTAAAGTCATTGCATCTGTTTTGTTGACCGGTTTTATTGAGGACAATGCATTTATTATCTGAAAAAAATGTTCAGTAATGAACATGAAACTTCCTAAATTAAATTCCAGCTTAGAGTACCACAACCCACAAAGTATTATGATAATTGTGAATTTTAATAAACTTTTCTCAGACATCAAAAATTAATTCACTTTTGTTTAGAATTAAGTATAGTCTGTTCACTCTATAGCTCAGAGCTTTACATATTATTATAATTACTTAGCGTATTGTACCTTGCTTGTCTTTCATGTAAACCTAGGTTACCTAATATTAGTATTTTTAATGCAAAGGTGTCTTTTACAGAAATAAATTAACAACAATTTTTACATGTATTACAATTTTCAACATTAATGAGCGAGTAGTAGAGATGGGCCGACTATGAGTTTGGCCGACTAGCCGACTAGCCGACTAATCGGCTGGGAAAAAGCCGACTAGTCGGCCGACTAGTCGGCCAAGCCGATCATTGCTTTCGCTAATGTTCGAGCGGAAAATTGTAACGTTCCACGCGCCTCATACGTTCACGCGCCGCATAGGCGGATATGAAGGACCAGGTTTATTTTTCATTTTGCATTTTCTTATGATATTGTCTACGTACTACTCGGCATTACAGTGTTTTTTAAAATTAGCTTCCCGAACGCTACCTAACCGAGTCGAATTCGATGATTGACCTCTTTGTCGAAGTTAGATCTACCATCTACCTA
Organism: Ditula angustiorana; assembly: GCA_963691745.1. NCBI lineage: Eukaryota > Metazoa > Arthropoda > Insecta > Lepidoptera > Tortricidae > Ditula > Ditula angustiorana. Next base: position 4,775,819 of record OY829479.1, read on the forward strand.
CTGGACAGTCTATCCCAGGAACACATACCTAATTCCTTAACAACCTCGAGTGTAGAGTCTCCAATCTTTAAGAGAGTTGAGAGGATGAGGGCGTTCAACATGATTTTTATCTTGTCCACGTTCATCTTAAGACCAACTTGCTTGTAGGCTCTACTAAGATCATCGAGCATTATACTAAGGTCCTCCATAGTCTCAGCCATGACTATGTCATGGGCAAAGCGAAAGTGAGCGATATATTCGCCGTTTACGAGTTCATTGATGACAAATCCTTCCCAGAGATAAAATCACCCAGTTTAACTCCTCGCTGTAGCAAGAAAGGCTTCGAGGTTTGGTCCTGCAGTTGGACGGACGTATTGGCATGTTCACACAAACTCTCCAGCACTTCTACGTCGGTACATCGCTGGAGAGACTGCAGTACAGCCCAGGCCGCGATTGAATCGAAGGCTTTCTCGTAGTTCACAAATGCTAAACAAAGGGGGAGGTTATACTCTTTGGTCTTCTGAATAACCTGCCGCAGCGCTTGTAAGTGTCCACTGTGCTGAAGCCTTTTCGGAAATCGCCTTGTTCGGGAGGCTGGAAGCCGTCGAGCTTGCGCATGAGACGGTTCGCAATGACTCTCGAAAATAAAAAAATATTTAAACATGGCTTAGAAGTGAGATGGGCTTATAATTCTTCAGCAGAGTATTATTGCCGTTTTTGGAAAGGAGCACCACCATACTTCTGTTCCATGCATGCGGCGTTCTCCCTTCGTAACTGAAGGAGTTGAACAAAGTCTAAAAGGCACTAAGAACCAGTTTACCCTCAGGATGCCAATGCCTTCAAGAGTTTGGCTGTAATTTGATGTCCTCTGGGATTTGTCATTTTTAAGTTGTTTGAGAGCCTTTATTTTTACTGATCGTAGTCCTCGCGAAGGGTACGGGCGGCTACGATCGCTTTACAAATGACAATTTATTTCAACACAGATAGGTGATTTAACAATAGTCAATTGTGGGTCTGTGAGGACTTTACGCGTACACAGGAGTGGTTCCGTAGACGCGTAAGGACCACCACCAAAAAGCGGTTTTGCCCTTTGACTATTGACGACTTTATGACTTGACTTTACTCGTACATGCTAACGTTCGCAATGTCTTTAGTATGTCTTCGAATTCGACTTGGTTAAGCAGCGTTCGGGAATCTATGCAATTCAACATCTTATCGTCTAAGATACTGCAGTGTTTGAAGACGACCAGATAATGAAAGGACTATTTAATTGAAATTGATTCGTGATCATGACGATAATTTCAATTGAATCACCCTGCTTTAAAAATAGCAATATGACCACTAGGTCACCCACTGGCTATTTTGAGTTCCTAAGTCGTATTTTAAATAAAAAATAAAATAAAAATAATGGCCGACTAGTCGGTGCTTTTTGCCGACTAGTCGCCGACTAGTCGCCGACTAGAAATATGGCCGGATAGTCGGCTTTACCGACTAGTCGGCCACTAGTCGGTACATCTCTAGCGAGTAGTTTTTAAACAAAAATAATTTTTAAGCAAGTAAGGGGGGACAGATTCCAGCCTTAACATAGTGCCAATAAATAAGTAGAAAGGTTTACCTTTTGATGAGGATCATTTTCGATTTTTTCCATTATTTTATCAGGTGGTTTGTTTTCATATATTTTGTAGTTTTCTATGATTTTTCCAGCTTCTTCAGGGCTCCAGGCTAGCATGAGTGTCATGTCTGTTAGGAGACAAATCCTAGTTAAATTCTTCAAAGCTGAGTGAGGATCTTTTAAGTCTACCTAAAAGTATATTTGAAATTGTTAGTAATAGGTATATTTGAATACTTTTTTTACTTTTAAATATTTTAATAATAAAAATTCTAGTCAATTAATATAATAATTTTAAAAATATATAGTAAGTGGTGAGTTGATCAGGAAAATAATAATTCAATCAAGCACAGGTCAATTATTTTTATCATAACTTAACCAACGCCATTTAAGTATTTGGCCGTCTAACAAAGTTTTCTGAATTTGAATTTAAGCAAAGGATTATCTTTTACTATTATTAATTATATAGGTAAGTAAAATTCAGTCTAAAATTTGTTTGAAAAAAAGGGTATCTTTCAGTATCTTACAAATTAAATTGTGTATCACATTACCTGTACTAGGAGAACTCTTAGCTCATATTTCTTCCCGAGCTCTTTTAATCTATTATGGATGTAATCAGGATTTAGGTTGTGGTAGCGGACTGACAGGAACAGCAGACAAATTGTTTTACCAATCTCATAATCGGGAACAATGTCATCATACTCCCAAGGGACGCTAGTCACGAATTTTAATAAAGGATTCCCGCGCTGGAAAATAACAATATAGGTTTTCCTTTCCATAACACCATATGCAAAAATGAAGAACACAACAGCTCTGTAAAAGATTATAACTAGGGTTGCCAACCGTACTATATTATATAGTATTGTACTATATTCTAGCTCTCCGTACTATATACTGTTGAACTAATATATAGTACTCAAATATACTATATTTCGAGCACTGTCACGTTATTAAAATAAATAGAATAGATGAATAGATAGCAAACTTACACCATTGCCTTTTTACATCTTTCCAAAAAATACTGTATTTTTTTAAACCGTACCATATATTTTTTCAGCTTATTCTCAAAAATACTATATTCAACCGAAAAAATGTTGGCAACCCTAATTATAACTTTCACTAAACGTATGGAATTCATGGAATGGTCCACTTGAGCTAATTGACATACTATACTTAATATAAATTAATATGGTAGCAGCACTTACAACACATGTTATGTTGTTTGATCTTGTTGTATGTATACGTAAAAAGTATCGTAACAAACACTCACCTGCTTTTGATTTACAAGCACGCAATGTGTCTTAGAAGATGCCGGTTTCGATGTAGTCTCATTGGACGTTCCTTGAGTAAACGTTATATAATTTATTTATCAGGTCCTAGCTAAAATACGTAACTATTTTTGCATTTATTTGCATTACGAAAAATACGATACCTGGCTCATCGAGTTTCGCTTGTTTAGGTGAAGTCGGCTCACTTATTTCTGCTAATATATCATCAAATCCGTCTTCTAACTCCATATTAATTAGCTTAAGAAATAAAATTAGTTTTATTTAATAATTATAAGCAAACAATACAAGATTAGATCAACGACATCAACCACATCGAAGCGGGTTATGTTATGATTTGTTTTGGATACTTGAATTTCTTATTTTGTTTTGTTTGATCAAAAATCCTATAAAAAAGAAATAATATAAATAATGAATTGATAGATGAAAATAAAAATTTACCAAAACTTCTGCTTATAACAGTACTTGTTAAATTATATACGGCTCTTTCTCCTAACATATTAGCGACTAAAATGATGTTGGAAACTTGAATATTTTGAAATACTTTCATAGGATTTTGAACGGTTCAGAAATCTAACCTCTTCTTTTTGACAGTTTGACAGTTGTTTTCAGTGTGACCATATGTGGCAGGATCCTGCCTTTTTGGCAGGTTTAGCCCTTCATTTTGACTTCTGGCAGGATCGGTTGAAGTTTTTAAAATCTGGCAGTATCTGGCAGGATTACAATATAAGCTGGCACGTTTGGCAGTATAGCCTTAGACTGGGTTCACAGTAAGCATTTGCGAGCGATAAAAACGCAAAAACGTGGCCATTGCCCAACCAGAGACAGTCATTGCCGCGTTTTTCCGTTTTTATTGCTCATAAACTCTGATTGTAAACCCAGTCTTAAAGGAGCTTAGCCATAAGAGTTTGGCTTTGGCAGGATTTGTCAGTTTTCTAGCCTAAGTAGGGCAGGATCTCTAATTTGAAGTTGGTCACACTGGTTGTTTTGTCTGTCACTGTCTCGTCTTCGTTTCGTCTTATCTCAACTCCGTCAGCCGTTTTTGTTTTTATTTAACAGAAGAAGTGCCCTATTATTTATATACTTCTTAACAAATATAACCAGAGAGTGGTGTCACACATTCATAATTGGTGCAATTGATCTTACAATGAAAGATTACTCTGGAAATGGATAACATTAAACAACTTAACAATGAAGCTGACAAAGATGACGATTTATTCGACGAGTCTTCGCTCTTGGCTCATTTTGAAAACACCTCCTTTAAAGATAAGTCTAACTTGTCTAGGAGTGTGATTAACGATGCTCTTAATAATAGTAACAATATCTTAAACGTAAGGTAAGTCAACAGGTGTAGTTTATTGAACAACAGTTTCGGTATTCCCGCCAATTCAAATAAATTCATCTAGGACTGTTCCCAAGTTACTTTAGTGTATTGATACTCATAATAATTTTGAGAGAAAAGAAGTGATGATTTATCAGGCCTTTCAGTCTATTGCTAAACCAATGTAACTAAGAGATCAATTTGATGGCTGTCTTACTGTTAAGTTGTATTTGTAGTGCTCTGTGCTGCGATGAAGAGATCAGTGGATATGACAGGCTCACTGGCAAGACATGGATCTACCCCACCAACTATCCTGTCAGGGATTACCAGTTCAACATCATCAGAGCTGCTTTATTAAAGAACACGCTTGTGAGTTGCTCTGTCTATCACATAACGTCACACTTCTCGCTCAATGCATTCCTTTGTAACAAAAAAGTTGTAGCTTGATGTGCCACTATTCATTAGCAAGATAGCCTGTAAACCTATGTAGCAAGGCGGCTAAAAAGTTAAGTGTTAATTGGAAAATAAAAATTAGGAATAATATATGTAGACAAAAAAAGAACACCCGAGTAACAATACTTTTAAGAAATGCTATGACATATTTGTTTTTAATTAGAACCAAAGAAAATAAAAATAAACTTTGAAATCTATGCTGTGTAGTATAATTTTTGTCCATATGCTAAGGACGCATTGCATATGCCAGTATAATCTTTAAATATTTGATTGAACCAATTTTATTGTTCCACATGTACTGGGTGATCTCCATAGTGTTTCCTCATGCAGTTAGTTGGTTTTCTCGGTAATGATTTATGTTAACACGACAGTACAAAGAAAATTCTTGAACATCAGGCAGGACTCGAACCTGCAACTCAGCACTCCATGCCACACACTTTTTAATTGTGCCGTAGATTCCCTGCCAGACACTGCAAATTTTTCAATGTGCTTTGTTTTTTTAGTCATTGCTTTCTGATTTTAAGGCAGTACTACCCTAACTAAGTTATCTCATTCACTTCTTTATATTAATAATTAAAGACTAAAAGTAATTTTTGTTACAAAACTTTCTTTAGGTGAGTCTCCCAACTGGGTTGGGTAAGACATTTATAGCTGCAGTCATCATGTACAATTTCTACCGTTGGTACCCCCCTTGGCAAGATAGTGTTCACAGCCCCCACAAGGCCCCTGGTGGCTCAGCAGATTGAGGCATGCTACAATATCATAGCCATACCTCCCGATGACACTATAGAAATGACAGGTAAACTAAACTCGTTTCTTCTTTAATATAATAACTTTCACATTTCAAGTTTAAGATTTCAATGGACAATAATAGATGGGCACAATTCAAAGTCAAAGTCAAAGGTCAAAGTCAAAGCATTTTATTTGTTGAACACAGGTAATAATGACATTGATCCTTAACTCACAATACATAGTCACTGTTAAGGTGGATTCACAATCAGAAATTAGGAGTGATAAAAACGCAAAAACGCGTCAATGGCCGTCTCTGATTGTAAAATCCAATCTTACTGGTTCAAAAAGAGATTTTTGTACTCAAAGGCAACATTTAATTACACTATTGTGAAATAAATGTACTCAACTGTACTGTATTCAGTTGATTTTACCCAAAGTCCACATTGGCGTAATCCATATAGTTCCTATTAATAATTTAAAAGGATATGAAACGTTATAGTTCAAAGGCAGGTATTTATAGCTATTTAGTAACGCTAACATAATATCACTGATAATGCCTCGTGCATCGTCTTATCAACCATTTAGCATTGATACAGAAATATTTCCAGGGCACATGCAGGTAAACACGCGCAAGATCCACTGGCAGACCAAAAGGGTTTTCTTTGCTACACCTCAAGTTATTTATAACGACATCAAGTCAGGCATATGTCCAGGGGATAAGATTCGTTGCCTCGTGATCGACGAGGCGCACCGAGCTCGAGGGAATTATGCGTACTGCCAGATCGTGGCCTCGTTAACGGACATGAAGCACAGGACTTACAGGCTGCTGGCATTGTCTGCCACCCCGGGCAGCAAAGTTGATGATGTCATCAATGTAAGTTAAACACGATACTGGTGACATCCTGCTTTTACCTTTAAAATGGTTTGTGTTGCAAATTTTTACCATCACACCTCTTAACTAAGTACGAAAAAGACAGTGACAGATCAAATGGTAAAATATTTTGGTAAAAGTTAACCAATTTTGATAAGAAAGACATGAAAAATTATTTAAATTCTTATGTTTCTTTTTTCTTGTAATTCTGACATCCTACTAATGGAAAGTCCTTGCGTGACGCGTTCGCCAACATACAAGGCTAGAATTTAAATAATTAATAGATTCAGGCGTTATTTTGCGGAGGTCCATATCAACAAACTGGAACAAATTACCTTGCTACTCCGCGAAACCAAAGGTAGGTTTCGCGGAGTAGCAAGGTAATTTGTTTCAGTTTGTTTAGAATTTAAATGTCGAATCTACTAATCATTGGAGCTCTTAACCAATGATTTCATTTTACTGTTACATGATTAAAGCACGCTTATAAGCTATAAAGTCATCGATTTATTTCCTTGGAAATTATATGTAAAATCTTTCTTTATTTACAGGTAGTAAAACATTTGAATATAGCCCACTTAGAGCTGCGCACGGACAACTGTATCGACGTCGCTCCCTACAGCCACTCTAGGAAGATAAATACTGTCATAATACAACTTGGCCCTGAATTGTCGCAGTTGAGAAACCACTACATAGAGGTAAAATTGTAAAGTATGATATGATCTCAACGCTTATTGGCGATAGCGACAACCCTGATCGCCGTTTGTACGGAACTTTGCCCCATTTGTCACATTTATGTTTTTGAATACTGCCGCCCAAATAATGAAAGCTTATTTCATAACCTGAATTCGTAACATACATATTCTATTTAAAATAATTTGTTTAACAGTGTCGTATTTTTATTTCATTGATCATGTTCTTTTTTTTAATGTTTATCGTATTTTAGATATTGGATGGCTACGCACGGAGATTGAAACAAATGAACATTCTTCCAAACAATCTTGGCAATTTATCCAAAGGTCGGATTGTGATGCTCTATAAAGAGTTTCAGGGCAAAGAGAGAGGAGCAAGGTGTTTTTATTTATTTTTTTGCCTCCAACCACCGTTGCACTTTGCATGGCAGAATAAGAATTAAGTATTATCCAGCCATGCTCTATCCTGTCCAAAACAATAAAAAAATAGCAGATTTTTATCAGTTAAAAATGCTTTTTTTCTTATTTAATTTGTAGTGTAAATTTATCCATGCTGTCCTACATGAATTATTTAAACCTATTAGACAGTAAAGTATGCTTTTCGAAATAAGATTTTGCGGTAACGCCAGAGACATCTAAAGTGTGGTTAATGTTCACTGGCCCATGAACGCATTTTAAAACAGTTTATATTTAATGAAAAAACCCTTCAAACAATGCAAACACATAACGGAAGGCACGGAATGCTGAGGTTGCAGGTTCGAGTCCTGCTTTTACCCTAATTTTTCTTTGTGCTGTCATAACATATCATTTAATTTGAATGTTTATAAAACAATAAAAATCGAAAGAAAAACGATTACAAAAAAAAACTGTTTTCTGACTAGCCTACAAATGAAACCAGTCAGCGAAATGGTGTAAATTTTGCAGGCATCCGCAGCACAACTACATAATGAAGGACTTCACTGTTCTCATCGCGCTGTACCACGGCTTGGAACTCCTGGTGAAGCATGGATCAAGGGTGTTCCTGAACTTCTTCGATGAGCACCCAGAGAAATCCTGGATCCAAGCCGATGACAGGCTCACATCTTTGCTGGAGAGACTCAGGGATGACCTTGGAATTAACCCTTTGTCACTTGATAGGAGTATTTTGCCAGATGGTACTATTCCTGATGTGAGTATGGATCTCTTACTTTCTGGATATAGATTTTTTAAAGATATTGTTTATCTGATGTATCCAGTGACAAGAGGTGGGTAAGGGAGGGTATCTGGCATTCAAATCAAATAAACAGAACATTACTACAGAGGCCGGGAAGAAAGCAGTTAGCGAACGAGTATCCCATACTCGTCCGCCAACTGCTTTCTTTTAGGGGAGGAGGCGCAGCGAGAGGTAAACTTGTAGTGGACGGATAATAGTGGCAGCAAGACAGCCGGTGTAATTACTGGCACAAGAGGTATTCCATCTTAGCCCTCTGGGTTGGCAACGCAACCTGCACTCTCTTTGTTGTTGCAGGTGTCTATAGGCGGTGGTGATCACTTACCATCAGGTGACCCACTTGCTTGATTGCCTATCTATGTTGTATAAAAAAAAAAAGCTTCATTGGTTTATGTAAAAGTAAGCTAAATTTAAGAAGTATATACCATTTGTGCCCAAATGAACGGTAACGATTGATCAATGCTTACAGATACCTAAAGATTTGCGCTTCGGCCATCCGAAGTTCGACAAGCTGAAGGAAATCATGGTGGATCATTTTACGGCCGCCAAGCGGAAAGGACAAGACACGAGAGCCATAGGTGTAATATGCTTACCTAAATATTTATAAACCATTTGCAAGAACACTAGTTTCAGGGTGCTTGAAATAAGAGTGATTAGATATGAGCATCAAATTCAGATGCTTCTTTTCTTTTATACCTAAAGTTTGCGTACTGCATGTACAATGAAAGCAAAGTACGGAAAGGCCTTAAAATATATTCTCTCTGTGTAAATTGTTACAGTTAATAAAATATAAAACCATAATCCCAATAAATTCCGTTTATAATTTCAAATTAAAATCTCAAATTGCAATTGCGTTTCAGTGTTCTGCGAATACCGCGAGAGCGTGAACTTGGTTCACTGCCTGTTGCTGCAGTGCCGGCCGCTCATCACGCCGCAGATGTTCGTCGGCCAAGGGGCCTCCGGTAAGCACTACTACTCCAAAGGTGCCCTTCGGACGTTTCGAAAGAAATGATTCATTGTTCGCGTCAGCAGAGAGACGAACAGCGTCGAACTGCCTCGGATGGCTGTTATCTGAGCGTAGGTCATCATTCCCTTGGTCAATTTACAAAAATATACAGGGTACCCCGTAAGTAGTATGACAAACTTAAGGGGGTGGCAGGTAGGCAGGTGACCTACCAGAAAAATTTAAATTTTTTCATTTACATTCATATACATTAAAAAAAATTGGAAAATACGAAATGACTCGAAAACGGTGAGACTTTTACTTAGGTAATTTTTTAATATTTGGTAGGTTACCTGCCCACACCTTGAGTTTGTCGTACTACCTACCGCACACCATGTATATAACAAGTTCCGTTACTGATTGACAGATAACACGTGGCCTAAACCGCTGAAGACAGAAACATGAAATTTAGAATATGTGTTCCTTTGGCTGTTAAGAGGTGCACTAAAAAGAAATTTTTGGAAATTCCACAATTAAAGAGATTAAAACGGGGGTGGACGACGTATGAAAATCCTGTAGTACTTCAATGTGTGTACTTGTCTTTACGGTCATTACATTATTGATTTTTGTTTGGGAAAACTACCCTCGTACTAGTTTCTCATAGATGACACCGAGGGTAGTTTTTCCAAACGAAAATCAATAATCCTGTGGTACTTGTTATTGTTGTGATTGTATTTGACGTAAATATCGTGGGACGCAGGCAAGGACGGCAAGACGGTGGTCTCGCAGAAGCAGCAGCTGCGCGTGATGCGGCAGTTCCGCGAGGGTGCGTGCACCGCGCTGGTGGCCACGTGCGTCGCCGAGGAGGGGCTCGACGTGGGCTCCGTCGACCTCATCCTCTGCTTCGACGTCTCCACCAGCTCGCCCGTGCGACTCGTGCAGAGGTCAGTGGACAGTGCTCAACACAGGAGCAGCTGCACGTGCACCGCGCTGGTAGGGTAGGGGTTCTTGCAAAAATCAAAAGTGTAAAGAAAACGGCCCAAGTGCGAGTCGGACCCGCGCACGAAGGGTTCCGTACAATTATCTATAAAAACGAAAAAAGATCATGTCTGTTGTATGGGAGCTCCATTAAATATTTATTTTATTCTGTTTTTTAGTATTTGTTGTTATAGCAGCAACAGAAATACATCATCTGTAAAAATTTCAAATATCTAACTATCACGGTTCATGAGATACAGCCTGGTGACAGACGGACAGACAGACGAATGGACAGTCTTAGTAATAGGCTCCCGTTTTACCCTTTGGGTACGGAACCCTAATTAGGAACCTTTACCAGTTCTTGTGCGTGATTTATCTGTATATTTACTGTACAGCTATACAATATAATATTGAATATACATATTCTCGCAGATGCGGGCGTACAGGGCGCGAGCGCGGCGGCCAAGTGTTCATTCTAGTCACTGAAGGAAGGGAGCACCAGGTATTTAGAGATTTACCGCTATGAAATCAACTCTTCTAGCTACTCTAACTCCCTTGAGGATACAAAGATAAAATCATTAATAAAAGCATCACGAAGTTCTACTAGAACTAATTGCTACTTCGCGAAAACCTCATATTTTGCGCTAGTTTTGGCGGAACAGCCAGGTAATGTTTTCTAATTTGTTAATATGGATCTCCGCAAATTAACACCTGAATCTAAAAATACTTACTTGTATTTTTTAGCAGCTTAAACATTATAACACTAATGTATCTATGTCTCTATGTTCAGACTCTGATGGACTGTATGCGTCAAAGAGACGGTCTTAACGCAAAGATCCTGCAATCTAAAGAAGTAGCCAACAACCTGTACAAGATGAATCCACGAATGATGCCTCACGACCTGACTCCGGTGTGCCAGAAAATGTTCATAACTGTCGCCCAGAAGACTGATCCTAAAGACAAGAAAGAAGGCCCTGAAAAAAGTAAAAAGGTATTTCCCTGTCTTTTATCCTCCTTTTCGCTTAATTCAAACTCTTTATTTATCTATCTAAGGTTTTACATGTTCAGAATTGAAGCATGGCCAAGCTCTATTCAATTTAACTAAAGACGTCCATATTTCTAGTTATATTAAACTTATGCCCGCCTTCCACTGCGAGCGGAACGGACTCCGTACGGAGCCCGTTCGGCTCGCAGTGGAAGGCGGGCATTACACAGTTTTAGAATCCAACTAAGGGTTCACTTCACAGTGCTAATTCTCATCCTCGCGTCGTGCTCTTCATTACTGTGGGTTGGAATTCCTCCGTTGTATCGTTTTCTCTATGACGTTATTTCGCCGTCTGTGCACCTAGCACGAACTCGACACGTATTAACTGGCTACGTTACTCAGTGAGTCTCGTTCTAACTAGCCTTGTAGGAGAGAGACGCATTGAGTTACGTAGCGAGTTAACGCGTGTTGAGAAGGTTCGTGTTAGATGCACTGTTGTGGTATTTCGCGATAGCTAAGTACATGTAGGTAGGGCATCATGGAATTTAGCGTCCAATGGAGTACACGGATTTTATCGGATTTTTGGTTGGGCTGTGGCCTTTCGGGCGCATGCCGTCGACCTTGCCTTTAACCATAAGCTGTTCAAGCTAGTTAAGTACAAGAATAATTTTAAAAAATACTCAAAGTAAACCTTTTCTAACCTCCGACGTAGGGATTCTCCTATCTCACTCTTGCTCTTTTTCTCACAGAATCAGAAAGATTTAAGGAGCATGTTAGCGGGCAGTTCAAGTGCATCGAAGTCTTCGAACAATATAGAAACTGGCAGTTTTATCACAGAAGACGAGTTCGATGAAATGTTTCCGAACGGTTACGAAAACACAAATTATTTGCCAATAGCTAAAGAGTATTTAACAATGAACAAGGGTAAGCATTTACAATAATAAGTTTAAGTAAGTCTATCCGGGATAAATGGAAGAAGTTACGCTATCTTTAAGGTATTCCCTATCGCTTGATACAATTAATGTAATTATTCCAATTTCAGATACGTACAAATCGCAAAGGACTGCGGAAGAAAATATAAATCTATCAACTTGGTTGGAATGGCAGAGAAATTTACAGAAAACTGTAAAAATCGGACATTCGAAAGACAGTGAAATTTTAGCCTCATTATTGCAGTACAGTGACGCTAAAAGGTTTGATTTGCCACCCTCTACTCAAAACCCTAGTAAGTAAAAATGCAACTTAAATATGTGTTCATCTTTTTTTGTTTGAGAACACAATCTTTTATATCTTGTATCATTTCAGTTTTCAACACCCAACACTTAGCAACTCAAAATTTCACCGCACCCACTCCAGAAAAACCTAAACAACCTAAAAAGAAACAAAAGGCTCCCGTGGTCAAATCTCCAGCTAAGAAATGTGGTGATATTAGGGCTCTGTTTAGCACTGCCACCAAATCAACGAAAAGTTACACCAAACTTATCAATGATCTAGGCATTCAGGATGATGGCAGCATTCCCACTAGCCTCATTAATCTATTCGTAGACTTAAGTCTCGATAACACAACAGTAAGAAACTGTTACGTTTGCCAAAATATTTGCAACTGTGCTTTCATAGATGATATAAAAAAGCACAGAAGAAAAGTGATTAAACCGTTATTTCTAAGCGATCTCAAATTACCTGACCTTGATTTGATAGATGAGATAGATGTGGAATCAATCATGATGTGTAGGAAAAATTCCAACATGAGTCAGGATATGTTTGAAGACAACACTGTGGTTGAAGTTAGTAAAAATAATGGCAGTAACTTTGATTTGGAATTCGATTTCAATTCTCCTAATGAGATTCATTCACCAGATAGTGTTAAAAGAAATACCGAAGCTGCAGATATTTTAGACACAAATTTTGATTTAGGCGATATTGAAGACATATTTGCTGACAGCAGCCCCGAAGAAGTAATAGCAAAAGAAGCGTCAGTAGAAGCTAAGAATTCTAGTGATCCAAAAGAAGCATTAGGTTTCTTTGGACTGGATAGTATTGAAGACATTTTTGTTAACTCCGACGATAGTATTCCGGGAACGCCGCCTCTTAACGAAAATATCATTAACGTTAATGAAAGTAGTAATCATCTATGCATCAAGGAAAAAATAAACAAATTTGAAGCTCAAGAAAAAGAATCTGAAATTAGATGTCCTATTAGCCCTTCAATTTTATCAGGACAAATGATAAATACGAGCACATCGAAGTCTCCTACATCACCTGTTCTTTGTAGTCAAGCACGTAAATTTAAACTGAGCACGAAAAGAAATCAGCCAAAGAGTTCAACTCCGTTAGGCAATGTCAGAAGACATAATAATAGTGTAGTCGCACCTCATCCTGATGATCAGGTAACTAATAAATCAGTTTCTAATCGGGATTCAGTTTTAGATTCTACAAATAAGAGTATGTTTACAATTACACAGCTTGTCGAAATGATCAATAAAACTGGTGGGCCTTCAATAAAGCCTGACGTTTCGAAAACCTCTGAAACTTCTACTGATCAGAAGGACGATGGAAGAAGTGCATCACCAATACTTTTAACACAGGCTGTTAAAAGAAAAACAGGTCCTAATTTGAATACTTCCCTTGAAAATAATAGTTCCATTTCTCAGGCTAAAAGGGCTCATAGTTTGATTGTTCTTGATAGTGACAGTGATTCTAATGAAAGCACTCAAATTTATAACGCTGAAAGCTTAAATGATAACATTGATTTTAATAAATCTCTGGCTGTTGAAGAACCTTTAAAAAGTCCTTTAAGTAATAAAAGAAAATTGGAATCTGATGATGATGATGTGGATTTCATGAATGCTTCACCATATTTTTCAAAGAAGCTGAAGTTAGACACGAATCCCAAACCCCTTACGTTGCAAGAGAAAGTTCGAGCTGCTCTCAACCGAACTCATAAGCCGGTTGATAAAAGCTATGATAGTAGCATCAACTTTATGTTCGTATCTCAAAAAGAAAACAAGGATCCAACTTTTGAGGAAAATATAATGAACCAAGAAATAAAAGATGACGACGTTGACAAAGACAAGTACATTAATAGGAAAAATTTGGAAATGCTTCAAGTCTTTAGACGAGACAGCCAAGTTAGTAATCCAAAACAGTTATTTCAAAACAATAACAGTAGACTAACTCCTCCGAAACGGAAAAATATAACATTTGATGACAGTGATGATGATTTTGTTGTTGACGACAAACGAAGAAGTCAGAAAGTGGTTGCAAATGAGGACTGTCCCAAGAGGACAACAAATCATAAAGTGAGAAAAGTAAGTAATAAATCAATTGCATATAGGATAAATACAAACAATATTTGCGAAGTGCCAATAATAGAAAATTTTGAATCTAACGCTAGTCTGGAGGTGCATATACATAGGCCATGTTACCGCAGTCCATGTATATTAAAACTATTCCTCATGTAGTTTGTAGGTAATGCGATGATGTGCGGAACCATATTCACGCGAGTTCAAATCGCACTTGGCCGGTTTTAAGACTATCCTTTTTTAGCGTTTTTTAAGCATCAAGGTTACTTGCAAAGTACCCCTCCCTTGAATTTCCTACAAGCGTTCTCTTCTTTTGTGTTCAGAAAAAAGCAAAGAACTCGTTCTTCGAGCTGGAAGCCGAGGAGTCAGACGACGGGCGTGGCAGCGGCGACGAGCTGTCGGACGACAGCGTCGGCAGCATCGCCGACTTCATCTGCGACGACGAGCACCTGTCGCAGGAGGACATGCAGGCGCACTACATGAGATCTGTCACGTGAGTACTGCCCTAGTACGTAAACAAAAAGCTAGCGAGCTTTTGTCGCGGACATAAAGCATTTATCCCTGTGATATATTATATTATAATTTGGGGGGTGCGAAAAGGAGTAGTTTGTCTACCAAAGCTGGAAGCCCATTCTTGGTGCGATCGAGATCCATCAAAATTGCGACTTTACATTCCGTACAATCGTGTGTAAATCTTGTTAACACCAAGTGACACGTACTCGTACAGTAGGGGAAATATATTCACGTACCACCTTAGAACCCTATCGCAATGACGCGACGCATTAAACGCCAGGCTATGTCATATAAATGTCATGCGTATGTCTCTTCGACTAGGTTCTACATTGGTACGAGTTTCAATTTCCTTGACTGTACATACGAGTATGTAACTCTCATCTCTTAGACCTCAGGTACGGTAGTAGTATTTTTAGTATTGTTATTTCTGCTAACAAATCTGTGGAGTTGAATTATATGCCAGTAAACATTTTTTTTATGATTTAGTGGCACGGTCAATGGGGCTTTCAAAATCCCAGAGCTACCGTCCAAGTTCAGACGCGAGGAAGTGCTGTCGCAGTTCGTTGAGGAAGACTCGTACGAAATGGTTTGTTTTTAATATACAGCATGTAACAAAAACCCTGTACGTCCATTAAAGGCGTATATCAGTATCAAGTCGTGATACCGAATAAATACTTATTTCAATTAAATAAGAACATTAAAAAATGATCATCAAAAAAAATTATAAGCATAACGGTTTAGAAAAGGTTTTGCAGCCCTGGCAACTGCCCTGCTGACTTTTCATTCACTCAGCCTGCGGGAGGGGGGGTGTAGCTTGGGGCGGAGCATCCGGCGTCCGCGCAACATTAAAACAGCGATCGACCGATCAGCTGTTTTACAAGTATGTTTGATTGACATCTTGTGAAACAATGAAATGTTTCAGCTCTGATAAGAGCTATTTTATAGCACTTAAAAGAGCTTTTAAAAATGTGTCGATGCTAACACCTTAACTTATTATTACGTACACGTCTTGTTCACTACGACCGCGACGAAAATCTTGCTCAACGTGACCGCCAGCGACTTCCACACACCGTCGACAGCGTTTGAACAAGTCAGAATGGATACACTGCAATACCATTGCGTCGGATTTAATGTCGTGAAATCACAAATGCTGTGATTATCCGGGCTCGCATCTCGACCTCACTCTCGCAACTTTTACGAAATACGTATTCCTTTACGTGACCCCACAAATAAAAGTCGAGCGGCGTGAGGTCCGGAGACCGCGGCGTCCGAGCGACGCCCCCGGCGTGCTGGAACCACATCGACCTCACAACTGCGTGGCGAGGCGAGGCCAACTGCTCGCTCAACTCTTCTTGTAGGAATCGCAAGTAATTTGGACCGTTCGTGGTTTGTTGTAACGCATTAGGATCAATTACTTGGTCATTTACGATTCCGGTTCACACGTGTTCGCCAACGGTATTGAAAGTGACTTGGTTTGTTAGCGTATGAGTTTTCAATTGACCATACGTGCTCATTGTGGCAGTTAAAATTGAAAACCCCCGTCCGATGAAACAAGCACTCGTAGTTAAACACAGAACAGAACACATTTAAAAAACTCCGCGTTTCGCTCGACTTTGCTAAAAACCTACTGACTAAACAACGTCATACTCCCTACAAGCGTCAGCGTAATTACAGTCGTTCCTTCCCAAGCACATTAGCATGTTAAAATACTCTTGATTGGAATACAACATTTTCACCAACACAAAATAAAATAACACACGTAAAGTGACGCGTGTGCAAATTTAGCACATCCGACCGGAAGCAAATTTTGCGGGTGACTGAACTAAAAAGTATTACCAAAAAAGAATCGGCGCGCGCGGCGGTCGGCATTTGTCAAAGGAAAGAGAACCCCCCCACCCGCCGCGCGCGGTCGCTTTGACCTTTGACCTAGCTTTGCGCGTGTAGTAATACTACGTCAGGGGTTGTAAACATTTTCTTAAGCATTAAGTGTTGAATGGTTTTCCTTATGTAACTTTTTATTTATTGGACATATTTATTTTTAAACAATTTAAATGGTATCTCCACATTTTAATATACATCCCCTTAATCGGACGTACAGGGTTTTTGTTACATGCTGTATATTACGCAGAATATTAAAGTTATATCTGGTTGGTCAGCCAACTACTTAATAGTAGATTAATGCCTAGGCTTGGGAAGTAAACGGCGAGGGTTTTTAAAAGTACGAAGCCAGCAATTGCCATTCCAGCCGAGGCAGATATAGTTCTTTTCTCAAACATTCGGAGGAAATTAAATAAGAATTACATATAAAGATTTTTATTTAGCACGTATAAACATAAATTTCCAACGTGTTAATACTGCACGCCTTCTGGTCACCAATTATGTTCAGCGACGGTGATTTTAATAAAAAAGTATTTTTTGGGTTGTTCCGATTAAAATTTAGATCAGTATGTAATAGTTTTAAAATATTTAATTAGTTATTTCTTCATTCTTTCTTTCGTCTATCCTCCATTTTATACACTTCTCATCGTCTCATATGATTTCTAGTTTATATGTAGATTTTCACACGTACTGCACAATCAATCGTTGTTCATGTTTGACTCTGTAGAATATATTATTTTCATTTAATTTATCTTTATTTTCACTAATAAATCTAAACTCGTTACTCATTTACGTATTCCCGCTTATTTTTTAATATTTAAAAAAGGACTTGTTTGTTTTTAAACCGCCAAAGCTGTTTGAGACATGATTAAAAAATTTCGAACAAAATTACTGAATCCCGGTATCTGGATTTGGCTGTATGAGATTTTTCCATAGTCTCTACCACTTTAAAAAAAGTTAATTTCTGTCCAGCAATGAAATTCGTATGGAAAAAAAAGGCGGGAAACCATCAAACTTGGCGGGCGCGATTTTTTGGTTTCGATTGAAGAAAATTTTCATTAATTGATTATTGTGGATCAGTTAAGTTGTAAAGTTGTATATATTTAGTTTTTTTGTATATTTATTTATTATTGCTCATAATTTCATTTGGTAAGTGGTAGTTCGTAAGTTTTGTAAATATGAACGCGGAGGAGCCCCCAGATCCTGGGGGTTCGGTACCTCAACCTGCTTCTTTTGTTACCATCTCAAACGAATCGGGTATGGATACAGACACGTCTCTTACATCAGCACGTAGTGTAAAGTCACACCTGAAGCGCTCTCGCACGCGCAAAATATGTAAAACATGCCAAAAAAAGAAGCGACAACATCCTTATAGTTCTGATTCAAAAGGTTGTAAATGCGACGGCGATTCAGATGGCCAACCTGTTATTAGTGAAATACAACAAAATATTCAGGACTCAAACATACAGTTTCTGGACAGTTCACCAGTTAGCCAACCTGTCACTCAAGAAGTGCAGCAAAATATACCTGAACAGGATACAATTGTACAGTCTATGGACACTTCAATTAAAACACCTATTGGTAGAAGTACCTACCAATCCTCAGATGCCGCACCTTACCTTGTGCACGTACAGCGCATAGAGTTATCTCCTTCCGATAATACAACCTTGCATCCAGTTACATTCGGCAATTTCTTGTTAAAACAAAGGTACCACAATATTGTAAATGGGAGTGTCAAACGAATTGGTAGAAACCGGGTTGTAGTAGCTTTCTCTAACTTTGCTGATGCAAACTCATTTATCTCTGATGCTAACTTAACTGCCCACAAATTAAAAGCTTTTATTCCTTCATTTAATGTCACAAGGATGGGATTAATTCGTGGTGTGCCTGAAGAGTGGAGTCCTGAGGAAGTCAGGGAGAATATCAAAGTTCCAATAGGATGTGGTGATATAATCAAAGTTCGACGCCTAAATTACAAAGTTATGGTGTCAGGCTCTCCTGTATGGAAGCCCTCACAGACTGTTGTATTGACCTTTGATGGCCAAGTGCTCCCTAAAAGAGTATATATGTGCTACAATGCCTTGCCTGTAGAGTTATACATTTTTCCAACTATTCAATGCTTTAACTGCTGTCACTTTGGGCACACTAAAATGCAATGTAGGTCAAAACCTCGTTGCTTTAAGTGTGGCCAGGGTCATACTGGAGCTACTTGTGACGTTGAACCAGAGTTCGCATCTTGTTGTTTGTGCGCAGGACAGCATTATGCAAATAATAGGTCTTGCCCCGAGTTAGACAGGCAAAAACGAATAAAGCATAGTATGGCTACTTGCACTGTATCTTATGCTGAAGCAACTAAGTTACATCCTCCTATATCAAAATCATTTGCTGCTGTGCTATCTCATTCTCCCAGTCAAAGTGCCCCTCTGGGTGAAACTTCTGCAAACACTACAAAATCTTACAAAAAAACTGTTTTCCTAAAACCAAGGTCTCCCCCTCGTTTATCTAAGGGTTATGATCAAGCAGCTCATAGAGAGATTATAAAAGATTACAATTTACCATCTAATGGTTGTACTTCGAACAACCAAAACACAATAGTAAATAATAATAACAATACAACTCCATCAATCTCAGATATTATAATTGCTTTATTGAATTTTTTAACACAAACACAATCATCAAACAGTAATTCACCGACCAACGTTGCCCCTTTATTCGAAATTTTGACCCAATTCCTGAGCTTCCACAATGGACAGTCTTCTAAAGATCATTCAGTGGAATTGCCGCAGCATAATCAATAAGAAAAGCGACTTGCTTTATTTATTGAATAAATATAAACCAGTAACAGTAGCCTTACAAGAGACATGGCTGAAACCAGATTTTTTCTTTAAAATTTCAGGTTTTTCTGTTTTACGTGAAGATAGATCTGATGGCTACGGTGGTGTTGCCTTGCTTATCAATAATTCTTTCCCTTTCACATCCTACACTCTTCCTCATCATAGTGATGATTACTCAATCATTGCTGCTCATGTAAATAACATATTAGTTGTTTCTATTTATATTCCTTATCCATCTTCAAACATATTCAATGAAATAAATTCTCTTTTATCTAAACTCCCCAGACCCTTTTTACTTCTTGGAGATTTCAATTCGCATCATCAGTCATGGGGTAGTGCAAATTCAAACCGCTTTGGTGAGGACCTCATAGACATCCTAGATAGTCATAATCTTTGTTTTTTAAATAATGGTAGTCCAACGCGACGAACAGAGCCTAACATTGCTGTGAGTGTTGTTGATTTGTCAATTTCTACACCAAATTTAGCTTCATCACTCTCCTGGCAAGTTCTTAAATCAACTTTTGGTAGCGACCATTTTCCTATAGTGATCTCACTCCCAAATAGCTCCCCGGGTAATGTACAAAAACGTACTCCCCGTTTAAAATATATCCTAGGAAAGGCTGACTGGGACCATTTTAGTAAATTGGTAGACCAAGGAGTAGCTTCACTTCCTAGTGTTATTCCTGGGAATGAGGTTATGTGTGCCGAAAGTTTCACAAATATATTGACTGATTCGGCAGATACTGTATTTCCTGTAAAACGCTCAAGGTCTGATAAACTGCCTTCTCCGCCTTGGTGGGATAGTGAATGTACGGCTGCTGTAAAAGCTAGAAAAGAAGCTGAAAAAATTTACGCTAATGATATGACATTCGAGAATCTGTCAAGTTTGGGTAATATTATTGCCAGCACTAAAAAGCTACTTAAAAAGAAAAAAGTTCAAGGCTGGAAGGACTTTTGCTCTTCAATTTCTCCACAAACAAACTCTTCGGCTGTATGGCAAAAGGTGAAGCGATTTAGATCTGCATTTAGTGATAATCATTTTCCTACAATCTCACCGTCCTTGGCAGATCAATTTATGGACCAACTTGCCCCGGCTTCAGCTCCTCAAGAAATACTCTTGAGTCCATTGGCCTTTAGTTCTTTAAGTAATGACAGTAAATTCTCAGAAGCAACTATTGAGTCTCCATTTTCTTTAACAGAACTAAAAGGTGTATTATGTGGAGTTAAAGATTCTGCCCCTGGGAAAGATGGAATCCCGTATTCCTTCCTATGTAATCTCAACGACTGTTCATTAACATATTTTATAAACATTATTAATTCTGTTTTACTTACTGGTAATGTTCCCCCAGCATGGAAAACTCAAATAGTTGTACCAATTTTAAAACCAAACAAGCCCTCCTCAGATGCTTCTTCATATCGCCCCATAGCATTATCTTCTGTTCTTCTTAAACTTGCGGAACATTTGGTTAAAAATCGCCTGGAATGGTATTTAGAGTCCAACGAATTATTAGCCATTAGCCAATTTGGTTTTAGAAGAGGTAGAAGTACAATGGATAATTTAAGTATTCTAACCACAGACGTAAGATCATCATTTTCACTTAATCATCCCGTCATTTCAGTTTTTCTCGACATCTCTGCAGCATACGACAATGTTCTTTTACATATTTTACTACAAAAACTTAACACCCTAAAGGTTCCCTCATTTTTATCAAATTTTATTGTCAACATTTTAGCTGAGAGATATATTCTTGTTTCTGCTGGCTCTTCCGAACTATCTAGAGTTGTCTGGAAGGGATTGCCTCAAGGGTCTGTTCTAAGCCCATTATTATATAATGTTTACACCCACGATTTAGAATCATCTCTTAACAGTCCGGTCAATGTTTTGCAATATGCTGACGATCTTTTAATATATTATTCTGATAGAGATATAGACAAAGCCAGAGATACTGTTAATTTAGCATTGAACAATTTACACATTTGGTTATCTTCAAATGGCTTGGAGCTATCCATTAGTAAAAGTTCAGTAGTAGTTTTTACGAGGATGAGGGTTACTCCCCAGATTTCTATATTGTATAAAAATGAACCAATCTCTATAGTAAATCAAGTTAAATTTCTAGGTGTCATTTTTGATTCAAAACTTACGGGATTACCGCACTGTGAGTATATTGTTGCTAAATGTGAAAGATTACTAAACATTCTTAGATGTTTATCAGGAGTTTGGTGGGGATCCCATCCATTCTCTTTAAAATTAATATACAATGCCTTAATTAGAAGTAAGATTGACTATGGCTCGTTTTTGTTAGAACCGAGTAACTCGAGTGGATTAAAAAAACTAGATTTAATCCAATCCAAATGTCTTAGATTAATAACGGGTGCTATGAAGTCCAGCCCAATTAATGCTTTACAGGTGGAGTGTTGCGAACCTCCTCTTAAGCTAAGACGTCAGTTCCTATCAGATAATTATTTGTATCGTTCTGTTCAATTTTCTCAGCATCCTATTATAAGAAAATTAGAATGTTTATCATCACTCATTAGTACGTCTCGTTATTGGTCTCACAAGTCTCCACCTTGTTTAGTTAAAAGTTTGCAGAAGTTTCATTCTCTAGAGGCACCAACTCACAAATCACATAAACTTCCTCTATTTACATGTGATTTCCAAGCTTTAATTCTATCTCCCAATATTGATTATAATTTAAAAATAGATAAACAAGATTCGAATGCTAATGCTGATTTCAACTTCAAGGTAGATAGCAATTGGCCTGGTTGGCATTGTATTTACACGGATGCGTCTAAAAGATCCCCTTCTGGGTGCATTGGCATTGGTATTTACCATAGCCAATTCGACATTGTCCAAAAAGTTAAATTTCCCCCAGAAACATCAGTTTTTACTGGGGAAGCATTTGGTCTCTTCAAGGCAGTAGAATACGTGCTTATCATGAATCTAAAGGAAACTGTTATTTTCTCTGACTCTCTCAGCGCTCTTCAGGCATTAGATAAATATCCATTTAGTAAGTCTAGTCCTTCGTACTCTATTATAATTGAAATTAGGAAAAAACTTTATGATTGCTCTCTCAAAGGCTACTATGTACAGTTTGTATGGATACCTAGTCATTGTGGCATCAGAGGGAATGAGAACGCTGATACTCTCGCCAACGAAGCTACAGTGGATGGCGACATGTTCCCTTATAAAAATTTTACACATGATCTCTCAAATCTGCCGAAGGTGTACCTTCGGAACTCCTGGCAAGAGCTTTGGAGTAAGAGTAGCTTACTAAAGGGTAGATATTACCACCACTTACAGCCTACTATACCAGTAAAACCATGGTTCTTTAGATTGAGTCTAAGCAAAAGAGTTTCCAGTGTTATAATACGAATGCGATTGGGTCATGTCTGTACTCCGGAATTCTTAGCTAAAATTAAAGTAATTGACAACCCTGCTTGTGAATGTGGTTCGGAGGTGAGTGATTTGAACCACATCATTTTATCCTGTCCACTCCATGACCGATCTACTTTGTACAGTAATCTTACCACTTTTCTTATCCCATTACCCACATCCATCACCTGTCTATTGTCACTCAATAATATTGATGTTTATCGCTTATTGTCTAATTTTATTTCAAGTAATGATATAAAAATCTGATATGTATTGTCTATAGCGTTTACCTTATAATATATATAACTTTTCTGATCCTTTTGTTCCCTACCTATTCCAAATTCCGTTGTTATTTAATCATCCCGCTCCGTTTCCTCACTTTGTCATTGGCACAATCGTACGTTCGCTGAATGAACGAGTTCATTGCCACAAAAAAAAAAAAAAAAAAAAAATTCGTATGCCACTTCCTGGAGCGCTAGCTGTCCAGCAATGAGTTTTTTTTTTATTTGATGAAAGCCGGCAACGTCCTTCGCGGTTTGTTTCTTCGAGTATGTCAACATTTCCATGTTTGAGAAAAAGCTCTTTTTTTCTAGGGCACAACTTTGTTTTTTTTTATATATATAAATTTATAAAGAATACAAACTACTCTTTGTTGTTTCAGGACAGCTTCTGTGTGGATTCTCATATCGGTTTAACGCAAGTCAACGACGTATCAGAGTTGGAATTGGCCGAAACCATTCTAGCACAGAGGAAAAATAAGAAAAAATCCAAATTACGGCAGAGTGAAGTTGACAATACTGTAAATGGAGATAGCCCATTGGTTCTACGTAAAAAGAAAAGTGCTAAACGGCAGATTCAAAGCGACTCAGATGATAGTAGTTAGCAAAAGAATTCCAGCTGGTCTGGAATTTGAACTGTGATATAAATTAATAGTGCTTCACCGAAGAGATATTGCAAATAATGTTCAATTACAAAGATAACAAGATAGGAAAATGGAAAAATATGTGTCATATTATGAAAATAATGAGAATTTTTGGAATGATAATTATTTATAAATTAAATAATTGAAATATTCCATGAACAATTGTATTTTATACCCAATCGTGTCATATTGCATTTAGACGTGTAAGAATAAAACTACGAGATTGTTTGATTGAATTATTTATTGATAATATTCACGGACCAGTCAACATGTGGCAAATACAAGGTTCATAATAATGAGCATATCATTTGCTGAATTGACCTAAGTATAGTACTCTTTAATAATTCTTCTTTGTGTTCAATAAAGTATTTATTTGTTAGTAATATAATCAGAACTATATGTGGATGAATAATACCGACAACTCAATTATGGTTAAAGGGACTTAGGGTATTTTTAGACCCTTACAGAATAAAAAGGCAATAAATTGGAAACCATTGTGGAGTTCATAGTAATAGATTAATTTCAATGCAGGTTTTACATTTTAAGTTGATAATTCCTCGGCTAATTTGAAACTGCTTAAAAATTAATTAAGCCGATTTTAAGGAATTTAACCTCTTTTGCATAGACGTATCCTTTTTCAATCAAATAAGCAATCTATCCTCGATAAAATATTAGTGTGCCACCATCGAAACGAAAAAACGATAGAACTGTGTACAGTCAGCGTCAAATATACCAGAGCGGGCAAGGTGGTCAAAAATATCTGAACACGCCCGAGCGTATTTGACAATAGAGTCGAGTTCAGATATTTTTGACACCTTGCCCGCTCTGGTATATTTGACGCTAACTGTACAACGCAGTGGCAGAGTTACCGACCATAGTCTATTTGGTAGACTATGTTGGATAGCTTGAATAAAACTGTATGCGCCAATTGTCAAGTAAACGTTTTAAATTGGCGTCATATTTTTAGTTCTGCTATCCGACGCCGTGTGTCGCTGCTAGTTAGAAAACTTAGAAGCACTTTATTCACTTAAGATAAGATTCAAAGTTGAACCAATGGCTACATATTCATCTGCTTCACCCCGTCGCAAAGTGGTGACGCTAGGCTTGTTACAATCCGAACAAGTAGGCATATCTAATATTGTCTTCTTATATCGATGTGTGCCACCAACGTAAGGTCAGTAACGATTGTAATATTATATAGCACTCAAAATAAAATAGAGCCCACTCGACTTTTCCCAGTAAAACAAAAACATAAAAATATATATGTTCCAAAACATATTTTTAAAATAGGGTTTTATTAATTGTTTATACATGAAATTAATAAAATAAAACCCTAATTTCAAAACATGTATTAGTAGAAATTAATTAATATTTATTTTTATGTATGAATTTTACCGAGAAAGGTCGAGTGGGTCCTATTGTGTTTTGAGTAGTTTATATTTTTTTTAATTTGACATACAAGTGAGTGAAGTATTCCGTTCCATTTTCTTTGCATGATGTTATAATTAAATCTCGCCTTAAACTAGATACATCCATATTTCAGTAAAATACATTGCGTGTTTTGAACAAGGCTATTGAAACTAGTGACCGTTTGATTGGTGTAACGCCTGCGGAGTAACGGGTGGGTGGGGACGTTTATCTGCCATAAGGGCCATTTACATGGCGCTAGATCACGCATGCGAGTTGTATCACATTGTGGGCTACCGGGGCATGATGCGGTCGATCGATTGATCGAGCCGCGCAATGTAATGCAACTCGTATACGAGAACTCGCTTCGTGTAAATGGCCCAGTCCCCTGCTGACAGCTACCACGAGTGATACCCCCGAACCCCCGAATTCCCCTTTGCTCACTCCGCCCTCAGCCCAGTCGCTTGAATCTACAACTGCCTTTATTCCTCTATCATCATCCTGGGATCGACTTCTTTGGTCGTTCCTCGCTTCTGTAGGTCTTCTATTTCCGCTTGCAGCTCCGCATATCGCTTCTGCAGTTGCTTCTCGCGCTCCGTTTGACGGTTCACGTCTTCGGTCAAAGACTGGAACAAAAATAAAGTTAAAGTGTGTCTAAAAAGTTAAGTCTGCTGTCAATGGATGAACCCATCCGGTCTGAAATACCGATCCTACTAATTTTAGATCTTTGTTCTCCAATCACGCGTAAACGACTGGACGGATTTGGACAAACTTTGGAACAAGACAGAGCATAGATCCCGAAGTTTTTGTCCTCAGACTTCGCCCCTTACCTTTCTATTCTATTTATCTGACATGTTTAAAAACAACGGTTTTTGTGGAGCATATATTTAACTGAATCGTTTTTTATTTGCGCTAAGTATGTATAAAAGTTTTTCCGACATGTATCATGGGAACTATGCGTGATTATACGACTTGCATAGTATGAAGCAAATAATTATATAAGCAAAGATGGAACTAGACCTAATTCAGAACCTGTGAAAATTAACGCTGCCAAATAATAAGCTAAGAAATGTTAAAACGTTACAAAAGATAGTTAAGTTTACCTCTATCCTACGAGGAATGGCTGCTTTCTCCTGCTCCGCCAAGAACTTGAACGTGGAGAGTTCCAAGTTGGCTTGCTCTATTTGGTCTTGTAGCTCTTGGAATTGCTTTATAAGCGACGCCGCTCTGCTTTGGTATCCACCTGAAGATAATAAATTATGTTTAATCATAATCACAGAATAAATAATTTTACATCATCATATCATCAATCATACAAAGGGTATTCTTCGGTCAACAGTGGCGTTCTTATTTCTAAGAAGCGTTGTATGCCTGTCTGTCTATAGTATAGCTCGTATTAATTCACACGTGCGGCAACTTATTTCCGGGAGCGCCGATTTACTTGTAGCTTCGCTCATCGGCATGGTTTAATTAAGATGACAATAAGTATCTCAATATTGAAAAGAAACGAAAATGAAATTGTGCAAGCTGAAACATATTTCCAGCGGATTTATATAGGAAATTTCTTGACATAGGTTGTCTGTTTTTCTCTGTGCCAAAATGTGCAGATATTTATGACGCCAACTGTACCTGTGAGGACTCTAAGTTTCTTCTCCATTTTGGAGCACTTCTTGGCTTCCTTGGCCATGTGATTCCTGTTCTGCTCTAACCGCTTCTCCGCCGATTCTAATCTGTCCTTCTTGCTCGCTAGATTGGCACGCGTGTACCGGTTTTGTCCGGGCAAGAATAACACCTGGGGAAATAATATATAATCAAATAAATTGTTTTACATTAATTGACAACTTTGCTTGTTACAAAGGAAATGACGAAGGCGAATGGTATCTAGTCTGGCCAGATTCTCACGAGCATTGTAAAGTAAACCATGATTTAGCAACCTTCGAAATCTGTCGTATGTGAAATAATACAAATGAAACTAGCTTCAAGCAATATACTTTTTCAGTCAAAGCGGCAAATTAGTCGTATTTTTGTGTTTGTGTGAAATTTTGTAATTATCATGGCTGAATTGTTTAAGAGCAATGTAACATTTGTAGAGTATCAGATTTCTTGATTTTTGCATTAAAAGTTTGCGAACATAAAACATATATTATTGACTTATTTAAAAAACGCGTTGCCAAGACCAAGATTTTTTTATAATACCATTGCTACGTTTCGCAGACTCTACCATCTGTAAATGATCAAGACTTCTAGAAAGTGCATTAATAAATGCAAAGTTGTGTTTAGACCCCAATTGATACTGACTAGCCGGTACAAACTCACCTGAGCCAAACACTCTTCCCACACTTGGGTGTACGCGTCCAGACTTAAATCCCCGTGGCCCATGCCCGCGCGCACCACCTCCAGTTCCTTCTGCAGTTCCTGCTTAGCCGCATCAAGCTCCGCAGCGCTGAAGTCTTCGTAAGGATGCTGCTCTAAGTACGCCAAGTGTGATGCTTGCAGCTGCACCGCTCGCTTCTTGTCTATACCTGAAAACGCATTGTTGTCGGTCAGCAGGGCTCATTGTCGCTTGAAGTGCATTCAATTTTTTATTCAGTGGCTCAGTGACCAGTGGCCCTTGAGCGTATTCACGTAGGTCATAGTTACACCGTGTAGTGTGACGATCGTACGGGTCCGGCGTGGTAGTCGCGACAGTTCGCAACATCTTCAGGCGTCCTTGGCGTCGAAAAGGTTAATCGCCCAGCACGCAGGATCCGTTTTCAGCCCTACGAAGCTAGCTGGAGCCGTGTTGCATACGCTACGCGTACGGACCTGGCGGCGGGTCATGCAGCGCGTCGTAGTGCAGCATGGTGACCATCTCGGCCTTGAGCAGCTCCTCGGCGCGCTGCAGGTGCGTGAGCGGCGCGCCGCCGCCGCGCCCGCGCACCACGCTGGCGTTGACGTCCGCCGGCCGCGACAGCCCGCGCTTCACCGCCGACGAGCGC
The DNA here is from genome assembly GCA_963691745.1 of Ditula angustiorana. NCBI lineage: Eukaryota > Metazoa > Arthropoda > Insecta > Lepidoptera > Tortricidae > Ditula > Ditula angustiorana. The sequence goes on from OY829479.1 coordinate 4,804,082, forward strand.
AGCGCGAACGCCGCCGCACCTGAACAACGATTGGGCAGGTGACACCTCAAACCGAACGACTTTAAAGTGTGAACTGATCGGTTTAAATTTACTAAGTTTCTTACATACAGCATGTAACAAAAACCCTGTACGTCCGATTAAGGGGATGTATATTAATATGTGGAGATACCATTTAAATTGTTTAAAAATAAATATGTCCAATAAATAAAAAGTTACATAAGGAAAACCATTTAACACTTAATGCTTAAGAAAATGTTTACAACCCCTGACGTAGAATTACTACACGCGCAAAGCTAGGTCAAAGGTCAAAGCGACCGCGCGCGGCGGGTGGGGGGGTTCTCTTTCCTTTGACAAATGCCGACCGCCGCGCGCGCCGATCCTTTTTTGGTAATACTTTTTAGTTCAGTCACCCGCAAACTTTGCTTCCGGTCGGATGTGCTAAATTTGCACACGCGTCACTTTACGTGTGTTATTTTATTTTGTGTTGGTGAAAATGTTGTATTCCAATCAAGAGTATTTTAACATGCTAATGTGCTTGGGAAGGAACGACTGTAATTATGCTGACGCTTGTAGGGAGTACGAGGCGCGGTTCGCTAGAGTTTTGTTTAGTCAGTAGGTTTTTAGCAAAGTCGAGCGAAACGCGGAGTTTTTTAAATGTGTTCTGTTCTGTGTTTAACTACGAGTGCTTGTTTCATCGGACGGGGGTTTTCAATTTCAACTGCCACAATGAGCACGTATGGTCAATTGAAAACTCATACGCTAACAAACGCAAGTCACTTTCAATACCGTTGGCGAACACACGCGTTACACGTGTGAACCGGAATCGTAAATGACCAAGTAATTGGTCCTAATGCGTTACAACAAACCACGAACGGTCCAAATTACTTGCGATTCCTACAAGAAGATTTGAGCGAGCAGTTGGACGAGCCTCGCCACGCAGTTGTGAGGTCGATGTGGTTCCAGCACGCCGGGGGCGTCGCTCGGACGCCGCGGTCTCCGGACCTCACGCCGCTCGACTTTTATTTGTGGGGTCACGTAAAGGAATACGTATTTCGTAAAAGTTGCGAGACCGATGCCGAGATGCGAGCCCGGATAATCACAGCATTTGTGATTTCACGACATTAAATCCGACGCAATGGTATTGCAGTGTATCCATGCTGACTTGATCAAACGCTGTCGACGGTGTGTGGAAGTCGCTGGCGGTCACGTTGAGCAAGATTTTCGTAGCGGTCGTAGTGAACAAGACGTGTACGTAATAATAAGTTAAGGTGTTAGCATCGACACATTTTTAAAAGCTCTTTTAAGTGCTATAAAATAGCTCTTATCAGAGCTGAAACATTTCATTGTTTCACAAGATGTCAATCAAACATACTTTTAAAACAGCTGATCGGTCGATCGCTGTTTTAATGTTGCGCGTACGTCGGATGCTCCGCCCCAAACCCTACCTCCCCTCCCGCAGGCTGAGTGAATGAAAAGTCAGCAGGGCAGTTGCCAGGGCTGCAAAACCTTTTCTAAACCGTTATGCTTATAATTTTTTTTGATGATCATTTTTTAATGTTCTTATTTAATTGAAATAAGTATTTATTCGGTATCACGACTTGATACTGATATACGCCTTTAATGGACGTACAGGGTTTTTGTTACATGCTGTATAATTCTCAATTTGATTTTTCAAATTACATATCAAACTGCTATCTAAGCTTGATCCTAGAAATTTTGTAATGTCAGTTTTATTAATGCTTTGGTCTCGGTAAGTAATAGCATGGGGTCCCAACTCAAACAAAATATAATTAGTCTTAATGACGATCCATAGATGGCATAATAGGTAGCATCTCTAAATTAGCATGTGTTAAAAGTACATATAAAAAGAAAATAGGCTGGTAAAAAAAATCAGATTGCTTATTTAATGTCTAAAAATGGCTATCACATTAATTTGACACAATATTTCATAAAATTATTATTAAGTTATTACAATGATTATCACCATAATATTTAGCTATTCATTTAACATTGTAGTATTACACAATGTTGCTAGATGGTGCTTAAATAGATTACCTCCATTGGCACCGCTGTCACCGTCAATATTGTGACGTAGATGACATTCGCGCCTTAAGATTCAAAATTTCGCACGCGGGACTATGAACTTCGGTGGCGTAGTAGTTGATTCTACAGCGGTCTACAGAACTGAAGGACCGGAGTTCGAATCCCATACCGGCCGCATTGCAAAAGTGCTTTTTGTTTGTTTATAAGGGTTTTTCTAGGCCTTTCCTGTATGTTCTGAAGTGTATTTCTCGAAAACGAAGAATTTCTATAAAATTAAAGAAATTCTAAAATTATCGAGAAATCGAGCATACTGGAAGGTTCTAGAAGAAAATTATAGGGTATATAAGCGCGCGCCGCGGCCGGCTGAGGCAGTCAATTTGTTAGTTTTTTTTTTAGAAGAGGTCGAAGGGAACGGTTTTCAAAGGAAAAAAAGCGAAACTGAGTGCTAAGTGAAAAAAGTGTCATAAGTGAATAGTAGTGCAAGTGAGATTGGAAAATAGTGCATTTTGTTGTGAACGTTATTAGCGTGGAAATTAGTGCTGTATTCTATGTGTTTTGTGTTTTTTAGTAATTAGTGAATAAATCCCGTGAAATTCGATTCAAGAAGGCTATAATTTCAATCCCGAAGCCGTAGCTCGTAACAATATCCTTTGGTAGGTAGATGTCATTAAAGAAGCGTTAACGGGTTGTTTCTGTTTTAGATTTCCCAACAATGAAATAATTGAAAACGTATTGATACGACACGCGACACCATCCAACATGCAATTGGACACCCCAATTGCTTCATTTTGTTCAAAACGTTTCAAGATGAATTCATTATTTATAAACAGATTATAAAGATCTACAAAAGCTACACTTTAAAAAGTGAAATAAAGGATGTATATTATTTGCATTTATAAATGGTATTTAGTTCAGTGTTATATTATAATAAAATAAAATAAAATAACTTTAGAAACTATTGAAGGAAGAACAAAATTATATGGAGTCTTTGATATTAAATATTAACACGTTCGGCGCCGGTGACACATATGGTGTGACCAATAGAATCTTACCCCTATTACGTTGACACACACGGTGTGATTTTATTTTTCTGTCTGTCACTCAGCCAGTTCACAATATACGTTTTTTAAATAAAGTAAGGTAACCTAAAAATGAATATTATTCTGCCGTGGTTACTAATTCCATACAGGGTGACTCATTTAAATCGGTCAGTATGGGAAAGTTCTTAGGAACTATGTCATCGATTTTGATAAGAAGAAAAACTGCGTTCAAACATTTAAAAAAAAACCTGTACTCAGCTCGGGAATCGAACCCGGTTGTTTTGAAAAAATAAACTTACACTATTTCTATTTAGATGTCGATTGTAGGTCTTACTTAAGCAGTAAATGGCTCTATGAAACATGATGCTTAAAATGAATAAAATGCATTGTTGTCACATACTTTCATTTATTTTAGTAGGTGTTGGGGAAGTGATCGCCGTGACAATATTCAGCAAGTTCAGGCATGTAAAAAAACGGCTGTCACTTCGAACACCTATTAAAACAAATTAAAGTATGTGAAAACAAAGCATTTTATTCATTTTAGACATCATGTTTCATAGAGCCATTTAATTTACTGCTTAACACCTACACAATTGATATCTACATAAATAGAAATAGTGTAAGTTTATTGTTTTCAAAACAACCGGGTTCGATTCCCGAGCTGAGTACAGGTTTTTTTAAATGTATAAATGCAGTTTTTCTTTTTATTAAAATCAGTGACATGGTTCCTAAGAACAAATCTTCGTATGTCTTGAAATGAAATGAAATGATTATTTATTCGCAGAATATAGTGAACATAAGATGTAAATACATTATATGAATTATATCAGTACTTTCATATTCTACCAGAATTCCGGTGTGCAAATTGACCTTAAATTAAGTTTATATATATTTTCTTCATTCAAATTCATCTATAAAATTCAAAATTTAACATTTAAACATCTTATAGTTTCAGACTTTCACATACTGACCGATTTAAATGAGACACTCTGCATATTTGAAATTTTACAAATAAAACTATGTGCAGCCTGTGTGATTATTATGTGTTATTCTTTTTGTCTGGCAATTGTTAATATAAAAATTTATGATTAACAGTATAGTAAAATCCTCCAAATATCAATTGATGTCTGGTGTGGTTGTTTCTAATTCTCATTGTTTGTTATTTGAAAAATATATTTTGTACAATGCCGGTTGACATATACGGTGTAGTTTATTATTTCATACTCCTATGCTGGTGACACACACGGTGTATCCAAGCAATTCATCCACCTATGCCGGTGACATACACGGTGTATCAACGCCATTCATGTTCATATGCCGGTAACACACACGGTGTGACTACATAATTCATACTCCTATGCCGGTGACTCACGGTGTGTGATCGCGGAGATTTACTTGCCGTTTTCCTCCATTTTAGTGTTTATAGAATATTTTTATATTTGTAAATGGGCTCGACCATATCATAAGACGTGAAATGCGCGGGTGGTAGGACCTTGTGCAAGGTCCGTCCGGATCGCTACCACCATCTTACTCGCTAATCCGGCCGCTAAGCAGCAGTGCTTGCACTGTTGTGTTCCGGCGTGGAGAGCAAGACAGCCGGTGTAATTACTGGCACAAGAGGTATTCCATCTTAGCCCTCTGGGTTGGCAACGCATCTGCACTCTCTTTGTTGTTGCAGGTGTCTATAGGCGGTGGTGATCACTTACCATCAGGTGACCCACTTGCTTGTTTGCCTTCCTATGTTGAATTAAAAAAAAAATCTTAACTAACGGTGTATATGTATGTAGGACCAGCAAAAAACAATACCATTTCGCCTTTAAGCAATACCGGATAGCACATCGTGTGGGTTTTCCTACTCTTATGCCGGTGACACACACGGTGTGATCGCGATAATTTCAACCAGAATAGCGTAGTGTTAGTGAAACGGTGACGGCGTTGGTCGCATTAACATCAAAGCGTTTTGTATAAAAAAATACGCAAATTGTTATTAAATGACTGAAGAGATATATTGCTGTGTTTTTTTTATATCACAACTAATTACAAGTCTGAAATCCATATGGCCCAAAAGATGTATCTAAATTCAGTCGAGTGGAATGTGCATCACGTGTAAATTTTTGTAATTGCAATTTCAAAGAATTGTAAGTAAGGCTTATGAGTTGGTCGGAAAGTGAGTGAGGGCTAAATAATATCAGTTATTTGAAACATTGAGTAAAGGAACTGCCTAACGCCCATTGTAGCTTATCAAACGGAAATGAAACTGTTGTAAATAGTGAAATAACATCTTAGGTAATCCATAACAAAGTATATCTGCCTGCCAAATTTCATGTCAATCCCTTCAGCTGTTTATGCGTGATAAACATTCAGGCATGAACTCTTGCCCATTTGTAATATTTGTGGGATTTGTTGTTTTGAAATTAAACTACGTAAAAACCTATTTGCAACGAAACTTAATAAATTATCATTTTATACAGTTTGACGCTGCAATAAGGTTAGAAATCCAACAAAAACAAATGGTCAATACTAGTGTGAATTTGTTACATTACCGTCAATCTATTCTCATATGTCAGGCCATATTCGGCTACCTACCATTTATTTATAGTTTGACACTGGCATTCATGGCTCATAATATGACGTTGGTCACGTGTTAGTCTCAAGAAATTTGTAAAATAATGCCATCTATAGACACTACGATGTACTACTGAAGAAGATACTTTTCGACGTTACGTTCCAACGGTCCTGTTACTTACGCCATTTTTCCACCCAACTAGGGCAAAAAAATTGCGCTCCCTATTGCGCTCCTTAGAGACGTACCAAAAGTTAGTATGGGATGCTGCCTCTGTACTAGTATTATGTACTTTGTGGTAATAGTTAATTTAGGCGTATTTTTGATTCGTAATATAAAATTCATTATTTGGTCTTTTCGAAATTTATGTGAAGATCTTTTGAGCCATTCGATTATTAAATGTCAAGTCAGATTTATAATGTTTTGCTGTATAATTGCGTCTCTCTCAGTAAATATAACAGTGCTGTCGGCAGCGAATAATACTATTCATATTCATATTTATCATTTACCATTGAGTGACTAATAGCTTGAGGTAGGTCGTTTATGTAGATAAGAAAGAATAGGGGGCCTAAGACGCTCCCTTGTGGCACGCTGGAGCTAATAATCTTTGAAATCAGACGTACACTTAACTTTTTTTTAGTCTTCATACATACCTGATCGATTTGGGTGTATCGTTGCGGCCGATCAAGTAAGATTTTAAAAAGATTTTGAGCTGACCTCGCAGGAGATCTCACCACAGGTGATCGTAGATAAAAACTAAAAATACAACTGTTCTCTTTGAGAACAGGCAAATTATAGACATCATGCCCATTTTAAAAAGTGTTTTCTAACGGAAAAGGAAGCGCAACTAGCGAGAGGGTCGCTTGATGAAAAGTGATCATCGCCGCTCCTAGAAACCAGCGCCTCAAAGACAACGAGGCCTGCTGCCCCCCTGGCTTAGACAATTTAGCCACAGGACCTCGCAAGGCACGCATTCCCCTCTGCCAATGCACATGACCTAAAACCGGGCACGGGACAAGACACGTAATTCCAGGACAATCCCGAATTTCTCAGCCATCTGGCAACACTAGACCCGTCTCCCCCCCGCTAAAATTGGCAGAAAAAATTGTTAGGTGATAATACGGCTTGGCATCTCAATGTCAAATACTCAAAGCCCCCTGGGCGCCGGCACAGCGCGCACTCACGTATCTCCTCCTGGTCCCGCAGCAGGCGCGCGTCGGCGTCGGCCTGGTCCTCGACGGCGAGCGCGGCGGCGGCGGGCGCGGCGGGCTCGTCGTCGCGCTCGGGCACCACGATCTCGTAGTCGTTGCGCGGCGACGGCAGCGCCTGCAGCGCGCTGCGCACCGACGACTTCAGCTGGGGGGACGGGGTACCGAGTACCGATTACTGATGCTATATACGACGTGCGTTCCGAATCACGCTTGCAGCGCTCAGAACGCTCAGACGGTCAGACCGAATCACGTTCACTTCGCTCAAAAGACACCGTGCCGTCATTGATGACGTCATGGATTTTGGTTACATTCCTAACACTGCCTTGACACTTTTGATTGTACCGACACTAAATTACTACCGGCGTCAATCCGGTTGATGATGAGAAAGCTCAAAAAGGTAAGTAGTTATTGCACAAATGACAATTATTTTTCGAACTATTTTACCTATCAGCAGTTTATAAATGTATATATGCAGTATTCGAAAGATGCATAATATTTTAGAGAGTCAATTGCCTTCTGGCGGTTAAGTTAGTTCCATAGATTAGAAGATTTAGCGATTTTAGCTCGCTCACGATCGGTCCAAATCAAAAGCTAGCTCAAATGGCTTTGAACGCGCGAACTGATTTGTACGACGACCGCGCTGTAATCACTGTTAGCGAAGTGAGCGTGACTCTGACCATAGCCACAATGTCAATGGCTGATAACTGACACAATTTTACTGAGCATCTTCTTAGTATGTTTCTTGACCAACCGGGCAAGATGAACTAATTGAAAACGTCACTGAAATTAATAAAGATTTTTAGACAAATACCTGTTTTTGTAACTGATTGGCTTGCTGTGGCGTGTCGCCTGTGCTCAGTCTGTCTTCAGGGTTGATGCTCAGTTTGTCTCGCAGGCCTGGAGTCTAAACGAGCAGAAAAGAAATGATAAATCTTTGTAGAAAACATGAAAATGCACTATTTACCATTAATAGTATTATTAGTGGCATGACATACGATGAGTCCAGATGGTGTGGGGCCACGGCCGGGAGTCGCAAAACTCCCTGGAGTTGACACTTCGCTGCGGGATGACCTGGAAATATCACAAGGATTAGTTTTTGTTTATCACCCAACGACATGTATTATTTACTATTGAGTATCAATGCAGTGTTATACTGTGTATAAAGGTTAATCATTACTTAAACTTTTCGATGTCACTATACATAGACAAGTTGTCACTGACATGCACGTCGTCATAATGTCAAACGCGAACTTGAACCTTTAGCGTATGCACGTAGGTCGCAGTTACATCGTGTAATCGGACGACTATATGGGTCGATGGCGTGTTAGTCACGACAGCTCACGTCACCTTTAGGTGTCATTGGCATTGAAAAGGTCAAATGTTACTACTTACTACCAACGACAACACCAGGTTTAGCGGCTAGCGTGTAGCGGCCTGTGTGATAAAAACTGTAATCAACCCAGCCGGATCAAGGTTACCTAAAGGGCGTGGCGAGCACGGTGTTCGGCGTGGCGAGCGCCTGCGCCTGCGGCAGCGCGCCCGAGAAGTCGCTCTGCTGCAGCGGCGTGTTCAGCCCGCCCTTCAGCGGCGTGTCCACGTGCGTGAGCGCCATCACGTTCTGAGCCTCCATCAGGATCCTACGCAGCAGATAAAACATATGTACAACTTGGAATAATCAGCTATTTTGTCTGGAACTTTCCATCGGAACGGGTACTCCTAAATGACAGTAAAAACTGTATCGAAATCGGTCGCGTGGTTCAGAACGAGTAAGCGGTTTTATATTACGTAAAGATGCCGGGGGCGCCAAGATCATAATTTATTTCAAACGCTGGAAAGACCGCGCCACTCGAAAAATTTGTAGTTCCGGGGCTGACAGGAGCTCGACAACACGTTTGCGTTAACAAGTGGTAGGTTCTAGAAGGTTCCGGTGGAAGATAAATGTATCAGTCCTAATCAATACCCTTTATGCAAAAGAAAACATTAATTTTGTCTGTGGCATAGACCACAGAGTCTAATACATGGGCGTACCCAGGGGGGGGGGGGGGCAGCTGCCCCCCGCTGGAAATCTGGCAGAACATGTATGAACTCGTCTAATTACTAATCAAAGTGTAAACTTATGCTCTAACTTTTAAATAAACCGCGCAGTAGACACTGGCAAATTGTGCAATTGCCTAAAAACCGCGCGCGACGATGGCGGACGAAGATTACCGAATCTAGCATCTGACTTGCCCCCCTCCCCCCCCCCCAAGCCAGAAGCTGGGTACGCTCTAATATCAACAAAAGTAGTAAAAAAAAACTTTATTTAATCTGAAGTGTTGTTTTCACGACGCTACAGACCTGTCCTGGTGCTGCATGGGCGTGCGCAGCGCGGCGGGCGCGGCGGGCGCCAGCGCGTAGTCGGCCAGCAGCGCGTCCGTGGCCGCGCCCGCCGCGCCCGCCGACTCGCGCGCCGCCTCCGACGCGCGGCCCAGCTTCACCACCTGCTGCAGCTCCTGCACAACACGACACACGGGCGTCACGTCACAGCCGTACGCCTTTCTCAAGGAAATAGACATCCTGACCCTACCGTCGCTATTTATTTTTGAAATAATCATGGACAATTTCTCTACCGACTTCGATAAGCCGAAGGCTACTAGAGTCGTTGATCGGAAACTGCGCAAGATTTTACAAATTTTCAAATAACATTACTGAACAGAATGATACAAAATTAAAATCTATTGTCAAGAAGACCTCAATTTCTCGGACGTATTATAAAATCAATGACTATATCTTGGACAGGTATGTTTGGAAATGATCCAGACCGTTTTTTGTGGCTGGGTCTTAAAACACGAGCCTGCAGCGACCTAGTCCGTGACCTGCGGCCGCGACCAGCTTGCTGCGCTTGTGAGCCTGCTGGTCGCCCTGCAGCATGGCTTGCGGCACGTCGTTCTCTTTACTGCCTGCTGTCTAAGTGAGCGCTGGTTGTTAAGACACGAGCTTGCACCGACCTGGTCCGTGACCTGTGGCTCGGGCAACACCAGCTTGCTGCGCTTGCGAGCCGGCTGGTCGCCCTGCAGCATGGCTTGCGGCACGTCGTTCTCTTTGCGCTGCTTCAGTTTCTGCTTGTCCTTGCGGCGGTCCCTCTGTAACAATTGACCTATTTAAGTAAAAATGTAATACAAGCTGGTCTCTTGTCTATTCCGCCAGGTTAATCTTTTTCGTTTTATGCCAATAGTTTATTATTTCCATTCTTTTATTGAGTAGTTATATTCAAATCAGCTTACACAAATTACTTACATAAATGTTAAATTATTTTAGTCCGAATTGCTTAAGATTTGGGTGTTTAAATCTGTTTTATTGAAATAGTTTGCTATATAATTGTTTTCACTTATATCTATAAAATTAGCCTGACCACAATAAATGCATGAAAATCTACTTCTCAAGATGCGTAATTTTTTTCTTGAACATATATTATATAAAGTATTATGTAGGTATGAAATCTACATTTGTCAGAATATAATAAAATTATAAAACTAAGGATCAGCAAGAAAAAAAAGTAAATTCTAATAGCATCTCCAGTTCAAAACGGTCCCAAGTAACCCGATTTCTAAAATTACCTCTTCTTTCTCAGAGTGTAACTCCCCATCCAGATGCTGTTGGCGAAGGCGGGAGAAGTCGGGAGCCATAGGGTCCACCACCTCCGTGGAAGTGTCGAAGAAGCCGGCTGCCGGCCGCTTCTCGAACGGAATCTCCGAGTTGTAATCGACGCCACGCTTTTTTTTACGCCTGTAGAATTGAAATTATAGTATTACATTTAATTAATACATCATATCATTAAACAAAACTCCTCATATTTAAAATGAGTATCTGAATGTGAAAATCGTTAGTTACTTTCCAATACATTAGAATTTGCTTTAGCTCAGGAGTCAATTCCCCATACCTTAAGTAAGACCATTATCAATTACTCATAATTCAGCAAAAAATTATTTAAAAATATTTGATTTGAAGAGATAATATCTTGCTGATGTTCATAAGTGACATAGAGCAATCATTAAATTAATGTAGCACTCACCTGCATGGTAAGAGGGTCTGGGAAGTAAGGCAGATTCAGGGATATGATGCAAGACTTACCTCATAGGCACAGCGATGCCGGCAGCGCTGAGCTCGCGGCGTTTCTGCAGGGCTGCGAGCCGGCGAGCCTCCTCAAGTTGTTTCTCGCGGGCCTTTCGCTTGGCCTTCTTGCCTTGGGTGTTGGCGAGGCGCGCGCGAGCTTCTGACAGCATCTCCAGTTCTAAACAGGAATATTTACTTTGAATGTTGGTGTTTGAATTTTGTCATGTTCTAATGTTGCTACTTTTAAAATAATGCATGCTGCTTTCAAATGCTAAGAGGCTTTTGCAATATTTTGCACCACTTATCTGTTTTTATTTAATTCTTTTCTTCCAGAACATATGCACAAAATCAATCAATCAATTAGACAGGGTTATGCAGAACACTCTGAACAGCCACAAAGCCACATTGTACACAGAGGCATATTTAAACATTTGGCGCCCCGGGCCATTTAGCTTTGGCGCCCCATTAAATGACGATAAAGTATTTCATTTTAAGGGTGGCTGCCGCCCCTCGCAGCCTGGCGCCCCGGGCCATGGCTCAGTGGGCCCTAGGGTAAATACGCTCCCGATTGTACATATTCACAAGGTTGTTTTCTGCATAAGATGGTCCACTTCGCAAAGAATCTTGTGGCAAATGTGTTTATTACTTACTGACTCATTTAACATCAGAAATATTAATGGTTATTAAATGACAGGTGATCTTAAGACTATGTTTACTTCAACATTTAATCTTAGTCCGTTTAAAATAAATTAAAACTGTTAAGAATATAATTTGCATTCAAATTATTTGTTTCAAACGTGACAAAAATTGTAATAGAGTTTGTGGTAGCATGTGTTACTTGCCTGCCTATAAAATGTAAACTTAAATAGTTAAGTCTCACCATCTTCATCCATGTCTTTAGGGTCGGGTCTGGCTGGCTTGGTCTCAGGGTTGGGGTCAATCTCGCCAGGCTTCAGCTTGCGAGGGTCGTCGCCCATGTCTTCTCCCTCCTCCTTCTTCTGAGCTTGATCCCTTTGATTACAAGTTATAATATTAGATTGCTATTAGAAATTAAAAATATATTTTTGGTCCAAGTTATGGTAAAAATTGAGATATAGTGAGCAACCAGTTTTCTCAACTTGAAAGCCATTTGTGGTTGTTTCAAAACCTTTAGATCACATATTTTATTTTATTTTTAAACACATTTAAGAAATTCTGGCATGCAGTAATTTTTTATTTAGATTTGCAGTAGCCAACCAAGGTAAAACTTAAGAGATTGGTTATAAGCAGTTAGTCTGAGTTCCGAACAACTGCAGGTCATCAATTAGCCTAGGTTTACCATGCCACACAATCCCACTAGAAAAGCAAAATACATTATACTTACAGTAAATATTCATATCGTTCCAAGCACTGGGCAGCAGTGCGGCCAATGATTGGGGCTATAGTCCTCCACTGTGTGGGCATCAGCTTGGCCAGATGCAGTAGCTTCTCGTCCTCCTCGCGCGACCACTCGGTCTTCTTGATGCTCGGGTCCAGCCACTCGTACCAACGGGCCTTGCATTGTTTCGCAGACTTACGATGCAGCAAAGAAGCGATACGAGACCACTGGTTTTTGCCATATTTCATAACAGCCGCTTTCAAGATCTCATCCTAAAATGTATTAAATACCTTATGTTAGTCAGGGACCTAGAAAAGCTAGTGATAATAAGAAGATATAGCGAAATAAAACAAACCTCTGTGTTGCGCCAAACACCGCCTTTTATCATAATTCGCGGCATGGTGCCGGATTTTTTATAAACTTTTTGTTAAATAATAAATAAAAACAAATGGATTCTTCAATTACAGTAGTTTCTATTTTCAACCTAGCTAGACAATGCAATAATCAGAATTTGTAAATCCAATGCAGCACACACGAATAATACGACATAAGTATAGAAATGAAACGTCAAGATCAATTGACATAAAAATTCATAGATAAGAGACAGGTGTAGGACGCTGGATTGGATTTTTATACCCTGTGGCGCCCACTGCCGTAATATTACCGTATTGTTAATTTATTATAATAAAAGTTGCAACGAAGCATAAAATAAATTAAATATGTCTAGGTTTATGTTCATTGTTTTAAGCAAGCATGTTATTAGCATGATTGCTTTTAAAAAGTATGCATATGTGAAGCAAGCTCTTGTCAATGCAATCAAATCGGGTCCACATTAACCACATACTTCTAACAAGCTTTACTACTGCTCCCACGGAAAACAGAATGCTCCTTTGCATTGGAAATGCATTGGAAGCATATAGCGTATCGCTTGCAACATTGAACATTCGTTCACGATTCGCTCCTTTCGCATCCGCGTATTGCGAGATCCTCATCTACTATATCTCTATAATCTGTGATCCTCAATTGAGATCCGCGGCATCGGCAACGACGGCAACACTTAACTAACTGTCAAAGCAATTTGTCAACCAGCGTAGTGAAGACACTCCCTATTCCTAATTTTTTGATAAAAACCAACGCTTTTGGTAAATAATGCCCTACATCGAGTGATTTTGTTGATAAGAGTGGATCATGTACAACTTGCGCTAATACGAGACGCACCGTATTGTCATTACAGGTATGTTGGAAATACCTTTAAGTCTACTTTGTACAGTAATGTTTATCAAACCCTATATCCGCCGCTGATTTCTGTCTTCCGGGACTCATCCGGACAAACATAGTGTAATCAATTTTATTGTTGTTTTATTTCAATCATGTTTTGTTATCTGAGATACAATGCTTGTTCGTTTTCCCATCAATTCACCCCATGCTGTTCTATATGCATTTACAACAAAAGTGTAATACAGAAATATTAATGCTATACACTTGTTCGTATTATTGGTAATAGAATATGAATTCGTTACCAGTCTTTATTTAACGTTACTTCTATTAAGAATATTTAGGATACTAAGTTCTGACTGACTACTCAAACATGACATACTTGTGTAAGTAATATAGCTGGTAAATGAAGTCATTGCTTACTATTCTGTATAGCAGATTGTCACTTAAACATATAGTTTGTTTGCTTTTAACCTTACATAATTTAAACATTGAAAATATCTGCCGATATAATGGTGAAATTAGTGATTTCAATGAATCTTTTTTTATTGAATTGGTTATACTTAAGGCTGGTCCTGTTTTATTTTGGGAAACATATTCCACTTTTAAGGATTGTAAATTAAGGAACCACCATCTCATCAGAAGCTCTATGATTTCATCACATGCCCTATTTACTTTTTTCCTAGTTTTTGTAATTTTGTTCTACTTTCATATCTGTACTTATTGAATAAGGTGGGAATTTGATAGAGACTTGCCTGACCTACCTTATCAGTAATTTATATAGTGTTGTCCTTTGTCCAGTGTTGCAGTGGCATCTTAATGGTCAAAATATTTCCTTCTTAATAATTAGGATCAATATCCTTGTTTACTTTAGTCATTAACTTGAGGCTATTGTTACTCTAGTTCAGTCAAAATTGAACTGGGATGTAGATTTGTAAAAATGTATATTTAACAACAGAATTTACTTGCAAAATGTGTGTGAAGGAAGAACTTTATGATACTTTAAGATGATACAATTTACCCTTTTACTGCAATAGGAAAATAATTTCATCAAGACATGATAAAAAATGGTAAAAGGATTTTATTTATCAGTTTATCTGCAAACAAGTAAAAATATATGGTGACCCAGACAATAGTTCTATTGCTATGAGGCTGTAGTAAGAAATAATGTTTTGGATGAATGATTTGAGTTGCTAATTAAACTAGAATTTAGACATTTTTATTAATTGGTAAATTGAATGGGAATCGAAACTACTTTATATAGAATCTAGTTTATATGACGTAACTAAATTTGTTTGTTTGTTTGTAGAGGGTAATCTGAGAAACTACTGAACCATTGTTTAAAAATATTTCATTGAAACAAAGCTAGATTATCCCTTAGTAGCATAAGCTAATTTTAAAAACCGTAGAAACAAAGTAACAAGTAAAAGCTAGTATATAATACAGTTAAACCTAACACTCAAAAAACTGAATAAAAACTGATACATAAATTTATGTATGATACAATCTGTATTTCTTGTTAATAAATGGCACGATTTTGTCATAACACAAAAATAATAATCACAACTATTTTATTTCTAAACTTGTAAGTGTGAAAACCCTAGCAAATCCATGTCAGTACCTACATGGGGGGACAGAGGCATTGTCTGACATCAGAGTTATTATGTTACTGTAGGTTTTGTATTGTAATAATACAGCATAATTCGATACAACAAAATAAATGCGCTTTATGTAGGTAATAATTTCCTGCCCTAACTCCACTACTATGGATGTTTCCGCTTAGCATTTCGGGTTACTTCCGCACCAAGGTTCTGCCGCATCCCCTGTCCTCTGTCTGCTGGTTCAGGGGGATACCGGGAGCGGATCCTTTGAGGTACCTTGTGGCGCCTCAGAATGCCAAGACTGTTTGTTAAATCAAGTGATCATTAACTCTGATGACTTCCGACTACTACTATTATTGTTGTATTAGTCATGTTTATTTTTAACAAATAGCTTTAGGCCAAACCTTGATTACATTGAGTGTATATTCCAAGTTTATTGAATTGTAAACACAACATAATTTTGTTTTTTGTTCACAGTCAAGATGTCTACAATGTCAAGATCAGTCCACATCAGCCAGCAGAAGTTGGCTGAAAAGCTCATCATTCTCAATGACCGGGGGATTGGTATGTTGACGCGCATTTACAACATCAAGAAAGCCTGTGGAGATGCCAAATCCAAACCTGCCTTCCTCTCAGACAAGACACTGGAGTCTTCAATAAAACACATTGTCCGAAGATTTCCCAATATCGATGTCAAGGGACTTCAAGCCATCTCTAATATAAGAAACGACATAATAAAATCCCTTTCACTGTACTATTACACCTTTGTAGATCTTTTGGATTTTAAAGATAATGTTGCTGATCTTTTGAACACCATGGCTGCTTGCCAGATAACACTTGATTTGACTCTAAATTTCGAGTTGACCAAGAATTACTTAGATTTGGTCACTACTTATGTCGCTTTGATGATCCTTCTTTCCCGTGTTGAAGACCGCAAAGCTGTATTAGGTCTTTTCAATGCTGCACACGAAATGGTTCACAACCAGATAGATTCTAGCTTCCCGCGCTTGGGGCAACTGATTGTAGACTATGATGCCCCACTGAAAAAGCTTTCAGAGGAATTTGCACCTCACCAAAAGATGTTGGCTAGTGCCTTAAATTCATTGTGGCATGTGTATCCAGCTAGGAACTTGACTGCTGAGCACTGGAGGTCTGAGCAGAAATTGAGTTTGGTTAGTAATCCTGCACAGCTCCTTAAACCCTCAGAAACCAACACAATGTCCTGTGAATATGTGTCTTTGGAATCTTTGGAAAGATGGGTTATATTTGGCTTTGCCCTCTGCCACCAAATGCTGCAGCAGGACCACGCAAATAAAATGTGGGTGAGTGCATTAGAGTCTGGCTGGGTTTTGGCATTGTTCCGCGATGAAGTCATCTATATACACACCTACATTCAAAGTTTCTTTGACGGAATCAAAGGCTATGGAAAAAGAATATCTGAAGTAAAAGACTGTTATCACCATGCTGTGCAGAAAGCAGGATATAAGCACAGAGAGAGACGAAAGTTTTTGAGAACAGCTCTGAAAGAGCTTGGTCTAATTTTAACTGACCAACCTGGATTGCTAGGGCCCAAAGCATTGCTGATATTTATCGGTCTTTGTTATGCAAGAGACGAAGTGTTCTGGCTTCTACGCCACAATGACAATCCACCACAAAAAGTAAAAGGCAAAGCAGCAGAGGACTTGGTTGACCGTCAACTACCAGAACTACTGTTTCACATGGAAGAGCTAAGAGCGCTGGTTCGCAAGTACAGCCAAGTCATGCAGAGATACTATGTCCAGTATTTGTCTGGATTTGACGCAGTGGCTTTGAACCTGATGATACAGAATCTTCAAGTATGCCCTGAGGATGAAAGCATCATCCTCTCGTCGCTTTGCAACACTGCTGCAAATATGAACGTTAAACAAGTCGAAGACAACGAACTCTTTGATTTCCGCGCTTTTCGCTTGGATTGGTTCAGATTGCAAACATACACCTCTCTTGGTAAAACTCCTTTAAATCTAGTTGACCAGAGAGAATTGGCGCAATTTATAGACAAAATGGTCTTCCATACTAAAATGGTTGACAATCTCGACGAAATAATGGTAGAAACGTCTGACTTGTCCCTTTTCTGTTTTTACAGCAAAATATTTGAAAGCCAATTCCACATGTGCCTAGAGTTTCCAGCTCAGAACAGGTACATAATCGCATTCCCATTGATCTGTAGCCACTTTCAAAACTGCACTCATGAGTTATGCCCTGAAGAAAGACACCACATCCGAGAACGTAGCCTCTCTGTCGTTAATATATACTTAGATGAAATGGCTAAAGAAGCGAAAAACATTATCACTACAATTTGTGATGAACAATGCACGATGAGCGACAAGTTGTTACCAAAGCACTGCGCCCAAACGATCGCCCATTTAGCCAACAGAAAGAAGAAAGACAAAAACAAGAAAAACATTATTGAAATAGTAAAGCCTGGTGCCGAGAGTTACAGAAAGACCAGAGAAGAACTGACTACTATGGACAAACTTCATATGGCGCTGACGGAGCTCTGCTTTGCCATTAATTACTGTACAACGGTGAACGTTTGGGAGTACACTTTCGCTCCCCGAGAATATTTACACCAGCATTTAGAAAACAGGTTCTCTAAAGCATTGGTTGGAATGGTAATGTTCAATCAAGATACAAGTGAAATTGCTAAACCTTCAGAATTGCTGGTCAGCGTCCGTGCGTACATGAACGTTCTCCAAAGTGTAGAGAATTACGTACATATCGACATTACGAGAGTATTCAACAACTGTCTATTACAACAGACACAAAATATGGATAGTCATGGCGAGAAGACTATAGCGTCTCTGTATACACAGTGGTACTCTGAAATCTTACTCAGAAGAGTAAGTGCCGGCAGCATTTGTTTTTCAATGAACCAGAAAGCGTTTGTGAGCTTGACTGCAGAGGGGGCCATTCCATTCAATGCGGAAGAGTACTCAGATATCAATGAATTACGAGCTTTGGCCGAGCTTATTGGGCCATATGGAATGAAACTGCTAAGTGAAACATTGATGTGGCATATTGCCAGCCAAGTGCAAGAGCTAAAGAAATTAGTAGTTCAGAATAAAGAAGTTCTACAAATGTTGCGAACGAATTTCGACAAACCCGAGATAATGAGGGAACAATTTAAAAGATTGCAGCATGTGGACAACGTTTTGCAAAGGATGACAATAATTGGGGTAATTTTGAGCTTCCGTCAAGTGGCGCAAGAGTCTTTGCTAGACGTGTTAGAACGGCGGATTCCTTTCCTTATAAGTTCAATAAAGGACTTTCAGCAGCAGCTGCCTAGCGGAGACCCAATGCGTGTGATATCGGAGATGTGCTCAGCTGCAGGTCTGCCGTGCAAAGTGGACCCGACGCTCGCGTCAGCGTTGCGGCAAAATAAAGCTGAATTAGAGGAGGAGGAGCACCTCGTTGTGTGTCTGTTAATGGTGTTCGTGGCGGTGTCCCTCCCGCGGCTTGCTCGCAGCGAGGGGTCCTTTTACAGGCCCTCCCTGGAAGGACACGCTAACAACATCCACTGCATGGCGCCTGCTATTAATCACATTTTCGGAGCGTTATTCACTATCTGCGGGCAAGGCGACATCGAAGATCGCATGAAGGAATTCTTAGCTTTAGCGTCTTCATCGCTTCTGCGGCTAGGACAGGAAACAGATAAAGAAGCAATCAAAAACCGTGAATCTGTTTACTTGTTACTCGACCTTATAGTGCAGGAATCTCCATTCCTGACTATGGACCTCTTGGAATCATGCTTCCCGTATGTACTGATACGTAATGCTTATCATGAAGTTTACAAACAAGAACAGATGCTTTTGCATTCGTAAATATATGTAAGGTTGTCAAATAAAGAAAGACATGAATGCGAATTGCGCATTTATTGATTTTATAAAGTGCGTCTAGACAAATTTTAATATAACAATTTAATTTATGAAAGCCCGCCTGTACTGCATTCTGCTTGAGATTATCATTTCGTTGAGCAGGCTTCTACTTGATTTGTGAATGCTTGGCGAGAAGATGCGACTTCAGCATCTAATGTTTAAGTTTCGCTGACGTATTAAAATTAATCCACCGAAAGAATCCATTTATTAATGTATCTTATATCTCATATTATCTCTCAAAGATCTCTGACTAAATATGAATTCTTATTGAACTCGTGTGCAAAAGACGAAAAGACTTCATCAAAGTAAAGAAGTAATAATACCTATTCCACAAAACATTCTGTTATAAAGACTGGTACGAATATTCCTGTCATCGTCGATATGTTTGTGTTATGAAATAGTAATAGTTTATTATTTAAGCAATTTTATTATGTTTTAAGAATATCTGTAGGTAATTATTTACATTATATTCAAACAAATATACGCCCGCCTTTATTTGTTCATTATGATTATGTAAATTGTTATATACTTTTGCAGTAAAAAGCTTAACTATTCGTTTTTATTGTAATACGTTCGTGTAGTAGAATACGTATTTAAAGATAGTCGCTTCTATGGAATTGAATAATTTTGTAGAATAGTAGAGTACGATTCTTATAAAGTTTATGACTCCTATTTTAATTTTATACTGTCTTTCCTCTCGTAACTAATTGATTGAAGACAGTAAACTTAAGCAAAAGCTTTTTACAAATAAATCACTGTTTTAATCCTAAAATTTTACAACCAAAATCCTTTTCGTATTATATTATAATAGCGTGCATCAAATCGTCGGGCGTTTAATAAATTCATATCCACCGAATATTCGCGCTTCTTCAAAGTAGTGACGAAAGTATGGAGCAGTGATCAAAAATCCAGAACACGCTCTAGTTTTTTTGTAATATTTCTAATTCATATCTTATGTTCTTAAAAAAATTTTGACGATAGTGTTTTTAGATATTTAAGCACTTTGTCCAGTGTGACCTCCTTGAGTGTGACGCAATAAATGTGTCAATAAGTACGCACCGATTGATAGTTCAATTAAAACTCAACGAAAATAAATGTTTTGCTTATGATCTGCATTTGAACTACTGTGCTCGAAATTGTCGAAGGATCCTATGATTTCAAATGGGTATGATTTTTATAGATTAGAGGAACCATTTAGTTGGTGTAACGACTTCGCATATGCAACAAGAGGAGTTTTAACGGTGATATGCCAATTAATTTGTTGCTCTATAGGCACTTAAGCAGTATACGTTTTATTTTGTTTTTAAATGTATTTATTCGAGTACCTCCTAATTTAGATTTACCACATTTGGGCTGGATGTCTTGGATTCGCAATGTATGCCAAGTACCTGTGTGTAATTCAAGCCCATGAGACAGTTTTATACCTAGCGTGTAAATAACATAATACCTACATATTATTAATTAAAAACAAGAAATATCTAATAACAACTTGTTTTATTTCATGAGAAAACAAATAAAATGCCATGTTTCATGTAAAATTTATTGTTTTTTTATTATTTTGAAATCACATGTTGTAACATTCATCTCGTTAATTAAAAATATTCACATTGTCTTTTAAATAATCTATTACGGTCATCTAGCTTACTTAGGAGAAATAATGCCATTGAGTACTATGGTGACGGAGTTACGTGTCCGTCACCACACAATTGGTCAAGTCGCTCTACATCGGAAACATTACCCTCTCGGTTTACATACAAATATACAATGTTATAGTACAATTATGAGAACTTGCGTATTGTTTCGACATTCACTAATAAAATGGCATTACTATGGTATATTTATAAGATTGACCCTTAACATTAAATGTATAGAAAACATAAAAAATACATCATGCTCTTTGGCTTGCACGACGGAAAGTTAACTCTACGCGTAGTATGTATGACCATTAACGAATATCATCTATAAAAGAGATCAACTGAAACGACCGAGGAAACAATCGTATCATACACGTATGTATACGTAGAATAAACAGTATAATGTGATATGCAAGTTTGTATTTGCCCATAAAACGAAGTTCAACTAACCATAACAACAGAGTCGCGATCGAATCGAATAATTAAATTGAGCCGCGTGCGCACGCAGCGCGCGCCAGATAACTCGGAGAACACAATCACAAATCTTCATAACAAGATTGTAAGATTTTTCAGTCTAATCATATTATTTGATCATTTGGCAATACTGTTAATTTTTTTAATAATTTACAATCTACTTAAAAATAACATTAAACGAATACAAAAAGTACAAGTCCTTAGGAAGACTAAATGCAGAATTTGGAAATACTTTTGAGCCCATAAGCTACAATGATTTAAATAATTTAAGAACCTTGATATTCATAATATTTAGCAGGTGTAAACATTGTTTATTTACTGGTGTGTCGCTAAAAGTAAACCGCTAGGATGACCAATTTACACAGTAAATTCAATAATCATTAATAACTTATGCTAATAAATCTCAGCATAAATGGAGTACCCATTTGATTTAATACTGGAGGACGCAGTACTAGCGACAACACATACTTGCAATTATTTTCCACCTTCTGGCTACCACAATCTGCATCGACTTTGCTCGTCGCGGGTTGGCAGCACACGGCTCTTGCTTATTAAATACGTCGGGGACGACTGCTGACAAACCACAACAAATAAAAGTCGCGACGAGTTATGTAAACCATTTTGCCAGTTGTCACAATGCTTTGGCTGGTTTATTGCCCATCAGTTGCGGCCCTAGCCATATCGTAACCTCTATAACAATCGCAACCTTGCAATTTAGCCATGGAGGTGACGATATCAGAATTCGAACACACTAATCTAATAGCTCCTCAGTGTCTAACTAAATTAAACATTTAGAATTGCTTACTACTTCTCATCTCCTAGGCATGTTGCTTATCACACAGCGCGTAAGTAATCAACGCTTGGCAGTGTTAATGTGAATATGGCATTAGATTATTGGTGATGACGATGCGGCGGTGACGCTAGCTACAGACACAACTAAAATGGGCATAATACTCTGTTACCTAATTAATATACACTGAACTTACACCTGCTGATGAGAAACATAAAGGAACGATTTATCAAAGAAAGGGATTACAAAATGGTATAATGGCACCTCCGCTTCCCTCTTACATTAACATACAATAAAAGTAGATTACAAAATTACGATTACGGAGATTCCAGTAAAACAATGCATTAATTATACATTAACTAATTGGTATTCAGTTTACAATCGTTTGATATTTTTACATCGTAGCTTTTTATTTACTCTTCATTTATATACAAAAATATACATAAATGTCTGTTGTATAAGCAGCTCTGACAATGCTTTATTATCGTGTAGTTAAAGTATCACTGGCTTGTTAAGACACGCCTTTTTGTCATTTAAAGATAATTCATAAAAATAAAAACATTCGCAGATGAACAAAGCAGCTGGTCGAGATATACCTTGAGCTCGCCGTCACGCAGTATACAGAGAATCGATTATATTTATACTTTTTGATTGAGCAAACTTAGTTCTTACCAATTAAAACCGATATTGCGCTTTGTCGTCTATTCTAACGGAAATCAATATATCTTAAATAGTAAATTTTGCTCTTAAACGGAAATAACATACAGATACGGCCTGAAATGTATTCCATTCACACGTCGAGAGGTCTGTAAGTCTGCCCGCACAACAGAACTTGGGGCTTCAGCTTGCACCTTTATAGTTGAAAATGAGTAACGCCCCTGTCGCAGTAGGGGGTTGTTTTAATTTAATGTCAAAAAGTCTACACAAACTTCCCACTAATGAAAATGTTATACGCGATGTTAATTACATTGTTTTTTAAATGTATTACAACAGAAACACTGTTAAGAAATAAAGGCTCGTGCTTAAATGCTAAACCGTTTCGGTTAGTCTACACACTCGTCGCAGGAAGGCTAAATAACCAGCATTAAATACGAATTCCCCTATACCCAAGGGAGTATTCGGATCTAATTTATGTTCTTGCGTCGGAGTGTTACTCTGGTGCACATCCTTCGAAGACTACACAGCATTTCTATTAGATAATATCATTTGATTTATTCGTATCGACTATAAGTTTGCACCACTCTATATATCGCGCGTCGAGGCATCGATAAACGAGATGGAGCTACAGCAGTTTGTCTCGTATATCCAAACAAGTGTGTGGCCCCACGGGTATTCGCATGTACAGGCAAGGTCAAAAATATATATACGTTCACAAGATGCCATAAATATCGACACACCTCTATGACACAGACAATAAGACTAGTGTTTACATATATTTGGCAACACGGCTGTATAGATATTTATGACCTTGACTACATTTTACTATTATTCTATCGGTGATAGTTATTGGAATTAACTAAAGAGCAACTTTACCTTTCAAAAGCGAATCTTGTGGATCGTACACAGGCGGCAACTATAATAATGAAAACGTCGCGCTTTTAAATATCTTGTCGTAACGCAACATAATACATTCATATTTGTTTAGCCTGACCATATTAAACCATTAAAAAAGGCTTTATTCGCAGGAGATGTTGCCACAATTAGTATATAACGTAGACCGACAGGCACCACAGTAATTGCGAACAACCGTGCAACAGAACTAAGGAGCGATTTTTGAGATTCGATGCTCTATTTCGAAAATTAAACTACGCTTAGCAAGAAGATCAGTAAACGACTTTGTGCAAGATACCAAACTTATATTTATATAGATCGAAAGGAGTAACAGACGAGTGATCCACCGTTTCAAAATGTAACTATATTTGGAGCATTCGAACCTCAAAAATCACTTCCCTGGCAATATTACAGTCACCATCAAATTAACGGAGCCGATTAGAATACGACTCTATCGAAGCACCATGTCCGCTCCAATGTCTGATGACGATTTAAAAGGTTCCGTTTCGTCCGTAGATTCAAAATTGAAATAAATACACAGGCAAAGGTTTCAATTTTGAGTGAACACGAAACACGTAGCCATGTTGGGAGCAGAGCAGCGGGCGAGCAGTTCAGATGTCGGCCTGCCGCTGGGGGTTTGTGACGGTGAGGGACTCCGGCGAGTGCAGGGTGATGGTGGTCTGGGAGGCGACGGTGACCGTTTTGTTGTCGGCGGCCGGCTGCGGCGCCGCGGGAGCGCGGTACACGTACCTGCATACAAATACGTCAAAAACATGTAAATACATACACACGTAATATATTGGTACAACGAGCGTCTTTGTACAGCCTACCGAATTGTAGTTTGAATGCAGTTATATTGTAATCACTAAACGGTAACTAAATTTGCTGGAGATTTATTTATCATCTCTCTAACATAGTATAAAACAAAGTCACTATTCGTTCCTGTCCGTCCTCATATTTTCGGCCGCTTACTTCATCTAAATCACACAACAGATTTTGATACGGTAAAATCCACAGAAGGTTTTTATGTATATTAAGTCATAATTGTACACGTACGAAGGCAGGGCGAGTCGTTAGTACTTTATAAGTAGAACAGATGGCCGACGGGGTGAGTTTTCGAAAGGACCCACAGACTAGAAGTCGCGGCGAAGGTCGGCCCAATGACTGCACGGTGGATGTAGAAAGCATGCGAAAGCTACTTATAGAAATCTTTAGGGAAGACGTGTATACAGAAATGGATATCCTCGGGGCAGCAGGGTTACTATAATATAGTAGGTACTGAACGGCCACTGGACAGGTAACGGGTCGTGTTATTCCTTGCTTGTCGCTCACCCGAGCAGCAGCGGCACGCCGGGCGCGAGCGCGACGAGCTCGAGGCCGGCGGCGGGCGCGCAGTAGTCGTACTGTCAGACCTTCTGCGACCGCATCTCGTACGACTGCGGGTACGCATGCGCGTACGGCTCCGCGCGCCTCGCGCTCGGCCCGGGCGGCGCCGTCGCTGCAACAAACAGTAACGTTATAGAACAAAGAATCACCACTGTGGTAATGATTTTTATCAGATGATAAGAATCAGAAGAAGTGGACGTTAGGGAAGGTGGCCGATGTACTTATGCCAGGTATTAGTTATTCTGTTGAGTGGGATGTGGGGCTAACTAAAAGGCACACCAATCAACTCATGAAATGTTCTCAGTTCTTTTAGATTTTAAATAGTTTTTTATAGTTTCAAGTGGAAGAGTGTGGTAACGATTGTTACCTGTGGTCGGTAGTCAAATGGATATACTGAAACTTTATGTAAGGTCCAGTTTTAATTAATAAACTTCAAGTGTTTTTAAGTATGTAAGTAAGTAACAACCACCGTAACAATTTGTCGCAGTAACCGTGATTATCAAGCACAGCAAGTGAAAATCGAAAGAGAGAAATAAGAACGTTCTTCCGATGAGATATCGTGTAGCGGGTTACCTGGCTGTGCAATGTAGGCGGCGGGCGGGGTGTACTTGTGCCGCGCGCGGCGGTGGCCGGGCCGCGGCGCGCGCGGCTCGCGCGGCGCGTTGTGCGCGTGTCGCATGCGGCGCAGCGTGTTCATCGGCCGGCGCAACGTCTCCGATAACCGTCTGCACACATTAAAGGAAAGGTTATAACACAATAGCCCGAAGTGTTTGCGTAATTTCGTCTACAATGTCACTAAAACAAAATGGACCTCCGCAAAGTAACGCCTTAATCTATTAATCAATGTCACTTAAGGTGGTGATCGTATCAGTTTCAGGCGGATTGGGTCGACGGCTATCATTGTCTGGGGAATTGTTTAGTGTCCGGCGGCCGGAGTAGTCTAACAAGTTGGTCATTGGCTTGTGTGTCCGTCCGTCACGTGTACCTGGCGGGCGGGCGCTTGGGGTTGGAGGAGGGCGTGTGCACGGCGCAGCACTTGACGAAGGCGCCCATGACGACGACGAGCGCCACGCCGCCCAGCAGCACGGCCCACCACTGCTCCGTGACCCACGCCTGCACCGAGCGCAGCGTGGCCTGGTTCAGCAGCAGGTTCTTCAGCCGCGCCAGCGGGCCCTCCGCGTCCACGGCGCGGCACTTCAGGAACACGTCGCAGTAGCCCTGCGGAGACGTGCCACGGTTTCACAGACGGCACATACGTGTGAACCGATAATCACAGTTCATTTCTACGGGCTTTTGGGACTATAGATCGAACTCTCAAAATGATAAAAATGGAGTAGAAAAAAATACTTGAATGGCTTCGGGTACATGATTGGCGAAATGTCATCGACCGTTTCTTTTACATGCGATGTTTCCGGGATTCAGGCTACACAACTTACCTGGAAGTTATCACAGGGCGAGCCAGGCCTTAAACTAATTCCGCCAAGCGGCAAGCCGACGCGCTCGGCGAAGTCGGCGGTGCTGCGGCACGACTCGGGCTCGGGCCCGGTCTGGCACGCCAGCTGGCACAGCGCGCGCCGGTCCACCACGGCCGTCACGCCGTCCGCCACGCTGGTCGGCGCGGACGACAGGAAGCACTCCTTCATGTCCCACGCCACGCAAATGCTCTCGCTGCACTCGCCGTTCAGGCAGAGCTGCGTGCCTGGAATCAAAAGATGGCTTATTTAGAAACGCGTTTCACAAATTACAATGACACGTTTTGATATTGTCGAGAATGCGAGTCACCTATTTCGGTACCTATCATGG
Source organism: Ditula angustiorana (assembly GCA_963691745.1). NCBI lineage: Eukaryota > Metazoa > Arthropoda > Insecta > Lepidoptera > Tortricidae > Ditula > Ditula angustiorana. Next base: position 4,830,756 of record OY829479.1, read on the forward strand.
TAATAAAAGTTGTTCATGAATCACGATAGGTTCACATACCTATCATATCAGGTATTATATTGGTTCCTATTGAGGAAGCCTACAGTCTGGTGGATATAGACGGAGGTTACCGTTGTTGCAGAGGGTGCGGTTAGGCATGGGCCGCGGGCCGGGGCACTCGGCGGAGCGGCCCGAGCAGGAGGACGCGTGGCTGCACTCGGACGCCTCGCGACACGTCTGGTTGGCACTCTTCGACACAAACAGACACGACGACGCGTTGCAGCACGGTCCTTGCGAGGGGCTGTAAAACAATCACCATGTGTTAGCTTATAAATCCACTTATGATTGCGAAGAAAAAGAAATCTGAAGTTTGATACCCAGTCGAGTTTGAATGTCTTGTCTTGTACCTCCATTTCCATTATCACATACCAAGAGCTAATTGTCTTTAAAAAAAGAAATAAACTCTAAACAGGATCGAGATCAGTCGGTAGCTACCTGCACTGCGTCATGGCTCTCCGGGTGCAGCCCTTGGCGGTGTGGTTGACGCCGCGGTCCGAGTCGCTGATGAGCCGCGGGTAGCAGCAGCGGTCCTTGCACTCATTTTCGTCGTAACCTGAACAAATATTTTAAATTTAATTATCTAATTCAGTCACGTTAAATGTCACAGCTAAGTTAAATGAGTTTTCAAAACTTTAATGTGTGTAACGATCAAATAAAATAAAGCTCATTTGCTGAGAACTGGTTGTCGTTTGGTCGGTTCAATATTGGTTTCATACTGACCACAATCACACTGCTCTCCGGCTTCGACGATCTTGTTCCCGCAGAACGCGCCCGCGCTGGCCGACAGACAGTTCCTCTTACGTCCGTCTCGAACTGCGTCCAACACCTGACTGATGTTCCCGATTGAACAAGCTGAGAACTGGCTGTTGTTCGGCCGGTCCCCGCTGGTCGCTGAGGCGAACATTATGAAGTTGCCTTTCTGGCCGCCCGGCCGACATTCCGAAGGGTAGTCGTGCTGGGGAAATTTGCGATGCATTAGGACAAAAAATTAACCTTTAAAAACACATATCAACTAATTTAACAGTTAATAGTAATTTATTACGTGTCAAGCGTAATACCACCTTAACAACATTTGTACAGGCAGCATCACAAGATGTGTCGTTATAGATAGGTACGGTTCACGAATCATTAATTTCCCTTTTCTTTTTTGTCTTTCGAAAAACACATGTTTGTATATTTTTGACACCTCGTCCGCTGCAATTCCGACCTACATCTAACCATATCTTCAACTTTGAAGGTATGTAGTCTATATACTCTAAATTCCTTTCGGTAATTAAGGTGTAAAGACAGTAAAATTCTGTATATCTACTATCAACTTTATAAACTATAAAATGCCAAGATGAAAACAGCTGAATAGTATTTTTTTTTAATCTGATAAATAAGATAGAAGTGACAACACATCCTTCTGACTTTTACAGACTTGAAGAAATATAACTCACCGGTGACCCAAAATTATGTCCGATTTCGTGGGCCAGCGTCAACTGGCTGACCTTGGGCGGCACCCGGCTGTTGTAGTTGACGAACGTGATGATGCCGGTGTTGAGCGAGCGCTTGGTGCTCTGGTACATGCCGCCGATCGTCTCCGTGTACGTCTTGTACTTCTCGCAGATGCCGCCGGACGCGCCGCTCGCGCTCGCCACCCACGCTAAGCCTAGACATAAACATACACTGCTTAGTTACTAATCCTGTAAATGCATAATATCATCAACGTACGTGATCAACAGTTTGTGACGCCCACTGTCCAGTCAGCATCAAAGAGCAGGCAAGGTGGTCAAAAATATCTCAACTCGATTCTATTATCAAATATGTTCGGGCGTGGTACTGTAGTCATTCAATATCTAACAGTTGCTGTGGAACAGCATTTGACACCTTAACGCAATTATCTAATTCTTAGTAATCTCAAGACATCCACTCCTATAAATCTGATGTTATTCACCAAATCAAAACACGAATCGCTCATGAAATTAAAGTCAAAATTACAGATCTTTTAAAAACATATGCCATGACAGAGGCTCCTCAAGAAACTCGAGCATAAAATTTTTCGTAAATTTCCTTTCCCAAATTACCTAATAAATAATGTAAGAAACGACAAGCAAAATTGTCATGAGTGTCAGTTAACAAGGCTTTATATTAAAACATCAATCGACGTCTGAGACTGTCTGATTTCTGCTCGATAGTTGATCGTCTGGAGCCGAGCTAATTGAAATAGGATCCAGCGTTCTTAAATAAATCTAACGAATTATTCAGCCTGTGATTTATTCAGTGAGTCCTGTCTAAAAAAATAACTGGCGAAAGTTATAACAGGACTAGCAAAAACTTCAAGTAAAGTTAAAGTAAGTTTGCCTTTACGAAATTATTCGTATTCGCTCGGAGTAGGTAAAGAATAGAATAGATATCATTTATTTTGAAACAACAACAACAACCTTACCCGTGTACGTTATTGGTAATTAACGAAAAAAATACTGTCATTTTTTAAATGTAATCAAAGTTTTCTGTCAACAGAGATTTTAAGAGAATGACGCACCTGAGATGCTAGCACGCTTTGTCGCGGACACATACCTTAGTAACAAGTTAGCTGTGCGAAAGGGAAGGATTTTTTATGTCCGCTATAGATAGACGCTAGTGTGCTTCTAGTGCAAAAATAAATGAGAATATTCGTCATCCTCATATCGCTTTTTTCATACGGTTTTGACCATGATCCGATGATTTGAACGACAGGGAAACTAGACCAATAGGATCATGGGTACTAATTCATTTAATTAAATGAATCAAAGTCTAAGTTAGATTAAGCATACAAATAGGACAAATCAAAAAATTACCACCGGTTCGCAAAAAAATAAGTAAAAGAACGGCACGAACTTTATGAGGTATCTATCATTTGTACCTACGTTGTGAATGTGCAGACTTCCAAATAATGTTTTTACTAACCGCAAATGTGTTGGTTCGAGTCGAATTTAGTATATTAACTTGGTTTCTTGTCAAGTGATTTCAATGATTTGAAGATGAATAAGTAATTTGGGTTCGGGTACGAAATGGCTATCAGCAGTTCACTTATTGCATCTTTGACGCGACACATAAATAATAATTGCTCTTAAATATATGGCACCATAGGGCCAACATTTATTTTTCTAAAAGTCTGCTTATTTTGTCTGGCTCTTAACTTAAATAGCAGACTTATAAATTAATATATGTCCGGGGTATAAAGCAAAACGCAACCAACTCTATGCCAAGAACACGATTTCAGGTTCTCTACTCGTAGAGGGTTTTCGAAAAACGTTGCCACGTGGCGTAGCGCTACTAAGCAGTAGGTAAGTATTAAGTTTTCCACAATGTTCCTACACAGTCAGTAAGTCTTTAGATGGAAGAAAACATATATAATAATACTTTGTTAATAGTTGTTTTGACAGACGACATCGGGTAAGCCTTTCCCGCTCAGTTCGCAACGAGGAAAAAACAACATTATTACATCTTTTAGAGATAAACTGATAGCACACGTGTAAATACACAACCATTCGCATCTGTAACGACCTTGAAAACATTCTGGTTAAACAGAAAAAAAGTACTACGAGATAAAAGGCAGTCACTGCCTCCATTTTTTCTCAGCGTTTTTTTTTTATTATCGGAGGCCTGTTGAATATTTGAAGGTTACTTTATCCTACAGGCTGGGGCTAACTCATGGAGCTCAATTACGTGAGCAAAATATGATAATTGGAATAAGAAACAATGATACAATGTTTTCGTCTACATTTCTGAGTAATGTGATTCGTTTTTGAACATGAGTTAACTAAAGTTTAGGCGTCAATCGTATAGTCCAGTGGTTAGCAACCCTGAATACGAAGCTAGAAGTTTCGCATTCGAATCTTAATAGGGACTAATATTTCTATGATGAACTAGCGACCCGCCCTGGTTTCGCACGGGTACAATCGTACCTTCTGTAAAAAAAATCTCTAAATGACAGTGAAAACCGTATCAAAATCCGTTGCGTGGTTTAGAAGGAGAAGGCGGCCGAACATACAATATAAGAAGATAAAGGTATGATTTTTCATACTAGATTTATGAATTCTATTTAAGTATGTTCAGTTACCAGCAATAATATTTTATTCAAAATTAGTTTCAGAAATAAACGACGCGCTCTAATGCCCAGAAATGGGTAAGTGTCAGATATTTCTGACCCCAATTTTGGATAATACACTGACTGTATTTACCTACAATCTGTTGAAGTATTTATAGCCGTTGTCTTGTACCCATAGTACAAGCAGCTTGCGTTGATTAGTATAGGACTAGATCAATTGGTATAAATTGTCTCAAGATATTTAAGAATTTAAGGTCGCAAATAATTGTGGGAAGTAATGTGTTTATTAATAAGTTAGGCTTTTCGTACGATATACGAGTAGATGAGATGAGACAAGAATACACCGATCTGACAGCATTTATTTAATATTAAAATGTAAACATGTTTTATTTAGTTTGTATTGGAAAAAATAAATAAAGGTATGTTTCCTCATCGACTACTTCATTCAATTTTAGGTACAGTCAAGTGCAAAAATAAGGGTGAGTATATTCAAAATTTATATATCAAACGCTCCTATGCCGGCGCAATAAAGTCGCCGTTAAATATTTTGAGTCGTTTGAATCAATTCATATTTATGTACTCGACTGTTACTTCTGTAATGTAATACATATAAGCAAATCACCAATATTGAAATGAAATCACCACTTTCAGTTGCCTTCCTCATATGAGTATCGGTTTTACCCTTGCGCTCTATTAATGCCGTTTAATTATCGTTATCGTAAATAATAAATTGATTATTTTCCTACAAAACATATGTCGGCGCTTTGTTTAAGTCCACACTGGAAACAAATAAGGAGTTTTTATGAGACTAGCTTTTTTGCAGGCCGTATTTTAATATTGCATTATCATCGGAATTACGCATGCGTACCGAATTCAAAGGTACTGGAAATGGATTAAAAATGATTTGCATGATTTGAAACCAATTATACACGATGTGAACGCTACATGACTAACAACCATCGTAATGAAACCGGCTTCCAATAAAAGTAGCACACTTACCCGTTTGAGAACTACAATATCACATATATACACACACACACACACACACACACACACACACACACAGGCTTGAATATTCTAACACTTCTCGTCTAGTGGTAAGTATTTCAACATTCGCCAGAAATGGCGAATCGTGTGTGGCGTTAATGAATCATCACTATCATCAGCTGGAAATCGTCTAAGGCTGGATATACACCTCCCTCAAAGAGCGTCACCATGAAGGTCTCTGGCCTTCTGCAGTCAACCACGACCAGAGACTGACAGGTTATAAGCCCGAGGCCTGCCAAGGACCCCTATCAGTACATAGTAAAAGCTAGTTCTCTAAGCGTACGTTACCTAGAGTCCCTCCGGTGAAGTCCCGGTAGGTGAACACGTAAGCCAGACAGAAGTCCTCGTGGTTGGACAGCGAGTGCAGATTCAGGAAGTTAGAGACATCGATGTTCTCTAAACAAAACTGGTTGGTCTCGCTGCCATACTGGTGCGGGTGGCATTCCGAGTCGTCGATCTGGAGACAAAGGATATACCATATCACGTCATTAGTCTCTAATGTTCCACTGCTGACCAAATGCCTGCCCTCCCCTTTGATTTTCATTCCTCCTAATCTTGGGTCCTCAAGGAACATGTCTAGGACGATTAGGACGATATATCGTGACTCATTTTTGTCGCTCTGTAGGTACATCTTTTTTAACTATTCCAGTAGGAGAGAGATGCATTGAGCGACATGCGAGGAAATTAGCCGTTCAGGGGCCTGTAACACAAAACTTACAAGTGCTACAATTCAACAAATTTGTCACATTTTTGTATGAAAAACTCTACAATTATCTGCACTTGTAATTTTTGTGGTACAGGGGTCGGATCTACCTGATACCTACGCCTACCTTGGATGGACATACATTTTGTATTACTAATACTCAGTGGATGCATGACGCAGAGTCAATTTTATTTTCCCTATTGTAAATACAGGTACAGCACAAAAAACGCGGCTTTGGTACGTTAGAACTATTATTTATTCTGTGCTTTGGTACAGCCAACCAAACTACATTCTGGGCCACTGTACAAACTTGTCGCAATAATAATATTAAGACATTTACTACAGAAAGTCATTATGTCATCTTTATGAAGAGGTTCTGCGGCATTTCAAGTTTGGTTGACTGTACATTGGGGTATATTATTGGGGTAAAAATACGTGAGTGATCCGTTTTATTAATATGTCTGAGTCTCACGGTAGTTTTATGTTAAAAATGTACATTGGGGTCTGCAGAATCACTGAATTATCAAACATAACGAGGATCTTAGTGACATCATTTTACTATGAAGTGGTATTCTTACTTTGTTTTATAAAGCCATTAAAAATTCAATCATTTACGCAGAAAACTGTTCACGCCTAATATATTTGTAATAAAAAGCCTCGTGTCGTTTAAACGTTTAATTGCAATACCTATAGTTATTACAAACTACAGCCTGAGAACAATGGAACAACATCATGATATATTTTATGATTAAAGAACATTACTAGTTTATGTGCTGTCACTAAGCACAGCTAAAGACAAATATCAAGGATAATAATAAACTTTTTATATAAAGCTTAAAAAACATAAACCGCAATATACAACATTTTCCCACGCAATAGTGACTTTGTGCACTAAATACCGTCACCCGTCGACTCTTACTCGAGCACTTTAATTTTGCGACAAGTACGTAAGACTTAAATTGGCACAACTTGGCAAAATATAGCGTGCTGGTAGGACGAAATGTCTGCTAACGTAGTGATCATAAAAATTTAAACGATTGTGGCGATTAGCTAATGTAATTGCGACTTATTCTTGAACTACGATCGCGTTCAGCTTTTTATTTGAGTAGATCGCTGTCACACGCAACCCTTGAGTACGCTATTAATATTCTACTTTATAAAGTATGCTAGAGCTATAAAAACCCTCGTCATACTGAGGGACCAGAACTAACCTATTTTACTGACATCGGAGCTACGGTCTTTGTTATTGTAACGGAAAAACGGCGATGTCATTATTTATGTAGAAACAATTAGTATTTCTGTGAATTATATACAACTCAATGACGACGAATTAATTTAAATTTGTTCTGACAAAATAAGAAGGATGACTTTTATGTTCACATTATTGCCTTAGTTGGATATAGACGACTTGTGTCATGAGAGTATATAGAACACAAAATTTAAGTAGTGTCTTCATTGCAGGTTTTAAACCATATCTATGTTTTAAACAAATGGTCAGGGTATAAGAGAACTATGCCAAAATCACGTCAAGTTAATTTAAAAATCCAGTCCTTTGTTTAATTCATTCGCTCAGTAATTTCCCATGAGTACGTAGCAGGACCAAGCGTGCATTACGACGGTTATACGGATGAGGAGTAAAAGGAAATTGTAAGTCAAACAAACTCTAGTACTTCAACTCTTTTTACAACACTAACAGTTACAAATGAACTACTAACAAGTACGAAACTTACTCTCTGTTCGTTGCATTTCTATGGCTCACCAACTAACTCTAAATATTTTTAGCGTTAACCTCATACTTGCGTTGGACTAGTCGTTAAACCTTCGGAGTACATACGACCATGAACATGATAGCTTAGACATTGGATATTTAAGTATTTTGTGTTAATTACCTCCAATTCTCATAGGGTGAAAAGGCAACCGGTATTCATGCGGACAAACTAGTAAAGTTAATAAATGTAATTTGTTTTTACCTTTATCCGCTGAACCTCAAACTTGATATTCCTATGCTCTATGCGGCCGTCAAACTTGGTGCTTCGGTAGATGTAGTTGACAGCTGTCACGTGGTGAGCGATGAGCGACAGCAGCTCCTCGCGAGTTTTCATGTCTACTTCATTTTTTTTATTTGGGTCGAGATGCTGAAAAAGGAAACCATGTTTAGTCAGAATTAATTACGGATTCAATACCCTGTCGTCAAATTGATAATGCCCCTTTTTAATGGTTTTGTCGTGGGGTGATTGCCGCTTTGGACAAGTATGAATAGCTTTAGCTTCTGTGTTTACGTGATTTTTTGACATTGATCCTTGTATGTTAAGCTGTCCACAGATGCAAGCCTTTAGACAGGTTTGCGTATTTAGTTTGGGACCAGATAGCCTTGTGCAACATTTCGCAGCAGTTTTTTTTCGTCAATGATTCAACTGAAAGTTATACTTGTATATCAATGAACTTACATCGGGAAACCCCTCCCGGACGTGCCGCCATATGAGCGGGTCTGTCTTGATGTAGAGCGAGCACGTGTTCCTGTTGTCGAACAGCGCGCGCCGCGCCCGCGAGTGCCCGCCGCCGCCGTTCGCTGCGCGGGAGTACTTGTCATGGTACTGCATGTCCCAGAACCTGTAGAGTGACACTTGACATAAGAATAATGCAATCAAGTAAATGGGGATCGTAACTTATACAATAAACAGCCACTTAGGATTGGACAATTTGGCAACCTTTGACTCATTTAGGCTGTTGAACGGTAATTAATAAACTATCAAACGAGACACACTAACATTACATTACATTACGTTACGGTACATTTTCATAAAGCTTGTTCTTGTTCTGGTGGAATGATAGAAGTTGTAGAGTACTGTACCTACTCTACACAGTGTATAAATATACATATGAAGGTTTTGTGATAGTTTTTTCGTCTTTGCAGTATGATGGAGCAATACTCTATGTTCAAAAAAGCGATCTTTAGCATTCCTTAGTACACTCTCCTTACCAGTGCTAATTTAATACTAAGGGTTCAACTATCCCAATCTTTGTATCTCGGTAGACTCCCTTATACACATTTTGCATCTTCCAACTCTTGTTAACAGCTGGGTGACTAATTCTAGACGATGTTGATATACGTATATATTTCATTTTAGTTTCAGTACCAGGAATACATAGTTTACCTGGGTGTATCGTCCCGCAGGCTGTTGGGATGCGGCGGCGGCGGCGAGGCCGGGGCGGGCGCGGGCTGGGGGTGCGGGGAGGGCGCGGGCGGCGGCGACGACGTCGGCTCGTCGTCCACTCCCGAGTTCTGGATGCGCTCCATCCACTGCACCACTTCATCGGTGATGCCGCAACCGCCTACGTGACCTGCGCAAAAAACCAACATCTTTAAAATTAAAACATACCTAGGTATCTTCTGACGTGAGTCAGAAGTTTAGTCACTTATTCAGTAGGTACCCACTATGCAATGCAAGGAATCAATCAGATATTTAGTACCCGAGAGCGGATTCCAAGGAGCTATACTAGTGCATTTGTCATTCTTGCAACAATCTATAGCTTAAGAAAAATATTTTATTCTAATTAAAGATGTTTTTATAATGTGCATTGTGCAGAAGTAATATCAAAGAAGAAGAACTTAAAAAGATAAACTATTGCAAAAAGTAACAAATGATTTTATTGGTTATCATCATAATTTTTACCGAAAATTTACAAAAGCTTCCGAGTAGGTTTTCCTTTTTTGTTCTGATAAGCTACATTATTTTTGTTTGTTGGAAAAATCGCAAACTGCAGTAGTCATATCCATATTATTGTATAATAGCTAGGGACTTCAAATCCGCTCTCTACTCAGTACTTCCGGTATGGCTCAGGCTATGAAAACGTACGTGGCAAAATCATTCTCCACACAAAGAATTCGACAAGGTGACTTTCGTTTTGTTCACGAAAGCAGTATATTGAGGTGTCCGTTGATATATTATCTGCCACCCAACATTATATGAGTAATACGAGCACGAGTATCATCATTGTTTGATTCGTTTCAAAATCTTGAATGGGTGAGCGTGTGTCTTATCAAAAAACAAATCCGAACCGAACGTATTTTTAACCAACTTCCAAACCCCGAAGGATTCCAATGCGAAGTGTATTTGTTTTGTTTTTCTTTTAATATTTAGGTTTTCATAATTTAGTCCGAAACTTCACAATAATTTCTCGTTTTAAAAACAAATGAGAGTTAAGTTAAATAAATACTCGTAGCTTCACGGAGTCGGCGTTACTAAATATTAATTAAAAAAGATTTCCCTATGAACTGATGAGTTTTTCAAGCTTGTTTGCCTCGCAAATTAAATTGTTTTCATACGGGTCAAAGGCATAATTAAAACGGAATCGAGCTCGATATTTGGACTGATCTGTTTCGACTATCGCGTATTTAATATTTATAAAGAGTTATGAATTTAAAACAGTATTCATATGAGTAGGTACGAGCTAAATCGTCGGTGACCAAAGCTTGTTAATTAATGCTGAAGTGTTATTGTATTCTGTGTAGTAGTCCAGCTTTAAACAATAGCTAATAAACGCAGTCACGTATGTGATCGCGACACAATGAGTCGATATACGCGACAGTTAGCGTACAAGCACATATCGAGACATCGTATTGTACCACCTTTAGCACTGGCAGTTTATGCATCCTCCACTTCCGTCTGTCCCGAGGAGCGCTTATTGGTTTTCGAAAACGTAAAACAAGAAATAAACCAGATGCATGTTAATATGCCTAGCCTAAGATTTATCACAAATAGAAAACAAAGTATGTATTGTTCTTAACCCAGACAACTTTTGAAGTAGGTTATCGTTCGTAGTTTCATTAGTGAAAGACTTATTTAAACTCAAATGAAATTAATTTATGTCACACAAAACCCAGTGATAGTTAGTGTGTGTTAGAGGTATCTCTGTGTTTTGAGGCGAGTTATAAGTTAAATAAATAAATATCTTGGGACAATTTACAGCAATTGACCTAGTCCCAAACTAAGCGAAGCTTGTACTATGCCATAAAGAAACAAAGATAAATAACATTTTTAAGGTATACTCAGCTAATTTCACGAGGTGAGTGTAACTTATAGTGATTTAGACTAGGGCTAATTCATAAGGTCAATGGTGGCAATAGTAGCAATCAGTGGTTTAATTGATTGATATTGTTTTTCACTCATCTTGTTGTGTGGTATAAGGAACAGTAGAGTGCATTAAATCACGATCGGCCTTAAACGCCTTTGTGAAATCACAAATATATGTACTACTGAATGAACTATGTCGTAATAAATATCAACCAACAACTTTGAAATGTAATCAATACACGTCCAACTTTATAAAAACATATTTTCCAATAGGGCCAAGGTTCAGCACATTATACGAGATATTTTCAAATTATTCATAACAAATTTCAAGTCGGCGGGCGGAGTTAGACGGGCGGGAGGAAAGAAAAATAAAGAGGACACCGCCGCGTAGCGTAGTAGCGAAATAAGTAGCGGTACACTGACATGGAAGTCTTTTGTGCGGATACAGGAAATTCCCCAGATTTATTAAACAAGTTTCCGCTGGAAATTATAATGGCTGAAACTGTGCCCGTGCGTTGTACGTAGGTACACTCTTGTTTACTTTTTCCATAATTCATCGCTTGCTCTCTGTATTTCGATACCTCGTACGTATTTCGTGTATTACTTTGGGAACAGCCGTGAGGAAAATCTAAATCGATACTCCCACTCTTACACAGAGCAGGCTCTCATTGGAAAACAAATCGCTAAACTTGCCCGAGACCCGCGGAATGAACGCACGAGGAGTACAATGCCAGTAAAAGCGAAGCGCGGATTTTGAAATTAAAAATGCTGAATATGTAGTGGAGGTATTTTTCAGTCGGTGTGTCGTGTAAGCGCGCATTGGCGTTTCGCATCCGGCGCGTTGCATTTTAACGAAGCTGCCTGCAGGCGCGGAGCACCGCCAGATAACGGAAATTACCGGGCGGCATACATCTCCCCGCGTTAATGCCTACGCCTCATTCAAATCCGATATTTGCCCGCGTATCTGAGGGCTCCTCCCGATCCCTCGATCATTAGTGTCGCGTTGGAGCTCAATGGACACTCGTTTATTTTCGGCTACTTGTAGACAATACAATATTTTCTACTTAGTATACTGGGCTATATAGCATGGTTCATCTATCAGTATGTTGTAATGTAGCACAATTTTCATATAGAACGAGCCAGCTTTTTATAATATACGCGACATAACGTAACTCACAGTAAATTGTTTCAGTTATTACATACAGAGTCGTCGCAGGTTCTAAAATGGAGGGTTAACTGTTGAACACGAATTTCAGATTTGACGTCATTAAAGAAAGGGGCGGCGGCGAGTGAACGACAAGTTTTAACAAGGGCCTGATGAAATATTGCTTTAATTATCAACTTGTTGGTGCCTTGAACAATTTGGAAGGATACGCAGCGTTCGCTTTAATGTTAAGTTAATAAAATCATTGTATTGACAATATTAGCGTTAGAAAAAGGCACACTCATGCAAATCAATGCGATATCTTCGGGATTACCCAGTGAATCATATTCCTGGTACACTATTGATACTTTTAGTTGCAGAAACTATTGCACGACCGTGGATTTTCATTCAAAGGCACGCAATATGTAACGGTAGCAAATATTTGTTAATTAGCTAGTATAAGATAACATGCCTGTTCGTTTCATATTTGCAAATTTGATCCCACGTTAGGGTGATATCTGACGTTAGACAAACGTTGGTAGCACTACTACGTTGTGTTTAATTTGTATTGTTATAATTTAGATTAGTTTCAAGTAGTTCCAATGAAAAACATTTTAACAAATGCGTCTTTCAGACAGACTTTTGTGTTCTGAGCAGAATTCGAGCCCAGTCAACGTTATAACGTAACGTCAATACCAATTCCGAACTTAATAGCAGCGATGAAGCCAGAATGCGAAGACTACACTTCTGACAGCAAGTTACGTGCTTGTTTGCTGTGAGCATACTGGCATTATCGAGAAGCTCGCTCCCGAAAGGCGGCTCCTTCTCAAACAAACAACCGCTAACAGTTGCCATTTTATACTTCATGAAGGCATTACATTACTAGTTCATATGAAATCTTCAGAGTATTTTTCAAAGCATTACACGTCTGCTCGACCTCTTGAAGCCTGTCGGCACACACCGGGCCCGGCTTGTTCAAATACCGAGATACTTATACGCGTCTAACATAAATATGTATTTACTGAAACCAAGTCGCACAGTTGTCGTTATTGATGTGTTTATGGAACGCTAAGGTATTCGCGAAACTGAATTACCGGTACTCTAAACACATTTCTCGTCCCCGTCACCGAGTAGGCTTGCGAAAATATCCTTTCGATCAATACATGATTTGATTGTATCCTGTCGTCCTCTCATAAATTACAATTTCTCAATAGCTACTTTGATTTACGGAATTTGTTTAGGAGGGATCCTTAAGTAAATTGAATAGTAAATACGAGGATAATGTTGTGATTTTATGAGCAGATATTTCTTCACCTAGTCAGCGGGAAGCAATCAGGCAGATTGCTTTCGCGTTCAGTAATTGCCTTCACGGCACAAAGCCAATAATCGCGTCAAATTCACACATTTATAGGCGAAAACTCGCTAGAGGTTAGCGCTAAATTACTTTGGTCTTATTACTTGAAGACCGTTACTGAGAAAAATTACCTATTTGAATATTTCTGCTTAATTACTATTAAAATAAAAGTTTGTAGTCATGACAAACGGCCACGGAAATAAAAGAAAACTGCCGAAACCAATTATACATTCGCACCGTCGAGTCATTCATCGTCTGTCAGGAAACTAATCCTATAAATAAAAATCGGCAGTGTGGAAAATAAACAACAGTTGGTTGGACTAAAACCTAGGCTAAGACAACTTGCGGCTGGTAACAGCCTTCAAACTTCGTACCTACCACATTAATTACACAGGGACGTATGCAGTCAAACTGCAATAGCCTTGCAGCACGAATGCTACAGCGCAACTCGGAAATGTTATCGTCAAAATTCTCAAACGATCCGGGCCGGCTTTAGGATTACGAATGTGCTAGTATTTCACTGTACTTGTGTTACGCTGTGGCTGTATATAGATTAAAAGATCTTTGATTAAGTATGCACTAGCACTCTAAAATGGTAATCGTGTACTATTAACAAAATGGAATCCTTACCCTCCATAAAAACTTGTCAAATAAGTGTATAAACAACTTAGTTTTTAAGGTGAATAAAACATACATAGACGAAACCCGGAGTAAACTGTTCAATAACTCGTAATGAAAATAGATGTAGCTGAAAACAAAACCTTCCTGTTTACCGAATAACAATTTATTTGGCTTGGGTTTACTCGTAAATCCTAAAGCTACAATGTTTTGTAAACGTAATTTTGTGAAAGCGTACATACTTTAACGAACCCATTACTTCTGTGTTGTATTCAACATCTACATTCCATGCCGCACATTACTACTGTCAATTGCGGAACCACTTACGGACGGTAACCAATGAAATGACGTTATGTAAAATGTAAAATTTCCATGGAAGGAACGAAATTCCTCTCATTCCGGAGCCTTTAAAATGGGAGGCGAGGGTCTGTGCTTATGCATGCCACGACGCGCATATTCGGGGTGGTCACAGCGGCGGGGGATTTGCAACAACTAAAATGAAAACGGTAAAAATGCAAACCCGGCAGACGCGTTGTTGACGCGAAATTAACATTTCAGTGCAGCCCACGGTCGAATGAATATTTAACATGAATTCGAATTAGTTTTCAGCGGTAGAAAACAAATGCTCGGATCGTTTATTTAGTCGCACCCGATGCATTGCCATGTTGCTGTGCCAACTGGTAATTAAGCGAGAGCACGCCTACTGCCTCCCCAACTGCTCGGAACATGTCGTTCGTAAGCTGTAGTATCTGTACTGCAGTGGTAACATTTAAACGGCGTGCGGCCGCTGTGGTGCCGAAACAAGTAAGTTCTCCGATACAAGCGGTGACTAGCCGCAATCAGGCGGCGACAGCGGGACAAATGGAATTTAACTTGGTTAAGCGACCTTGCGTACCCAACTTGCTATCTAGTAAGTACCTGTGCTGCATTGTCTATTAATATTGCAAAACTTTTGGTATTTCAAGTGCTTTTTGTTGGTTTTGGCATAAAAAGATATATTGACAGTGGAAATCTCAAATGTCGATAGGGACATTAATGGACACGTCGTTTACGATATTTGATATTTACACTATCGATATGTGTAGCACGATGCATCTGTCTTGAACGAGATTACTTGTAGGAGTCTGACATTGGTTTCGTGGAGTATAAAGATAAACTTGTTTCAATTTGAAACTAACCTGGTAAGAGACTCGGCAGCCAGTTCTCTCTAGTCTTTATAAACTGTTAGTGTCATTACACATTTAAATTCTCAAGTGCAGTAAGGGTTCAGAAAACTTTATCAAGATTTAATTTAGTTACGATTCATACAGCGAACTAAGCACGAATTGGCAATCGACATGACCAATTTAAAACTAAATTATTTTTTGTATAGTTTATTACTTCAATCAAATGGGAAAAAATCTTCCTACTACCACTACAAAATATACAGCGAAGACGACAAGAATGTTGCCCTTCGCTTTGCCTGTATGAGCCATAATTACAACTTCCGTTCGTCCACAACATAAGATTGTTGTGGTTACTAGTCACTGCACGATAGCGAACTAATGACGTGACGGGAGTGCGGGCGCAACCTCGAGTGACAGCCACCGAGGATGCCGATATTTTGTCCTTACAAAGGACAACAAGGAATTCGCTAAGAATTCTGGCAAAACAGTACGAAAGATTTGGAAGAGATTTGCTTTTCGCTGTTCGGTTGCTGCGCATTACTACTTTAGAGCGAAAAAGTGTTTTACCAGTCTTCAGAACCATTTTTACTTACTTAATGAAAATCTCAATAAGACCATTGTAACATAGCCTTTAAAGTTTAAAGACTCCTTGTCGTTTTATAACGTGCAAAGACATTGAATCTTAGGGTCGTAATAATTAAGCAAAGTCTTTGGTTGGCTCTTCAGTAAAATCATGCTTAATAAATGTTATTGTTTCTTATTGCTTTCACAGCAACTTTGCGCAGCAAGATCCAGGGTAACTCACCGTGCCTCCTGTGCGCGTAGGGGTCGCTGACGTCGCCCTCGCGGTAGATGACGGAGTGCACGCGCGACCGCGTGCCGTTCGGCGGGAAGTAGCGGCGCGCGTGCTCCACGTAGAACGTATTAATAGATCATAGTACAGCGCAGCAAGATCCAGGGTAACTCACCGTGCCTCCTGTGCGCGTAGGGGTCGCTGACGTCGCCCTCGCGGTAGATGACGGAGTGCACGCGCGACCGCGTGCCGTTCGGCGGGAAGTAGCGGCGCGCGTGCTCCACGTAGAACGTATTAATAGATCATAGTACAGCGCAGCAAGATCCAGGGTAACTCACCGTGCCTCCTGTGCGCGTAGGGGTCGCTGACGTCGCCCTCGCGGTAGATGACGGAGTGCACGCGCGACCGCGTGCCGTTCGGCGGGAAGTAGCGGCGCGCGTGCTCCACGTAGAACGTATTAATAGATCATAGTACAGCGCAGCAAGATCCAGGGTAACTCACCGTGCCTCCTGTGCGCGTAGGGGTCGCTGACGTCGCCCTCGCGGTAGATGACGGAGTGCACGCGCGACCGCGTGCCGTTCGGCGGGAAGTAGCGGCGCGCGTGCTCCACGTAGAACGTATTAATAGATCATAGTACAGCGCAGCAAGATCCAGGGTAACTCACCGTGCCTCCTGTGCGCGTAGGGGTCGCTGACGTCGCCCTCGCGGTAGATGACGGAGTGCACGCGCGACCGCGTGCCGTTCGGCGGGAAGTAGCGGCGCGCGTGCTCCACGTAGAACGTATTAATAGATCATAGTACAGCGCAGCAAGATCCAGGGTAACTCACCGTGCCTCCTGTGCGCGTAGGGGTCGCTGACGTCGCCCTCGCGGTAGATGACGGAGTGCACGCGCGACCGCGTGCCGTTCGGCGGGAAGTAGCGGCGCGCGTGCTCCACGTAGAACGTATTAATAGATCATAGTACAGCGCAGCAAGATCCAGGGTAACTCACCGTGCCTCCTGTGCGCGTAGGGGTCGCTGACGTCGCCCTCGCGGTAGATGACGGAGTGCACGCGCGACCGCGTGCCGTTCGGCGGGAAGTAGCGGCGCGCGTGCTCCACGTAGAACGTATTAATAGATCATAGTACAGCGCAGCAAGATCCAGGGTAACTCACCGTGCCTCCTGTGCGCGTAGGGGTCGCTGACGTCGCCCTCGCGGTAGATGACGGAGTGCACGCGCGACCGCGTGCCGTTCGGCGGGAAGTAGCGGCGCGCGTGCTCCACGTAGAACGCGGCGTCGCTGGCAACGATCTTGCCCTCGAATACGCCGTCCGTCACCGAACCGAACACCGTTGACTGGGGATCGTCTGTTGAAAATAACAAAATTTAAGTCCGTAATCATAAACGATACTCAGCTACTCGAGCTCACTACAAAAAAGGCTTAAACGCCGTGTACGTCAAGGCGCTTAAGCGTTTGTGTCTTAAGAAACTGCGCTTCAGCATCTAAGTTTCATTTGTGTTTACGGGCGAGTCTTAAAAAGGATTGTTCTTTGAAAAGTCATCATCATGTGATTGACGAGTCAAAGCGAACAAAGAGAGCTTAAAAATGTTCTACGATGTTGTAGCAGTAGAGCGTGTCGCGTATGTTATTGACAAGACACGCGAAAATAATGGTGTTGATGATGCTCAGCTTCGATAGATCTGATAAGATGGTGATTGCAAAAGGGAATACACAATGAAGAATAACTCCCAAGGGTCGCAATACCAAATGTAACAGTACGGTAGATGTATAAAAGATGCAGAAGATTAATCAATCTCGTCATTCAATTAAGCAGGTTACTAAAGGGGACAACAAAAAAATTCTACTATATTTTTAGGCAATAACGCAGACAGACTATCGCAATTCTTTTTATAAATTTTTCAGTACTTTAAACGAGTGTTGTTTGTAAAATATTTGATGTAAACATTGATTTATTCACCCAGAGAATATTTAACTTAACACATAATCGCCGCTGTAATCGCAAAAACTTTTGCAATGTCGAATTTAATGCACAATCAGGGAAAACACTATCTAGTTGGAAGAGGAAGCTGGTATTCATAAACCGCAGACTTTTGATAATTTTAGGTACCAAATGATGTATCACCGAACGGACACTGCTTCACAATATTGGAAGAATGGTTATTCATTGCTTGTAAACCATTTAGAGAAGATAAATAGCGGGGTCACGTCGGGTTCGTCGACTGATTCGCTAAGCTGTGGCGATTAGGCAATCGTAATAAATCAACTATACCGTCGAGTAAATAGAGCAGTCTAACGCTTAAACACGCCAATAAAATATAAACACGATGTTCCTGTACGAGATCCATATTATATGGATCACGCAGAATTCAATGACTTTGCAGGTTAGTCCACTTCGTTTTACTCTAAAAGCCACGACTCGAGAAAATTACGTTTGATTAATAGGAAAACGTTGTCAATTAATTTGATTTGGGGTTCACTCTAAGAACTCCCTGAGTTTTCCCTAAATTCTTACTTACAGATTGGACCCTGTTAAGACAAAGTCTGAGATTGGGGCTTTATCATTTTAACGTAACTTACAATTACAATATTTTTTTACGGCGTATGGCAAGGAATTATTAACCCCTTTAAATATTTGTGACAATAATGCCTGAAGAATCACCTACGCGTTGATTTTATACACCACGCCGGTTGCAACAGAGATATTATATGCGGCTCGCTCGATGGCAACCAGCTACCACCGCTTGTTAGGTTTCGGTTTATATTTTTATTTAAAAAGTTATATCGTTAAATTCTGGTTTTACAGTGGCTTGCTTAAAATTTGTATTGGTTGAAACTCTTACACATAGTTAAGGGAATGGTACACTTGAGGGGAAGTGGTGCCTCACCCGTGTGCTAAATTGTTTGAAGCAGTTTCGGTAGTGATAGTGACGTAATTTAATGCTAATGATTTTAGATTACAATTATCACGCGATCATGTTACGGCAGCATTATAACATTAACAACACTCATTGTGCTAGCGTAACGGTGAGTCATTGCATCAATCGTTTAATATATAAAATGGTGTGGGCAGGGGACACGGTTGCCACGTGAAGTGTATGCATTAACACGTGTAACGCGCGCGAATTATAAACGTTATGCCTGCCTGTGTATATCAGTATGTCTCTTATTTAACACCTCTCTTCGAGTATTAGCATGCTTGCCTAAACTTGAACAATGAAGGACCCAAATCATCATATCTCCAGCTTATAAACGTCCCACTGCTGGGTCCAGGACTTTTGGATACAGTTTTTTGCCGCCCCACTGCACTGGGGCCGGCGCAACTGAGTTGCGGCGCGTGCGAATGAACACGAGCTCTACGATAGACAGAGAGGCATACAGAAGGTCGCTTCTTATACCTAAATGCCACGTTTGTTCGAAGTAAAACTTCTGTATCTGTACTATTATTTATTCTGTGCCGCGGGCTGGATTGGTGGTGCTCCTGGGGCTTAGTTTGAAAGCTCTTGTATTAAATTGCAATATTGCGACGATTTGCCGCAGGATTTCTTTCTGTACTTATTGATTTAGTTGGAATAAAAACACATTTAATGTATTAAATAATAAATTTTGTAGGAAAAACTCGCTATCCTGTTCGGGTTTAATACACTAATCGAATCTCAACGGGCCCGAGGCGGCGCCGATTTAATTAAATCAAATTATTGAAATCAAAATCATAATCAGTTGCTTATACTTAGTTTACTTAAGTATTGAGAAAATTAATTTATTCTTGAGGTACTATTAACTAGTATCTTTGTACTCGTGGTTTGTTTTTGCAATCTTGTAATTTATTCTAAACTGATATTTTTCACAACATGTACACATTGAAATAAAAGTATCAAAATAATATTTTGCACGCATTTCGCGCGTGTTTAGAGATCTATCTCACATTGGTGTAATATCATGAAGGACAGGTCTCTTTCTTACAGTTCTTTAATAACAAAGATATCTCAAATGTGATTTTATCTTACTTTGTCTCTACTCTACAGACGCGAGAATTGTCCCTCTGGTATATTAAACTAATGCCTTGGTGACACATGTGCCAGAGGAAGAGGTCAGTTACGTTACATTGCGGCGTCACCATGGTTTCCGATAAGACATCGACGAATCCACAAGTTAACTCTACTATTATTAATATTATTATACCTAATTGAAATTTCGAGCGACGTTGCAGGACTGACTTCCAAAGACTGACTAATGCTATTTCCGATAAGCATTTAAAGAACGGATAGTTTTAACTACGAGAATTAACTTTTGGCGAATATAAAAAAAAACGAACGATCATTAACACCCAATTGTCCTAGTTTCAAACAAGCAAAGCTTACTATGGGTACTAGACAACGGGTACACATATTTAGATAATTAAACTGTACTAAGACACATACATATATAACGTCCACGACTCAGGTACCAATTTTCACCATACAAACATTTACCCTATGTGGGAATCGAACCTACATCCTAGCGTGTAGTCAGGGTACACGAAACTATCTGTCGTTAGAATTTCAGGAACAGCCAAAATATTAATCTACAACATCTGAGTCGTAACAAGCAAACCACGATTGGAAATTAGTAACTAGTTTGGACGCCTTGCCCGCTGTGACCGTGTGAAATGTCCCCTCTATCGCGGAGCCCTGTCACGCAACTAAACCAATACAGCTAATTAAGTTGGCAGGTTAATATAATTGTCCAACTGCAACCAAATGCATAATACCATTTAAATATTACACGAATAGGTAGTAGATGCATGTATGACAGCACGAGGAAGCAAATCGAGAAATTGCAACGAGTTCCTTATAGAGCATCCGGTCATTCTGCATGGTCTTGCTATAGTCTGATTGAATGATTGAAAGGGTTGTCTAAATTTCGTAGTCGATTTTATGCTAAAATTAAAATTATGACAAATGAAATATTCAAGCATATTAGTATGAAATGTGTCCCGATTCTAAGAACAAATTGGTCAACTTAATGATAGAGAAAAGATTTAAGACTTTGAATACCATAGCCGATGGCCATCGAGGTGAATCATTATTCTCTACTACTACTACCTTATTATCTACTATTTCCTATAGATTTAAATTTTTGAAGATTTTGCTTAGGTACATTCTTGTCTAAGAAAGTTTAAGTAATTTTATTCTTAAATTGACAGTAAGTAGCGCTATGTAATTAAACAATATAAATACATTTATTCCCCAAGTTTTATCTTGGCACTGGATAGGTATCTTAGCTTTAGAATGAAAAAGTAAATATTATTATTATCTCTAAAGTAGTCTACCTAAAAAATACGGAAA
The DNA here is from genome assembly GCA_963691745.1 of Ditula angustiorana. Taxonomy (NCBI): domain Eukaryota; kingdom Metazoa; phylum Arthropoda; class Insecta; order Lepidoptera; family Tortricidae; genus Ditula; species Ditula angustiorana. The sequence continues at coordinate 4,852,091 of OY829479.1, forward strand.
AAATTACAAAGGACTGAACAGTAAATAGGAAAGAGATGCGAAATGCTTTTCGCGCAAACCGCAGGGCACCAAAAATGTTTTCAGGAAAATTTAAGAGCTGTGGCGGCAGAAACATTCCCGTACATTGCGAAGCCGGCGTATTTTATTTATCATGGAGTATTTTATTATTTGCCAAGGAATATACATCTATAGCCAGCTAATATTTATTTATGCATTCACTAATATTCAAGAGACTTTTACTTATTCGATATTGATTTTAATATAAGATTTTCTTAATATAATAAAGGCCTAGAAGGCTGATTTAAAAGATTTACAAAAACAAAACAAATAATCAAACATAATAAGAGGCGACGTATATAGTCTTTTGCCCATAGCTTTTGCCACAGTGTGTAACAAATTTCTTTTAATAATTGGCTAAAATACGATCGTTTCATGTCGAGCCGAGCCCTCATGACAGAAACAGGTAATTTTATTGGGATGTTCGCGTCCCCTCATATTTTATGTATGCATTTCCTTTATAGCTATCAAATGTAATATTATGCGTCACGAAACCGAATAGCAGCTTATTTGTAAGTAATAAACCGATAATACCGTGTGTGACAGCTTTTTAAGTGATAAATAACAGATGATAAAAACATTCATTTGAAACAGCTGCACTGGAACACATGTGCTTCTGGTAATGGAAATAATTGATAGGTTTCGGCTCCGTTCGTTGCTGCACGGTAGCAAGATGCCGTTTAGTGGGATTGCGCTCGGTCGAGAACGTACCGAGTGTACCCTTAACGTCTCTGACAACGGTCGCATTTGGGCAAGAATATGTGTTCACAGCAGCAGTCGTAGGGCCTGCATGCATAATCGCCAACTCGGTGGCTAAGTGCATAGAGCCGGTGTAAGTAGGGCGACGAACTGCGATCGATGCCGCACCGCCCTCCGCACAAGTTTATCCATTCGCACTGTTCCAAACTTTCACGATCATAACTACACCGCGCTCTTATCGCAAATCCACTACAAACGCGAACTCTTTCGAACGCAAGGTACAACAATATTTGATTATCGAGTAGGAGAGTGAGTACTAGAAAAAGTAGACAGATAGTTATCTAGTCGCAGGGGATCAGAGTCTGTTTATTAATTGTCGAAGAGCAATAGGCAGGCAATAAACAGAACATCCCCTATTCCTGCCAATGGAGGCGTGACAACAGTGCTACGGTTATCAAGTTATCGGTGAACGTTCAGCCCGCACGCTGGAGCGATAGGGGCTCAAATCAATATCTAATTATTTCAAATATGGCTTGCATGTCTTAGGTTACATGAGAGCGTAATTTTATTTACATAATAACACGAAACAATGCAAATCGTCAAAGCGCTTGCCTTCACTTTTGTGCACGAATTTGAAATATTTCGAATTCCTTGAGCGAATTTGATTTACATTTCGGAATTAGGACAATGTTGAGCAAATTTTCCAACGAGGTAATTATTTTCAGCGTCTGTAGCAAAGGTAAGCCTGCGTTGCGGCGCCGGCAGCGCCGCCCGCCGTTACAGACATTAAAAGTCGAGTGGCCGCCGAAAGCCTCGAAAGCTCCCAATTAGCCGGGACTTTGACGCCATCCCGACAGTAATTGCAAAAAGAAATATTATGTTTTTAGTGCTTTCCAGTCATTATTAATGTTTAACACGAGACATCGACACATCAATTATAGCGGGCAGACGCGAAGCGAGCGTTCATGTTTGACTCCTGTTTGATTAAAGAGGAACACAATCGCGGGTGACGTGCTCGGAGCGGGGACTTATTAAATTTTCTCTGGGGCTGAGGGCAAACAATGGCGTTATAACTGAGTGTCTAGATAACGTCGGTGTTCGCTGTGTTCCCGGCTGCCGCTCACAATGGGATCTGAGCTGCGCCCGTCCACCGCACGCCACCTACCGACTTCGATTCTGCGTTGTCTACCACTTTACAACCTGCGCTAGAGCCACGGACTGTTTTTTTTGTTTGTTTTTATACAACATAGGAAGGCAAACAAGCAGGTGGGTCACCTGATGGTAAGTGATCACCACCGCCTATAGACACCTGCAACAAGGACTGGAGCGAGCGGTTTTAATTGAGCCGTTTATCACGACTCTGTATTCAAGTTATCCGGTAAGACAATGGTTCTCACCATGTGTTACGTACACATTATGTTATTTCTTTATAATCGTCAACAATTTCTGCTCACCAGCCAATTCCCCGTGATATATGTGCGACGTGTCGACATTGTGTTTTTGCCCCTGTGAACCTTCCACCTGAAACAAAGAAAATACATTCAAATTATTTACAGCAACAGCACGTTACCGTAGTATAGTATATTATATTTTAGAAGATTACCTTTCATCCGACTACGATAAAGCAAAAGGGAAGGGTCGTTTTTAAACTGATTATTAGGTACCTACATTTACATACATGCCTTACTGACATACGTGGTGACACGGCAACTCTTACCTACTGATTAACCATAATCAAGGTGTAGAAATAAAGAATTAACAAATTAAGAGGCACACGAAAACGTGATTGAGAAGCTATGTATACCTGAAAGTCCTCGTGAAAAGCCGAGAGGTCCCGTCGCAGGCGCAAGTTAAACCGCCTCCCGTGCGCTCGGAAGGTGAGGCGCAAGTCGGCGGGCGCGTCGGTCGAGCGGCGCGCGCGCACGTGCTGCGCGTGCAGCGCGCTCGTGTCGTACTCCAGCGGCTCGTAGTGCGCGATATACTCGCTCAGCTGTCGACGAGACGCTGCAACAAACAAAACACATCAACAAATAAATGTCGAGAACCACAACCCTCGATAGCATTAAATCTTGATTAGAATTTCCCCTCTCCAAAATAAGTGCGGACACGAAAAAAATAGAACAAAAAGGATACCGTGCGATAAAGTAGATTTAAAAAAGTTTCCAACCAACTAGTTGGTTGCCTGCGTGGGTAGATACTGGCTGAAAATGCGAGCTTCAAGCTTCAATTTAATTTCGAAGGATAATAAATAGGCCTGGGATTGGGCGATCACATTTTTTATTTAAGTAGGTCAATTTAAGCACCACTAAATCTAAATTCGACGCCGCCTGCCTCGCATTCCAACTGCCGTTTCCTAATAGCGATTTCTTTACGGATTTCAGCAAATAAACCTGCTTTAAATTTTGTAAATTACAGTTTGTTACTGTTAATGTAATAAGTATGAACAGATTTACTTTATTAATAAACAATAGGTACTACAGTAGTCGTTGGTAGTTGAAGACAAAGATGGACGAGGAATTGCAAATTTAGTCAGCCAAAACAAACAGACATACCTGCAGTAGGTAAATCAACTAATACAGTTAAGGAATTTAGTCAGTGCAACGGAGCAGTAAGATGCCACCTATCGCAGCGGGGAGCAGCGCGTTCAGCACGCTCAACTGCTACTCAACTGGCTGAGTTTGATTAAACGACACTCGACGAACCGTTCAAATTAGCTTACCGGATTTTTTCCGTTACGTTAATTATAAACTTTTGGAGCGCCCTCAATGACACTCCGGCTAAAGACAATAGACGTAGCCCTCGAAGAACAGGAAACTAACTCAGAAGCACAAAGTTTAACAATTAGAAATAGTTATTTATTCGTTAAAACTCACTAAAGAATTTAAATCAGTATCATTTCAATTAATTTTAAATGTATAACTTTTACTGTGTTGTAAATATGTTTTTGTTTCTAAAGATTAACCCCCTTATTTATAAACGCTTCGTAAACGTGTGTTAGTTAATAAGTTTTGTTTTTGTCTGTCATTGTGACTTTTGCCCTCAAATGAAAGGGACAAAACATTTATTAGCTTAAAAAGATTGTAATTTTTTTATGAATAAGGGGGTTAGAAAATAGAGCCTCCTTGTACCTCATGTCGATAAGAAGGTTATACGTATAGATTATCCGTATAGGTAGAGCAGATATGGCTGCTAACTGGAAGTCAAATTATTATTCCCTCTGGGTCCAGCAAAGTGTCATAAAGGCGAACGCCACTTGCATCCCGGATTTGGACGAACGTACAACTTCAACCGGAATAACGTCCATGAATATTGATTAATCAAGTGGTTACCCGATAATATAGAACTCGAACAAGTAAGCTGTACCAAGTGTATGTAGGTGGGTGAATATTCGACCGTTTTAACCGCCGCCATTGTCAGCAACAATTGTTGCTAGAATTTTGAAGAAAAAGTTGGCAATTGGCATCCAAATTTGACTTACGCTTAAGCTTTGCCGGGAGACATACCTTTTTGGTAAACAAATTGATTCGACACCCACCATCCCTGCAAAATTCTATCAATAAGCTGTTGATGACAACGGCAGCGGTTAAAAACCCTATATTCGTCCAGGTATAATAATAAACGGAGTCACACTATTAGAAATAGCCCGACAGTTTTATGGAGACTGGATATAAAGAGGGATGGCTGCTGTTAAGACAGAACGAGAACCGCGAAGTGGCTGCCGGGACATTATTTACGGCACAGCTGCAGCAAATGCAGCCCGGAGGCAGACGGCATGAGACGGCGGATTTATTTAACGTCCCATTTGAAATTGATTCCCTTGTGCCAGCACGCAAATAAAATGCGCAACACGTTACCCCAGCAACACGCCACACTTGACATTTTCTTCGAGAAAATTGCTAACAGGAAATCATTTTTAGGGTTCCGTGCCCACGGGAGCCTATTACAAACCCTACGCCGTCCGTCCGACCGACACTAAAATGGCTCTATCTCTTAAACCATACCTAATAGATAACCGGCTGAATTTTTTACATAATAGGTATAGTGTTATTTATTATGGCAGGTATCGATACTAACAAAGAAACAAAAACTAAAAACAATAGGGAGAGTCCCACACAGTAACGATTTTTTTAAATTTGTGTTCTATCGTTAAAACGGTAGTTCATATAAGCGTCAAATTTTGTATGGTCGTAAAGCTAACTCTGGAGTAAAGCAACAATTAATAAAACCGGTCAAGTGCAAGCTATGGATTCCCAACTGAATGTAACACAACACTATTTTTGGTAAATACAAGCACACAACAAATAAATATATTGTGACGGTACGGTACCCTCCGTGCACGAGACCAACTCGCACTTTACCAGTTTTGTTGACTAATTTGATTTACTAGCAGGCTTGGGTACTATTTATAGTTGACCTTTTTATACCCAATTAGGGCGTGCTTGTGGTACTCAAGTTTAAACGCTAACCGAAAAATTACACGTAAATAAAATGTACAACGTTGCATAAAAATTGTGATCAACGAAAACTGTGTCATGTTTTGTCATTACGAATCGTGTCAAGGCCGTGATGCAATTTATATCACAGAACGATTAGTTGGAGTGGATTCCTGTTTAATTTAAAAATATATATTTATATTTCTGAATTAATAAAACCAGACCGTATAGTGTCAGATTATGTTACAATAAACGTCTCAAACGTGTTAGCGTTAAGGTGGCTAAAGGCGCGTAATTAATATTGAGAGTAGAGCTTATCTGTCCTAAGTAAACATCTAAAATGTAGGACGCATAAGGTTTCATCCGTATCATCGTGCGATTAGGACCCGACCAGAGTTTTTAATACCCTCTGCGGAAGCACAGTAATCGTCAGTAAATGTAATAATGATATGCCAAAGCCTGTCAAGGAAATCTCAATGTTGTTTAACGTCAAAAGGTTCCACAGGCGGTTTTTAAAATGATAGAGCGTTAACATGACCAACCCGGGATTAATTCCTCTTGTTTCAGTAATTCAGTTATTTTGTCCGGTACTAGTTAAGTGAGCTTTAATTAAGGTGTTGATAGACTTGAACATTCACGTGTAACAGAACAGCGAGCATTCGCCGTTTTAAAACGCCTGCATGCTCGGTGTTTTTTCTATCTAACGCATTAGAGTCTAAAGGAAGGTCAGTATTTGAAATCGGACTAAACAACCGAAGTACTGGGACAAGAGGGTTCAATTTATCCCTCTCTCCGTCTATGTAAAACTAGTCTCATAAGAAAGGGACACTCATAGAGATATATTAAACTTGGCTGGTTATGTTAGGCACTGATCGGCTTATTTTGCTACTTTTGTCAGTTCGGTGTGTTGCAAATATTGCTAACTCGGTTTTGCATTATAACTTCATTCAGCCACATGTTAGCTTGTGGCCAAGCAAAGGCTAAAGATGAAGTTGTGGCACTTACTAGGTGCATGTTATAATTGTATCATGTTTGAGGCTTATGACCTAGTTTCGTCACGGCCGTACAGGGTGGCTGGTGGCTGCAATCGGGGTTGTAATATTTAAACATTCGCGTTTATTTGTTCAGTCGAACAGAACAGAGGCAGTTTTTGCTTTAGGCGGCGCGCCACTAGGTCAGTGGGACAGGAGCGGCCCCGACCGCGCGGGATGGCGGGATGGATTCACAAAGCCAGGCTAATGTTAGACACCAACCAGTTACCTGTATAACCTACCTTGCCTAGGTCACGGTTTGATTCTGTATAAAAAATCCACAATAGGCTAATTGGTTCTTTTAAGTTAAGTATCACGACAAAATGCTTGGACCAAGGTATTACTGATGATTCACAGAGATTTTTTTTACTGTTAGGGTTCCGAACAAAAAGGTATAAAAGGAACCCTTAGGGCCAGGCGACACCGGGTGCGTATGCAGCAAGGCTCCGGAGACACGCGCGTGCACACGCTGGTTGGAATGTATGTTAAGATGGCACATCGCTTGCGTTGCGTGCACGTAACGCAGCTCTCAAAAGCGAGCTGGAGCCGTGCTGCATACGCATCCGGTGTAGCCCGGCTATGATGATCCGACCGTTTGTTCGTTTGTCTAGATAGCTCATCAAAGCCGGAAATATACTGCTGGAACAGATGTTTCGGCGGTATATTTCAGCAATTACTCATAAAATGGAATAGAATCATTTTATTACAGGCTGCATAGACCCATAAGATATTAAATTTGGAATGGTTGAATAAGCAAAATTAAAAACCATAGAAAAATAATAAAAAGTAATGAATAACAGCGAATGTCATGTCATGACATGACAGTTGACAGTGTTTGGTGTCGACGAGAGCGTGACGTCATTATATGGCTGATGCTGTTTCAGGCCATGCCGTATGCAGCCGAAATAAGTTGTTATAAAAATTAAGTTAATTTCAAACATGATGACTGATGACATTAATAGGACCCATATATTTCTATGTTTATATCGTTAACTCACGTCAAGTACCCTATTATTTTTGTCTTATAGAATCGGGGGGCCAACGAGCATGCGAGCCACATGATGGAAAGTGATTACCGCCGCCCATGTCAATCAGCAATCCCAAGAGAAAAACTGAACTGTTGCTGGCCTTAAGGTATCCAGTGGGCCTTGGGATTTCCCACTCTCCGTATAAAACGCAGTAGCAAGCTACTACTATAACCTACTAATTATTTGTTGTTTTTTGCGTTAATAAATAATTAAGAAAATGTTATCTTATGTGTCCTCAAAATTTCCTAAAACAAAAATAAAACATACTTTCTAAGACTTTTAGAGAAAAACTTTAAGCACTACGATAATAACCGTCCCGTTAATACAATGTCGTCAACGTAAGGTGTTTCCATTAGAGGCTGAAGGTATTCTGTCGTCGCCATTCGCCGACACACTCCTAGTTCAATGAAGAAGTTTCCTCATTCAAGTCCTGAGATAACACTATAACTTTAGTTGACGGAGTTTGTGATTGTTGCGACAGGTAAAGAAGACCCGTGGCGAGGTAAAGTTTCAGCAATAACAGATAAAACAAAGTGAACGTGCAACTCTGAAATTAAGTAAAACAAGTCATGACTTAAATACCGTAATTTTTTGGTTACCTTTACTGACAACGTATAGTTACGACGCGTGGAAGTCATTAATAACAGTTGAGCTCAATAAATCTACTCTGCTACTCTCGCATGAATTAGCTAAAGCTGTATACCTATCTATTATCTGCCATACCTTGGGTAAGTATGCTTAGAACACAATCTATGTATTGGGGCCAACGAGTTGATTCATTCATTCAATAAGAATTCGTTATAGCTTTGTCAAACAACGTTCTTCCATAATAAATCATCAACGAATAGATTAGGAGAATTGCATTTGAGGATGAAGAACAAACAAACAGTAGCTCCCAAAGTGGATAAAGAAATCTTATTAGTTAGCAGCGAACAGAAAGTGCTTTCGCCAACAGCACTAAACAAGCTAGAGCGGACGAACACCCGAGGGACGAGGGACCAATTACTTAGCGGCCAGTTACGTCGATACACGCTTTCCCTTCAGCTCAGCTCCGACTGCACTGTGCGAACTTCCTACCTACGAGTCTATTTAATTATTTGAACGCATTACAAAGACGATTGTTCTAATATTGCATGGTAGTCTATCGTCGGGAGTGATCGCTTACCATCTATACTAAGTAAACATGCAAATAAAAAAAACATATAGGCGTCAAATTGTGAACCCCCTTCGATTATTTTAAGTTGGAAAAGGGACTTTGTATCTTTTTCGTACGATTCGCATTCAGCGATAAACTGGATGTATCCATGGTGTGTAATACAGTATTGCAAATGTCAAGACAATCCCCCTTAATTTAGGTTTACAACACATAACAACGAATAGTAGGAAATCCTTTTACGCCGGCATGGGCCTTTTTACTCGATTCGTAAAACAATAAGAGTCTGTTGTTCTCAATCTATCAAAGAATAAACATTAATGGGAACTTTTTTCTGCACTCTGCCATACGATACGACACGACCAAGTTGATAAATCGTTCGCGGCCAATTCGAACTGTTACTGTGCCAATTAAACTGGTTACAATCCCACCTCCATCACGTCCACTCCGTATTATACACATCTATTAACCGCACTCCGTTCTGGTGCTTGTAGCAGATTTATTTCCTGCGCCGTCGAATGAATCTTGCAGAAATTTAGCGCTGGAACTGGATTCCAGGTCTTTACGAACGTTAAGGGTCGAAACTCAAAACCATGCAACGTCGTGCGATGCTATTCGAATAAGTTCGCAGAATTGTGCAATGATAATCCGACCTCATCTTGCGTTGTGTCGAACGAGATCGATCGTGTATTCGTGGTTTTGAGTTGTATTGGAGGTTTTTCAAAATATATAACGGAAATATGTGTCTCAGCTCGAAGTGGCATAGAGGAAGCAGCATAATAGTTGCAGAACACTTCCATAAGAAGTCGCGTGTCGGCGTCATATGTCGCTAATTGCCTTCGTCGGGCAGAGACTGCGCTATACGACTTACGCGTTAACTATTACACCCAAACGAAATTGTTTTCGTGCAAGTTTGTCGTTTAGTAACTGTAATTAAAATTATACATTAGCTAGTGTCACTGTAAGAAGTGACCCTAATAAATGTTTAACAGTAACTTTTAAATCCGTACTAGTTTTTTTTTAAAGTACTTAACCGAAATATAATATTCGCCTTTATGATAGGTTGATGTTTTGATACGTCATGTTCATTCATAGGTGCTTAGCAGCAGAAGTAGCTGAACACTAAAAAAAGATAAAAAGATCTGCACAAGCTTAGAGTATGCTATTTAAGAGTGTGCTATTTATTGTTACAATCTACACTAATCTAGGCTAATATTACAAAGAGGTAAACTTTGTTTTTTGTTTTTTTTTTTGTATGTAGGGGGAAACTACAGAACTGATTCCGAAAATTCTTTCACTAATAGAAAGCCACACTATCCCGACAGACATAGGCTACTAATTCGACGAAGTTGCAGGCGGACGCCAGTATTATATATTTATGTTTAATTAATTCTTACTCTTCACGAGTTTGTTAAGAAAAGAAAAGGGTAAGCTGCTGAGTTTCTTGCGGTGCTTCTTCTAACTATTAAAGTCTTCCCATTTTCCGAAGCGCTGGTAGAATCGACTTGTAAAAGAGCCTGTGGGGGCTTACTTGCGTCATTTTATTTTCAGTATGAACTCCCATGATAATAGAATCGTGTATAATGACCTCTTCGATTGCGTAGAATTATAGATATATCTACTGTAGACTGTACTTTCTTATACATATATTATTGTTTTTATCATTCCGGTTAAGATCAGTGTACCAACCCTCTCCATACAGAATGCGGTAACGTTTTCCACCCTTTAACCCTTTAACTTGTTACCGTGGTTTTTAGTATGTAGTTGTTATGCTTTCGAACTAGGTATGTTTTTTATATTCTATATAGATTTAAATATTGTCACTTTTTTATTTTGTATGAAACTCCTAAAGTGAAAATATAGTCAATTATATGAAGACCATTTAAAAAAATCTAAACATACAAACCTAGTTCCAAGGCATCACAACCTTATACCAAAATATCATGCCTCTAAGGCTTAGAGGGTGGAAAACGTTACCGCCGTTTGTATGAAGAGCACTTTTTGAGGTTAGGTAGGTACACAATCCTCTTATAAGCACTATATTGAGCCTGAGTCATACCCTAGGCACTAGGCAAAGTCTGGCCTGTGTCAGAAAAATTGGATTAAAATCAGCCACGATCTTAACTTTCAGGATCAGAAAAAGGGACACAATCAAGAAAAAGTTTCATTGAAATTTGTGCACAACTTATTCAAGGTACATGTATACATATATGTATAATGTAAAAGTGCTTCACTACGAGCAATTTTTTGAACAAAACCTTGCCGAAATTTATTTAAGTGTCTCGTTCTGATGTGAGAAATAAGCGCACGACAGCGACACAATTGTCAATATTTAAATTTTCCAGCTAGTCTATTTGTTATGACTATGTTTTTAAGCAATACATATATATTTATTTTGTCGAAAACTTCCGATTTCATTGCAAAAAAAGAGCTATTAATCCAAATAAACAACGTAAATTAGTTGGCTTGGGGGAACCTAGACCTGGGCACAATGTGTTGCCACATACAGATAGTCAGATAGTCTTAAAGACTTGACACTGACACTCGTTAACTCCAAGCGAGTTTTTTTTCGTAATCTGTACTCACTGTCTTATAAAATTGTTATCTGTACTATTTACATTATTTATCGATGGCGGAACCAGCTAAATGTTTGCGGTTTTCGCGTATACCGAAATAGTTCTCTATTAAGGGTTTATAAAAAGTGAAAATTTTCAATTACATCAATTAATAACTTACAGATTGTTCGCGTATATATGCGCACCTTAGTTGTGCCGTTTTTATTACTGTAAATCAAATCCATAACTTTCATAGACATGCTTTTTTACACATAAAATGTATGCTAAATTCCTTAACAGTCTTCAGCCAAAATTTCCTGGTTCAATTTAGTCACTATGTATCATGTTTGCACAGCTGGGTTACGTTACGCTGCGTGTGGAATGCAAAGCGATCGTCGCTATTTGCCGTCGGCGCGTCGGCGATGTTACGATCTATCCATGCAAAAGTTTGTTTACGTTCTCTGCGCGCCTAATAGCTCGCCGCCCGCCCAGAAGCACAGCGGGACGGTTGTTATACCCGCTAGGGCGAGGCCAATGACCTCGGCACTGTAACACTGTTTGTTATTACAAATGTTAAGTTTTATACTAAATATTTACTGCCAATTCGTGCTATTAAATTTTTAGGTCTGATACTTAGTGCATATGAAGTCTATGCTATGAGAAGAGTCTATGCGCTTTCGTTTTTTTTACAGTTTAGATATCTAAGTATTCTAGCTCTACTCGACTCTTGGTCAAAACCTAAGAATGCTTTGTAAATCTTAAATAACACAAAGCTACAAAAATCATTTTCATTTTCGTTAAACGAGTACAGTCAGTCTCAGAAGTTTTTATTTTTTATACAACATATACGGCAAACGAGCAAGTGAGTCACCTGACGGTAAGTGCTCACCACCACCCATAAACACCCGCAACACCATGGAGATTGCAGATGCGTTGCCAACCCAGAGGGCTAAGATGGAATAAATTTTGGTCCAGTAATTGATGGCTGCCTTGCTTGCTCTCCACGCCGGAACACAACAGCACAAACACTGCTTTTCAGCGGCAGGATTAGCAAGCAAGGTAGCGATCCGGACGAACCTTGCACAAGGCCCTACCACCCGCAAAATGTTCAGTTACTTCTGAGGCTGACCGTACCTAACTACATCAAGAAAAGTACCCAAGTTACAAGATTGAAGAATTCCAAAGAAGAAGGCGTAAAACAAGGTGGGACTAGCTTAGCTTGGAGCATGGGAGTCCCAAGCCCCGAAAATAAAAAAATAGCGCCTCAAACTGAAACTAGTAATTACAGATTGAATGTGTCGTCTCCGCTTTCTTTCCAAAATAAGTCAGGAGAAGTCAATAGGTCAGTGATTCGATGAAAGGAACGAAGATTTTTCGCAACTCCGCTCATTCGCCGCGTTGTGTAGTTAGATGTGTGGAGTGGAGCCGGTTGATTCACACGGTACTCGATCCTTTATGAGTCTGAACGAGACCAATTTGCCACGGCTTTATTGGATACAGTGACACAAAGAAACGTGTTAGTCAGGGCATTAGCTGTCTCTAACAAACCTAACACTTAAAAATTATAAAAATAATTCATCGTTACAATTTAACGGATACCTAGTAAACAGTTATCTAATATTGTGACTAGTGTGTTCGTTGTTCAATAACGTGATAGCGACACAGGAAAAATTCGAGGTAAACAGCAGTCAAAGAACAGATTTGTGTTGTATTGCCGCGTTGCTACTCTCATCTCACGCCAATAAATGGCGAGCCTTACCTACTGCTCACTCTCAGACACAAACAATTAAAAACCTATTTTTAACTATTAAATACCCGAACGTTTTATTACCACAGTCCATGTCAATCTGCACCGAGTCAATTGACTCTTACTTGACTTCTAAAATGCTTGTATCAGCCTCCTTGCCAAATACGAAATATGTTCTTGTTAATACGAGAGCAATTCCTTCCTATCCCCGTCTTCAGAAAACAACTTTCGCGGAACTTCTCCTAATTAACGTCATTTCTTTTCTACACGTAAGTAGACAGACTGTAGTTCTCGGTTACGGTTCTAAAAATACGACTGCAACACATTTGAGACACGTGTTGAGAGAGAGTGTTATGTGGGAATATATTTAGTTTATTATTATAGTTATTCTCGTATGTGCTTTGAGTTAGAGAGTCGAGATTTAGAAGTTTTAAAGTCCAGACAGTCAAGAACCAACCCCGCTCCAAGTAGTTTAATTGAAATCGGGTCCAGTCTTTGAAGCTTTTAGTATTATAAACAGTTAGATAAGAAAATCAACAGACTTATTTTATATCGTATTGTATCAGAAATTGGGAGTTCCAAACCAGGCGGACGACCAGTTCCGTCAAAAAGGCAGACAATAATAATAATAAATATCTTGGCACAAATTACATTTATTGATATTGGTCCCAAGCTAAGGGTGGTAGCTATAGACCGTAGGTTCTCAAGTTCCAATTTTATACTGGATCACATCATTACCAAACTGGAACTTGATTACGGTCTTTAAGTAAAACCGGAAGGCTTCTGTTAGGGGTACTGAAACACATACATATTTAACATAAATACCTATAAACAATCGTATTCTCTAAATTCATTATACAAATATTTACCCCTATCAGCTATATAGCTTCATAGTCAGGGTCACTTACAACTGGGCTATTTGGCTGTTGACCTAATTACTGCGGTGCTAAGATATTAGTATTAAGTATGTTTATACTTTAAACATAGTTAAAACCCGTCGCCCCATACAAATCTCAGGTCTATCAAATATAGACAGTATTTCTTATCGCTATGCGCTTGTTGTATAACAACGCCCAATAGCCACGGCTTCGAACATAATTTTCCGCCGCTAACAAGGAACAGTATATTTTCGGAGAGCATAGTATGTTCCCGAGATAGGATCGTAGGTATAATAGATTAAAGATATTGGCTCTGGGCTGAGACCGCAGCGTCATGCTTGGCCGAGCGTGGCCGGCTTCCAAGGCTGTAACACGATTTAGAGCCTCGCCACCGACTAAACTTCTGTGCAACATTTTTTTAATTTCTAGCTAGTGGCCATAGCGCTGTGAATTAAGTTACGGTGTCGAAATGGAAAACAACTTGGTTATGCCTTAACTAACCCATCTGCTGGTCTTTAATTGCAGGCTTCTCGTGTAGCGTATAGTTTACATTATCATGTTATAGTAGTTACATAAGTACGTTTATGTGTTATTGTTCTGTATGTTCTTTTGATTGGTAGACAGATATGTTCTAGTAACCTCATTTTTTTTAAACACGTGCAGTCATCACTCAGCAGCAGTAATAATTACATACACGGTCGAAGGTCAAAACTATCAAAACGCGGCTATATTGTGAAAAGAGAAAGAGATTGGGTAGCTCTCTTCGAGCTTCTCAAGTGTCCAGGTACTATTGCTGCTGTCTGTATTTACGTGTAAATAAATACAGGGCATAAAATAAAGTAAAAATCTCCATTTAAAAATTACATCAATTTAAAAGTCTATCACGTTTGCTACTCTTTTGCGATGTAGAGAAAGTTAATAAGCTATAAACGCCAATTTGGCTAAATTGGGACATTGTGATAAAAGTAAAAAACGGTTCTATATCATTATCACAATGGCGTTTTAATGGCTTTACCATTAATACGGGAGATCGCGACGAAGACTATGTTGGTAAGGGCTGAATTTAGGTTCACAGGAAAAAGGCAATTCTCCCTTTATCGTTTTTATTGCCAAAGTAAACTAGTTTTTCAGACGTTATATATCAAGGATGTAACCACTTCACGCGGGCAGACCTACTATTTGAAACAGACGTGGCTATTATCCTGTGAACCCAGATTCAGCCATTTAAAACGTAAACGATTATAAGAAGTTAAAATACGTGTACAAATAACATCTTAACGATGTACTAATTAAGAGGGTGTACTAGTGTAGGGTCTTAATACACTGAGTGAACACTTAATCGTACCAGAACAGTTTTAGTCGCCTCTAACGACAAAATAACTACTAATCAAATAGGCCCAATTCCCTTAAAGTAGGTGGGTTCGTCCGCACAAATTGTTCAACGGGGAACAATAAATTCAATCAGGGTGACCTTCTTTCAATTTAAACTAGACATATCTAAGCATGAACACACGTAATCATTACTGCAACTCTAACATGCGAACAAACGCGTAGGAATTCAATTAATCAACATTTAGGTCCATGGTCAATATTCTGCAGCTATAGACTTAAAAAATGCAATTGCTACGTATAGATAAATAATTTTTTCTACCTTCTGTTAAATGAGATTATCTAAGCTGGCTAATTGTGTTATATAATAAGGTTAAGTCGTTGCTAAGTCCTGTTTTTGACAATAATTATCCTTCCCATTGTTACTAATAAAGGGACTAAAAAGAATCTTAACATTAAATCGTTTATCTAAAGTGGTCATTCACCCCCAAGCAAAGCTATCTCGAAGGGGAAGAAAGTAAGGCACGAAGGAGAGTTTTGCATAGTTAATTGCATTTATAAACCTCGTGAGGGTTGGCTAAACAGAAGACACGTTTAATTGTCCGTGGGGTCGCTAAGGGTTTTAATAGACAAAAGCACAATAGGAGGGTTGGATTGGGCGGTAACAAAACAACAACACGTGCACAGTACAGAGGGAATGTCATTGCACCTCCCGACTCCCTGCATTACCTATTCAGGCATAACTGGCGGCTATGTGGCGCGACGGGGTGCCCGGAATGGGTGGACACGGTGGCCATTTTGGGGTACTCCCAGAGATATTGGACAGTCTCTTTGGCCGAATGTACTCAGTCAGGCGCCAGCACAAGTGACTGGAATCTAGTGACAGCTTCACAATCCAATAGCCCGTTTTTTTTCGTATGTGACCTATTTTATATAGGTTCAACACGATTGTGATGTATAAGTAAGTCTGTGTCTGAATCAACTAAATCACAAAAGGTTGGTGCGCTATTCAGGAGACATGTAATGCCGTTAGGATCATTACGCAAATTGTGCCAACTGTTGATCTAATTCATTGTTAGAAAGATTCTATTGTGCGAACCTTTTTAACTTTATAGGTGAATACTGAATACACATAAACGTTTGCTAGTATTTGAACATGTTGCTTTGTGACTTTCGATAAAGCTGGTTACTCCAACACTACACATATGACTTCGATAAAATAGGCCGTGCAAGTTCATGGGATCTATCTTTATAACATAATTGCAATAAATATGCGGGTAACCTAGGTGCACAAGTACCCGTGTGAACATCACAGCATTTTATTGTTCATAATACATGATCTAACCTGACCTAAGATAATGACTGACATTGTGGTACAGATTAATGTTCGTTTACAAATAAAAAATGCGGCGTTGCTTTAATACCTTAATAGCATAGTTTCGCGAGATAGCAACTAGTTGCTTAATTTCCAAGTTCATATGCATTATAGCATTGTTTACTGTATGGGTAGTTAGGTTCAAACATTCCATGCATGAACATCCTTCACGCCTTTGTTACTTTTGCCATCGTGGCATGATATTAAAATGACATCATTAACACCACCAAAAACGAAGTAGGTATAAGAGTATTCCCACTTGCTCCCACTTTTGCATCACCATTTTTATCATTATAATTTCGCGACACCCACGGGCGGTCGGCTGGTCTCGTTGGCATAAAACATAAGTTGAGTCACATCCGGCTCAGAGGACCACGCTTAAGTGTCGTTACGTGCTGTTAGACCAGCGTGAAATATGATCTCAGACCAGATCAACTTTTGAAATATCTTACGTTTAATCTATCCCCACTTATTGACGGTGTGTCATTAACAGTCTTAGAGCAGTGTTAACAGTGAGTGCGTTTATGCGGCGCACACGTCACGCTGGTCGTGACCTCGCCGGTTCAACGTACGGACCCGTCACCGTCACCGTCACTGCTCACTCGCACACCGCGATGCGTCAGCTCAGCTTGTTTGTCTGTATCTGATGTGACTCTATGCTCAACGCGCTGGGGAGATTATGAATCTAAATTAGATCTGCAAAAACGTCCTTCATTAAGTTCATCTGCGTCCGGACTTGACACACCGAGCTTACTACGAAACAAAAGGTGGAGGTCTATTCGGGTTAGCAGGATAAGCGTAATTAGATATTAATGATACGTACGAGTTCTCTAAAAGCTGCTTCATTATTTAAGTGCATTAAAGATGGCGCATCTAATTACCTTATTTAGTAGATAAAAGACTAGACGAAACAAACGACGGATTTACGCAATCGTAAGAAACAACAATGGTAAACCGTACAGCCATACATAGTTCGGTGTGATTTATCGCTGTAATTCTACGATTTCGCCAAAGTCAAAGAGGGCTCTTAGTTCATGTGCATTTCGTGTTATCATTACTTAGAACCCGTTGGTATTAATAGAATTATAATTTCGATATAGGTAAAGTTATTTCGGAGAATATTCGCTAAATGAGATTAGATCGTTATCGCGCATAACAATCATCTTGGATAATAAGACGTTCTCATTAGGTAATAGTTATAATAAAATAATGTGCTATGCTACTTGGTAAATTAAGTAGCATAGCACATTATAGTTCAGTAAATAAATCGTTTGCAGGTACGAAAACAAACCGAATAATAATGTTTTGTCGCATAGCAGCCTGAAGCGATCTTTTGTCCCTGATAACTGTCGTGGTAAACGGTGTCACGTCCATAATCTGTTGGTCATCCTTCTCACTCTTGGCGGCGCTGTTTACGAACAGGGTGGCAATGACAAAGTCCGGTACCTTCCACCTAGTTTGCTTTTTCGATCGGTAACTGGGACAGGAATAAATCAACTTCACCTGGCGGTCGTATCCAGTCGCAACGCATTAAGGCAACGTCGCGTATTTTTGACAC
Source organism: Ditula angustiorana (assembly GCA_963691745.1). Lineage (NCBI taxonomy): Eukaryota > Metazoa > Arthropoda > Insecta > Lepidoptera > Tortricidae > Ditula > Ditula angustiorana. Next base: position 4,869,934 of record OY829479.1, read on the forward strand.
GGAACAACCCTTGTCAAAGTCTCGATTATCAGTAAAGGGATTTTGTGACACAGTAAAAAAAGGTTACTATTCGGAGGGTCACGTTCACGTTTAGCCTCTAGATAATGGAAGGAATATAGTTCTCGATAACAGCCGGCAGTTGCTTAAATTTGCCAATGAATGAAAACCGTTAACAGATATCTCGCCTATTGTGAACTGAATGTCGCATTGATTGTAGCATGGACCGAGTCTACAATCTATTAAATAGACGTTCTGCCCCTCCTTACTGATGGATTGCTGGAAGTGCAACCCAAAAAGGATGCAAATAGATCTCAAAGTGGATATTTCCTCCCCACAGCTCGTTAACATGTAATGCCGTAGTGACCCTTTCAGCACAGCCGGCTGGGACTCGGTTCCTGGTTAGCGATTGTAGATCGCATTTAGAGAGTTGTACCTATCAATTGCCTTTTTTCGCAGGCTTGCTTCTGATAGGTGGGTACCTACGTCACGAAGGAACAGATTTGGTCATCCTAATGTCAATTTTCCTATACAATAGGTATGTATTGTTTTTCGATGAAAGAAATGAGTAAAACCTTGGTCGCAAGAAACGTGTTTTATTATTTTTCTTCGCATTCATTACCATGCTGAGCAAGATTTGACAAATGAGACGAGGTAGCTATTGAAAGATTCCATAATGGTATGCAAACTTTTTAATGGCAATATGCTTCGCACAGTTCCGAGCCAATTTTGCTTAGCAACCTATATAGTTTATTATTTTGGCTGGTTCTTAGTCTACACAGTGATATTAAATTCGTATGTATTACAGATTAACGGTACAACCAGACAGATAATGGCGAGTCATAGACAGATAAATGATGTCTAGTTCTAAAGGCAGCACGACGCATACAAGCAAGAGTAAGTGGGTGGTACAGACTCATAGTCGAATGGGTATAGGTAGGTATGATTCAGAATTTTCGTAACTGGTTTTTGCGTCGTAAAATTGAACATTGCAGCTTGGAGATGACGGCGAAAGTAGAACGGCACGTAAGCACTTAGACTTAGGTTTTTGCCAATCTATACATATTTATGCACTTTTTAGCGTTTGAAGAGGAACCTAGATTTGAACTACAATTGGCTATTCGAAACGTTGCGTCAACTGAGAGCCAATGCAGCTTTAATGGTAAATAAATTACAGTGAGACGAAATCATTACAGTATATACAATAGGATGGCTCTTTAGTTATTTCAATCGCATTGATAGATTCTTTATCAGCAAATTGAGAAATTTTAACGAGAGTAAAAAGTGCGACATCTAGTCATCAATCAGCTTCAGTTATCGTTGGTCAGTAAGAAAAAAGTATTTTGTTTGCATACATGTGCAATATGAGTACTGAATGTCTAACAAATTTTTAAGGACCTCTTATTTACTCCTACTCATGTACTTGAAATTTACCAAAAGATAATTCCTAGTTGAAACAGCCATTACAATCCTCATACTAAGTGGTGATTGGTTATGCTTAGGGTGACCAACCCTGTGTGCTCATTTTACGGGACATGACCTACAATTACAGGATTCATAAAAAAAAACGGGACGCGTTTATAGTATAGTCCTGTATTTTTCTTATTAAAATGCAGGACACCGGCAAAACGATAGCAGAAAAACGGGACGTCCAGTAAAATACAAGACAGTTGACTACACTACTTACACTGTACCAAATACTCTGCAAAAACTGGTATTACAAGATAGGCACATTGACATACTTTTTAATTTCAATGTTATAGGTATGTAAAATATGATAAAACTATAATATCTACTGAAATGACTGTTAGGTATATTATGCCAACAGTAATAGTGTTTAATGGTAAGTACAATAATGTAATAAATAAAAAATAATGTGCTAATTAAAATGCATAGGGAAATAAAAGCCTTTCTTTTGCTCAATCACAACAATGATCATTCTAGTTATAAAATTATAATTATAAAAATGTCTGTCTGTCTGTTGTCTGGGGATGGTAAGATAAATAAAAATTTCATAATTCACAACAATACTAGTGAATCTTGGAAAATAATTTGTGACAAAGATTCAGTGTGAACATACATTGTTTGCATGGCGCCAAATAATTATCCATGCTGGTGATATTTATCGAATAATTATCAACAAGTACAATTAACTTGTTAATTTCTAATGTGACCTAATAATTTAGTCTTATTTAGTAAAACAAAACAAACAAAACTATTTATCAATGCATAGCCTAGTGGTTAGTGACTACAAAGCTTGAGGTTCCGGGTCGATTCCCAGTAGGGTCAAATGTTTGTATGATGAATATGAATGTTTGTACCCGAGTCTTGGATGTAACATTTATTTATGTACATAATACAAACAGCTTTAGTTGCTTACTTTGGGACAAGGTCAATTGGTGTTAATTGTCCCAAAATATTTATTTATTTTATTTATGATTCTGGGACTTTAGTGAAAATTTAGGTATTTATTTATTAATATATTTTCGGAGAACCAACAGCTAACAAATACACATAAACATCTTCAGTAACAATAACAAAGTCAATTACAGAATCTCACAAGCAGTATCAAAGTATTTGTACTTAACAACTAGTACGCACGATTAATAGTATTGTAGAGTTTATCTTTTTTACTAGAGCCCCAAAATAACTTAAACCTCACAAACCCATCTCCATACAAGGCATTATTTCTGGGACATATAAGATTTGGTCTAAGAAAGCACCCAATTATTTTTTTACGCTTCAAAGCATTAGTGTGTAAGAAGAAATCGTAAGTACGAATTTTCATATTGTATAATGAACAGAATGTAAGTTTTATTAAAAAAAAAACATCTTGCTGTAAGTTTTATTTAAAAAAACATGTGCTTGACCGAAAGCTGACATTAGTAAGATTAAAAGATCATAATACCCCACTGACTAATTTCCTGAATCATTCAGGCGTGTCATATAACGCGCAATGTGCATATTTTTAACTGACTAAATAAGCAGGTTATCAATTTAATCTATTGGTATGATATATTGTTAAAAAGCATTATAGTTGTTTATGTAATTCAGTTATTGTTAGGTATTTGACGACCTGTGTCTGCTTACTGTGCAAGAGGGTTCAAATCCTGGTATGGGCAAATATTTGTGTGAAAAATACAAATGTTTGTACCTGAGTCATGGATATTATAAGTATTTAAGTATATATTTATCTATATAAGTAAGAATATCCGTTGTCTAGTACTCATAGTAAAAGCTTTGCTTAGTTTGGGACTAGGTCAATTGGTGTAAATTGTCCCAAGATATTTATTATTATTTATAGCTCATTTCACAAGAGCTGATACAGAAAATGTATGAAAATGCCCTTAATTTCATACACTTTAGATAGCAGCTCTTGTGAAATGACTTGTACATGTGTACTTAGTGCACCATAGTCAAACTAGAAACTTTAATAATATTGCAATGTTTATCTGTCTGTATGTCAGTCACATTTTGTCGAAAACTATCAGCGTACATATATCTGAAGATCTGTATACATGGACATTTTTATAAAAAAGTTGTATGGTTAACGTCAAATAAAGTTATATTTTTAAACTACCTATCAACTTTGTTGCGAAACATAAATCATTAGTCAATTAATCATCAATTTGGTGATGACTATTAGCCACTTATTAACAGGACAATGTTAAATAAAAATGACTAACATTTAGTTACATGTCTATTACAGGCACAAGGACAAGAATACAATTTGTAATTAAAAAAAATATTTTCCCTCTCATACATGTAAACAAAGGGTTTTTTTCACCCTACAACACAAAGTAAGGTTAGATAGCTCTTTAAAAACATTATTTATAGGTTGTTGTTATCAATTTTAGGATTTCGAGTACCCTTTTGAAAGCATTGAGTACTAAGTGTGTACATTTCATGTCCCTATTGCAAAGCAACATATACAATTTTTTTTAAATATCTGGCTTGATAACTTTTACAGGAAAGCTAAAAGGATAACTATCACAACTAAGACAGCTTAGTTGGTTTCTGAGTTATAGGCAATCATTAGAATAATAACTACTAATAATCATTAACGGTGGCACCAAATTGCTTTATTATATGCAACAAACTAAACTTTGAAAAGCCTGTACAAATTGCTTGTATTGTTTATAGTAGCTAAGTAACTCTACACCAAGTATGGCTCGACATAGTTTTGCCCATTTTTTTTAAAGCAACAGCAACAATATTGGTATTGTGACATTGACCATGACAAAGTGAAAACTGTTTGCTTTGCTGGTATGTTGTGCCTTGAAATTTGAAGCTCAGGGCTTAGTGTTTTGCTGTACACACAAGCATACTACATACTTTGCAAAGAACATCAGATTTTAAAAGGGTGAGACAATGGGGATGTAGTTACATATTTCTTTTTTAGGTGATTTCATTCAACTATTCAACAACCCTGGTAGAGGGGCAGCTCTAGTGCCACTGCGTGTAAATGCAGGGGTACATTTCGAAACCATAAGCAGTATTATGCTGTAGCCAAAGTAGCTATGTTTATATTATTGTGATGGATCGACGGGTTAATGAGACAATGGCACTTACCACTTTCGATATAAGGCAGGGCGAGAAGTAGAAATACTATGTATCCAATATCACTAAACATTGTCACTTCTTCAAACACACTCCGCTGCCACTAACTCATCGCACATTACATTAATACAGCTGATTTTCAAACTCCACGAAACCTTTGTCTGTTTTTCGCACCAACGCATGCGCGAGTTAACAATATTTTTTTATTTACATTACAATAATAAATTCTTTACAACTTATACGATTAAACTACACTGTTGTCACCTTAATATATTACAGAATGGTTCGAAAAGCGATTGGAAACATAAATTGTTTCCGTGTCTGTAAACGGACCAACCCAAAACCACCAACATTTAACAGTTATAGCACAACAAACAAAAATTTACTGGTGATGAATTTCATTGTCCCATTTTGAGAATTTCACTGTTTTACACTTAAACTAGGAATTACAACATAATACATTATAAAAGTTAACAATAAAACTTCAATCCCTGTGCCTGACTGCGGAATTGATTGATTACACTGATTTTTTTTTCCTTTCTGTCATGAATGTCTAAACGAATGAATGAACTGTGACGCATTCGAATGAATGTAATGTTTGACCGAGGGAGGTGAGTGTGACCGATCGAACCGAACCAAAGTGCAATCAAACCATAGAGAAATAAGAAAATCTTTGACATAACGACTTTACAGTTACTATTTTGTTCTACTGTTCTGTTTTACTTTGTTGGTTCATAATAGAGAAGAAGAAGAAGTACTTTGTTGGTTTATTTGTTTAGTTAATGTCCGCAATAAAAGCAAGCGTTCTGGGATGCAGGATCGAACAAATGAGCGAAGTGTAATTTTGACTGAACAGAAGGTGTTCTCAGCCGCCATTTATGTCATCAAATTCAGTTGTAATTGTTTTGGCCTATTGCAAAGGACATAGTTGTATGGAAAGAGATTGTTAATTCTCGTTTTAGGCGAGATTCATCTCTCACGAAAACAACTGTCAAATCCCTTGGAAATGTGTCATTTTTTGACATATCTCGCACGTGAGATGCATCTCGCATGATCCGAGAATTGAGGTCCAGGAGGGAAGGATAAACCATGGATAAACTCAATAAAAAAGTTAAAATTGCATGTGTCATTTCCGTATCTGTAAATCTATGGTACAGGTATCCTATTTCCGGTCATTTTTCCGCGCGATTAGAAAAAAATCGAATTTAGATATGAAATAAAGTAAAGCATATTTTTGGCGCCTAAATCTTGATCTTTTTTCAATGATATAATTATTTCAATGATAGAATAGATCTGGATTGCTAATATTCTTTGTTATTAAATTAGGTAGGTTCTACAAAATAAAATAAAAGGAGCTGGGTATATAAAATTATGTATGACAGATATATTACATGGTTTAATAATACAGCCTTGACCTAGCTACTGGTATGGAGGTGAAATCGTGATCACAAGATGCTTGGTTTGATTACCACATGATTACCATTAGGGGGACCAACCCTTTGTGCTCATTTTGCAGGATATGTGATCTAGAATTACCAGATTCATGGAAAAAATACAGGACAACGCGTTTATCGTATGGAATGGTCCTGTATTTGTCTTATTAAAATACAGGACACGATAAAAATTACCGCTGAAAAATGGGACGTCCTGTAAAGTACAAGACAGTCGGCCACCCAATTACCATAAAACCGATGCGTTTTTCTACAGAGTTCAGTGTACTTGCCCCTCTAGCACACTAGCTTTTATCGATGACATTAAGCATTTTTATCTACACATATATCATAAATGCTCTATAATGCGTTCAGAAACCGTAGGCAATGACCAGCATTATAACAACCAATATTATTATGAGAATTTTTCTAATTTGTTTCTATATTTGTTCAATTTTTTTTTACATTATTTTAATGTGTACGGTCTATAGATATTTAATAGGTACCTAGCACTAGTAGCTAGTAGCAATGCAGGTTATTGCCCTATGGCTTCTGAACCCATCATAGAGTACTTATGATATGTGTGTAGATAAAGTAATGTATGCAACTGTACATAATTAGGTCTTAAAACACTCGTGTGATCCTATTATGAAACTCGTTGACGCTCGTTTCATAAAACCACACTCGTGTTTTAAGACCCCTCATTATGCAACAGTTGCATAAAATAGTAATCCCGTTCTAACCAGTACGCGTGTGCGAAAGGGACGAATGCTTTATGTCAGCGATAAACGCTAGTGTGCTAGAGGGGTTGGTTTGCCAGTCACAAGAGTAACGGACGCCAGAGTCCTTCCCAATACAATGTAATCAATAGCATGACTTACTAAATGCTGCTAAATGGGGTTATGCTCGAAAGTGTACTCCGAATGATAAACTGGGAACAGCACCAAGAGGATGACCACTTGGGTAAATAATTGTATATTCACATTAATTTATACCTAATATTATTTTATTCATGAGAAGTGTATAACAATGGTTTTTGAATATAACATATAAGTTTAGATCAATTTTAAGACAGCATATACTAGATACCAGCCAAAATTACACAACACATGGATTAAATTGGAAAATATCTTAAGTGAATGCAAATTATTACGAAGTTAAAAGGAAAACAATTAAGTTGGCTTGATGGATTCTTTAACGATAGGCGGGCTTAGGTGGCTAACTTGGAAATTTAAATTGTATTTTTACAAAATTTCTTTCCTTTAATTCTATTCAAAAGATAAACTCCATTTTCGGGTTTCAACAATTGGCTCCTGTAAAAGAAAAAAATAATTTTAATATGTTGTAGCGAATCAGCAGAGATGTCTGTCTACACACGATTGTCAAGAGAGTAAGGCTTGGGTACATCTTTTTTACCTATTCCAGTGCTTAGCTGCTTCTGTAATGTTAGTTTGATATTTTGTCACATTTAAAGAAATAATTTCTGATTGATGATTGACTCGATGAGAGACATTTATGTAATATAGACATGTAAAAGAGCCTACTTGCAAAATAAAATTTTCATTTTCATTTCCATGTTTGGTAATGAGTGGATATTTCGTAGTCTGGTGACCATATGGTAATAAGATTAACTTCGGTTATGAGAAAATGAAAAAAAATTGTTTATTCGGCACCCAAAAGAACATAGAGTAACTTTCCAACAAACTTACAACTAAGGCACCGAAAAGGCATCTCGCTCAGCAAATTGCCGAGACACAGTCCACAGTACCACGACCCTGGTCTTTTGTGGGCACCATTATCAAAAAATCATGCTTCAGAGAACACTTTAGTAAAGGACTTTGTGCCGCATTCCACACAGTGGCCAGAGCGAACACTGCCCATGCAGTATTCTGCCGGCGTGTAATTACCTGGCAGGAGGTCTTAGGGTAGGTAAACGGCTGGCTCACTAAGTCGGGGTGACGGCGCGGCATTCCAGAAGCTCGTTACAGTAGCCCTGGTGAAATAATAGTGTTTTTAGAGAGGATACCGCATAGCTAGGACTTGCTATACTTAGCACGTCGGAAAGCAAATATACAACGTTATTGATCACAACAAGAAGCCGTTCACAGATCACACGAATGGTAGGTATTGTTAATTTTTTTGGTAACTTCGGATCTATTCCCTTACCAGGAAGTCATCGCAAGGCGAGCCGGGCCTCAGACTGATCCCGCCGCGGGGCAAGCCGACGCGCTCGGCGAAGTCGGCGGTGCTGCGGCACGACTCGGGCTCGGGCCCGGTCTGGCACGCCAGCTGGCACAGCGCGCGCCGGTCCACCACGGCCGTCACGCCGTCCGCCACGCTGGTCGGCGCGGACGACAGGAAGCACTCCTTCATGTCCCACGCCACGCATATGCTCTCACTGCACTCTCCGTCCAGGCAGAGCTGCGTGCCTTGAATCAAAAATGACTTATTTAGAAACGCGTTTCACGCGGGCTGGGGCATTCGGCGGAGCGGTCCGAGCAGGAGGATGCGTGGCTGCACTCGGAGCCTCGTGGCAGTCTGATGGGTATAGATGGAGGTTACCATTGTTGCAGAGGGTGCGGTTGGGCATGGGCCGCGGGCCGGGGCACTCGGCGGAGCGGCCCGAGCAGGAGGACGCGTGGCTGCACTCGGACGCCTCGCGACACGTCTGGTTGGCACCCTGCGACACGAACAGACACGACGATGCGATGCAGCACGGTCCTTGCGATGGACTGTGAATCAATCACTGCTTGTTAGCTTTCAGCTTATACCCACTTGAGTCTTTACTCCCACTTTGATCTTGAGTAACAAAAAATCTGAAGTGTAACTAATATCCAGGCGAGTTTAAGTTTTGTCTTGTACCTACAATTTCATAATCAAATGCCCACAACAAGAGCTAATTGTCAGGTACTTGAATATATTTCCAGTGTAAGCTCTAGACAGGGTCAAGATCCGTCAGTAGCTACCTGCACTGCGTCATGGCTCTCCGGGTACAGCCCCTGGCGGTGTGGTTGACGCCGCGGTCCGAGTCGCTGATGAGACGCGGGTAGCAGCAGCGGTCCTTGCACTCGTTCTCGTCGTAACCTGACAAAACATTTTTATTTTCATTATATTGTTCAGTTCCATTAGTCACATCAAAATGGTGTTTGTGTGCTCAAGTAAAATAAGGACAAGGTTTATGACTGGCTATTGATTGATCGATGGAACATTGGTTCTAAACTGACCACAATCACACTCCTCTCCTGCTTCAACGATCTTGTTCCCGCAGAACGCGCCCGCGCTGACCGTCAGGCAGTTCCTCTTGCGTCCGTCTTGGACCGCGTCCAACACCTGACTGATGTTCCCGATGGAACAAGCTGAGAACCGACTGTTGTTCGGCCGCTCTCCGCTGGTCGCTGCGGCGAACATTATGTAGTTGCCGGTCTGACCACCCGGCTGACATTCTGAAGGGTAGTCATGCTGCGGAAAAATTAACATGTCGATATAAATTACCTAAATTTTAGACGACATCGTAATTGACGGGCTATCGCTTAAATTCAGTATTTCGACCGATTTCTTGAAAGAGGTCACAGATTTTTAGTCAAAGATTCTTGATCGAGCATAGTCATGTACAGGTGTATTTTGATGCGTTGTTTTTGGTCTAGAATAAGTAATAAAAAGTGGGTCACGCGTGTTTAGATTACAACATTGTAAGCAGTTGAATTTGGTAGTGAACTTATGTCAAATTGACTGAGGGCGAATGGTCCTTTCAACCGGATTAAGCTTACGGAGCCCTCTGCCAGGTTTATAATTTGCAATACTTAAAGACCACTGTTCAGGACGCTTAGGTACAAGCAGCCGTCCATCGAGAGTCCACAGTACTATTAATTTTTATTTAAAGCAGTTCATATCCGACATAGACTTTCATACACCCATCTGTGTCTGGATCCTAGCTCAGGATCCAATGTGTTAGCTTTTAGTTATGCAATAAACTTTTACATTGTCATTTATCATTTTTTTTCTTTTTTCCTTACTTTATCCGTGTGGTGTAATTTACAATTTACAACCACGGCTCCAAAATGAGTAAACCAAAAACAGTACATACGAAATAAGTAACACCTACATCTATTAATAATGAAAGACGTAATCATAAAAATTATGGAAGAAGGAATATTTTGTTCGCAGAACATCATCAAGCTAGTCGTCGCGGCTTTACGGGGCATGCGGCTGAGGTAATTCATATATTTACGGGACATGACGCATTCCTAAATGTTACTATTGCAATCTGTATTCAATGTACCACGAACCCAGATTAAAATGGCTTACCGGCGACCCGAAATTATGTCCGATCTCGTGGGCCAACATTAGCTGGCTGACCTTGGGCGGCACCCGGCTATTGTAGTTGACGAACGTGATGATGCCGGTGTTGAGCGAGCGCTTGGTGCTCTGGTACATGCCGCCGATCGTCTCCGTGTACGTCTTGTACTTCTCGCAGATGCCTCCGGACGCGCCGCTCGCCCTCGCCGTCCACGCTAAGCCTAGAAATAAACATGCACACTTTGTATTTATTTTATTGTCAATATACGCAATCGAAATGATAA